>CAMZMU010000120.1:6564431-7164431 GCA_947311845.1 Poa pratensis
GAGTTTCATCGTCCACGAGCACCTGCTCCGGGTACTCGCGAACCACCTCGACAACAACGTAAGTGGGGAAGCTGCCGAGCATCATGAGGAAGCCATCGGTGGGAAAGGCTTGCCGGCGAAGCACCCCGCATTGTCGCTCACAAAGGCGAACTCGCCAATCTTGGCAACAAGGCCAGAAAGAACACACCCAGAGGAGCCCGTCCGGATGGAAACTCCACCCAACGCCTCAATCTGCCCCACGGTGGGCGCCAACTGTCGTGGTGGGATCACGGCAGATGCCATGGGTATGGCTTAGTTGGGGCCGAACGGTCGTTGGGGGAATCCGGGGAGGGTTTATGCACTCAAGACGTGCACAAGCAAGAACATGCAAGAAACCACAAGAACATGAACAAGAAACCAAGAAAGCCAAGAACACAAAAGACACCACGATGTACCCAGGTTCGGGGCCTTCGTGAGGAAGTAAAACCCCTACTCCTGCCTTGCCTCTCTCAATAATCAGTGTGGTTCTCGGGTACAAGGTGCTCCTCGAGCTGTATGTTGCTACCTAAGTGAGAGCTCGAGGTAGAAGATGAAACTACGAAGGGGGAAATGAGCTAGGGTTTTTTCCGTCCTCCTCCCTGGAGGTAGAGATGCCACATATATACACAGGCCGAAGTACATTTTTACCCCTGCCTACAACTGACAATGGCATGGCCAAAAGGTAGAAGACAAGCCTCTGCCTCCTGCCAGCCCAACGGCCGGACTGTCAGCCCGCCAGGCCTAGCTTTCCTCTTCTGGTCATACTTCAGTAGCCTGCCGAGGTCTAGCCTGTAGACCTTTCCCGAAATAGCCGAGTCAGCTCCTAGGCCCCCGAGCTTCCGGGAAACCCTGGACACCTCGCCGTCCTCTGAAGCCTCGGGCTACGAGCTCTGCGGCACCGTGACCTCTCTGACATGCCTCGATCCTTGCTGCCAACCTCGGATAACACTCCTGATCGTATACCTCGGTAGAGAATATCTTATTCCTGTGGTAGCTAGCTGACTGCCCGAGGTTGATACCTCGGAGGATATACCTCGGAAAGTATACCTCGGACGTACACCTTACGTCGGATGACGCCTCCTGCGTCCTTGCTCAATCGTTCCCTCGACAGCTTACTGCCTTAACCTTACGTGTCTTTACCTCATCATTACCCTACCCGGGGGTAACCCCCCGACACTACAAAGACAAACATAAGCGATAAATTCTTTGACGTCATTGTTGTTCTCTAGGGAATTGCTTTCATATCACGAGGTTCTCGCATAGCCTTCCACTTCCCTTCCGTAACCTTTACCTTGATCACTGTTCGGGGTCTTGGGTACCTGAAAAGACCTAAGAGCGAGTCATTGACAAGAGATATACACATGCATCATATCTTACTCTTTACACTAATATTCCACAATGGTTAGTTTGCACATAGCTGCGAGGCTAGGTCTCAGGCCTTAGCTCGAGTGGACTACTCACACATCGCGATCATACCAGCAATATAAAACATTGTAGAAAAACAAAATATGAATTCTTGATAATAGTTCGTACAATGTTGCCAATCACGATGAGATCTAAAATTACAAGTATATATGGCTATGGTAATGACTATGAGGTGGAGGAGATGACTATAGAGTGGAGATGGAGGAAACACTTCGTGGAGATGATGATGGATTGCGGCTCGCTCTTACGGGGGTCTTCTCTCCTCTTATAGCAGTCTGGTAGAGTTTCTAGGCAGTTCTGATGCGAAATCGTAGGTGGCCCTTCACGAAATTTGCTCGGTTTAGCGATTCTAATACGATCGCGGTCGTACGATTGGACCCGACCGTATCACGACTCATTATCTTCAGTTTCGCTGGTTTTGGATCTTATGGATTTTTGGCAACTCCCCATCTGGATCATTCTTCATAAATACATCATTTACATCAGAATACCTCCCTTAACTGCAGGAAAATAAATCATAATGAGATCTGCAAAGATAAATTTACATTAGTGGTTAGTGGAAGGTACAGAGTGATATATTTTCATTTTTATGACAAATATACGTTTTTAACATAGATAAATGCGCTTATTTTGGACACGTCAGTGAGATTAAAAAATAGTTGATATTGAGACGTAAACACTCTCTTGCATTTATGATTTCAAAATTGTCTCCATTATATGTTAGGTTGGTATAATTTAGGTAGCCTACTGAATAAAAAATACTATTAAAAGTTATTCTGAAAGTCGTTAAAAAATAACTCAGCTTTTGGTTTTAAGACATAATAAATTAGAAATTAGTTTTTGTCTATATTTTGGTAATTTGGTTATAGGCGTAATGCGGCAGCCTCTTGTAAATTTCGAAGGGCCCTAGTCAAACTGGGGTTCAAAAGGGTGGTACCTTTACTGCTCACGTTATTTTTTTAGAAATACGTACAAACACTTAAGCTCACCAACACTTATGTAAACTCACCCCTATGTACGTACTCACTCATACTCTAATCTATTAGCAATACTAAAAGACCAAGTTACAAGATCTTAAGGTTAACAAAGTCATGACGGCTGTCTCATTGTTGATGGACAAGTGACTAACCGTTGAAAGAATATCGCCGGTTAAATCGTGGATTAAGTTATGTCAATGCGAACACCCATGCACCCATGCCAAGTGTAGGACTTGAACCCGTGTTGGTTGGTTTCATTACAAGCAACCGAACCGGTTGTGCTTCACATTTTTTAACATTCAAAATAAAACGCATAACTGAATTTAAATTGTAAACTCATGATCCACTTGTATTATTTAATCCAGACCCAAAATGGGGTGCCTTTTCATTCAACTTGGGAATCAGGTTTTATCATTAATTAAGGCGTCAGTTACTACGAGCAGTTGGGGTTGCACGTAGAGCAGTTGTCCCAGCACTCATCCCGCGTCGAGAAACACCCACTGTCTTTAGTCAGGCAGCAGTAGCAGGTACCATGGTACCCTCCTTCAAGATGACATCCGATATGCTGGGTGCAAAATTTCAGGTTAAGCTTGCTCTCTTTTACTGCTGTCGGTTGCACAATGGCGTTGATATTGGCGTTGGCATGAACATCTCCGTACACCACTGTTCGTTGACCCTCGGAACCTATTGGAATCCATATTACTATATGCAATACCAAACATGTATTTATATATGCGGCGTAAAATTGCTAGTAATTACACAAGATTGTAATGGCAATAATATATGTGTTCTTACATTGTGCACACACGAAAAGATACCCAGTGAACAAGATCATAGCCATGCTCAGTTGACCGCTCCCTCTCATATTGGTTATCTCCTACTTGACAAACTCGATTGGGTTAGTCTTCTATTGCAAGTGTGCTTGAGCTTGACTGCTAGTGTATAAATAGCCAGAGTGTGATATATTAATGTTCATTAATTAGTTATAAAGACGGTGAGTGGGTTGGATATATGTGTTAATTAATTTTCAAATTTTGGTGGTAATTAATCGCAATTAGTTTGTTTGTATTAACCTGAAGTTCTAGAGTCATATGACTACTCCTCTTTCCCAAAATCATAGTCAAAGATCATAAAGTTTAATCAAGTATATAGAACAAAATATCAACATCTATAACATAAAATCGATATTATATGAATTATCATGAAACATATTTTCTATATGTATTATAGATGTTAATATATCTTCTATAGTTTTATCAAACTTTACGTTAGGCTTGTTGGTTTCATGTTAAAGGAACCGGCTGGGCCTTGTTTTCTAAAGAAAATAGTTTCTTTCGGTTTATTCTTGGTGCTGATGTGAACATGAAGCTCTAGAGTGTTGTAGTAACTAACAGTTAAGCCGTTTGTGGTAAAAAATAAATGAAGTTGGCTATGGATCATTAAAGCTATATTATTTGCATTAATGACTTGGTAAGATAGAAGTTATTTCTACGTGTAGCTTTTGTGTCGTCATGTATTTCTCCATGTTCATGCCGAAGAGAACTTTATTCTTATCGAGAAAAGTGACTCAATAAATCTACATGTGGAGGCTACTCCTGCTTAATTTTAAATAACGTGGAGCCGTGTTCTAACGGCTGGACCATATCATCAATTGAATTTTTTCTTTTAGGTATTTCAAACCTTTAAATTTTTGTTGAACATTCCAACTTTTCGTTTATGTTTAAGCTTCTAAATCTTCATTTCTTTTTAGAACATGTTTTTCTTTGATTTATCAATTAGGCAAAGCACATCATACAAATAACGATGAAAACATACAAACAACAAAGTGCTTATCTTTAGCTACTCCTTTTCCATCTTGACATTCACCTAAGACTCCGGTGAACAAATCATAGAAGACAAAAACATGTTCCGGTTGCACTAACCTCATATCTTTTGAAGAGCCTTGTGAGTCGTCCACCCCAATAGGTGAGAATCTAATATCGCTGAATGTGTGTGACTGAGGACACACCCCTTGCAAGGCAAAGTTGAGAAGAATTCCACGAGCGAAAAAAGAAACACCGGAAATTTACCACTACCATTGTTGTCACCACTGTCAAGATTGGAGGAAACGTCACATGATAAACCGCTAGATCTAGAGTAGATGATCTATGGGAACAAAACATTAGACTCCCTAATGTCAGTCGCGCCTACTACCATGGAAATACCAAAATAGAGATAGATCTATAGAACTCAAACTCTATGCGACATTAATTCTACGTCAATACGAGGTTACCTAGCAAACGAACCTAACTTCGAACCTATGGATCGTGAGTTGGCTTCTGACTCTGAGGAACTTCTGACCCTCATTTTGTTTTTTTGAGGAACTTCTGACCCTCAAATTTTTTTTTTTGAGGGGTTCTTCTGACCCTCAATTGATCATCACTTTCTGACTGAAGGCATCGTTGCTAATTGGCCCAAACGAAATGTATTGACCAGCTAAGTCCATTCAGGAGTGGTAGGCCAGCTTGGACAATGTGATCGGCTGGGCCCATGGGCTCAATACTCCAAGCGGAAGTTGTTCTAGCTTGCAATTTGTAATGGAGGCCCATTTTTAACGGAACTCGAAGTGGCCCATTTGGCTCGTCTTTCTCCTCCCCTCTTCGGCTTATCGCTGCCCTCCCACGCAGTCGCAGCGGCGCCGGCGAGACCCCACATCTCCCGCCCCGCCAAAAATGGCGCCTCCTCCCCTCGACGACCTCAAGCACCTGCTCGCCGAGGTAGCTTCCCGCGCTCCCCGTGGTGGCCCCTTCTCCTCCACTGGCGGCGTATCCCTCTCCGCGTCCATCTCCTCCCTCGCGGCGGCCCTCAACCCCAGCGCCCCCGCCCCCGCCTCCCGAAGCAGGGTCCTCGACGCAGCTCTCTCCCTCATGTGCTTCGACCCACAAGAGGCAATCCCTCCGTCTTCGACCACTGCAGTAACCGACCTCTCTGTGAGCCTTTGCTTGGTTCGTTGTGTAACCGAGCTCGCGTTTTCGTTGCAGGTGGATAGGGCTCACCTGGACTGCCTGGTCCGCACCATCGTATCCGCGCTCTCCGATTCGGTCTCGTGCCGAGTGGTCCGGACAGACGAACGCATCGGCGGCGAGATGCTCTGCGCCGGGAGCTCCGTCTCACCAGGGGACTGCCGCGAGCTGGTCCGTTCCTGTGTCGCCCTCCTCGAGAAATTGGGGAATCGTGATGGTGAGATCCCCACCCCCCGCCCGCCTCCTTAACGAATTTTTAGGCGGCATGACATTATTAGTCTAGTCATTCAACTCAGTTGCCATTTGCAGTTCAGTTCTTACCACATGAAATTTCTCTTTGCCCCGTCTCATGCTGTAGGTAATGTTATTTCCGTTAATGCCGACAGTTTATGATTTTCCCTTGTGCAGTTGTAGTTCACTCTTATGATCTTCTGCATACAGTTGTGAAAACGGCGCTGCATACCTATGGATTTAACAATGCATCCATCTTATCAAGTGCTTCCCAGCGATGAATCGATTCCTCCGAGGTATGCTTGGGACAATTATATTAATGGCCAATGTAGTTACGTAGTGCTAGCATTCATGAACTACTTATTTAAAGATGGGCTATAATATCTGTGCTGTCTTCAGGTATGTTTCAACACATTTAATGTTTTAGCCGTGAACATGATGTATTGATATATGAAAAATAAGGAAATACATGCTAAAATGCTACAGGAATCCTTGTATTTTACATATATATATTTTTTGATCTACTGTATGTATTTTCCTTTGTTAACCCTCTCGTCCTATAAATTTCTACCATTTTGCGTGTAATAAAATCTTGAGTTATTTTCACTGTTATTTTATTTGTGTCTACATTAAGTAACGATTTCTCCTGTTACCTTACCTCACTTGAAAAAAAAATCTGTCTGCCATTTCTTTGACACGTTTTACTGAAGACCATTGTAAATTGTGCTTGTATTGTAGGGCCCTTCTGTGGCATCTCAATCCGTCAATTTTAAAACATGATCTTTCAGCGATGCTTCGGGAAGCAATTGCAAGGCCCTTACTTTGTCTGAGAAAAGAACTACATGGCCGGTTAGCATGACGTGTGATTGTAATATGCTTGGTTTGCTCCCCACCTGCATTTTTGGAGATGAGATCATTATTACTTTCTTGGTTTCTTGCAAAGTAAGTTCACACCTCATACTTATACTAACTGCTCTATATTTTTGTTCGCAACTCTGAGTTTTCGTGTTTATGCCAGTTTATTCTTATACTTGCATATAAACGTGCACAAATTATAATTAAAGGCATCGTGTCTCAAGTCTGAAACCAGCAAAGTTGAAGTTCGTTTTTAAAAAACTGGATCGTGAACATAGCCAAGTGAACTGTGCAAAACCTGGATTCAAACTACCTGATAACCAAATTACTAGATGCATTATTTCTTATTCAATTTAAAATTTCATCATCCGTTAATTATTTAATCTTTTGTAAATGGAAATAATAATGACTGGAGTTAATTATTTAATTTTCAGTAGCATTCCTCCCTCTTGGTCTAAATGGTATACCCACAACAGTATTATGGATGTTAGGTGGACATGGTTCTGTATATTGTCTCATTGCATTTACAGTCTAGGCTTGCTTATGGAGATATCTTTTATATCTTTTTCCTTATGTATGCAGGGTGTGGCTTCTGTGCTAGGACTTTGCACGGCAGTGCTATCATCAGTATTAGATGTTCTTCTCGAGCCTATGGAATGGGGAATATCCATGGAATTGGGACGGAAATTTCCCTTTGCACATGCTTATTTCCCAAGCCAACAGAGGGACTTGCTTGCATTGCTAACTGGACCCATATCATGCAGAAGATTTATGGATGTTGTTTCTTACATAGAAGCTATGGTTGCTTGGGTAAAACAAGCGGCAACTCTTCATTGAAAAACATACAATCACAACCATCAAAGGGCTCAAACTTTGGCATACAACTACCATCAAAGGGATTGGTCAAATTCAATAGTTCTGCTTGATATGCTTCTTAATATGCAAACAATAATATCCGGGTTGTTAGCATTCTGTCCAACCCAAAGTTAATTGCTCCTGCTCTGTGTTGTTGCAGGTCTTTGATTACAAATTTTCCTATCTGGTTCAGTTTTGCTACTGCTTTACTTTTTCATCAGGAAGGTTCACGTGGTTATTTATCAGAAGTATTATCCACGGAGAAAATTGTTGAATCAATAAGTGATATCAGTCTGGCTCAGAAGGCGGCATTTTACCTTTCGTGGGTCTTATGCCCTTCAAATGTAGATGAATGCCAGATGCTAGCTAACAATATGGTGGAGTTATCACATTCTTGGGCCAGGAACAGCAAAGGACGACCCAGTTCTGCATATGACACTAGTACTGTAAATCACAGGAGGAAACTACGAATACCCACATTTGGGGATCCAGAGAAACATCATGTGTAAACCAACCCTGTCAGTTCCCTTATTAAAGAATTTGATGATCGCTGTGTGAAGTTTTGTCGCGTAACTGCCGTTAGTAAAGTGCAGGAAGAAGACCGATCGGAAATCCTTTCTATTGCTCTAATTTTCTGCATTTACGGATTCCCTTAGAGTGTTGCTTGTGTCCTCTTGTAGTATTAGTGAGGAGGACTGTAACATGCTTCTGCACTACACAAGCAGTGGTCTGGTTCTGGAGTCAAAGGAAGTGCAGACAAAAACGAAAGTTTATGCTGGTTATGATGGGTTTTCATCAACTCGTGGAGGTTTCTCTGAAACATGGGCTTTAAGTGGTGCATGTCTCGTCTTTAGCTGGCTTGACATTATTGATGATATGTCCGCAGCGATCTTTGAATGTGAAGATACATATCGTCATTTTGTCAGTCAACTCAGAACCAAGACAAGCCCATACTTGCTGAAGTGTGTAAATTTATTGCTAAATCAGGCTGGTCAAGGTAAAGATTTTGTAATCGACCTTTGTGACAGGTTGCTGAACTGGACCAATAAAGGGCAGAGTTTTGATGGTTGGGAGGCATTCAAAGACGTTATCCTTCAAATGAACACAGCTATACAGCTTCCGTCGTAGCAGTGATCAGGGATGATATGTAGTTATGAATATGTCCCGGTGCCTTCCTGGTCTTCTTTCAGTGGTTATAAAGTATGGACATGAACTATTGAGTTGAAACATATTAATTCAGCTCTTGGTACTTGTGTGTAGTTATAAAGTGGTGCATGTCTCGTCTTTAGCTGGCTTGACATTATTGATGGGAATACCACGGAAATGCAACCGAACTGGGTCTTTTGGCTCAGGAGTTTTATAGCAATCTGTATAGCACGGAGGGCACAGAAGGAATGCAAGAGGTTTTACAGGCAATTCCAGTTTCGGTCACCCATGAGATGAATGAAAAATTAACAGTGCCTTTCCTGCCAAAAGAGATTAAGGATGCTCTTTTTCAAATGTTCCCACAAAGGCCCCTGGACCAGATGGGTACCCAGCACACTTTTTCCAAAGACACTGGAACCTTTGTGGAGAGGAAGTTACCGCTGTAGTACTAAAAATTCTGCGGGGGGAAGATAGTCCGGAGATGGTTAACAAAACTTTTGTGGTCTTAATCCCGAAAGTGGCAAGTCCAGAAGAGCTGGGTCAGTTAGACCGATAAGTTTGTGCAATGTCGTTTACAAAATTGCCTCGAAAGTCTTGGCAAACAGGTTGAAGTTTTTTTTTGCCGGATATCATCTCTGAAGAGCAGTCGGCTTTTGTTCCGGGGAGACTGATAACGGACAACATTATAACTGCGTACGAGTGTTTACATTTTATGAAGCATAATGGGGCGAAGAAACATAGACATTGTGCTCTTAAATTGGACATGAAGAAAGCCTATGATCGCGTTGAGTGGTGCTATCTCGAGGCGGTTATGAGAAGGATGGGTTTTGCTTCTAGTTGGGTAAATCTGGTGATGAAGATGGTAACAACTGTGTCTTTTTCGGCCCTCTTCAATGGAGCACCGACGGAGGAATTTAGACCCAGCCGTGGTCTTCGGCAGGGGGATCCCATATCCCCATACTTGTTTTTGTTGGCAGCAGAGGGCCTTTCAGGCCTCTTAAAATTGACTCGTCAGTCATCGCATATGGAAGGGATTAAGGTGGCGCCCACGGCCACGGCTGTGAATCACCTCCTCTTCGCCGATGACAGCCTGCTGTTGATTAAAGTGAGTAGGCAGGGAGCTGAGGAGACCCAGTGCCTACTTGACAATATTGTCGAGCATCGGGCCAACGGTGAATTTGGACAAGTCTTTGGATTTCTTTAGCAAGGGTTGTCCAGAGGCTTTGTGTGAGGAGGTGAAGCAAATACTTCAGGTTCCTAACGAGACTTTGAATGAGAAATACTTGGGTCTACCATCCGATTTGGGCAGATCTAAAAATGGTACTTTTAAATACCTAAAGGATCGGATTTGGAAACAAGTGCAAGGCTGGATTGAACAGATTTTATCGGCGGCAGGTAAAGAGGTGTTGATCAAGTCTGTCGCACAAGCTATACCCACCTTTTCCATGTCTTGTTTTAAATTACCAAGAGGGCTTTGCTTGAAGATTAATGCAATGCTGCGTAGGTTTTGGTGGGGCAGCAAGGAAGGACAACGCAAACCTTGCTGGGTTTCTTGGGAGAAGATTTGCTCACCCAAAGCATCGGGTGGGTTGGGGTTTAGAGATATAGAGCTTTTTAACATGGCCTTACTCCCTCGCCAGGCTTGGAGGATACTCACTAATCCTGAATCGTTAAGTGCTCGTGTTCTAAAGGCTGCTACTTCCCAGATTGTGACTTTTTGGATGCTCAAGTTGGAAACAAGCCTTCGCAGGTCTGGCGTGCCATTATGGAAGGAAAAGGAGTGCTTAAGCAAGGATTGATTAAGAGGATAGGCACGAGTGAGGCCACTAATACATGGAATGATATCTGGTTACCTCGTGACTTTATGCTACGCCCAGTTGCGTGCGGAAAGCAAAACCCTCCGATAAGAGTTTCAGATTTTAATGGATTCCACAAATGCTGTTGGAATTCAGTGAAAATAGAGTTCTTTACACCTATGGATGCAGATGTCATCAAGGGGATTCCAGTGTGCACAAGACGCCAGGATGATTTTTGGTCTTGGCACTATGAGAGGAATGGCCTATTTTCACTTAAATCTGCTTACAGACTTTTGGTACAGACCAAAAACAGACAAGAGGATTGGCTTGAAGGTCGGGCTAACTCGTCTGATTCTGTTGAGAGGGAAAAACAGTGGACTAAATTGTGGAAGACTGCTGTTCCATCAAAGCTTCGAGTATTTTTGTGGAGACTTGGCACCAATCCTCGCCGACAGGGATGTGCGCCATCAAAGGAAGATGGCAGAGAACAGTACTTGTTCAATTTGTGGCAACGAGGATTCGTGGAGACACTCATTGATTGATTGCATGGCGTCCAGATGTGTATGGGCCCTTGCAGATGAAGATATTGCCCAGCTTATCAGTTCGGTTCAGGACCTGATGCTCGTCACTGGCTAGCTGCGGTAAGATCAGCACTACCTGATAAGGAATGGATTGTGGTAGTTGTTACCCTGTGGGCTATATGGTATGCACGGCGCCGTATCTGTCGGCCCAGTGGAAACCGGGGTACCATGGGCCGGCCTGCCACAGCCCTCAACCGCTCCGCAAGAAATTCTGCTAAGGACCAGGCGCTCAGCCTGACGAGCCTCGCGAGGCATTTTCCCTCGCGAGGGTTTCTTGCTCGGCTGGGCATTTCTGCTAAGGACCAGACGTTCGCCTAAGAGGCCTCGAGAGGAACCTCTGCCTCGGAAGGCCTCTCCTAGAAGATCATCAGGCCCTGGCGCGTCTCCGCGCTACCCTCGGAGGTTTTCCCTCGCGAGAAGTCAACGGCTACAAACCTCGGCGAGGCTTCAGGCCCTCGCGGGGTTCCTTCAAGTGGAAGCAAGCTCCTGCGCCGCTGCAGAGCGCACATGGGCTCTGCGCCCGCCGCAGAGTGACGCGCGCGCCTGCGCGCGATGACGAAGACGCCGCAGTTGCCATTCTCGTGTATAAAGCGGTCAAAGGAGCTGGAGGAAGCAAAGCGGACTCCAAGACTTGCCAATTGGTGATAAAGCGGCCGGCCGCCGCTACGCTCCAACTGCGACGTCACCGTGGGGCACGCCCCAAAGCTCTGCAGCGCCAGCCCACCGTCCTGGTTGGACGGTGGCTTTTTCTGCCAAGACGACGTGCTCTCTGCCATGGACCGCGTCCATGGACGCCCCCGACGCTGTGCGCTGTGCTCCAACTCGGCGGCATTGTGGTATCCCTTCCCGCCGGAGTTTTCGGGGAAGAGGACCAAGCCCAGTATATAAGGAGCCAGTGTACGACCTAGGAGGGGGATCCCGCATTCACCAACTCATTCCACAACCAAGCAGCTACGTCTGAAGAGAAGACGGAGCTCATTCCACCATAGTCCACCATAGCCACAACTGTGCCCTCGGCAAGCACCTTGTACTGTGAACCTCTCCAAGCAGTGCAATACATCTTAGCAGGACGTAGGGCTTTTACACCTCACGGTGGGCCTGAACCTGGGTAGCGGCTCGTGTTCCTCTCTGTCGTGATGTTCCTCACCGAGCTCGACGAGCACCGTCGCCGAGGTTGTTGAGGATTTGTTTGACGTTGTGTTCAGCCCCTTACTCGTTTCCTGGCTTTGAGAGACACCCCTAGTTCCTGGGACTAGTCTCCGACATTTGGCGCGCCAGGTAGGGGGCTGAGGCGCGTCTTCAACTTCTTCAACCTCTCCGCGCCATGACTGACACGCGAGCTGCGCGTCTTGCGCGACGGACGTCCGGCAGGGCCAACACCGAGCCCGCCGCCAACCACAACCCGCGTGGTCGCCCACGCGCCAACCGCGCTTCAGAGCGCAACGCCGAGCCGCGCGTCGAGCATCCTGAGGATGACGGCGGCAACGGCAGCGGCAACGACGGCGGCATCGACGGCGAGGACGAGGGAGCTTCCTCCTGCACCCATCCAGGCGCGAGAGCGCCTCCACGATGGGCCGAGCGCGCCCAGTCCAGCCACCGCGCTACTGATGGCGCAAGAGCTGCTGCGCTACCGTCCCACGCAGGCGGGCCACGACAACTGGCTGGGCGTCTCGAGGAGCTCATCAACGCCGCCGCCGTTCCTGCCGCACACTGCAGCACCAGCGCCCTCTCGCTCGCTGGTGCGCCACTCCGGACGCGAGGGGAACATAGCGCACGGCGCTCCTCCTCCCCCTCCGCCTCCGCCACCTCCTCCAGCTGCAGCTCCGGCAGCAAACCACCGCGCCGCGTCGCACGCATCCTCGCCGCACGACTGCCAGATTGTGCAGCGGACTCCGGCGGATGCCCGCGTGGAGATCGAGCGCCAGAGGGACCGCCACAACCGCGTCGTGCAGGAGATTGCCGCTGCAGGTCGCCAGAACCGCGGCGTACTCGCTGGTGGCGCCGTGACATACGCCACGGGCTGCACCGCCTTCACCCGCAACCTGCGCCGCGTCGTCTGGCCCGTGAAGTTCAAGCCAGACCTCCCTCCGCGCTACGACGGCAGGACCAACCCTCTGGAGTTCCTGCAGCTCTACACCGTCTCCATCCAGGCTGCGGAGGCGACGACAAGGTGATGGCCAACTGGCTCTCCATGGCGCTCAAGGACTCCGCGCTCTCGTGGCTCATGAACCTCCCCGAGAACACCATCGACACGTGGGAGGACCTCTGCAAGGTCTTCGTCGCCAACTTCAAGGGCACCTACGAGCGCGCGCTCACCTACAACGACCTTCGCGCGGTGCGCCAGAAGCCTGACGAGACCCTCCGCAGATACATCCAGCGCTTCAGCCAGGTCCGCAACAAGATTCCGAACATCCCGGACTCGCACGTCATCTCCGCCTTCAGGGAGGGCGTCACGAACCACAGGATGCTCGAGAAGCTCGGCATCCACGACACCCTCTCCTCTGTGGTGAAGCTCTTTGATCTGGCTGACAAGTGCGCCAAGGCTGAAGAGGGCCTCCTCTTCGTCAAGAAGGAAGTGGAGGATGACCCTCCTGAGGGGTCCAGGAGCAAGAAGAAGCCTGCCGAGAAGCGCAAGACCACCGCCATCCTCGCGGCAGAGCCTGACGCAAAGCAGCCTCGCGAGGCCTCTCCGGCGGCTGAAGAGAAAAAGGTGGACAATCGCCCATACTGCATCTACCACAACAGGCACAACCACGCACTGAAGACTGCTGGGAGCTCAAGCAGCTCAGCAAGGAGCGGAGAAGAACCAGGGCCGCGGCGGCCGCGGCGGAGGCCGTGGTGGCCGCGGAGGTGGACGCCACAACTTCCAGCAGAGGGCTCGGGGGAACAACGCTGGGCAAAACGGCAACCTCCCCGACGAGAACCCTGGGGGCTACCAGGCCCCTCAGGGGGCAATAGCCTGCATCCTCGGCGGGTCCCAGGCGCCCAAGTCCAACAACCACTTCAAGCAATTCTCTCGCGAGGTCAGCGCAGCGCTTCCAGGGCTTGAGGCTTCCCAGCCCCTCAAGTGGTCGCAGTACACCATCGCCTTCGACTCCAAGGACCACCCCAAGTCGACCAAGGCTGTAGGCACCATCCCTCTGGTGTGCACCCCATCATCAACAACATCGCCGTCGCCAAGACACTCATAGATGGGGGTGCGGGCTTGAACGTCATCTCTGTCGAGACCTTCGAGCAGCTTCAAGTGCCCTACGAGTGGCTATGCCCTCTAGGCCCTTCACGGGGGTGACAAGTGGCTCTACCACACCTCTGGGGCAGGTGAGGCTCGCGGTCACCTTCGGCACGCCGCAGAACTACCGCACCGAGCAGATCGACTTCGACGTCGCACACATTGGCCTGCCCTACAACGCCATCCTCGGCTACCCCGCCCTCGCGAAGTTCATGGCCGTCACTCACCATGCGTACAACATCGTCAAGCTTCCAGGCAGCGGCGGCACCATCGCCATCCACGGTCAAGTCCAGGACGCAATGCGCTCTGTCGAGACCGCCTACAAGGCCGCTGCCGTGGCATTCCCCGCTGATGAGGACATGGAGCCCCTCGAGAGGCCCGCGAAGAAGAAGCAGCTGTTCTCACAGGAGCAGGCAGCCACGAAGAAGGTGTCATTGGACGCCAGCGGCTCGGGGGCTAGCGTCACCATAGGCGCTGGCTTGCCTCCCAAATAGGAAAGCGCGCTCGTCGCCTTCCTCAGGGCAAACTCTGACATGTTCGCATGGACACCGTCAGAGATGTCCGGAGTACCGAGGGAGGTGATCGAGCACCACTTAGCCGTGTGTCCAAACGCACGCCCCGTGAAGCAGAAAGCACGGCGCCAGGCGCCAGAGAAGCAAGAGTTCATCATCAAGGAAGTAGAGAAGTTGAAAGAAGCACACATCAGGAAGTTCCACACCCCACATGGCTCTCCAACACGGTGGTCGTTCCCAAGCACACCGGGGGCGGCAGGCTCTGCATCGACTACACCGACCTCAACAAGGCCTGCCCCAAGGACCCGTACCCCATGCCTCGGATAGACCAGATCGTGGACTCCACCGCCGGCTGCGACCTCCTCTGTTTTCTGGATGCCTTCTCAGGCTACCACCAGATCAAGATGGCGAAGGAGGATGAGGAGAAGACAGCATTCCTCACCCCTTGTGGTGTGTATTGCTACGTCTGCATGCCCTTTGGCTTGAAGAACGCCGGCGCCACCTTCCAGAGGCTCATGAGGAAGGCCTTGGGGGCTCAGATGGGAAGAAACGCAGAAGCCTACGTCGACGACATCGTGGTCAAGACTCGCGAAGAGCACACCCTCATGGAGGACCTCGAGGAGACCTTTGCCAGCCTGCGCAAAGTAACATCAAGCTGAACCCCGCCAAGTGCGTCTTCGGGGTACCGTCAGGCAAACTCCTCGGGTTCCTAGTGTCTCACCGCGGCATAGAAGCGAATCCTGACAAGATCAAAGCCATAGAAGAGATGCAGCCACCTCGTCGCCTCAAGGACATGCAGCGCCTCGCGGGATGCATGGCCAGCCTCGGCCGTTTCATCTCCAAGTTCGGCGAGAGGGCGCTGCCATTTTTCAAGCTCATGAAGCGGTCTGGCACGTTCAAGTGGACGCCTGAGGCGGACAAGGCATTTGAAGACCTGAAGAAGTACTTGGCTAGCCCACCTGTCATGGTTGCCCCAAGGCCTGGCGAGCATCTGAAGCTGTACCTATCAGCCACTCCACAAACAGTGAGCGCAGCCTTGGTGGCAGAAAGGGAAGAGCCAGTCCTCGCCAAGAAGGACACGCCACGCCAAGCCCAGATCCCCCCGACAAGGAACATCCTCTTCAGGCCCTGAGCCCCATGCCGAGCCCGCGCAACCAGAAGGCACCCTCGTCGAGGGTCCACCTCAAGAGAGGCTCGACAAGGCTCCCGAGGAGCCCAGCGCTGCGTCACCATCGACAACCCTCGTCGAGCATCCCGTCTACTTCGTCAGCACTGTGCTGCGAGATGCTCGCGAGCGGTACACTATGCAGCAGAAGCTCCTCCTCGCGCTCCTCATCGCTTCCAGGAAGCTGCGCCACTACTTCCAGGGCCACCCCATCACGGTGGTCACATCATTCCCTCTGGAGCAGATCCTGCGCAATCCAAACGCCACTGATCGCGTCGCAGGGTGGAACATTGAGCTGCAACCTTTTGGCCTGCGCTTCGACACCACCAGGGTCATCAAGGGGAGGCATTGGCTGACTTCGTCGCCGAGTGGACAGACACCCAGCAAGAAGAGCCTCATGAGGCAGAAACCACGCCAGCTGGAGACACAGTGCCAAGCCACTGGACCATGCACTTCGACGGAGCATTCGCATGCCAGAACGCTGGGGCTGGCGTCGTCCTGACCTCACCCAAGGGCGACAAGCTCTACTACGCCGTCCAGCTGTGCTTCACGACAGACAAGGTCTCCAACAACATCGCCGAGTACGAGGGCCTCCTCGCCGGGCTCAGAGCCGCAATCGCCCTCGGCATCAAGCGCTTACTCATCAAGGGCGACTCCCAGCTCCTCGTCAACTTCTCCAACAAGAGCTATACGCCTAAGGACGGCCACATGGCCGCTTACCTCGAGGAGGTCCGCAAGCTCGAGAAACACTTCAAGGGGATGGAGCTCAGGCACATCCCACGAAGGGAGAACCAGGAGGCCGACGACATCGCCAGGCGAGCATCACGCAGAGAAGCCCAGCAGGCGGGCGTGTTCGAGGAGAGACTCACCAGGGCATCGGTGAAACAGCCAAAAGAAGCGGTCGAAATGAACACGGACGAAGAGCTCCCACCACCACCAACATCTGGAGCGCCGAGCTGCGGTCCACCCACAGGGGAACGCCTGCTGCTGGCCATGACGCATCAAGAGACGGGCTGGATCGATGAGCTCAAGGAGTACCTCAGGGACGGAGTCCTCCCTGAAGAGGATGCAGAAGCAGAGAGAGTTGCTCGCCAGGCCAAGTCATACTGCCTTCACGAGGGAGACCTGTACCGCAAGCGTCCAAATGGAGTTGCACTAAAATGCGTCCCCCCTGAAGAAGGCCGCCAGCTGATCAAGGACATACACAGTGGAGAATGTGGCCACCACTCGTCATCACGCACCCTTGCAGGGAAAGTCTTCAGGAGTGGTTCTATTGGCCCTCAGTGCTTCAAGATGCAACCACCGTTGTCCAGGCTTGCGAGGCATGCCAGTTCCACGCCAAGCAAGTCCACCAGCCTGCACTGGGGCTCCAGACCATCCCCTCTCCTGGCCCTTGCGGTCTGGGGGCTGGACATCCTGGGACCTTTCCCACGCTCCAGCGGGGGCTACCGCTACCTCTACGTCGCCATCGACAAGTTCACCAAATGGGCGGAGGTTGAAGCGGTGCGCACCATCCCGGCGAGATCAGCGGTGAAATTCATCAGAGGCCTGGCCTGTCGCTTCGGCGTGCCAAATCGCATCATCACCGACAACGGCTCACAGTTCACCAGCGGCATCTTCAGGGCCTACTGCGAGAGTCTTGGCACACGGCTCTGCTTCGCCTCGGTGGCTCATCCACGAAGCAACGGGCAGGCTGAGCGGCGAACGCAGAAGTGCTCAAAGGCCTCAAGACAAGAAGCTTCAATCGCCTCAAGGCCCACGGCAAGAATGGATCGAAGAGCTCCCCTCCGTGCTCTGGTCCATCCGCACCACCGCCACGAAGCCCACTGGAGAAACGCCGTTCGCTCTCGTCTATGGCGCTGAAGCAGTCCTCCCCACCGAGATCAAGCATGGGTCCCCACGGATCCTTGCTTTCAACGAGGACAACCAAGAGGAGCTCCACAACGACGACTTGCTGCTGCTCGATGGACTACGCCGCCGTGCCGCCCTCCGAGCGGCAAAGTACCAGCAAGACCTGCGCCGCTACCACAGCCGCCACATACGGCCGCGCACCCTCGAGACAGGCGATCTCGTCCTCAGGAGGATCCTCTCCAGAGAGGCCTCCACAAGCTCTCACCCATGTGGGAAGGCCCCTACAGGGTCGCGCACATCGCCAGGCCTGGCGCGGTACGGCTCGAGACGGAAGACGGCGATCCGATCAAAAATCCATGGAACATCGAGCACCTACGCAAGTTCTACCCGTGATCACGTCGCGGCAGGCATTTTTTGTCTCAAGAGGGAAGCACGCGTCTTCACCTCCCAGCTTCACCAAGCTTTCCCTTCACGAGGGCCATCTCCACTGAGAGTTTCCTACAACGCGTCGCCACGGGCCGCGGGAAGCCTCAGCCACTCCATGTGGAACCCCATGCCCAGACATGGCGGACTTTGTCTTGGCCTCGCCAAGTGTAATGAACAATTTCAGGTCATCATGAACCTATTGCGCTTCGGCGCCGTTATGTAATATTGCTTGGTGAGTTTGTTTTTTACATTTCATTCGCGCTCACATTTTTCCCCATGCGCACCTCGCGAGCGGGGGCTGAGCACGGTGCCTGTGTCTCGGGAGCATCCCAGCAGCATCGTAAAATCCAAAGGATCCGAGCTCTAACTCGTGGCTCTCCGCCCACGACCGTTATCTCACCAAAGAGCTCTGACTCGTGGGTTAGCTCCCATGCACGTCACCTCACCAAGGACCTTGGTGCTTATTCTCCTCGTGAGATACCCATGAGGAAATCTATGAGCGCGCATGAGATACCCACGTCTGGAGTGGAGCAATGCGATGCCTCACGAAGTCCTTGGCCGCCATCTGCCCGGTGAGGCCAGCCTCGCGAAGGTCCTGCAAGCGCCTCACCACGGGGCCAAGTGTTGCGCCCTTGAGTGCCTTAGAAGACCAGCTCGCCCTCTTCGTCGGAGGCGCTTCAGGCAGTTCGAAGAAGGCGCTCTGGCTCCCGAACTGCATAAGGAACCAACGCTTGCGGAAGTCCTCCACCCTCTTCGTCACGCTGGTGACAAGATTCTCGCCGTTCCGCGCGATGGGGATGTAGACGCCCTTCATGCCATCGGCGATGCGGAAGGACACGCACCCCGACCGCTCCCTGTTCGCCTCGCAGAGATAGGCGAAGATGGCGAGGACGAGGATGGAGTTGGGGTGGAGATGAAGAACCTGGATCTGGTAGCGCTCCAGAACCGCCAGGAAGAAATCGGAGAAGGGAGGCACGAGCCCGGCGTAGAGAGTGTGCATGAAGATGGGGTAGAAGCTGCCGAAGGAGTTGTTCGCCAGCTTGAGCACCGTGGCGCCGTGCTCGTTGGTCGCCGAGGCCGCCATATGACGCACCTTGTCCAGCTGCAGCTCCTTCTCGAAGCGGAAGCCAATCAGAGCCGGCTCGAAATCGCCGCCCTGCTGCGTCGCGGCAGGCTCGCCGCCCTGCATCACCGCCTTGCCCTTCGAGGATGCGGTGGTCTTCTTGGGCGCCATTGCAGCAAGGTCGCGAAGGAGGAGTTTGGGGATTGAACGCTGGGAAGAAGGAGACGAAAGGGGAACGAGTGGAGTAATGGCCGCCTACGCTGAGCTCTTCGCCTTATAGCGGCTCATCGAGCCGTTACCAGGACATGGCGGGACCCACCACTACGCCCGTTACTTCAGAGGAGATCGTGGTATCGTGTCCGGCCGTGACGCTCCACGTGTCTCGGGCTTCGCAGGCTTCTTTGGGCCCACGACGATTCGCCTCCGCCTGGGGAACTCCAGCGTGCCCATCGCGGGTCCGGGGGCTACTGTCGGCCCAGTGGAAACCGGGGTACCATGGGCCGGCCTGCCACAACCCTCAACCGCTCCGCAAGAAATTCTGCTAAGGACCAGGCGCTCAGCCTGACGAGCCTCGTGAGGCATTTTCCCTCACGAGGGTTTCTTAGCTCGGCTGGGCATTTCTGCTAAGGACCAGACGTTCGACCTAAGAGGCCTCGAGAGGAACCTCTGCCTCGGAAAGGCCTCTCCTAGAAGATCATCAGGCCCTGGCGCGCCTCCGCGCTACCCTCGTGAGGTTTCCCTCGCGAGGAGTCAACGACTACAAAGCCTCGGCGAGGCTCCAGGCCCTCGCGGGGTTCCTTCAAGTGGAAGCAAGCTCCTGCGCGCGCTGCAGAGTGCACATGGGCTCTGCGCCCGCCACAGAGTGACGCGCGCGCCTGCGCGCGATGACGAAGACGCCGCAGTTGCCATTCTCGTGTATAAAGCGGTCAAAGGAGCTGGAGGAGGCAAAACGGACTCCAAGACTTGCCAATTTGGTGATAAAGCGGCCGGCCGCCGCTACGCTCCAACTGCGACGTCACCGTGGGGCACGCCCCAAAGCTCTGCAGCGCCAGCCCACCGTCCTGGTTGGACGGTGGCTTTTTCTGCCAAGACGACGTGCTCTCTGCCATGGACCGCGTCCATGGACGCCCCCGACGTTGTGCGCTGTGCTCCAACTTGGCGGCATTGTGGTATCCCTTCCCGCCGGAGTTGTTCGGGGAAGAGGACCAAGGCCAGTATATAAGGAGCCAGTGTACGACCTAGGAGGGTGATCCCGCATTCACCAACTCATTCCACAACCAAGCAGCTACGTCTGAAGGAGGAGACGGAGCTCATTCCACCATTGTCCACCATAGCCACAACTGTGCCCTCGGCAAGCACCATTGTACTGTGAACCTCTTCAAGCAGTGCAATACATCTCAGCAGGACGTAGGGCTTTTACACCTCACGGTGGGCCTGAACCTGGGTAGCGGCTCGTGTTCCTTCTCTGTCGTGATGTTCCTCACCGAGCTCGACGAGCACCGTCGCCGAGGTTGTTGAGGATTTGTTTGACGTTGTGTTCAGCCCCTTACTCGTTTCCTGGCTTCTGAGAGACACCCCTAGTTCCTGGGACTAGTCTCCGACAGTATCATCCATGATGGCGAATACCAGAGCCCAATGAGCACGCACATGTTTGTTCAGCGTTTTATCACTGATCTGAACTTGTTGGAAGTGCAGAAGCCTGAAGCGAGGAGACAACCAGCAAGGACCCTGCCCCAACGCTGGATACCTCCACCACCAGAGGGATGTGTTAAACTGAATGTAGATGCTGCGGTGAAGAGAGATGGTACTGCTGGATCAGTTGGTGTTATTTGCAGGACTTCGATGGGTGGGTTTATGGGAGCTTCCACTGTAACCTTTCCCGGTCTGTCGAACCCAGCGGTACTGGAGGCACTGGCTTGCCGAGAAGCTCTTGCACTAGCTTCAGATCTGGTTGAGCAGCATCTTTGTGTTGCTAGTGATTGTCTGGAAGTTATTAATAGCATGAACAAGCCTTGCTTAGGAACGTTCAGCTACGTCCTGCAAGAGATCAAGGGGAGATCAACTAGCTTCCAGAAGACAGTTTTCGTCCATGAGTATAGAAGTTCAAACAAAGAAGCTCACAGCCTCGCTCGCTTTGCCTCATCTTTAGACCCTGGACGTAGAGTTTGGTTTGTGCCACCTGGTGGCATGTGTATCCCTATGACTATCGATGATTAATAAAGTGTGTTGTTCTCAAAAAAAAAAAAACTTGCAATTCCACATTTGAGCCTGTCAGTAATGATGCCAGAGTATACACATGTCATGCAGGGATACCGGCTTCATAATACAAACAATTAATTAAACTGCGAGGGTACCGACAACTGTGACCCTAAATCTACCTTTCAATGGTCTCATACTAGCATAATATCAGCATATGTACTCATTCTAGCAGTGTATACTCTAGGACGTTTTATATTTTGGGACAAAGTGAGTATTAGCTATGTTAATTTGTATCCACGGTTTATTTGGACTGATCGATGATACCCCATATGTCTGACACACCATGTGTGTCTATATTAGCCGTATTGGCCTCTCGGTAGGAGATGTCGTTTCCACATTGGGATTTTTTTTAAATTTGGTACCGAATCAGAAAAGAAATCTGGTTCAATGTTATTGTGAAATGGGATCTGTTGAACCTAACTAAGTTTTTGGTGAAAAGCAATAATAAATCGAGTGTAAGCTTGTTAATTGTATGGTTATAAACTCTGTTGTTCTGGTCGTAGGAGTGTTCACACAGTGTGTAGAGGCGCCTATCGGAACACTAAATTTGTAGAAAGTGCCTCTGTAAATTGACTCTGTAAACTATAGGACCCCTGGGTTTGAACCATTGGACACCCTCCACCTGCCATCGAACCTGACTGCTTTGTTCTTCACTGCTTTAATTTCTTCATTATTCTTTAGTAAATTATTTCAGTAGATTTTCACTGCAACACAGAATCATCTAGCTAGTAAAAGTAATTTCCATACCAATGACAAATAAGGTGCTCTTATTGCCGATGAACATAAAATCATTAAAGCATGGGAAAAAATCTTAATAAAAATATACGCGACTCTAGCGCGTGTGCTTAAACGAAAACACAATCATTCAAGCATAAAATTCTACCACATGCTGACTCGGTGGTGACTCATGGCACTTGGGGTCACAGGCGGGGCAGGTGTCCCAACACTCATGTTTCGTCGGGGAGCAATATCCACCCGGCATCAAGCAGCACCAGCAGATCTTGTAGTACGTCCCATCTTTGAAACTACATCCGACAAACAGGGCGCAAAATTTCAGGCTGATCTTGTTCTCGCCCACCGATGTCGTCGCATTCACTACGGTAGCGTTCGCAAACTCCGCTCGCTCAGCAACGGGATGGCCTGTTGCATTTCAATATAGCATATCCATTTACTAGTATGCAATACATGTACTGTAACTATATTATGTTTCGTAAGATCAACGATGACTTCACAAGATAGTAAAGACGATATATATAAACTTACAGTTTGCACAGATGGCAAGGCATACGATGAAGAAGATCACTGTCACGTGCGCTAGGCTGCTCCCTGATCTCATGTTGGTACTTGGTACCACCTCCTGATACAACTCAATCTGTTGGAGATCGATTGCAACTTTGCAACATTCCAGTGAGAAGAGAATTCGATGGCACGAGTGCAAGTATATAAATAGCACGACGGTGGGGGTGTATATCTATTTATTAATGCTCGTATATATGTCCATTAATGTCCAGATATACAATCCATTAATGTCAAGGTTAATTACACGTATATAAATCGATCTTGTAGTATTTTAATCATTCGTAAAGGTTTCAAATAATCATCAATAGTACAAAGAATCTCAAAATTAATAAATATTATAAAAAGGTCCATGTACCATCTTGCAGGGCCGGCTCTATGTTTTCGGGCCCCTAGTGCGATGTTGAAAATTTGGCCCCTATAAATACTATATGTATTACGCATATGACTTAAAATTTTAAAATTTACATCTAGCCACACATTTTTATTTTGAGACGTCTATAAATAATTGATATAAGCGATTAAGCAATGTCATATTATGACATAAAATCTAAAAGAGTTGCAAAATATAACAAATAATATTCCGAACTTATGTTGCAAAATATAACAAATATCCACCCGGCATCAAGCAGAAAAAAATGATTTAGTAGTATTATGTCCATTATTGTCCAGATAATGTCATATTATGTCCATTATTTTCCAGATATACGGTCCATTAATGTCAGGGTTAATTACACGTATATAAAATGATTTAGTAGTATTTTTAATTATTCATAAGGGTTTCAAATAATCATGGAGGTGTACTTTATACTATTTTCCTTTCTTTTTTTCTCCAGAAAAAAGATCTACCAATCTATTAATAATCATCCACGGTACAAAGAATTTAAAAATTAATAAATCATATAAAAAGGTCCATGTACCACCTAGCGATGACTACATGCACTCGAGTGAGTCAAAGGCGTGTCGCCCTCTTCGCCCCTCCATCTATGGATCCACGCAAAATTTGTCATATTAGAGCTTGTTGTAATAGACGTACCGGAAGTCATCCTCCTAAGAGCATCTCCAACCGGACGGAGCAAATTTAGTGTTTCATTTGTCCACGGACACATCTGGACAGTGTCCGGACATGTCCGGTTTGAGCCCTCATTTATACGTGAGCGCAGCCATGTCCCATAAAATTGCACGTGATTAGTGAAAATAGAGAGAGAAAGGAAAAGGAAAGAGAAATGTGGTCCAAAGTGGACCATGTCCTATTTGGCAACATGTCTGGATGGCCACCCTGATATCCACCCCACATATCGGGGGTGTTGGACAGCCCAGACACATAAGGACGAAATGGGCCGAGGGGACCGGTTGGGTAGGCTACTATACTCTCTCTGCTATTCGGACAGACAAATATGGAGAGATCAATGGGGGGCGGTTGGAGATGATATAAGTCCCTAAATAACCAGCAGACCAGAGAAACAATCAACGGAAATGATGAAAATCCTAGTTTCGAGAAGACATAGCTGCAACTGCACCAATGAACATGAAATAGACCGGATCCCGAGAGATCCACCGGACACACAACTTAACATGTTCTCGCCGGTGCTAGACGCACGACCATAGCAGTGATAGGGCTCAAAGGATCTTATTTTAACTTTAGGATGCCATTGCCGCCTCAGTATTACTAAGAAAACAACGGAACTCGAACAAATAAGAACGAAAGCTTCCCGCCCGAGCGGGCGTGGTCCGCCTCACCTAAGAGGCCCTAATGGCTGCCGGAGGTGGGACGGACCAACGGCGTCGCCAGCGAGGGGAACGGAAAATCTAGATCGATTTTTGATCGTCTCCTCTCTCTAGCAAATGTACCCATTCGTTGCTCTTTTTTCCTTAACACTATTATTTAAAAAATGAAACTTTGTATCATTGGAAAAGATGGATTCCTCTTTATAGTTGATCGGTTGAAAGAGTACAACGGCTACCAGGTACCTAGTATTAATTCAAAAGTTGCGGATAACCACTCCAGGATCTGGAAAAGACCACGTACATACAGACTGCGTTCTGTAAAATCTGCATTTTCCATGACGATGGCCTTCGCGCTTAATGCAGGTTGGTCCTGCAGAACTAAACGGCCTGCTTCATACCCACCCTATATCCGAATACACCGTGTTTTCGTGATGGATTCCATACCCAAGAATGCTTCAGGCAATGTCATGGGGAAGGACTTGGCTAAGTTAGTATTGCATCAGATTAGCTCAAAGCTGTAACATGTATGAGGGGAACATCAAGTCATTCATGCTGGATAAACACTTTAATGGATACCAGTTGCCATGTCTCCTAGTTGTGTAAGAAAAAGGGAGTGAATGAATGATTGTACGGTGTAACGGTGACGGTGCATTTCGTTTCCTCTAGTGTCTCTTTTCCGTGAAGTTCACCTCCCCTGTCAACTGTTCGCATGAAACTAAAACCCATAATTGTGGCCGGAGACAAACTAGCAGAACAAAGTCAGTTGATGCCGGTTTACGGAACGCTAGTGCGTCGAGCACCTGGAATTATTGATCAAATCTAGACATAGCCTAGCAAAACGTAATTTCTCCAGTACGGATGAGGAGAGGTTGGCTTAGTAATAGTATCGAAATGGAGTCGCATAAACTGATCTGACCATGACCAAGCTTTGTATCATGAGGTAAAACATAAGCACCCTGCTAAAGTACAAGTTTGCAACGCAGACAACTCGAACGAGTTCAAACTTTTGACAAAGACACAAAGAGACAGATAGCACAAAAACACAACTACCATGACCAGAAGACATCGACGTTCACTCCAAGTTATTTGTGGGCAGCAAACAAATGGGCAGCACCATCGTCTTGATGCCATTGGATTAGATCTTCTTGGCGTCCGCACCTGCATGTGGAAGCTTTGTCAATGTACGCACTCAAAGTAGAAAGAACATGCACATATGACAATGAATATGCTAGTTTGTACCTCCAGTGTAGAAGCTTGTATATGGAATGATTTTTTTGAAGGACGTCCCATACACCTTTTTGCTTCGGGCTGAATTGATGTCAATCTCGAATAACCCAGCTTTTGGACGCAGAAAAATAGCACCAACACCTTCCACAGTACCAACCACTGACATGTCCAAGTTGGTTCGACATGGGAGCAACGGTTTGAGCTCAATGACTCTGCATCGTGCCTATGTCTCTTCTCCAGGCTCCATTGACCACAAGTGGAGTTTAGACCCCACACGCCCGTGAACAAGAGCATGCAACCATCTGTCGCCATAAGGACAAGGTGTTTCCCGCCATGGGCCGGCGTATCGATCACCCGCAGTTTGTGCTCACCCATGTTATACTCCATGATTCCGGTGCTCCTCTCACATGGGAAATACAAGTTATCTCCCAAAAGTACATTGTGCGCAAATTCACGGATAATATCTGGTTGTTTAACATAGATGGGTTTCCTCCACCTACGAGTCTCAGATGAGTAGACGGTGGCAAACGTGATCTCATTTGCATCATTGGAACCCACGAAAACTAGAAGGAATGGGCCGGCGCTGCAGTCTAGGTGGTCACAACACTTTCTCGAGCGTGACACTGCGGCATTCCAAGTTAGGCTGAGATCCTCGTCTTCGTTAACTAGTACAGCCGAATACCTGGTTGGATTGGCTGGAATTTTCCATTCTGTGTTGGTCATGGGGTTAGAGACCACGAATTCCTCCTCCTCTCCGGGGGTGCAGTACAGTACGCGGCCGTGCCGGGAGTCGAGAACATACCAGTCGCGGCGGTCGCGGCATCCGGGTGGGCAGAAGGAGGAGCCGCTGGGGACAAACTTGGAGACGCAGTACGTGTCGTGGAAACTGTTGTGGAGGAAGCCAAGCATGGGTGGCGTCCGGTGGAACGCGCCGTAGAATCGGGTGAAGGCGGCGTCGGAGAGGACGCGCCGCCAGTCCGTGGAGACGGCGCCGGCGCGGACGAGGCTCGCGAGGTCTTCGGGCGGGATTCGCAGGAGGATCTCATAAATGTTGTCGTCCACCAGCGCACATGGCGAGAGGCGGCGGCTGCGTCGACGCTGGGGCGGTGGGCTGATCTCGTGAATGGTGTCGTCCACCAGCGCAGGCGGCGAGAAGCGGCGTCTCCGTCGCAGCTGGTGCGGTGGGCTGATCTCGTGAATGTTGTCGTCCACCAGCGCAGGCGGCGAGAGGCGGGGGCTCCGTCGCAGGGGACGCGGCGGCCTCATGGCGAGCGAACTGGGCTCGAGTTTGCGTCTCGGGATCGGAGGTTCTTCTGTCGCCGGATTCTTCTTGATTTCTTTTGGAAACGATTCCCGGTCGAGCGATTATGGGCGACTTGGCACGGCGTAGTGGAGTCAGAGCAGTTATTTTCTCCCCATTTTTTTTCGTGAGGAATAGGAAGTGAACTGTTGGGCGTCAGTCCCGTTTGATTGATTTGCTCGTAATTTTTGCACTTTCCTCTTTATGTTATTTCGGATTTTTTTTTATTTTTTTAGATTGTTGGTTATATATCTGTATTAACATAGGGCTGTTCCAAATCTGCATTTTCAATTTTGTGGAGGAAGACACACATGAGAATTCAAACTTGGGACAAAATGCATGGTGATCCGCTAACACGCCAACTGAATTTAAAAAAAGCCAAGGTAACTGAGCATTGTGGAAAAAATCACACCGCACGAATCTGTTAACTACAGCAGCACCAATAGTGGGGTCAGTGTTGTTGCTGTCGGTGGTAATGCCCGTGCAATGCCACGGTAAAAAAAATGTTGAGAGTTGCCAATGAAGAGATATTCCCAAGCTCCGCCACCGATAGTTGTGCTCCTCTAGCTATGACCGTGAATACGCTTAAACTATGTGTCCGAGTTGCTCCCTATCTCATTACCTCCAACTCCACACGACTACGCCTCCGTCCGAGAAGGAAGCAATCAAGGGAGGGTAAGCTAGAGCGGTAGAGCCTGGAAAGCTTCGACGGAGTATCCAACGTCGCCTGGAAAGCCTGCAATCTTATGAATCAAACCATAAGAAATAGCGGAAAGTGCTTTTGGCTCCCGAGTTTCAGCGCTCACTCCGTTTAAAGAAAAATCAAAAAACATATTTATGAGTTTTCAAAAAATTGTGAAAAAAAAATGGATGTAACCAATGGTGTACCCCACAACCGTGCAAAACATCATATTCAAATACCTTATATTATGGGCTACAGAAAAATAACAAAATCTGATAAAATTTAGAGATTTGAAAGTATATACAGTCAGATCCACACTTTCTCATTTTTGTGTAGCTCAAAATACATAGTATTTGAATTTGATATTTTGCATATTAGTGGGATACACCATTGGCTACATCCGAAATTTCTTTCAGAATTTTTTGAATCTCATAAATATTATTTTTGATTTTTTTAAGTGGAGGGATCACTGGAGCTGGGGATTACAAAATCTCAACTCAATAAATAGGTCAAAAAATATATGTTGATGTTGACTTCAAAATTCATATCCAATGCATGAGTTAGTTCAAGGAATCTATTTTTCTTCGATTCAGTTAAGCTAAAAAAGTCACAATGACGATGTGGACATTTATTGTACAATTAGTTAGATGGTATTGTAGATCTCCGTAAGTTTCTGCAATCTGCGTATTGGACAGAAGTTCTGAAAGTTATGAATTACTCCCTCCATCCTAGTTCGCAGGGCATAATTCCAAAAACTATTTTCCCGTAACCCTCTCACCTCCTAGACACAATTCTATTTAATTCCATCTCAATTAGTGGCTGGTTACCTCCCAACCAATGCATGCAAGTTTTTAGCCCTAATCAAATATCATCTTCTGCCAAGATATTCGAAAATTATGCCCTGTGTACTAGGACGGAGGGAGTACAAAGCAGAAGCTTGATTATGAAGTCCTTGCATTTAGCCAACTACAGCTCATCAGAAGAAAAAGATATTGGTCAGAAGCTATTACTTCCTGATTTTAATAATTGGTTGTTTATCTCAGAATAGAAGAAAACTTGTTCTACAATATTCGAGAGAAAAGATCTAACACCCATTGCGTCGATCTCGAGGGCGACTCGGGGTTTCCCGGCGGCCGCCGGCGCATCCGTGGGATTCCTCCCCCTCCGCCGGCCGCTTCGGCGGCGGGAGGGTGGGGAATCCCCGGATCTGCGTTCCGGTGATGTAAATAGAGGGTTTTGCGGCGGCGCGGCGGAGGCGGGGTGGCCGGCGTCGTCGTTTTGCAGCTCTGCGGCTTCCCCTCCACGGCGTCGTCCGCGACGGCGCCTCCAAGTCGCAGGTGCGTCCCCGTTCTGCCGCTGCTTCTTCAGGCCTCGGCGGCTGGCGGGTGTCGAGTGGGTGCAAGGCCGGAGGTGGAGATGCGAGGCGGCTGCTGCGTGGTGGTGCGGCGTGATGGTGGTGGATCTGCGGCGTAGGCCCGGATCCAGGGCAGAAGTGGCTTGGGGCCACGGCCCCGGCCGATGTTCTACATCCGTCTTCAGATCCAGCTCGCTGGAGCTGGTGGTTGATGCGGCTCAACAACGCCTTCGGGCAAGGAGCTCTTCTGCTCCATGGGTGCGAGCTCCGGCTGGAGTTCGGCGAGGCGAGGATGGCGTGGTGCAGCGGTGTCTGCTCTCTGTATTCTCCTTTTTTCTTGCTTGTAATCTGACCTTGTACTGGTTCCCTCTAGTATGAATACAAGTATGAAAAATTAAAAAAAAAAAAAAGAACTTATACTTCCTGGCCTTATCAGTGAGCAAACACAACTAAGATCTGTCTTTGTTTGTCGGCACCTGGTATATTGCCTCACAAACTACATAGTCCACTATTTGCTGCTAGAACAATATGCACCCACAGTGAAGTGCAATTTACTAAAACTGTACCTATTACTAATTAACACGGGCACTACCAGCAGCAGCAATCTCTAACTATATCAAAGACAGTCCGTTTCTTGCTCTCTCCGCGATCGGCCACTGTAGCTAGCTACAGTGATTACTGTAGATTGCTGCAGTATGAACAGTGTATCGATCCGCGCCGCCGGCCGTTGATCGGACGGTCCACGCAGCACAACGTGACGATTTTGCAAAGAAGCCCCTCCCTAGCTGACAAATCAACCCGTAGTCCACAACTCCCCGCTACGTTGGACCTACTTGCAATTACAGAAAACATCAAGGTCATTTTTGCAAAACCATCCACACAGCCCCCTCTCCCCTTTCTCTGTCGCGCGCGGCGGAAAGTCGCCGCCGCCGCCGACGCGCTTCACGGCCGTTTCGAGCCTCCCCGCTCAAATCGATTGTCACGACGAGGTGCGCCGTCGCGCGCTCTCCATCCTCGCCAAGTTGCTCGTGCTGGGACGCCCGCCAATCGCCGGAATCGTCGCCGCCGTCGAGCTTCTCCCTCCGCCGCGTTTCCACGCCACCGCCCACGCTCCGGCAGCAGAAACGCGGCGGCGCCGCCGCTTTTGGCAACCCCGCGGCCACGCGCGCCCGCCGCGCGCACGCTCGCGTCCCAGCATGCGCGGGCGCGTCGCCGGCGTGGTCGCCGTGCCCGCTCTGCGTTGTGCGGCCAATCGCTCCAAAAATCCATGTGTGCCTTTTTCCCTGTTGTTTCTAGCTGCTGCAGTCACATATGGCTGAGTTCGCCTCAACTTGGTGTGCAGGGAGAGGAGGGCGGAGGAGGTTGGTAGGGAGGCGGGGACGGGAGCGGCCGGCGAGGGAGCTTGAGCACAACGACCAGCTTCCTTCGTGTACTGCCTCAACATCACCTTCTCCAAGCTCGAGGGAGCTCGAGCACAACGACCAGCTTCCTTCGTGTACTGCCTCAACATCACCTTCTCCAAGCTCTGCCTCATCTACAGATTCTCGAGGTGCGTTCTCTTCTGTGACCGGCCGTGTGTCGATGAACTGTGGTGGTCTGAGGTCGTGTTCATGATGAACTAGCTTAGGATTTAGGTTGTGGTGTTGTTCCAGTTCATCCTACTGATGAACTCATTTGTCTAGCTGTGCTGTGTTGTGTGATGCTCCTGCTTCGATGACTTGCTCATCCAACCATCAGTAGCTTAGTGATAAGTGCTTCAGTGTACAAATTTGATAAGCAGAGATGCAAAACTAGGCATGATCTTGCTGGTGATGCCTCAATTTGGATAATTTCCTCATCGCTGGCATATATAGCGTATGGATGCTTTAATTTTGACGAAACTGAACGTACACTACACAACTAAATGAAGAAATGCTCAGAGTTGTGGTACTGCTTCTCAGGTAAATTTAGAGAGGAACCTAGATGATTTACTCATCTAGATTGCGTTGTGGATGCTTGCTATGATTATTTAGATACTATGCTGCTCTAATAGTGCAAGGTTAAGTAACAGGCACTGCTTATTTAATTCAAATGTACTGCTGGATGATTTACTCATGCAGTAGTTGTCATATTGAATACTTTAGCTTATTGGCTTAGCTCATAAGCCTATTATCCACTGCTGCATATATTTCAATGAATTTGTGTCCATGTGCTTATCTGGTTCATAGCAGGACATGTATTTTAGCTTGAGAGTTTCTGGCTTTAATTTCTTGGTCTCAGAATTGTGCTCAATATTGTGCAGGTGATGTGCTTGCATAGAGCTGTTGTGGCTTTATTGTGTCGGGCTTTCAAAAAAAAAAAGTTTCATACAATGCATTTTCACTACTGGGTATGAAAAGCTAATGTATAATTTATTTTACCTTTTATTGGAAAACAATGCCTGGCTACTTAACTTTGAGTGATGTAAAATTGTTTTCATACCATCTTTATCAGAAATATTGGTTCGTGCATGTGTTCTAAGTTGCGATTACATCTTTCAAAATCTCGCTTATGTAGTTGTAAATCTCTATGTTTAGTTAAACCTTAAATGAAGGTTTATTTAAACCTTAAATGAAGGTTATTTCTGTAGTTGAGTTACTGTTTGTCAACACGAAGGTCCAATAGCGGACCTGAGAAGTAAGATGCTTAGTTCAATTGCAGTACTAAATTTATGTTTATCCTCTAAATATTTAGAAGCATTTGCTAGGACAGCTCAGAGGTGAAATTTTATGTATTCAGGTTGCAAGCTCCCCTCAGGTCCTTTATCTGCGGCAGCTTCACGTGTCTCTGGCCAAGCTCTACAACGTCTGTGAAGGTGGTCTCTCAACTCTGCTCTCGACCTCTCAAATCATCCATGAACCTCTCTCTATATATGTTTAGCAAAAGCATGTAACATGGGCGTCTACATGAATTTACACATCATCGTTTTTTCTGTTTATCAAATAAATTACATACACTTCACCAATTTCTGGGCATTCAAGAGACAAGTATACATATTCAATTTTAAATATATAGGTCTCCAAGGGATTCATGCGCTCAATCTTTAGATTTCACAGTAATAAGAAGCTTCATAATCAGTAAGCAGTAAAAACTAAAGGGAAATATATATGTCTTATTGTATTTTACTTTCAGGTTCCACTACATTTTGCACATGATAGACATTGACAAAACCCATGTCTCTTCTTTTCTAATGGTGCATTTTAATTTCCATGTATATGGATAACATTATTATTTAGACAACTCTCGGTCCATGAAGTCAATGTCAAGAGGTTTAAAAGAGTAGTTTGATTGAGCCATTCTTAGTTAAATCTATATATACATTCTTACGAAGAAAACTATTTCCTAGAAAAGCATTGGTACCTTCAGGATCTTGCTATTGAAGCATTGCCCTTGCCTGTACTTATTCATGTATTTGCCATTATTTTTTTGCCTTTTAGTTGTATGCTATCTACATTACAACCTCTTGCTATTGGATTTATATGTTTGTTTCCACTTTTTTGTCACTAGATCATTTCCTGATTTTGTTGCTACATCTGCACTGTCTTTTTCTGTAAGACTTTGATCTGCTGATTGGTGTTATATGAATCAGCTTTAGCTTGACATAAATAAATGTTGGTGTGTCCCATTTGAATTGATTAAGTGTAGTGGATAGATCTGTATCTAGGTGCATCTATTAGTTTGTACAGTAAAAGCTCCTGTATATGGTTAATTGATATTTATGAGAATGCGGGTTACAAATATTTATTTCATGGATACAAAAATGGAGCTAGCTAGGAGTATGGCAACGTGATGTTTCTAAAATCTCTCATTTTCTTGATTCCGCCACCATTTCAAATTTTATACACATATGCAGACATTTGTCTGTTTAGAAATGATTGCCTATGAATTTTCATTACTTGGAGAACTAATGGTCAACCTTTGCAAGTTTCTTTCACTCCCATTCTATGTCTGAGCCTATGTAGTTATTGATCGGGTAGGCAACTCTCATATGGTGTATTTGTAACGCGTGTGTACGTTGGTGTCTCCGTTCTACAATTTTGGGCTCGCATCTGGCTCTTGGAAGGAGCGTTGTGCTATTTATTTTCTCCTCCCCAGGTTTAGGTTCTTTCTGTGCATTGTTGAGTGAACATGGTTCAAAGGTTCTTTATTTACTGATCATCATCTTTTATTTGCAATTTGATCTGCTGGTTTTCTCTTTGGATTTATCAGTTGTTTTCTTTGGAGAGGCTGCCAGTTTGCTAGGTAAATGCCCTTTCTTTACCCAACTTCTTCTTATCCATGCTTATATGTTGTTCGGCAAATGTCCCAGGTGACAATTTGTTGCTACAACCAGTGCCTGTTTCAGAGACATGTTAGAATGCTCTGTTTCAACTGCTTTGTATGTGGTCAGGGTACATATACTATGATCTCAGTAAGTAGTTACGTTGATCGATCCAGCTATCAGCACAAGCTTTCTTGCGACAATTTCCATGGCGGCGGACTACGAAACCGACATCAATAAAATTACCGCCTATCCGGCAACACCCACGGCATCCGACGGTATCACCTGCAAACTCTTTAGTCCCTTAAGTACACATCCTATATAAATTTCGTACATGTTCTAATTGGAAATATTTCGCAATATTCCAGTGTGCAGCTCCTAACTGTTAAGCAACTCTCTCAGCTAAGCAAGATACCGTCCAATTTTTTATCATACCGATATCATGCTAAAGCTCTGCCGACTCAGAATGGATGAAGCATAAGTGTTTGTAGCACCACCTCGGCCACCATGTTGATCATGCCATCACGAAGATTTTGATTTTGAAAATCTTTATGTTCCGTAGATGAATCCTTTCTGTCAGTCTTTATATACTGTTGTCGTACCACCTAATGTAACCCCAAATAATCATATGTATATATATGTATAGCTTCTTATGTATCCTATATATTTTCCGCCGTAAACCATATTACCTATCCAAGTAAATTCATAGTATAAAAATAAAAATGACACTCCTTCCAACCTAAACTACTCAACAAAAACAAAAGAAAATACTACAATAAAAATTATCATCAAGGGCGCGGCGTGACGCCGTGCCGAATTTAACTAGTAACACTTAACTCACCGGCTTAGTAACTCTGAATTACCACTATCAGCAGCAGCAACAACACTTAACGCACTATCGGTCTATCGGTACTGCTAGTTAGCTAGTTGAGATTGTGGCTGAGCTCGGTGTGTGGCACTTGTAACGGTGCTGTCAAATGGATCCATAGCACATTGATCGATCCACCTTCAGTTTACTTTGAGACAGGAATTGTGGTGCCATGCATAGATCATTCTTTGAGTTACTTTCAGTATATTCCAGCATCATTCTTCATTCCTAACACATAGCAGATTCGTGTCGTGTGATTTTTTCACAGATAATTCATTTATATGTCAATCCATGCTAGTAATGATCTGAACAGTAATCAGTTACAAGAAAATAGTCCATCCACAGATATGGGAACATCCTATTAGTCTGACTGCCCAGGTAGAACTAATGCCATGCTGAAACTATGAATATATTAACATTAATTACTTCCTTTCCATCTTTACAAGAATAAATAATGCCTTTAAACTGCACAATTTCTTACCTTTTGAACCTTCATAGGATGCTTTCTCATCATTAGAATCCCTATGAATTAGATTTACCAAAACAACCAAACAAATACCATTTTCACAATTTAAGTACTTTGTGCTCAAAGCTTCAAAGCACCTTGTAAGAACATACCATATATTAGATGTAGATCTTGTTCTAAGGACAACATCTTGAAGTCAAAATACTGACCTAGGAGTTTGTGTTGAACGCAAGAAATACAAAAGATCAAGACTGGGGTATATAATGAGGTATGCCATTCAGCATTGGCAATCCATCGAATGATTCATGGACAGCTCCCTGGCTCGTCGGCCGCCGGCCCCCCGCTCCTGCCCGTCAGCTCCGCCCCTGCCACCTCCCAGATAGGCCTAGCCACCTACCCCCACGCTGCTGTCTCTGTCCCTGAGTCCGTGCTGCCCGTCGGCAAGGTGGCCGGCGTGCCCCTCGTCCCCGCGCCCCCTGCTGCTCACCCGCCCCGGCCTCCTGCTGCGGCGGCCGCCGACAGCCGTCAAGGCTTCCTCTCGCGCGGGGTGCCCGGCGCGCTGCGGTTCGTCGCCGCCGACCTCCGGCCGCCGATCTCCCGTCCCGGCGATCTATTCGCCCAGTTCGCCCTCGAGAACTTTGGTTCGCAGGTTTGCCTTCCGGTTGCTCCGCAGTCGCCATTGTTCAGGCCTTCGCCGGTTTGGATTGTGGTGGCGAGGGACACCTCTCCCTTCCCCTCTTGTTCCTCTATTTGCAATTTGCTTAAGTATTGGCTTAGTTCGTTGTCTAAGAGCTTTTCTGTTGAGCATCTTGGCTCTGGCGTGTTTCAATTTGTGGTCTCATCCTCCCGCCTCGCCCACTTCATCGTCTCCCTTGGCGGAATCCGCCATGGCTCCTTGGTTGCTACTCCCTCCGTTTTTTAATATAAGATGTTTTAGCATTTGTCTACATTCACATGTGTACAAACGTATGTAGACATGTTTTAGTATGTGTGTCCACTTACTTTAGTATGTATCTAGACAACATGTGCAACCCCTAAAACATCTTATATTAAAAAAACAGAGGGGGTAGCTTCTTCCTCCCCAACCCTGTTGTCCCCGTTGACCGTGTCGCCTCTCTGCTTGGACTAGGGTCTGCTTTGCTTGCTGACGGGGCTTCATCTGGGCCTCTTGTCTCTTTCTCTACTCCCCATCCCCGTGACCCCCTCGCCCTGCAATTTTGACCTCCGCTCCTCGTAGACGTCGTCCTCCCCTGTGCCTCTCCACCCTCTCTCCGGGAACCCCTTTCCTTTTCCCGTTCGGCTCCCTCCCCTATGGACGTCCCAGCCACTCTCTGCTTTCCTTTTCCTCCCACCTCTGCCGCGTCCGCTGCTACCCGGACCACCCCGTGCTCTCCTCTCCTCTCTTGTTCTCGCGCCACCACGGTCCACTCCTTCCTATCTTCTAGTTGCCCGCTCCCCCCCAAAACCTCCGCCCTCTCGGCTTATCCCTCTCCCTCCCCCTTTTGATTTCTCCACTCCTCGTTGCTTTCGGTGCCTCGCCTCGGACCATCTCGTCGCTGCCTGTCGGGATCCGGTGCGCTGCCATCGCTGCCGTGTCTCGGGTCACATCGAGCGACGCTGCAAGTCCACCTCTCCCCCTCGGTCTCGTTCCCCCTCTCTCGCTTCTCAACCCCGCTCATCCCCTTCCATCCCTTTCAGTCTGCTCATGGAGTTCGATGCGGCTGCTAACGCTGTGCCGCCCAGCTCTGCACTTGTTGGTCCATCCCAGATAGTCTCTGACCTTTCCCTTCCTTCGAAGGATGCTGCTTGATGTCTACGCACGCTTCTATTCTTGTAGACAGTGTTGGGCCTCCAAGTGCAGAGGTTTGTAGAACAGCAGCAAGTTTCCCTTAAGTGAATCACCCAAGGTTTATCGAACTCAGGGAGGTAGAGGTCAAAGATATCCCTCTCAAGCAACCCTGCAATTAAGATACAAGAAGTCTCTTGTGTCCCCAACACACCCAATACACTTGTCAGGTGTATAGGTGCACTAGTTCGGCGAAGAGATATTAAAATACAAGTAATATGGATGATTATAAGTGGTAATTGCAATCTGAAATAAAAATGGCAGCAAGCAAACATGTAGCAGAACTGGTTGTAAACGGTGTTTCAATGCTTAGAAACAAGGCCTAGGGATCATACTTTCACTAGTGGACACTCTCAACAATAATAATATAATTGAATACATAGATATTTCCTCTTCACTATGCTACTCTGAATTATTCTCTCGTTGGATAACGAACACCAATCCACTGCGTAGGGCTATAACAGCACACCTTAAAGTCGCATTCCACATCTAGGGAACCCCACACTGTCAACTTGAGCGCCCTAAATAGTACTAGACAAACACCGCAATTTCATAGAGACATCCAACGCAAATAATAACTCATGATAAGTATTCCTGTTATCTTTAGCCTAAGAGCCACACACGGGGCGCACACTGTCAACTTCGCACCGTGGGACAAAGGTGACTCCGGAGATTACATTAATAAAACCACTTGAGTAGCATATAAGATAATGAAGAGTAACATCTATGGATTCAACTAGATTACAAAGCTCATGATCACATAAAGATCACACCATGGGAGAGAGAGATAAACCACATAGCTACCGGTAGAGCCCTCAGCCCCGATGAAGAACTACTCCCTCCTCATCATGGGAGGCAGCAACGGCGATGATGGCGGTGGCGTCGATGGAGATGGCTCCGGGGGCAATTCCCCGTCCCGGCAAGGTGCCGAAACAGAGACTTCTGTCCCCCGAATTAGGGTTTTTGGTGGCGGCGGAGCTCTGGAACTTTCTGGAGAAATCGTCGATCTTTTAGGGTTTTCGGGGTAGGAGCAATATATAGGCCAAAGGGCGTCGCGAGGCGGTGCACGAGGAGGCGACACCACCCCTCGGCGCCGGTGGGCCCTTGGCCGCGCCGAGCCCACGTGTGGGGCCCTCGTGGCTCCACTTCGCCTCTCCTTCGGACTCCAGGTGTCTTCTGATAAAATAGGGGCCTCCGTAAATTTTCGTCCAATTCCGAGAATATTTCCAGACTAGCTTTTCTGGAATACAAAAACAGCAGAAAACAGGAACTGGCGCTTCGGCATCTTGTTAATAGGTTAGTCCCAGAAAATGCATAAAATGGTATAAGTGTATGTAAAACATGTAGCAATTGGTATAAAACAAGCATGGAACATCAAAAATTATAGATACGTTTGAGACGTATCAGCATCCCCAAGCTTAGTTCCTGCTCGTCCTCGAGTAGGTAAACGATAAAAACAAAATAATTTTTGAGGTGACATGCTACCATCATAATCTTGATCATATAATATTGTAAGGCACATGTAAATGAATGAAGTGATCCAAGTCAATGGTCTATAGTTTGCTACCAAATAGATAATGAGTAAACAATGAATCACACAAGCTAAACGTTTTCATGAATAGTACTTTCGAGACAAGCATCAAACAGTTTTGCATAAGAGTTAACTCATAAAGCAATAGTTCTAATAAAAGGTATTTAATCAACACAAAGGAAGAATTAAGTTTCAGCATTTGCTTCAACTTTCAACATATTTATCTCATGGATATCGTCAACACAAAGTAGTATAACAAGTCCAATACGTAGCATATAACGCATGTTGTAACAAAGTTGACACTAGTGTTTGCTTGTGGAAGACAGAAAGAATAGGAAAACTGACTCAACATAAAAGTAAAAGAAAGGCCCTTCGCAGAGGGAAGCAGGGATTAAGTCATGTGCTAGAGCTTTTAGGTTTTTGAAAGCATATAGAGATTGCATAAAATATTTGATACTCCTCCCAACCTTGCTAACACAAGCCATGGCTAACCGAATCCTCGGGTGCCTTCCATCAATCACATACCATGGAGGAGTATCTATTTTTGAGAGGTGTTTGTTAATTGTCAACGAATGGTAGCGGGTGAGAACAGTATTCTACCTGTCAAACGGACTTTTAAGAGCGGCTCCCATGAAGGACGTTATTTCTACCAGCAAGGCAGATCATCCCTCTTTCTCTTTGGTTTACACACATGCAGGTATTTCACTGTTTGTCATTGCTTACTGATGAATCAGGGCAAAAGTGTGAAGAGAATTAATGGTTAAAGTTGTAATTAATTGGGACTGGGCACCCCGTTGCCAGCTCTTTTTGCAAAATTAGAGGATAAGCGGATGTATATGCCGCTAGTCCAGGTGTAAAAGTCCATTTGACAATAGAATAAAGAATAACCACACTAATTCCTCATGAGCTAGTAAACATTGACACAAAAAGGGAATAATAACATTTTGAATAATTTAAAGGTAGCACATGAAAAATTTACTTGGAGTGGCAAGGAAATACCACATATAGGTAGTTATGGTGGACACAAATGGCATGGATTTTGGCTCAAGGATTTGGATGCACGAGAAGCATTCCCTCTCAGTACAGAGTTTAGGCTAGCAAGGTTTATGTAAGCAAACAAGAATATCAACCCGTACACCAAGTTTTATATGACAAACATATTGCAAACGTTATAAGACTTCATACCGTCTTCCTTGTTAACCAAACCCTGTTATTAGAAAATATCTAGACCTTAGAGATACCACCGATGCAAACCAAATTTTCAACAAGCTTTACGGTAGTTCTTCACTAATAGGCTTAACTCATGTGATGCACAAATTTAATCATGATCTACTTGTTAACTCAAAACAATTGACAAGCATCAAGTTATCCAAATTAGTGATCTACAAGATTATGCAAGTTTTTCCTTATACCAATTACCACATGCAACATTTTCTGAACCAACCAAACACCAATCAATTTATTTAACAACTCTCCAAACAGATATAAGTGAAGCAAGAGAGTACTTTCTAAAAGAAAGCTAATAGCTCTGACAAGAGATACATGAAAACAAGAGCTAAAAGCTGAACAGCGCTAGATATGAATACTCAACAAATATAAGTGAAGAATAGGAGTATTCTCATGAAAAAGCGGAGCGTGTCTCTCTCCCAATCAAGAATGCTAGGGTCCAGTCAAGCTTTATTGAAAATAAAAGTACAATACTGAAAATAAAAGCACACAGACGCTCCAAGAAAAGCACATATGATGTGAAAGAATTAAAATATAGTTTCACTAGAGATGACCTGATAATTTTGCCGATGAAGAAGGGGATGCCTTGAGTCTTCTTGAAATATGCTGGGGAGATCCATGGGAGCCTCCCCAAGCTTAAGCTCTTCACTCTTCTTGATCCTATTATATCATCCTTCTCTCTTGACCCTTGAAAACTTCCGTCACACCAAACTCAAAGTAAATCTCATTAGAGGGTTAGTGCATAATCAAAAACTCACATGTTCTATAAAGACGCAATATGACTTGTTACTTTAAACATTAGCTACTGCCACTGATGTTATGTGAAGCTCTTCCACCCAAAAAAGAATTTCACTCAACACTAGTAAAAGAGAGAATGCAAAATAAAAAGGCATAATCTGTCTAAAACAGAACAGTCCGCAAAGACGAATTTTTTCGAGGCACTTACGACGCTCAGATCGAAAAACTTTGAACTAATGAAAGATTCAGACATTCATAAAGATTACGCACAAAAATTTCAGATTTAATTAACAATCTGGTGATTTTAGAATTTCGTACAGTGAACAGCAAAAATCTGTTTCTGCGCAGAAATCAAAATTAGCATCATCTTAACATTAGAGGCTACTCTTGGCACAACAATGCAAGAAAATAAAGATACAAAGGAGTTGCTACAGAAGTAAACACCTCCTTGACTCAAATAAAAAAAAATTGCAGAAATAAAAAAATGGGTTGTCTCCCACAAGCGCTTTTCTTTAAAGCCTTTTAGCTAGGCATGATAATTTTGATGATGCTCTCATATGTATAAGAGTTGAATATGAAAGAGCATCAAGAAGCAAATATCAAACACATTTAAGTCTAACCCACTTCCTATGCAAAGGAATCTTGTAAGAAAATAAATCAATAAAGCACAAAGTGACTAGCATAGGAAGGCAAAACAAGTGCAACTTCAAAATTTCAACATAAAGAGAGAAGACTTAATATTATTGAGATATATGAAACCGTGTATCCCTCTCTCATAAGGACCAGTAGGTCTTAAAGTACCCAGCAAATAAAAGCAAATCAAGAGAAAGCTCAAAACCTTCATCATAAAGAGAAGAAATTTAGTAACATGAAGATTTCTATAACCATACTTTCCTCTCTCAAAATAATTTTCAGTGGCATCATGAATAAACTCAACAATATAGCTATCACATAAAGCATTCTTATCATGATCCACATGCATAAAAGTATCATTACTCTCCACATAAGCATAATTAATTATATTAGTAATAGTGGGAGTAAAACTATCACAAGCATCATTGTAATCATCATAAATTGCAGGCATAGTATAATCATAATAAACTTTATCCTCCATAGTAGGTGGCACCAAAATACCACTATCATTATAATCATCATAAATTGGAGGCAAAGTATCATCAAAGAAAATTTTCTCCTCAAAACTTGGGGGACTAAAAATATCATATTCATCAAAACCAGCTTCCCCAAGCTTAGACTTTTCCATAGCATTAGCAATAATGGTGTTCAAAGAATTCATGCTAATAAAATTGCTACCACTATTATGCAAACAAATTTCCATAGGTTTTTTAATTTTCTCTTCAAAAGCATCATGTCCTAACTCAAGATAAATTTCATAGAGCTCTCTAATTTTTTGTTGTTTTCCATTAAGCCTAACTAGTGAAATAAAAACAAGAAACAAAAAGATATAATTGCAGAATCTAAAGGAAATACCTTCGAGCACTCACACGTCAGCAACAGTGCTAGAAAATAGCTAAGTAGCTGGAGGATGTGAGTACCTTTTACCTTACCTCCCCGGCAACGGCGCCAGAAAATAGCTTGATGTCTACGCACGCTTCTATTCTTGTAGACAGTGTTGGGCCTCCAAGTGCAGAGGTTTGTAGAACAGCAGCAAGTTTCCCTTAAGTGAATCACCCAAGGTTTATCGAACTCAGGGAGGTAGAGGTCAAAGATATCCCTCTCAAGCAACCCTGCAATTAAGATACAAGAAGTCTCTTGTGTCCCCAATACACTTGTCAGGTGTATAGGTGCACTAGTTCGGCGAAGAGATATTAAAATACAAGTAATATGGATGATTATAAGTGGTAATTGCAATCTGAAATAAAAATGGCAGCAAGCAAACATGTAGCAGAACTGGTTGTAAACGGTGTTTCAATGCTTAGAAACAAGGCCTAGGGATCATACTTTCACTAGTGGACACTCTCAACAATAATAATATAATTGAATACATAGATATTTCCTCTTCACTATGCTACTCTGAATTATTCTCTCGTTGGATAACGAACACCAATCCACTGCGTAGGGCTATAACAGCACACCTTAAAGTCGCATTCCACATCTAGGGAACCCCACACTGTCAACTTGAGCGCCCTAAATAGTACTAGACAAACACCGCAATTTCATAGAGACATCCAACGCAAATAATAACTCATGATAAGTATTCCTGTTATCTTTAGCCTAAGAGCCACACACGGGGCGCACACTGTCAACTTCGCACCGTGGGACAAAGGTGACTCCGGAGATTACATTAATAAAACCACTTGAGTAGCATATAAGATAATGAAGAGTAACATCTATGGATTCAACTAGATTACAAAGCTCATGATCACATAAAGATCACACCATGGAGAGAGAGATAAACCACATAGCTACCGGTAGAGCCCTCAGCCCCGATGAAGAACTACTCCCTCCTCATCATGGGAGGCAGCAACGGCGATGAAGATGGCGGTGGCGTCGATGGAGATGGCTCCGGGGCAATTCCCCGTCCCGGCAGGTGCCGAAACAGAGACTTCTGTCCCCCGAATTAGGGTTTTTGGTGGCGGCGGAGCTACGGAACTCTTCTGAGAAATCGTCGATCCTTTTAGGGTTTTCGGGGTAGGAGCAATATATAGTCCAAAGGGCGTCGCGAGGCGGTGCACGAGGAGGCGACACCACCCCTCGGCGCCGGTGGGCCCTTGGCCGCGCCGAGCCCACGTGTGGGGCCCTCGTGGCTCCACTTCGCCTCTCCTTCGGACTCCAGGTGTCTTCTGATAAAATAGGGGCCTCCGTAAATTTTCGTCCAATTCCGAGAATATTTCCAGACTAGCTTTTCTGGAATACAAAAACAGCAGAAAACAGGAACTGGCGCTTTGGCATCTTGTTAATAGGTTAGTCCCAGAAAATGCATAATAATGGTATGAAGTGTATGTAAAACATGTAGCAATTGGTATAAAACAAGCATGGAACATCAAAAATTATAGATACGTTTGAGACGTATCACTGCTCCGACAGCGATCGAGGCTGACCTGCTTGCCGTGGAGGTTGAGCCCATCCAGCCTGCCGTGGAAGTTGAGGCTGCCCAGCCAGACGTGGAGCCGGCCGCGGTGGTTGACCAGGCACAGTCTGTCATGGAAGTCGGGGCTGCCCAGCACGCCGGCCGCCGCCATAGCTCGCGCCTCGTCAGGGCCGAGGATCCGTGCTATGTTTCCATCTTGGACAAGGCTGCTCTACGCAAGAAGCATCGTCTCGAGGGGTCTGCTGTTTCGAGCGGTGACCAGAAAGGTGAACTCGTCATCGAGGATCTAATTGTTGTTGCTGACGAGATGGTCGGACCTCTACCCGATGACGATGTCCTCGCTCTCGCCGCGGCTTGTGACATCCAGACAGAGGAGGTGCAGACCGCCACGTCTACTGCCTTGGTGACTGCTGGGTCTCCATGATTATCAAACTTCGTTTCTGTTCTTGGAATACACGGGGGCTGGGTGATCGAGTGAAGAAAGACAATGTGCGGGTTGTCTTAGACTTAATTTCCCCCTCTGTTCTTTGTATCCAGGAATCCAAACTCTCTGTCATTTCCTCCTTCACCGCGTCCTCCTTCCTCCCTCCCAACCTTCGTACCTTCGTTTACAAACCTTCAGTAGGCGCTTCGGGTGGCATTATCATGGCCTGGGACTCGCGTATCTTGGATCTTGTTTCTCATTCCATCAACGACTTCTCGGTCACGACCACCTTCGACTTTAAGCTGGATAAGCTCCGTTTCTCGATTATCAACGTCTATGGCCCCTGCACCTTGGATCTTAAGCCAAGTTTTCTTGACTCCCTTGTGAGCTGCGCCGCCACTATCTCTGGTCCCCTCGTGATTGCTGGGGATTTCAACTTGGTTCGTGCGGCGCGAGATAAGTCTAATGGAAACATCAACCTTGTCGAGGCCACACTTTTTAATGAGTTTATCAGCAACGTCGGGCTCATAGACATCCCACTCCTGGAGCGCCAATTCACGTGGTCTAACCAGCAGACCCCTCCCATTCTTGCCCAGCTAGATCGGTTCCTTGTAAATCCTGACTGGAGCTTGGTCCTTCCAGACAGTACTCTCACGTCCTCTGCTCGTCCTTCCTCGGATCACGTCCCCCTCAACCTTGATGCGTCCTCTAAAGCTCCCCGCAGTACCATTTTCCGTTTGGAGAACACTTGGCTCGACAACAACACCTTCACCTCTCTCGCTTCCTCTGCTTGGCCTAGTGCTTCTTGCTCTCGACGCCCTCTCCCCCCTGTTGGCCTCCTCTGCTCCCGACTCAAAAGAATCCGATCGGAGGCAAAAATTTGGGCTCGGTCCCACCATTGCCCTCCGTCTATCTTGTCAACTGCGCCGCGGGTTGTTACCCTCATCGATCACCTTGAGGAGCGGCACCACCTTTCTCCTATGGAATTCTCCCTTCGCAGCTCTGCAAAAAAATCCATCAGCCGCCTTAAAGCGACCAAAGCTGTCTATTGGAGGCAACGTGCAAAAATTAAAAATTGTGTCTTGGGTAATGAAAACACCCATTACTTCCACCTTTGCGCCTCGGGGCGACTCCGAAAAAATCGGATCAAAGTTCTTGATGACAATAATGAAGATCAGGTCTCATCCCACTCCGGAAAGCTCAAATCTTACACAGCTTCTTCCGCGCTCTCCTTGGTTCACCTTGCTCCTCCTCCTTTGCTTTTGCCATCCCCCCTTGTCTCATCCACTTCTCTCACCCCCTCACAAGCCGCTTCTCTTGTGCTTCCTTTCACCTTAAAGGAGCTGCGTGTGGCGCTCTACTCTATGAAAGACACTTCTAGCCCTGGACCGGACGGGTTTGGGCCTGCTTTCTTCAAGCGCAACTGGGACCTTGTGAAAAATGACCTTTTGGATGTTCTCCACGCTTTCCACTCGGTTGCTGACCTTCGGCCTATTAATAAGTCCTTTATCGTTCTCCTCACAAAAAAGGCTGGGGCTAACAAGCCGGACAACTTTAGGCCCATTTCTCTTCAAAACTGTTGTCTCAAGCTCACCACGAAGTGTCTTACCTTCCGCCTTAAACCTCTTATGCCTTACTTGGTCCACCCAGACCAAACCGGTTTCATATCTGGGCGCGCCATTGCTGAAAACTTTGTTTATGCTGCCGATATCGTCCAAGCCTGTCACAGACGCTCGGCTCCAGCCATAGTCTTTAAACTCGACTTTCGTAAAGCTTTTGACTCCATCAGCTGGGAGGCGCTTGATCGCATTCTGCAGGCGAAAGGCTTCCCCCTTCTCTGGCGAGAATGGATTAAAAATCTCAACCTGTCGAGCCAAACCGTTGTCCTTCTCAACGGGGTCCCTGGGCGGTGGATCCAATGCCGACGTGGCTTGCGACAGGGGGACCCGCTCTCCCCATTCCTCTTCAATACTGTCGTTGATGTTCTGCAACAGCTCCTTCTTCAAGCTTCGCGCGACGGCCTTCTCCTCCACCCTATCGTCGATGACCTGCCATGCCCTATCCTGCAGTATGCAGATGACACGCTGATCATTATTCGCGCCATTCCCGGCCATGTGGCCAACCTTAAGGACCTTCTCCACTCTTTCTCTCTCGCCACCGGCCTTGACATGAATTACCATAAAAGCACCTTTGTCCCTATCAAGGTGGACTCTGATGATGCCGCCTCCATGGCTCTGACCTTTGGGTGCAAGGTGGCCTCCTTCCCCCAGACCTATCTCGGTCTACCACTTTCTACTCATAAAACTAGGGCCTCTGATTTTACCCCCATCATTTCCAAGAGTGATAAGCACCTCTCTGGGTGGCGCGGGCGCTCCCTTCCCATTGGCGGGCGCTTGATACTCGTCAACTCGGTCCTCTCCTCTCTCTCCTCGCTCACGCTATGAGTGCTGGGGTCCTTCCGGCGGGTGTTATCGAGGCCATTGATAAGCGCCGCTGTGCGTTCCTCTGGACCGGCGAGGACCATTGCACCGGTGGGCAATGTAAGGTGGCCTGGACTGATGTGTGTAGGCCTAAAGCCAATGGTGGGCTAGGCGTTATCTCTCTCCCCTCCCAAAATTCTGCCCTCCTCTCTAAGTTCCTCTCCAAACTCCACTCCGACTCTGCTGCCCCTTGGGCATGCTGGTTTCGCCGCTTCTACGGGTGGTCCGACACTAGGGACCTCGGAGACTCTCACCGCCTCGACACTCCTGTTTGGAAAGGCATTGTCGCCGCTCTCCCTGCCTTTCGAGATGTCTCATATGTGTCAATCAAAAGCGGGGCGACCACCTCGCTTTGGTTCGATCGCTGGCATGGCTCGGATACCCTCGCCAACTCCTTTCCGGCTCTTTTTCCCATTCCACTCGGCTGAATTGCGACGTCCACTCTATTCTCCGCCATGGCCTCCCTTCCCTGCTCATGCCACGGAACACCTCTGTGGCAGCTCAGGAACTTGACACCCTCGTTCAGTCTCTCCCCTTTGCCGACCCTCATGACCCCGAAAATGATATGCGCCTTTGCCGATACACTAACAGAAAGCTCTCTAACCGTTGTTTCTATGCCAATTTCCTTAAGCTGCTGCAGATGGGTGATCCAGTGAGGGCGCAGGCCCCTGTTATTTGGCGGAATGCGGCGCCTAAGACGTGCCAGATCTTTAACTGGCTCACTCTATGGAGGGGCCTCTCCACGAATGAACGTCGCTTCCGCCATCACCTATGTTCCTCTCCCGGATGCCCCTCTTGCCCGATGGATGAAGACGCCGACCATCTGCTCCTGCGCTGCGGCCGTGCTACCGAGATCTGGGATGCTCTTTCTCTGAATGACATCCCAACCTCGGTGGCGAATGTGAAGGAAGTTTGGAGGGATCACGCCACCTCCTATGCGCGGGCAACCATCATCACGTCTGTTCTTTGGAACATCTGTAAACGCCGGAACTCACTTGCTATCAACCAGGTTGATGAACCGCTCCCTATAGTGACTCGCTGTTGCATTGATGATGTACGCCTTTGGTCAAATCGATGCCATTCTGCGGTCGTTAAAAATTCGCTCGTTGCGTGGTGTGCCACCTTCGACCCCCCATGAAAAACTGATGTATCTTGTTGTAATCTTGTCCTTATGCCCCCCTTCTCCTTGTAAAACTGCTCCATGTGTGATTTGATATAGAAAAAGTTCAGGCTGGCTTAGGCCCGCCGGTGTTACAGTCCAAAAACAAATTCATGGACAGAAAACAAATGGAAGAAATGAAGGTTAGATCTCTTGCAGCATCACCATTGGGGTTGAGGGGAAGTGGTCAAGAGGCAGAGAATTGCAGCGATCATTAGCCTAAACCAATACGAATCCATTTATTTTTTGTATTGTGCTGCAAATAATAGGAGAATAAGAAACACAAAGCTGCTCAAAATATCCATCATCCCACGGTTTCTAATTATTAGATAATGATAGCCGAACAAAGAATTCGCATTTTTTTTGCCATGACGCCTTGAGACTAACTACAATTCCTTTCGATTACTGCATTTAATCAGGAAATTGAAGAGCAAAATCACCTCAAGTTGACACAAGCGGCGCAGGTGAAAGGCACAACAAATAACTCATGAATCTACAATTTCAAATGGAAGTCAGCTCATGCGGTGCGGAACCAACAACATTGAGTATGACTCACAATAGTGATCACGAAATAGCTAAAAACATGCTACTAAGAGAAAATATATGCAACGATGCAAACAGAATATTTTCTGCACTCACTTTTTTTATATGAAGAAAATCTATCATTTTCAGAGTGAAGAAAGACACCATATTAATCTCATATCCACAGTGTAAGAACCCTTTAACAATATCAAACAGATGATCATAAATCTTTGACCAACTACTATGAGAATACAAAAGGAGAACATAAACTGCTAGCATTTCTTTTTCCGGTAAAGGGAGCTTTATACACCCGGCCTCTACATAGTTAGGATGCACATAGCCGACACAAGTCCACAAGTCACAAAATAAGGAAATAGGGGAATTACTGCTAACATATATTCTCCTAAAAAGCAAATCAATCATCGTAGTTGTTATACGTGATCAGTCATAACTGAGTCCTTGAAAATTATGTGTATTAACCGTTTGACTGTAGAAATAAGGTGGTTTGTTTGGTTCTGAATAGAATTAAACGAAACCAAATCTGCTTATTCTGTATAACCGAGAAAACAAAAGCATATACATTTTCAGAACTGAGATGGTTCAACAACTATTTAAGTTAGGATAAACCGACTTGTTGCAATTATTCTAGGCACGAAAATGCACAACATGGCAACTTGTCCCAGAAATTTTAGAAATAATGGATTGTTCAGATCTGCTGCTAAAAGAAATGGAGCCAGTGGCAATCGTGAAATTACCCCCAAATAAGAATCTCTGCCAGTGTACTTCTCCCAGTAGTTCAAAAATATGCAGAAATCGTGTAACTACCTAAAAAATGATTCTCTCCGTAAGTGCACATTAGAAACATGCAGTCGTCCACCAAAGATAAATGAGTAAGACAATAAGACAGTGTTAGCGGGACATAGAGTGATGGAAGAACAGAGGGACAGAGAGCAGACCTCCACTGGATTCTGACCCTCATTATAGTTGTCCACCAAATATTGAGCCAACTGATGCATCCAGTTATGGGTTATATCCGCTGGATAAATACTGGAGGCAACTTCCTTGTGCCATCAGGTATATAATGACGACGCATTGCAGGCATATCAATATCAGAAACCACACCCAAGAACCTATTTTAGATTAGAGCATTTTGTAAGATATACTGTAATTTCTCAAAAGTGGAGAGTAAAAGTTGATACTAAGCACTCAGTCAATGTTATCAGACAAACAGAGGGTATAAGATGAACTGTGTTGCAGTTTTGTAGGATGGAACCAAATAGCTCCCAAGTTACCTCATATAACTGATGGTCATAGTCAACAAAAACAGAACATAATATAACTGAAATTAGTATATATTGGCTGTAAGTTATCGATGTAAAAAGGAAGCTCCCAAAGCCAGTGTTAAGCACTGTTTATGATCGAGCGGCATGCTTGATGAGCAATCACAACCAACAAAAATAAAGCACTACTTAGTACAAATTACAGTTCAGATACCGACATAAAGTGGCATAGCATCTACATGCACTTTGTTAATTTCGACTATGCTTCTCACTATGCACTATTTGAACAGCTCAACTGTTCTCGTAAATTTTAAATGGCCATGAAACCGGAAGTTTATTATTAATGCAGGATAATCTTTTGCATATCAAAGCGTTTCTGTTAGGGTCATAATTTTTTTCCTGATTAATGATGGCCTACATGATAAAATGCAGGTTGTACACACAGAACAGGAGAAATGTACCGAAGGAAATCTAGAGCAGAAGTTGAAAAACTTACATATTTGGGTTCTGGCGCTCAAGAAGATAGCAACTGATAGCATTTTCAGCTTCCTAGAGGCTCTGAAATGGCCCGCCAACACAAGGATATGTGTGGAAAGTTACCCAACAAACGATCCTTATGTAAACACGATATCCAGTCGTCCGATCACAAAACAAAAATCGAAAACTACAAACCACACATACGTGGGCGTACCGGGCCTATCGCGGCCGTCAAATGCTGTAAGATTCGCGCGTCTGACGTACCGGTCAGCGCCTCCGCCCGCGCGTCAATCTCTGTTAGTTAGCGCAAATCCCTCGCCCTGGTCCTTCTGCCTATTATTTTCGCCTAACTCCCAGGCATGCCTCGGAGCGGTGCCGTTGAAGACTCTCCCAGAGCGGCGCCAGCGGCAACGGGCCGCGCGTATGAAGAGGAATGCCACCTTCCTGGGCATCCATGGCCGCGGCGGCGGCCGGTCCCAGGGCTCGAACGAGGCCGCCCACGTCGAGTTAATTTATTTAGTTATTGCTTTCTGAAGAAAAAATTGACAGGTGCCAGAAAAGAAAAACGAACAACAAAGCGAGAGGGAGCAGTCCTACGTCGGCAGGGAGCTTGGGGATTCGTTCAGATAGATCCCCAGTAAAAGCCCGGCGGAACGCTACCTTTTCATTTTAGGTAGGAGAATTAGTTTTGATTCCGTTTTATGATGATTGTCGCTGTTTGATTGCCCTCCAAGCCAAGGGCGTTAAGCACGCATACAATCAGGGATTAACCACCCAAAATAAGGGATTGTGCTTGCGGTTACTTTCACAGGGTTTTACTTCGCCTTTAAATCCCACGGGCTGCGCTTTCAGATTGATCATCTCCGCCGCACTAGTTTCACCAAAGGGAGAAGAGAGGTGCAGCCAGCGAATCCAGATCCTGTTTCATCCATGAAGATGCAGTGCGCCGTCTGTCATGGCGACATGGGCCACGGCCACGCCACCTTCACGGCCGAGTGCTCGCACACCTTCCACCTCCGCTGCGTCCACCACCGGGCCGCCTGCCCGCTCTGCTTCACCACGTGGCGTGACGTGCCGGGCGTCCAGCCCAAGCCGGCGCTCCTCTTCGCCGACGACGAACCGCTGGAGACATCGCCGCCCCACGGGCAGCCGACGACGACTGCTGGCGGCGGGGTGATGGTCCTCAAGACGCACAGCGAGTACCCGGCCCTGGCGAGGGACGCCAGCCGCGACGGCTTCGCGGTGCTCGTGCACGCCAAGGCTCCCGCGTTGGCTCCCGAGGCGGCCAAGGCCGCGCGCGCGCCGCTGGACCTCGTGATGGTGCTCGACGTCAGCGGGAGTATGCTCGGCCACAAAATTGCGCTGCTGAAGCAGGCCATGGGTTTCGTCATCGACAAGCTGGGCCCCGACGACCGCCTCAGCCTCGTCTCCTTCTCCTCCAACGCGCGCCGCCTCACCCGGCTCTCGCGCATGTCCGACAACGGGAGGGCCTCGTCCGAGCGTGCCGTGAAATCCCTCCGCGCCAGCGGCGGGACCAACATCATGGATGGCCTCCACGAAGCCGCCAAGGTGATCAACGGCCGCCGGTACAAGAACGCCGTCTCCGCCATCATCCTCCTCTCCGACGGCCAGGACAACAAAACGATGGGTGGAAGTTGGGGTTGGGCGGCAGACACCGACTACGACAAGCTCGTGCCACCATCCTTGATGCGCTCCGCCGCCGGATCCTCGCCGCCGGTCCACACGTTTGGCTTCGGCGCCGACCACGACTCGGCTGCGATGCACACCATCGCCGAGGCCACCGGCGGCACGTTCTCCTTCATTGAGAACGAGGCCGTCATCCAGGATTCGTTCGCCCAGTGCATCGGCGGGCTTCTTTCGGTCGCCGCGCAGGAGGCGCGCGTCTCCGTCGAGTGCGTCTCCCCGGGCGTCCGCGTCAGGTCCGTCAAGTCGGGGCGCTACAAGAGCCGCGTCGACGCCGAGGGGCGCGCCGCCACGGTGGACGTCGGCGAGCTGTACGCCGACGAGGAGAGGCGCTTCCTGCTGCTCCTTGACATGCCGGCTGCCATCGCCGGGGACGACGTTACCCAACTGGTGAAGGTGAGCTGCGCCTACCGAGATGCCGCGACAGGGCAGTCGGTGGACGTGGCTGGCGAGGACGCGGTGGTGAAGAGGCCGGTGGAGGCGGAGGAGGTTGAACCGTCGGTGGAGGTGGAGCGGGAGCGTCTGCGTGTGGAGGCAGCGGAGGACATTGTGGCGGCGCGCGCGGCGGCCGAGCGCGGAAATCACGCTGAGGCATCGGAGATACTACGTCGCCGGGGCATGGCGCTGGGCGCGAGCGGCGACGCCGTGTGCACGGAGCTCGGGACGGAGCTGGGCGAGCTGAGCGAGCGCGTCGGGGACCCGAGGCAGTACTACACGTCGGGCCGCGCGTCCCTGCTGTCCGGCATGAGCTCGCATTCGCAGCAGCGCACGACGACCTCTGGGAACTATGGGAAGGCGGGTCTGGGAAGCGGAGGGTACGCGACTCCGGCAATGCGTAAAATGGTGGGCCTGTCAGTGAAGTCTCGTCAGCAGCAGCGGCAACATATTTCTACGTGGCCGTCGACGCCGCCGCCCCCGTCTCTCGCTCTGAACTTGATGAAGAACTGCCGCCGGTTTCTACGTCTCAGGTGAACAGAGGATGCATGGAGGACGTCGCGTCGTCCAACTGCTAGGAAAATCCTCGCACTACGTTATGATCTGAGAAGACTATAATTCTGAAGAATAAATCTTGCGCCAACCTTTAGACACAAAACCCTGTTTTCATTTTACATTCATCGTCGCACAATTTAGATTCCTACCAGATTACAAGGTTTAGTTTGCTTTCGTTTTCTTTTACATTTATCATCACTCTACTTTTTTATCCTGGTCTTCGTTCGCGGGATTCTGCTGGTTATCTATTGGCAAGAATAATAAGAATGTTGTGGGGGCTAGACTAGTAAATCTTTTTTGTCGTAGCTTGTTACAATCGCGCCTATGTTGTTCTCACGCGTTATATTGTTGTCATCCTCTTGTTCCCTTGCCGTCCTCATGACATGTTGGTAGTTCGAGTAGAGTATTCCCATTGATTTTTGTTAACTTTAGGTGACTTTATTATTGAATGGTCAAACGCAAATCTACAGAGATAAGAAAAAGGGAGGATCATCCCGAACCATCTCGATTACACCATGAGTAGTACCATGGCGAGCAAGCGAATGTGTGGCCTTATTTGCTTCTCACGGATAATGTTGGACACTTGCCATACCAAGTGTGGCCAGCGGTCGTCGGGAATCATCAAGAACCGCCGCTCCTATGTATGCCCCTATACTCAGATGGATGTTGGACAACTACCACCGGTAGTTACATTCCACAAATAAAAAAAATTGAGCTCCAAATTGATATGCTAATTGAAGATCTATAACCAAACCTGAAGCTTCCATTGCAGCAAACATAAAGCTCTTTCCAAAGTCCCTAATGACTTGAATGAGGGTTAACCTACTATTGCTTGGTTGACCCTCTCTCTCTCTCTCGTTTCACCAAGCATTTCCTTGTCATCCTCTTATTTGTGTCATCCACATTGGTGCCAAAGTCTATTTGATCTTCATCCATCTCGGTTTGTTCATTGCTAGCACCAGACCGCCCCATGTCCTCTTTCTCCCATGCCCTTAGAGCTACTATCTTGGAGTCAAGGCTCATATCCTCTCTTAGGTTGATATAAAAAAAATCCCCCAAAGGAACCATCATGAAATTTCTGTATTGATAAAATGTTCTAGTCACGTGAACTCTCACAAACTTGACGTAGTACATGCCATTAATCCCCATCTCTATTTCCAGGATTCCACATGCTCCCATGTATCACCTTAACAATTGCAGGGTTCAATTAAGTTGGGCAAACACATGATCCATATCCGACTCGTATGGAGTGTAGGTTTGTTGGTTCGGTGTTTACAAGGCCATGCTATTCCTCAATGACCACAACTTGGCGCCTAAACAACCACGACCCTCCATGCATGGCGGTATTCCAATCCGCGAGAAACTTGAGCTGTGCGCGCAATGAATGTGAAGCTGTTTGGATCTTGAAAGGGAACCTCTCTAGCAATGGCCCAAGCTACTTGCATCTTATGCTAGAAAACAGTGTTGCTAAATGTGGTTTTAGACGAATCCTTATCAAGACTGCAGCGCATTGATGTTCGGTTCTCCTCAATCTATCCAGAGAGGTGGATTGCATCTCCTTATTTGTCTATAATTTCCAAGTGTTTGAGCATCTCCTAAATGTTTCCAGTCCATTCGGGGACATATTCCCCATCCCGTTCTCCATCCACCGTTGTAGTCACAACCGCATCCGTTATCACCATAGCCGCATCATCATATTGTAGGGTTTCCTCGTTTCGTAGAGCATCTCCAAGAGACTTGGCCAAATTATAGGTGTACCCCTTTCAAGAGAAATTTATTCATTATGGGTGTCGATATGGTGGGATCCTACTGAATATCTTTTTTCCACTAACGTATTAGTTGTTGATAAATACTTTTGTGAGTCAAAATGAAAAACCAATGGAAAGTGGTTTTGGCCGGCATTAAGAATCGCATATATTAATAATAATCTATACACTTCCTCTCTATTGTTGACTTATATTTCCACCAATAATCTTCTCAATAACCATTCAAGTTGTGTTATCTCTAGTGTTTAGGGCGGGGCAGTATACTGCAGGCTCGGATAGGGAAGACAATCGATGTGATAACTCGGTGACGGTTCACGTGGTGACGATGGGTGGAACCAAAGCGGTGTCACAACCGAAGAAAAAGGAGATGGTGGGAGGATGACGGTTTAATGGAGATCCAACGATCCTACAAAAAATATCTTGATTCCAGGAAATTTAAGTTAAAAATGATATAACTGAATCCAAATATATGAACCATTGAAACTTTTAATGAAATTTATTTCACACACTCCGACAAAAGTTTTTTACTTTAATCTCTTTGTTAGCACTTTTGTGTCAAACTCTTTGTTTACCATTTTGAAATTAATTTACCTATTACTCATTCACTTCACGATTATACGATGTTCTAACTTTTACTGAATGAATGAATGTAGGTAGTCGCGTTTTTTCACTCATTTTAGTCCGTATATAGTGCACACTTGAATATCTAAAGGGAGTGTCTAATGGTCAGTCGACTGTTTTTGATTTCGTCGTCAGTCGTTTTTCTCAGCCATTCAATCGCTGCCACGTGACAAATGATAAAAACAGAGGAAAACAGAAAAACGACTGAGAACAAACTACAAATCAGTCGTCAGTGCAAAAAGGCCTGCTTTCCCTTCTTAACGGGTTTTGAAAAACCAAACTGTGACCCGAACCACGCACGGCCCAGGCCTAGCACTAGGACCAGGAACGGCCCAGAACTGGGTTTACTTCCCAGTCGGGATCCATCTTCTTCTTCCTCACGAAACTATCGATACCTCGTAGCCAGACGAACACAAACAACACCACTGGATCCGAAAACCGAAGATCTGAGAAGTGAACTAGCAGGGGGAAAAGATGGAAAGAATACTCAAACCTCCAGATGCAGAAGGAGCTGACCTTTGCAATCTTCAGCTCTCCCCGACCCAGGTTGGCTCTCTCTTGCAAAATCCATCCACAAAATTCAACTTGTCCCAGGTTCCAGGATCCCTAACACCTTGAGCATCAAAAAAACAGAATCAGTTGGGATTGATCCAACAAGCTAGATGTGCAATGGGGAACCTGGATCCAGAACTGCAGACGCAGCAGAACTCTAACCTACAGGTAACATTCAGAAAAACTGACACTGAACCTATATTCAGAATTTGGGATGCAGTAGAACTAGCAATACAAAGGTTTGTGGATGTGTGGTTCTGCTCATGAAAAATGGATGTGTAGTTCTGATCATGAAACAAAAATATCATTCTAGTCACAAAGTATCATCAAAGGAACATATATAGACACAAAATAACGCCTACAGTAGATAGATACTTGGCAAAAAAACATGGTGGATCAACAAGCACGACCAACAAGCGCACAACCAATCGAAAAAATAACACTGTATCAAGATGAGTACATCATGTTGTTTCATGCTAGTAGTCACATATAATGCTTTCCTGATCAAAACAAGCTAAGAAAAACGAATAACTAGATAGATAAGACAATGTAGTAAAACCAGAGATCATCAAGCATGTATTTAAAAAAAAATCCACAACACCATCATCATTCAACATGCTACAAAAAAAAGACTAAAGTAATTAAACTGAATCTGAGAGATACCGAAACAAACTATGTATAAGGACAACTAGAAACTGAGACAATCCATGTTAAAAATGCTCTCTGAATTAAAAGATCACAAGCACATTAGCAAGGTCAGGTTGGAAAAAATAGATACAGTAGAATGGTACATGACAAAGGACAGATTGTTGATGATAGGGAAAATTAAAATAGAGGAATGTAGATTGAAAAGGAGTCCTCCTCCTTTACCCGGGCTTGGAACCAGCTACCAACTTTAGAAAAGATGGTAGGCAGAGTTACCCCACCCCATATCAAACTCGAGAGACAAATGAAAAAATCCCAAATTATGAAAAAGATTACAAACATGAAATCCCAATCAAAATTATTCATACATATATAATGTGAGCACTGACTACCCATGCATTGAAACCCAACAAAGGAAAGGAATTCGATGAAACACAAGTAAAAAGGACAAAGACAAAACAAGTAAAGTTAAGTGATAGAGACATCCCTACAGCACGTGGAAAACCATGCTCACTGGCTGGATTCCGTTCCTCTTAAAAATGATCAACACAAGCATTTCGGCTGCAAAATTGCTTGAGTTAACGAAAAAATTCCAGCCAGATGTGAATCTTGTTCTCCCGTCAGCGCATATAGCGTACTCAGCTTGAATTATCATCCCACCATGTGTTGACAAAAAAGCATCACCAGAATCACCCAGGTTGAGAGCTTCAGATATGATCTTCGGAATCCTCTGCAAAAATATAGAGTGTGCAAAAACTGAGACTGAGGTATGTTACAAAACTGCTAGGGAAAAGATCAGAGAAAAAATCGCCAAAAAAAGAAGTCAAAATTACCATGTAGTTTAGCTCGATGTCGGAGGTAGAAAAGCAATGTAGATAGACACAGTCTACATCACCAGACAACTGCAGGATGGCATTATATTTGTTCCACTGTTCCTCGGTTAAGTGAAAATCGACACCTCCAGGAGCCATGTTTTGAGGATATAGAGCTTCACAAACAAAAAACAAAAAGAAAAAGAAAATAACCGTAAGATAGATTATTAAAACATATGTTTTGCAACACATAATCAAAGAAAGATAGACTAAAAAATGATACCGTGTAATTGTTCCTCATTAGCTCCTTCAGGCCAGATTGGTATTGTCTCTTGCATATCCTGCATGTTGAACAAAATCTTGTACCCAGAGCGCATGCCAAACTGACAAATGAATTTCTTGTACTCCGAACCACAAAGCCCTGTGGGTTGTCCTGATGTCTTCTTAATATCAAAGCGATACTGGTGACCATCAGGTGTTGCGACGTCTAAAATGTTCCCAGTTTGCTGGTTGAACGATTTTCTGACATGGCATGGCACGACCTAGCACGCAGAAAATGATGTACAGATGAGATGAGATGAGTGCATTAATAAACAACTATGAAAAGGAAAAGAAAAAGGATCCAACTTACAGAAAACTTGTCAAAATCCCTGGTAAGGTACACATAAAATGGGCTCCTTAAACTGAGACGTGATTCACACCGACCCTCTGTTGATCCGCACCTATCACAAGCCATCTGAAAAAAATTGACATGAAGAGAAAAAAATGAGGCATCTGGAAAACAATGAGGCATTGCAACTCCCACCCCCACCCACTCAATCCTTGTCGATTGTGAGCTGTGCGACGAAACAAGAGGGAAAGAGGTGTGTTCTGGTTTGAAATAGAAAGGATGTTTGCATATATATAGGTCCAAACTGAGACACTGCAACTAAACAGAGACACTGTAACGAAACTGAGACAATAAATCATTACTGAGATAGGTCCAGATACTGAGAGATTGAGAGAGTTACCAGATACAGAGAGAGAGATAGAGAGAGAGGCCAATACAGATACAGAAAAACTTGAAGATAGAGAGATAGATATAGGCCATGAAAGAGACAGAGAGATAGATACCAGGAACTGAGAGAGAAAGATAGACATAGAGAGAGAGATATACGCAAGAAAGAGACAAAGAGATAAACAAAGCTGAGACACTAAAAACATGACTGAATCACTGAATCACTGAAATCACGTGACTGAGACACTAAAACAATGAAATTGGACTGATACAATAGACTGAAGCAGATAAACAAAGCTGAGACACTAAAAAACATGACTGAATCACTGAAACACTGAAATCGACTGAGACACTGAAACACTGAAGCTGGACTGATACAATAGACTGAGAAAATAATAAATAAATACTGAAGCAGATAAACAAAGCTGAGACACTAAAAAACATAACTGAATCACTGAAATCACAAGACTGAGACAATGAAACACTGAAACTAGACTGGGACAATAAATCAATACTGAAGCAATGAAACACTGAAACAAGACTGACACAAAAATACAATACTGAAACAATGAGACAATGAACAAATGAGACAATAAAATGAGTTACCCCACTGAAATTCTGAGAAACTGAGAAAAAGGCTGACAAAACTCAGACACTGACTTAACTGAGTCACTATATAAACTGAGACAAAGAGCCAGTTAGAGTTTAACTGACATAGACACATCGGCGCCCACTAATTATCGCTCAGTTTGTGCTGCCTTTTTCCTGACACTGTGATTTGTCTATGAGGTTGCAGTTTTAGATAGACCCTTTCACCCACCAGAAATTATCGCTCTGATCTCCCTTGATCTGTTTAACCTGGCTCGATCTCAGCTATTTATGGTTCACCGTTGGTAGAAAGCCTAGTACCATTCATTGTTCTCTCCCATCCTTTCCAATCTGCTTCATACACTCAAATGAGGCTCTAGGCATAGTAGGTTCTAAAGCAGTTGCTATATAGAAAAAATGACTGTTTATCCTTGTATTCTTTTGCAGGATGGGGATGCTGGAGACAAAAATGGTGAACATGGACAGATGAACACGTATAGATGCGATGATATGTTATTTGAGGTTATTATTGAAAAATGAATATATATCACACAGAATTTCAATGAATATTCAACTAACAAAAAACTTATAAATGATGCAGGACAAGGAATTTACATTCACAGGTTTGCTGACCGGGAAACATGACACAACTTATTCGTCGACAAAATCATTATCTTCCATACAGGTACACACAACATAAAAAGGGGTTGTATAAATAAATATATATGGTTTACTAACAACTACTTTGCAATATGCAGGTTGACTGTGCACAAAAGGATTGCTACACATCAAACTTCTTTCAACAAAGCACTGAAAACGACCATCAAACATGGGAAGACTATACACAGGTTCCAAACTTATCGCTGAAAAAAAATTATGGTAACATATGATGAACAAAAACTGATGTAAATAAATATTACTGTCACACAGGGGAATGAGTACTTACAGGCAACACCAAGTAGAAGTGGACAACACATAACTTGGGATGATGACCCATGGGCAGAGAACTTGTTTGAGAACATGGAGCTGGATGAGGTATATTTGTGATCTACATTCAAAATGAAATAAAAAAGATCACACGTCAAACTATTAAAAACCTGAATGTCAACATGTATTTTGAATTTTAAATGACAGGTTAATGGTGCAAGCAATAGTGCACACAATGATGGGGTCACACATGAAACGCAAGCTGATGATGAAACAGAACAAATGAACGACAGAGAAGAAGGCGCGGAAGAAGAGAAAGAGATATGCGAAGATGTCGAAAACTTTCTGGAAAATGAAGAATCAAACTCCCAAGGCCAGAATGACTACACAATAGACAAAGAGCAGATACCGGAAGTGGGGATGCAATTGGCTTCTCTGTGACAGTGGTGTCAGCTGCCAGGACAACAAGCAGGACGAGAAACAGGGAAGTAATCAGAGTGACAATGAAATGCAACAAGTATGGTAGGAACGCAGCAGCGGAAAAGGAAGATATGGAAGTGCAGAGGTGATGCATGTAAAATGCATACATGAACTTTGCACTTTATCACTTATATTCCTATCATATTTGCATCATATAAGGGTTATACCACTGTCATTTAATGATTTTAGGAAATAAAATAATTGTTTCCTATTTTTATGGAATTAACCCTGCACAGGCAGAAAAACCCGTTTTCTTATTTTAATGTTTCAGGGACCCAAACGTCAACGAAATCACCTGGAAATTTACGGGCGTCAATATTTGGAAGGAAGAAGACCTGTGGGTGAAGGAAGCTAGCAAGCGGAGGCCCGAGGGCCAAACGAGTGGGCCCCACGCGGCCAAAAAACGCCTATAAAAAGGTCCCCCGACGTTCTCTGGAAAGAGGCGGCGGAGAAACACAGAACCACGAAACAGAGAGACAGAAGGCTGCCGCTGGAGACGATCGGAGGGGGGAAACGCCGCCGGAATCGCCTCCAGAGGGCTCCACCCCCTCCGGCGTGTTCATCATCAACATCTACAGTAAGAACTTCTCCACCATCATCACCATGATGAAGGGGGAGTAGTCCACCCCCTGGACTAGGGTTTGTGGTGGTAACTTTTGTATCTCTCCTCTCTCTTGAGCTTCACTAATTAGTACCGTATGAGCTGCTGAACATGATTACGGTCATCTATGTAATACCTTTGTGGTGAATATTGTGGTGTGAGATGATTTGTTATGCATTTACCGTTGTGTTGGAGCTTTTGTGACTTGTCATACTTTGGTTGAATATTGTTCTTAAAGAAGTATGATGTATGTGGGTACGGGATGGCCGATGTGACACGGCATAGGTATTGAGTGACACAGTACCGCCCAACATCCTTTATCTGGGGGTAAAAAGAAAGAGTATGATGTGGGAGTGAGAGAAACCACGCTAGCCTTACGAGGGGTGACCTAGCAACACAAATGAGTATTTCTTTCAACTATGTGTTTTAGGACATATAGCCGTCATAAAAAGCTACCATTAAAACATGACAATTGTGTGTACTTTATCTATAATATGATGATCACCGTAGATGAGAGAGAGAGAGGATTAAGTGAACCCATGAACCATGTCCATTGTTCCTATAAGAAACACACACTTGAGCTTGTCCTCTTGCTACATAGAGGATTGGGCTTTCTCTCTTTGAGAGTTTTCACTTGCTACTACCTTTGTCTTGTCCTCTTGCAAAGAAGAGGATTGGGACACTTTTACATCCATCAACCAACCATCTTGTTCTCTAAACTTGTTTAGTGCATAATCAACTAAAACTTGTGACACTTTAGTTGTAGGGAATAGATAACTTTTCCTTCTTGCTCCTGCGGATCGATACCTTACTTCCACATTGAGAGGTGCTACAGTGATCCCTTGCTCTTGGGGGTTATCAAGAGGCAAACTACTGTTATAGACAGGACAGGATGCAAAGTTGAGATGATAGTAAGTGAGAAAGAAGGGATTTGGCGCATCACAAACCTATGTCTCGATCATAATCATGCTTTAAGCCCGCAGAGCAGATTCTTCAGGTCGCATATCAACATGTCACCTGAGGAGAAAGCAATGATAAGATCCTTGAGGCAAGCTAACATAACAACAAGCAAAATTGTATCGGTGTTGTCATATTTAAGAGGGGGCCAAGAAAACACACCATACAACAGGAAAAAGGTGTGCAACTATGGGACATCAATTAACAGAGAACTAAAAAATTGCGATGTGATGCAAGTTGTGCAGTATTTCAAAAAGAAGCGAGCTAAAAACGAGAGCTTCTATTACTCATTTCAGGTTGATAAAAATAACAAGGTGAAGAGCGTTTTCTGGGCAGATGCAAAATCAAAAAGCTTCTATGAAACTTGTGGGGACTGCATTAGTTTTGACACAACATTTCTGACTAACAGATATAACCTTCCTTTTGCTCCAATAGTTGGTGTCTCCCCACATGGGCACACCTACCTATTTGCGTGTGCTCTAATTGTCAATGAGGGAGCTGAAACATTCAAGTGGGTCTTCAGGGAATTCATTTATGCTATGGGGGGGAAACACCCTCAAACCGGGGAATGCAGGGTGCAATATCTGAGGTGTTTCCACACACGGTTCACAAATCTTGTTTGTATCATGTGAAGAGTAAAGTAGAACAGAAAGCAGGCAGGACAATGCAAGTTAATGAGGGTTTATTTGAAGAGTTCCAAGACATAGTTGATAACTCGCTAACAGAGCTTGAGTTTGAGACACTGTGGCAGCAAATGATAGCAGACTATCCGGTGGGACACATTGAATATTTCCAAACAATTTGGAAGAGTAGAAAGAGATGGGTGCCAGTTTACTTCAAAAAGGATTTCTTCCCATTTTTGCAAACAACAGCAAGGAGTGAAGGGACAAACTCATTGTTCAAAAAGGGTGTTGGGGCACAATATAGCATGACAAGTTTCCTACGTGAGTATCAAAGAATCATGGACACAATACATGCCAGAGAGAATGAGAGTGATCACAATGCGATACACAAGAAAGTGCCACCTAAGAAATTCAAAACTAAGTATTACATAGAGATACAGGCGCATGATTTGTATAACCTGTCTATATTCAGGAGATTTCAGAAAGTTCTAACTGATGTCACAAGACTGCGTGTTAAGGAAGAGAAGCCAGGGGAGTTGTACCTGGTATTTCAAGCCCCAAACTATCCAATAAAAGAGCACAGGCCAAGGACCTATGTGGTCCAAGTTGACTTGGAGAAAGAAGAGTACCACTGCATATGCTGCAAGTTTGAGAAAGATGGATTAGTATGCTCTCACATATTGAAGATAATGCTACACCTGGACATAAATCAAATACCAGACAAGTACATCATTGACAGGTGGCGCAAAAAGCACAAGAAGCTGAATCCATTACCTGTACCAGAAAAAATGGCTGATAGTGATACACTCCGGTACAACGTGCTTGCGCGTAGGATGGTGACAACAGCTTCCAAAGGAGCAACACACCAAAGAAAGTATGAGTACTTGCAAGGGGAAATGAACATAGTTGACAAGGGACTCGAAGAGATTGAAAAAGAGCTACAAGCAGAAATGAAACACCAAGATACTGAAGTGAGAACAATAGCAAATTTTGCAACCACTTCAAATGGGGGTGAAGGTAACTCAACAATGGAACTGCTAGATCTAGATGACGCACACACAAAAGGGAGGCCGCGGTTGATGACCATCGTTGAAGCTATGAAAGCAGGGAAATTTTACAGATGTGGGCACTGCAACGAATACGGGCACACTATCAGGAAATGCACCAACCGGGACAAACAGTACGACCACCAAAAACCTAAGAGGACTCGTAGAAAGAAGAACACTGGACCAGGTTAGTGATAACACTATGAAAAACCTTACCGTTAATCATGATTTATTGAAAAAAAGACGAATAAAATGCTGACGCCATATATAACTGATGACCAGGCACAAGTAGCGCAGGCAATGGCTCCGCAGCGCCACCCAAGGCCAAGACACAAGCAAAAAGACCGCCGTCGGCAAAGAAGAATCCAAAAGGAAACAACAATGAACAAGCGAACAACAACATACATGCAACCGTGCCCGTGCAAGGTCCAGTGGAGCTGCCAGGACTGCAAAACTGAAAATGACATACTGCCAAAAAAGGCCCATATGTTGGACAAGCGTGGATGAAAAAAATATTTGTAATATCTTTTCAGAACTGCTTGTAGCTTTGATTATGCTAGTTATAATACTGGTTGTAACTCTTATTATTCAAAAAACACATGGATGAAAAGCATTTATATAGGAACTATTTGGAAAAAGTTGACACTCTTTCGTTAAGGGTAGACGCATGAAAAGATACAGACACTAACATGTCTTCTTCTTAGTCTCCAAAAGATTGCTGTTCACATAAAATGTTTCTGTCACCACCATGACGAAAAAGACTACAGACACTAACATGCGAGCTCAACCTTCCCGTAGAAACAGGACTTGACACCATAAGTTGTTCAGGTCTACCTAAAAAAAGGTGCCCACCGAAGGGCAAAAAAAGAAAGAAAAAAGATCGACAAATCGCAATGTGAATGTAGCGCTCCCAGAGAAACGACTTCTATCGGAAAACTTGTTCCACCTTGGCTGCGGCGGCAAATCGTATCACCCCTGTGAAGGAAAAACAAAACAAACACAACACAAAGGTCAGTCAAAAAGCTGCAGTCTCCATGAACTTCATAGAAAAAATACAAAAAAGGGATGTTGAGAAAAAGATACACTAAAAAGCTACAAAAAACCAGACACTTACCAATGCATAAAACTCAGTGACCAAGCTCTGGTCAACTTGGTTCTTCGGGTTGAAGTAGAGCTTGTTTGCATACTGGATTCTTATATTGAGTGCATCGTTAGAAGAGTAAATGGAACGAGGGTCAACATCAGGACCCCAGGTCTCCATTAGTTTTATCATGAACACTCCACAGTCTTTCCCACTTTCATCGACAAAAAAAAGGACAAATCCAGATATTAATCAACTTATGATTAACACGCAGGAAAAAAGACACAAAAATTAAGCAAAAAACAAAGAGAAGAATGACAAGGTTCAGTTTATTACAATGTCTTCTGCTTAGGTACATCAGGATAGATTGCTTGAAAATCCTGAAAGTTGTGATCCTTGCTGACGGTCAACTCCCACAGATGTACAAAGTTGTCTATCTGCAAATCAAGAAACATTGAAAACCCAATTTCAGACATAGCTGTTGCATACCATACCTTAGTGTGGATTTTTAAAAATAAAGTAAAATGCTAAAGAAGCACACTGACCAGACGATTCTTTATTGATACATGGTAAGCTGATTTCTCATCATAGTACGAGTCCAAGAATGCGAAGACTTTTTCTTGAAAACAAACAGCAAACCCAAACCAATGACCAGAATTGACGATAGGGAAGAATAACTACAGAAAAGGTAACACATGGTAGACGTAAGAAAATAAATATTGATAAAACAGATCATATGAAATAAAGAATGATACGATACAATAAGAAAACAACATGTTCAGACAGCAAGAAAAGGATAGAAAAAGCAATTACCTTGTTGTCTTTGTGTCCAAGCTTTCTCCCTTTGCTTGCAGTCGTCGCGCCATCGAAAGATACTCTAACAGTGGTCTCTTGCTGCTCCCCGGTATATTTCAGAATAGCATCCTGGACAGAAGAAAGAATTGAGATGAAGGTATATTTGACAAAAATAGAAAACACGACAAAGAGTGACTGTGTAAAACTGATACGAACCCCAATATTTGGAAAGAAGTAGTGCCTCCCGGACTTTGAAGGATGACGTTCTTCAAAAAAACACGGCAGAAACAGGGGATTATGAAATTGTCGACCTCGCCATTAGGCATCAATGATTCACCCAGAGACTTGTAGCTGCAGTGGACTTTTGGGTACTGAATACCAGGTTCCCTACAGAAAACACAGATGAATTAACACCCCCGACCACACGGGCGTAGCGAAGAAAAAATATGAAGGATAGCACATATAAGCGCTACCATGTAGCTTTCAAATGACATTAACAAAAAAATATAAGGTAAGAAACACATGACGAAACGAATAAATGAGAAGAGCAGATGGTCATACTTTGCAATAGAGCTGTGTGCTAGCTCAACGATCGCTGAATAATGAATGATATCTTCTTCAGATACAGGGAATCTAGTATTAGAGAGCAAAGGAGGGGTCTGCCCAGACATAAGCACATTAACAAACATGTACTTGGCCCGCACACGGCGTTTTGGGACATTCTGAACATCCCTTGTGACTGCTTCAGCATGAGCTCCATGAACATTGTCGTGAGACGTCGATGCACCATTCACAGCCGGCTGTTTTGCCTGATTGCGCATCAACAAATTGTCGTAAGTAGTATCTGCCACCTTTGACAAATCATAACACCTCTTCCGAAACTCATTAAAACCAACTAGATGAATACCACCATCTGTCGCATTCTACAAAACAAACGGGCAACAAAAAACTGATTACAATAAAAGAAACAACTCAATGTGAGAGGGTCGAAAGATTACAAGGATGATAATTACCACTAATGGCTTGGGTGAAAAGTCATGAATCTTTATTGGAGATAGTTTTGATCCAAGTTTCTGAAAAGCTTGAGCCCGGTTTAACTTGAAGTTTCCGGTATGTGGCTACAGAAACATTGAACAAAAGATTCAAAGACTGAAAGTAAAAAAAACTCAACAAACTGAAGGAGACCATCATGAGGATAAAAAAAGGGACAACAAACCTTCGTGGATGGGGAGTCCGGTACATCAACAATAGGAACTAATGCTTTCCCTGTAGCAGAACTAGGCATGCGGGTTATCAAGTTTTGTTGCTCTTCTTCTGACATCGTTTGGCAATTCCTAGCCTTTACCTTCCGTAGCGGGGGCATTGCAGGGGCTGGTGTTTTGCAGGGCATAACAACCCCAAGAAAAAAGGTGCTAGTAATGTTAAAAATAGACCAAAAGATGAACCACACAAATAAATGCATGCCACTAAAAAATGCAAAAAGCAAAATATGCATATACCTGTCGGGTGAGTTCGACCCTCCACAGCTTTAGTTATCATACAATCAGGGGTGGCTGCACAGGAGTAAAAAAAAAGAAAAAGATAAGGAACAACGTTTGAGAGATAGATAAAGTAGAATACATTTGAGACATAGATAAAGTAAAGTACATGGGTCAGGAGTCCTCTTGACCGCAGACCCGCTTGGTTTAGCAGTTCCATGGTAAGGTGTAAACGACTTCTGCTGAAGCCCTACATTATCAACACTGAAAGTGTCGCGATTCACATTGCCGTCTGACGGCTGCAAAAAACAAATGGAAGATTTGTCAGACCATATTTACAAAAATCAAATACTGGTAAAAATCAAAGTAATAGATAAGCAGTAAAAAGTTGAGCTTGATCATACCCCAGAGTGAGGCTGCTTAACAATGCTTCCATCAGATAGCCTATGGTTGACTTCTACTTTGTCGTGCACAGTACTGGACTTACGAAGAAAATCAAGAACATCTCGAACTAAGGCTTCCAACTTCCTTTTACTGCTAGAAGAATTGGTTGAGATAAATTTATCACCTATGTTGATGATACCATCTATTACCTAGAACAAAAAAGCAAAAAAAAATGAGATGGTACTGCAATGAAACGGACTCAACAAACAGCAAAAAGCCTGCAAAAAAAATGAGCTAACATACTAATAAAACGTACATCAGTTTGCAATGAGCTAACAAATTCTTCTTTTGCTTTAGTCCTGAAGTCATTAGAGAATGGAGACAGCACAGGAGACACTCTACAAGATACATCTCCTTGAAACGAACCCAAAACCTGCAGAAAAAGATATAAATTCCAGTTCCATAAAAATCAACTCCAGCTAACACACATGTATAACAAAAAAGGGAGTAAAAAGACTTACAGTGGGGTGCTGGCCAGCAGTCCTGGTTTCTTTAAGAAGCTTCTTACCAAACTGATGTGGACTTTTTCGATCAAGTTCAGAGAAAGATTGAATCATATCTCCTTTCCACACCAAAACTCTGGAGTAGTGTGACAGACATTCTTTATGCCAAAGTCCAGGCAATCAAGATAACGGACCTGGGAAAAAAAGATGAGACATAAATATGAAGATATGAGTAACATTTGAGTAACACGATCAATGCCAAATAAGGTATAGACATTCAATCAAAAAAGAAGATGCAGGATGCTCACTTACCACTGGAACATAGATGCAACACACAGGATACTTCATCCTTCTACCTTTTGATTTGGCAAACAAGCTGAACTCATTCAAGCTATTGAGGCAGTGGGAATAGACAAGCTGGCTGAAATCATAATCTTTAGCAGCCGCAGGATCCTTGAGAACTGAAAGGTAGTTGATGTTCACAGGATAACTCATATCTGGACAGAGAAAGCAAGATATAGCCACGGACATGAAGCACACAAAAACCTCCAACTCGCTTAACGGTTCTGGACTGCTGAGCTTGTTACCAAAAAAGGTTATCTGAGGCAACTCTGGCAACTTGAAAAGTGACAGAATAAAAGCCATGCCATCCTCACGGTTGGGTGGGACCTCTAACCCTCCTATAGGCAATCCTAGAACAATGCGAAACGTCTCTCTGGATATGATGACAGGCTTCCCGCAAACAGTAATCTGGGAGCATATTGGATCAACGCAATCAGCGACCCACCTACAGAAGTCCGAAGGTAAATTCGGACAATCAAACAACAGCAAACACCCAAATCCAAATTTCTGAACAATAGCTCTTTGCTCAGGAGTCAGCTTCTTCAGAACAATCATGAAGTACTTCAGCCCAAATCTGGTAAATGCACTCCTGCCGACACCATCAAAAGTTCCAGACTTATCAACATCGTTTTGTCTCTGCTTCTTTAGCTGCGAAAGAAAATGAGTATGGAAATGTGAGACATAGATAATCCAATGCATTGCTTGAAAACACGACACAAACACAAACTGAAAATAAAAGGAGCACAACAAATGCTAACCTCATTATTCACAAATGTGTCCTGGCAAAAGTCTGAAAAGTTCCTCTTAAGGCTACTCAAAGACTGCAGCCAACGGGGAGATAAAAAAGTTGTCAAACTACAACGAGCCATCAAAGTAAAAAAGATGCAACATGAGATGACTGAAAACTAATAATTAAGAAAGATAAGCACACCTGCTTCATTAAGTACCCGAACAACGCATCGTCTAGAGCCCTGTTTCTTCTTCCATGTGATATGCCCTGGAACAACAGAAACCAATTAGAAAATGATAAACAGCTATTGTTTAGCTCAACAACAAACGAAAAACCTAAAAATGACAAAACGCACATCACGGTGACCGGGTAGACTGAACCCTTCACTATCCTCCGCGGAATCATCGCCACGGTCAGTGGGTAAATGCTCGGATCTGCGCAACACCCAAAAGGGCATATGGTTATTATCAGGGCAAAGGCGAAAATCAACACCCAAAAAGGGGAGCATATTAGTGTGCGAAAACACAGTAAAAACACCACCACACATACAGATATGTAACAAAACACTACAATGCCTCCCTACAAAAACATATCCAGAACTACAAACATGGAACTGCTCCCATTGTGAAAAATGGTCAGATTACAGTGTGTCCGCCACCCCTAATGAACCAATTCAAAAAAATCAACACCTACCCCCATATCACAAAATCTGAATCCCCCAGACCATTGGGTTGGCACACCTAGTAACAGGAGCTGCACCATGTTGAGAAGCTAAACTGAGACTGCAATTGTGAATGATCATCTAATTCTGAAATCATTTCGCATAAACCAAGTGAACCACTTCTGAAAATCAAACCGATAGCTCCAACGAACAGAGCAACCCTATAGGCCTAGCACAACCAACACACACAAAAGGGGATTCAGACAAAAATCACAGATCCTCTATCCTCCCCTGAGATGCGGACAAAGGCAGCGCGCCACTGCGGCGGAGGCTAGCTCCGCGAACGGTAGATAGATCCAACGCACGCCCGCATCCCATTACAACTCGAGCAAGTACGAAGTAGAACATAAGCCGGCGGCAAAACAAACCTACTCATCGACACCGCGAAATCTAGCTGCGCGAGCTGAGACCAAATCCGCCGCTACAGATGGAACCTGTATCGACCCGCACCGCCGCAAATACACCCGCCTCCGGCGACTCCAAACAATGAGACAAGCAAGCGCGGGGGCGAAACCTACCGACAGAATAGAGATGGGATAGATTAGTACCTGCCAGCTCGCCGTCGACGCCTCCCTCTACCACGAATCTCCTCCGTGACGGCAGCAACGGGCGCCGGCGACGACATAGAGGAACCAAAATCCTCTGTTCCTCCGCCCCTCTCCTCTCTCTCCGCTACGGGAAGGAGACACGCGGCTGCCTCTCTCTCAAAAAAGAATTCAAAAAAAAGAGAGACGGCGCACCGAAAAAAAAAACAAATCGGGTATGGGCGCGGCCACCCGTTACCCATGACAGCTGCGCGGCCACGCGCGCGCCAGCAAACGCCAGCACGGGCAGAGCCCAGCACAAATCTTGGAACGCATCTGACGGCCAGAAAAAAGACTGAGAGTGAAAACGAAATCAGTCGACTTGAACAGAGCAAAAGCCTATCTAAAACATGGGCGAAATATTTTGTTTATATTGTGCCATTTGTTTCATTCGTACATATGACACACTGTTTGATTATTTCTTAAATGTTTTAGATTTTTTTTTGTGCACTTCGGCATCTTACACAGCTGATAGTCGTGTAAACCCCGTGTTGGCAAATGTTTTAGATTTACTCATGCGTATTCTTAATTAAGCCGTGCGCGAGTCAATACTTAATCCTTCTTCTTCCTCCCCTTGTTCACCACCCCACCACCATTTGAGTAGGTCACAGGTGTTGGGAAGCTAGCTAGGGTTAGGGTTTGCCAGGCGCCGAAATTTGGACGCACAAATCGGTGGCGCGACTCCCACACCAAATCAGCTCCATCCCCATCGATTCGACCGATTCCCCGCAGAGATCAGCTCCAATCACTTGCTCTAGCCCTACGAACAGTTCATCCCCACAAATCCTTTGCGGCGGAACAGGCCATGGATCCCAGCCAGATGATGCCCCGGAGCTTCCCCATGTGGCCCCCACCCCCGCCGTCGTCCGCCCTAGACTCCATGCCGCAGCCGCCCTTCCCCCCTCCCCCCAACGCCAACCTCGCCCCCAACCGCGGCTGGAAGCGCAAGAACCCCAACCCCTCCGCCTCCTCCTCCGGGGGCGCCTCCTACCAGCCCCCCGCCATCGGCGACCTCCAGGTGCAGAACCGCGCCAAGGCCCGCCGCTGGTTCAACAACCCCAACGCCAGCAACCGCAAGCCCTTCTTCCCCAACAAGTCCAAGGCGAACAAGCACAGGGCGGCGGCCGCGGCGGCCCCGCGCAACACCACCTCCTTCATCATCCGCGCCAACCGCGTGTCAGATACTGAAGCTGCACCAGCGATAACAAGCAACGGCTCAGATGCTCTGGTAGCGGTTCATCAAGATCCGACGGCTACTGTCTACTGCTAGTTAAATTACCTATCTAGCTAAGTTCTTATTTGTCTGAACCCTAGTCCGTACCTGGACAATCTTGTAATATTGCTTGAGCCTACACTTTCGATATAAAGGTGTAGGTGGGGAGGTTGGGAGGATCAAGCAAAGCAAAAACCCTAAATTTATCTATTTTCCTTTCCTGCATTATTTTTGTTATCGGATTCGAGCCCCGAGCTCATCTTCTTCCCTGTTTCCGGCCAAACCCGATGTCAGCCGCCGTCAAGGTCTGACAAAGTGGTATCAGAGCCGTCCAACCGGGGGCGCGCTCTTCTTCCCTCCCTCCCAATCCGCCGCCGCCTTCTATCGGACCGGAACAACCAAGGTTACCAGTTCACCTCGAGCTGGCCGTAAAATCCCTTCCTCTGTTTCGCGGTTCCCATGGCGCGTGGAACGAGATCTCGATCGTCTTCTCGCGAGAGGTCTGCCGCAGCAGAGGAACTGGCGAACGCTGTGGCTACGGCAGAGGTCGACGAATTGTTGGAGCAAGAGATTAGCCAGCGCCTCCCACGCGAGGTCTTGCAAATCGGCCGCCGGCTGGAAGAACATCAGGTCCATTCTCAAGCCTCTTACGACTCGTTACAGAGCGAAATTTCCAAACTTTCCTCCATGATGACTAGCTGGATGACGAGCAACAGTACCAGTTCAGCAGCAGGAGCGAACAACACTGTCGAGCAAGGATCGACCTCCACACAACCACCTTTCACAACACCACCACCCCCAAATCCTCACCTTTCACCCATTCCTGAGCAGCCGACACCCAGATCCACCACAACTCCACAATCTCAACAAACTCTCCACTTTGGAAACCTGTCTCCAGCTCAATTACCACATCCGACCTTCCCACCACCTTCCCAAGCCACCACCCAAACAACCTTTACACCAATCTACACCACCACCAATCCCCTCACATCCACCAGCACCACGTCAAACTTCCAGCCGCAGTACTTCCAAACCAGCAATCCTGTGACAAATCCTCAGATGTACCAGCAACAGAGCTTGCAACAAGCGGTACTGCCATACCAAAACCCTGTTCAGTATCCCTATTACAACCCACCACCAACCTATTACCCATACTACCACCCTCCTTTTCCACCACAAAACCCATACTTTCCACCCTACCAAAATCCTTACCAGCTTTATCAGCAACCACAGAGCACACCAACCAAACCAAACCATCACCCTCCTAGTTCTTCAAACCAACAACCACAACAGCCACCAAGTACACCAACACAACCAGTCAGAGTTGATACTCCAGCGGGACAACAGCAGAATACACACCAGCATACCTCTTGGCAAGAACCTAGCATTCGCACCCCACATGTGGAATTGCCAACATTCCATGGCGAAGGCCCCAGAGCGTGGATGCTTGAGTGTGAAGACATTTTCACCTTGGTGGGCATACCGGCTGAACAGAAAGTGAAATGGGGGATCGCTCACATAAGAGGGCAAGCAAAAACTTGGTTGAGCAGCTCTGGAATAAACCAACAAACACTTACCTGGTCTGAATTGTGTTCCATCTTGCTGGACAGATTTCCTGACAATATCTCAGCTGACCCAATGGATCAACTGCAAGCTCTGAAACAAGTGACAACAGTTAATGGGTACATTGATGCTTATGAGAACTGGATGACGTTGATGAAAAGGGACAGGAGCTATCTGCAACCTGACTTCTTCTTGGATAGGTTTATCAGCGGTCTTAAAGATAGTATCAAGCATTTGGTGCAAGGTCAAAAACCAGCTACCTTACTGTCTGCTTATTGGTATGCACGGTTGTATGAAAAGTCCTTCTTGTCAAATGCCAAAAGAACTCAGCCAGCTGTTCCTCAACCCAGATTCGCACAGAATAACACAAACAGACCCCCACCGCTCAGAGAAGATAGAAACAGAGTTCCTCTGGACCGTCCTCGTGAACCACGAAAATGTTGGTACTGCCCCGAAAACTGGACAGTGGGCCATAGATGCCAAACAATGCAGCAGGCACTCAATGTCATTGAAATGCAATTTCACTCCGACGATGAGGAGGAACAAGAACACCAACCTGCTGCAAATCCTCCAGACTTGCCACAAGAGCAACCTGCAGAACCTGTCGCTCAACCTGTAGCTGGAAACAACATACCACCTGCTCCACAACCAGCACCTCAACTTGCACAACAACGGCCACGAGCCCTTTGCATGAGTATTTCTGCAGCAGCTTATCATGGATACCCTAGTAATTCCACAATCTCATTACTGCTGAACTTCAAACAAGGCTCGGCTGTTGCTTTGGCTGATACTGGCAGTTCTAACACCTTTATGGACTACACCTTTGCACTGAAACATAACATACCAATGACTGCAGCTAGTACAAGAACAGTTAAAGTGGCTGGAGGAGGCACACTATCATCTGAAGCTGTTATACAAAACTGCAGTTTTTCAATTCAAGGCAAGAAATTCACTACGAATTTCCGCGTGTTACATCTGCAAGGGGCTGAAATAATTCTGGGAGTCAACTGGTTTAAAGAACACAATCCAGTCACTTTTGACTTCATCGCAAGGAATCTCACTATTGGAATTGAAGGGCAATTACACACTTTCAACGACCATATGATTCCCAAAGACAACATCCTTATTTCTTCAGAGCAGTGCAACAAACTCCTAGAGCAAGGAGCTCAAGGTTATGTTCTGTTCAACCCAACAGACAGAAATGCAACAGGCACTGCTGAATTACCACCAGTCCCTGATGAAATAGCACAGCTTCTGAAACAATTTGATGACATATTTCAGGAGCCAACTGGGTTGCCGCCACATAGAGATTGTGACCATCAGATACCACTCTTACCTGGGGCAAAACCACCAAACATCAGGGCTTATAGGATGTCGCACAGTCAAAAGGATTCTGTTGAAATGTTGATCAAACAAATGCTAGCAAATGCTGAAATCAGACCCAGCAAAAGCCCTTATTCTTCACCAGCCATCCTGGTTAGAAAAAAGGATAAATCTTGGCGCCTTTGTGTTGATTTCCGAAGACTGAATGAAATGACAATTAAGAACAAATTTCCCATACCAGTGATAGAAGATCTTCTGGATGAACTGAATGGAGCTTGCATTTTTTCAAAGCTTGACTTGAGATCCGGGTATCATCAAATTCGCATGAATCCAGCAGATGTACATAAAACTGCATTCTCGACCCACCTTGGGCATTACGAGTACTTGGTCATGCCTTTTGGCCTCTGCAACGCACCTGCAACCTTTCAGGAGTTGATGAACTCTGTATTCTCTGAATTCCTAAGGAAATTTGTCCTCGTCTTCTTTGACGACATCCTTGTCTACAGCAAATCTGTGGAGGAGCACAAAGAACATCTTCAGTTGGTAATGAACATTCTGAGAAAGCATCAGTTGAAAGCTAAATGGTCCAAGTGTATGTTTGGTCAGCCCCAAATCGAGTACCTTGGTCACATCATTTCTGCAGCAGGTGTGCAAACAGACCCAGACAAAATCAAAGAAATCCTCAGTTGGCCGACACCTATGACAGTAACACAATTGAGAGCTTTCCTCGGTCTATGTGGCTATTACAGGAAGTTCATTCAGGACTATGCACTTATCTGCCGAGCTCTGCACCAAGTACTGAAAAAGAATGCTTTTCAGTGGGGTCCTGCACAACAAGAAGCCTTTGATAAGCTTAAATCCATTATGTCGTCTCCACCACTGCTCGCACTACCAGATTTCAAACTTCCTTTTACCTTGGAGGCAGATGCATCTGGCAGTGGACTGGGAGCTGTGTTAATGCAGAAGGGCAGACCCCTAGCTTACTTCAGCAAAAGTTTGGGCCCAAAAGCGTGTGCTCAATCAGTCTATGAGAAAGAAGCACTAGCTATTCTGGAATCTCTAAAGAAGTGGCGACACTATTTCCTCGGCAACACATTAATCATAAAGACTGATCAAAGCAGCCTAAAATTTCTTTGCAGCCAAAGACTACTTGAAGGGATCCAGCACAAACTAATGTTGAAGCTGCTAGAATTCGATTTTAAAATCGAGTACAAAAAAGGCATAGATAACAAAGTTGCTGATGCCCTTTCAAGGAAAAATCAGAAGGTGGACCTTGAGCAATGTAGTGCAATATCAATAGTAGTTCCAGCATGGACTACTGACATTATGGATTCTTACATTGGTGACACCACATGTACCACTCTGTTACAAGAACTTGCTATTGACAAAAACAGCAACCCCAAGTTCTCACTACAGTCTGGAGTTCTGCGTTTTAAGGGCAGAATATACATTGGCACCGCTACGGACCTCAAGGACAGAATCTTCTCCACCTTCCACTCTTCAGTTTTTGGTGGCCATTCGGGAACCAGAGTCACAACTCATCGCATACAGCAATTGTTCTATTGGCCAAAGTTCAAACAATACATTGCTGACAAGGTTGCTGAATGCCCAGTGTGTCAAATTTCCAAGACTGAAAAAGTGAAATATCCTGGACTTCTGGAGCCACTGCCGATTCCAAAGAGCAAATGGGCAGAAATTAGCCTTGACTTCATAGAAGGATTACCAAAATCCCAGGGCAAGGATGTTATCTTGGTTGTCGTGGATCGACTCACCAAATATGCTCACTTTCTGCCTCTTACTCATCCATACACAGTTCAGAAGGTAGCTGATGTATTCATCAACAACATACTGAAGTTACATGGACCACCTTCAGTGATTGTAAGCGACAGGGACAGAATTTTTACCAGCAAGCTTTGGCAAGCTATCTTCTCAGCAATGAAAATCTCGCTGCATTTTTCCACTGCTTATCATCCCGAGTCGGATGGACAGACTGAGCGAGTCAATCAGTGCTTGGAGCAATATTTGCGCTGCATGGCCTTTGCTGAACCTAAAAGGTGGTGTAACTGGTTATCCACGGCAGAATGGTGGTATAACTCCAGCTACCACACTGCTATCAAAATGTCCCCCTTCGAAGCACTGTATGAGTATCCTCCAACTCACATCACTGCTGCTGCCATTCCTGCTGACATGCTCGAAGAAACACCAGACACTCTGAAAAACAGAAATCACATGGTGGAAATACTCCAGACCAACTTGGCCAAAGCACAAAAGTCGATGAAGAAATATGCTGATTTGCAACGTACCCCGAGATCATTCAACTCTGGTGACATGGTGTACCTCAAGATGCTGCCACAAAGGGAAACAGCACTTGGCAAAAATAACCCCCTGAAACTTGCTTCAAAGTGGTAAGGTCCTTACAGAGTGTTACATCCAGTTGGAAACAGAGCATACAAATTGCAGCTGCCTACTGGAACCCAACTGCATGATGTCTTTCACGTCAATCATCTAAAGAAGCATCTTGGTCCAAATGCTGTACCTAACCCTCACCTTCCGTTGGTCACTGACTCGGGTAAGCTGAAACTCCTTCCCATTGCAGTACTCGAACGCAGACAGATCCCTCGCAGCGCTGGCAACTATGATGTTGCAATACCGCAATGGCTGATACATTGGGACAGCATGACACCTGAGGAGGCCACCTGGGAAGACGCTGCTTTCATACAAGCCACATTTCCTGATTTCAAGCCGTGACGTCTTGTCTCAACGGAGGGGAATTGTCAGATACTGAAGCTGCACCAGCGATAACAAGCAACGGCTCAGATGCTCTGGTAGCGGTTCATCAAGATCCGACGGCTACTGTCTACTGCTAGTTAAATTACCTATCTAGCTAAGTTCTTATTTGTCTGAACCCTAGTCCGTACCTGGACAATCTTGTAATATTGCTTGAGCCTACACTTTCGATATAAAGGTGTAGGTGGGGAGGTTGGGAGGATCAAGCAAAGCAAAAACCCTAAATTTATCTATTTTCCTTTCCTGCATTATTTTTGTTATCGGATTCGAGCCCCGAGCTCATCTTCTTCCCTGTTTCCGGCCAAACCCGATGTCAGCCGCCGTCAAGGTCTGACAGCGCGCCGGCGGCATCGCCCCCCTCGTCTCCCCGTGCCCCGTTACCCCCGCCGTGCTCCCCACCCCCGTCATCTCCCCGTCCCGCGACGAGGGCCTCCTCTCTGACATCCTGGCCCAGCGGCAGTGGGGCGTCGACGGGTACGGCTCCATGAAGGGCCTCATCCGCCTCCGCCACACCGACCCCCACCCACCCAACGCCGCCGCTGGTGTGTCCGACGACGAGGACGACGAGAACTCCAGCGGTGGCAGCGACGTCGAGGAGCACGTCGAGGTGGAGAGGCGGCTTGACCATGACCTCAGCCGCTTCGAGATGGTGTACCCTGAACCTGGTGGGGGGTACGTGTTTGAGGAGGACGACGAGTATGACCGCCAGGATGTGCATGTGGCGCGGCTGGAGGAGGAGAACCTGACGTTGAAGGAGAGGCTCTTTCTGATGGAGCAGGAGATGGGCGACATGAGGCGTCGTCTGGAGGCGCTGGAGGCGCGGTTTCCACGGACCGCCACTGCTGAAAATGCTGCTGCAGTGGAGGCGAGGGAGAATATGGGTAATGCTAATGCTGCTGACAATGATGCAGTTGAGGAGGCTCTGAAGAATGACACTGTGATGGGTGATGCTAATGCTGCAACTGGTGCTGACAACGCAGTTGAGGCTGCTTTAGAGAATGGCACGGAGAGGGTTGATGCCGCCTCTGCTGCTGGCAACGCAGTTGAGAAGGCTCTGAAGAATGACACTGAGATGGATGATGCTGCCGCTGATGCTGACAACACAGTTGAGGATGCTTTGGAGAATGGTGCAGAGAAGGCAGAGAAGAGTGTCGGGGAGAACAGTGCCGATATGGCTGGTGCAGGTTCAGAGGAGAATGCAGAAATTGGTGATGTTGGGAGTATCCAGGAGAACGGCGAAGAGAGCAAGCAGGCCTGAGGCACTTGGGCTATGGACTGATGGAATGGAAGATAGTTAGATAGTGGAATGCACAAGTGACTGTTATAACTGTACATACTTGTCGATGACGACGGAGCAAAGCCATGGAATGGTGATTCGGTTTTTGGAAACTGTTACATCACATAACAACAGTGGCGGTTTGTTGCGTCGACAACGTAATATGTTTCCTTTCCTGGAGACATATATCTCCAGGAAACGGTTCGTGTGCCGTTTTTAGTTCCCTTTTTGTAGTATATTTGTCGCAGAGAAACCTTGTAGTGTTTAACAGCTGCCAAGAGTGTTGCTAGTAGATACAGAGCCGAGTCATTGAAATTTGTTATGTTAAGGTGATGATGAATTTGTTGTTACTGTATCTGTCCATTGTGTTGATGCAATGTGCCACTGTTCCTTTCGTCTTGCATTCTCATGGTTAACTTTGTGGTTTGCAATCTCAATTGATTTTTGTCTCGGTTGGTGAATTGTATGGAAAATTGAAAACCACAACCGCGATGGTCTAGGTTGAGTGATGAGCGCTACCACGTGTCGTTCACTGTGAGGGTAGGAAGAAAAATGGGTAAGCAACAGTGGAGATGGTATCTGTCGTCATTGGCCTAGTTTCTTTGTACATGTCCAATCTATGAAGCCATTGCAGACATGAAGTTATTTGAGAATTCCTTGTTGTCTGATTTAAATTATACACAATCTAGCACGCTGTTGAAGTTTTGATTTGATAATTTCTTAGGAGAAAGAACAATCAGTTAGGTGACTGAGTACAGTTGGAGATTCTGTTGGCTTGAAACATATGGATGTGATATAGGAAATAAACTGAGAGAAATATCATCTTATAAGCATTCATATGTTTGCTGTATATATTTATTTGGCTTTGGTCTCAAATCGTCCTTACTCGTTTCTAATTTATAATTTCTGTTGAATTGTAGGAGTTGCAACTTCATATGTATAGTTAAATGTAACGAAGAGCATCCCACAGACCTTTCAGCAGCGACTTCCGGATGCACTGTTCCACGCTCAAGACATGGTACATGCAGTTTTGTTTTGTTTTTTTCCTTGTTCAGCCAACTTATATATTCCTTTATTTAAAAAGTTAAATATCGAATTATGTTTTCTACTTGGTCCTTATCTGCAGAGGCCAGCACGTTCTTGAATAAATTTCAGTAAATCTGGACATACAATGACAAATGGAATGAGCTTAGTACAACTGGTGTACCTCATGCTTATTTGGTTTCTTTTTCCTGTACAGGTTTGAGTTTGACCTCTGCTTTCAGAAAAAAACTAATACCTTTGTCTCAATCTATAAGACGTTTTGGTAGGCTACATCTTATAATTAGGGACAGAGGTAGTATTTGAGAATTCACTGTTTTTGCTGGCCTTGAAGAATGTATTAAATTCAGACAAGATGGCATTTACTGACATATATTTCCTGCAAAAATCGTGCCGTAGTCTTCTTTCTTCAAATGTTAAATGGTTCTTAAATTAGCTGCTAGGTTATCTCTGAATTACTTGGTTGGGTACATAGATAAGTTGATTAGCATGAGCTACAAAATAAGACATCCTCAAATGCTACAAGGAAAGAAAGGACAACTTTAAACTTTGTGCATTGTTCCTTGTATATAGCTTCCCCACCAAACTTTTAATATGTTTACCTAACCTCCTTCAGTATTTTTCCCTGATAAATAACTGTTTACTGCCTACCCCAACTTGTTTGGGAAAAAAGGCTTTGTTGTTGTTGTTGTTGTTGTAAATAACTGTTTACTGATATACTTAGCAATTCCTACGGTGTTTATTTGATTACATCATCCAGTATGTATAATCACGGATAAAACTTAACAATTATTTAAATTTCCTGGGCTTGTACATTCACGTGGTAAAAAAAGGTCGGTTGCAAACATTGAGTGTTTTTTTACGGGAAATGGGTATGGATCTTACTGCTTGTTAGTGCTTTCCTCTAAAGCATCCACCATATTTTTATTGTTTTTACAGATAATTTAGTGCTGGATTTCTCATGGCCAACAAGAATCAATCCGCAGTCAAGCTGAGAAGTGTTGGTGGACTCCCACCTCATGTCATAGATACAGGTAATGTTTCTTCAGCACTGGAAGTTAAAAACACACTTGTAGAGATACTTGATTGGACAGCCTTGCTATTGTGTGTTTTGAGTATGTCATGTAAGTACCGTGTGAATCTTTCTTATACTCCCACCTCATGTCATGGCCAACAAGAATCAATCCGCAGTCAAGCTGAGAAGTGTTGATTTGTTCTATGTAATTGCCATTTCTTATTCACATCTATTAGTTCAGTTAAGGCCCCGATTGGCTCACCGTTTAGTTTTCTCCACCGTAAGAAAACGACGGAACTAGCATACAATTTACGGATGGTGGCAGGTCCGTAGATTTTTCCCAGCCGTTTCCGGCCGAAATACGGCAATCCAAGCGCGCCCTAAAGATTGAAAACTCTGATTAGATCTTGTAGAGATACTTGATTGGACAGCCTTGCTATTGTGTGTTTTGAGTATGTCATGTAAGTACCGTGTGAATCTTTCTTATACTCTTAGTCTGAATCATCATGTTCTCTGCTGCATCACTCTCCTTTTAATTTCTATGTTATTCTGGAGGATATGCATGACTGATGGCTGGACACAATTGCAAGTTTCTGATATATTGTCCATATCTACTTATGTTCAGAGTAATAAAGCATATGAAATGAATTCCTTGAGTTAATTCATGTCGTCAGTTTGCAGTTATGTTTTTATTATTGAATCGTGTCTGCAGAAACTATTTAGCATTTCTTATTTTCTTATAACTCCCTATGTCCGTGTTCAGTCTTGATTTATTGTTTTCGCAGAATCACATGCATGCTTTATTGCCCGTGTCCAAACAGGGCTTATTGAATGGCCCTCAGGTTTGTACAGTACAAATGTTAGACCTTAATTCTGCATACTCCTACCTAATGGAGCCATAGCAGGACATTGGTTTTCCTCTTCTGTCTTCGTGGAAATCTGTTATCTCTTCTATATAAATTCGAATATTTTGGCTGATATTCAAGTTGCTCAAATACTCCTGACTGCTCTACCATTTGGATGACAAATTAACTTACTAGGTGTAGCTATATGTTGGCATCAAAGTACACGTTGTGATCTTTCAGTTTGCATAGTATTTAACAAATAGAGATATAACAAATATTGGTATCACAAATGCTAATTTGCCCATCATTGGTTGTTCTGTTGGATGTACATCACCATAATAGATTAGACCTTCACTAGCTATTTTGTGCACATTTATTCCCAGTTGAATGATGTTGTTTTTCACTTGAGTGGACTTTGTTTCCATTATAAGCCCCCTCGACGGTGGCTCACCATCACAGGTTTGTTCCAGGGCTCCCTCATTCCTCTCAATTTCCATCAAGGCGCATTTAGATACATCTGTACATATATGAGTATTGTTTGCTTCCATTCAAGATATACCGATTTCTCTTGAAAGGAGTGTGTGAGAGTTTGAGAAAGACTTGATTATTTGGTTTTGTTTCAGTCCCTTACTGGTTTGTTGTTGTTTGTGGGATTTTGATTTGATAGTGGCACACTTCATTTAGTTAGGAAAATTAGGTTAGGAAAAGATATATGTGCTGTTTTGGTGCCTTTCAGTATATGCATTATGTGATGCCTTCCTCTTCCAACTACCGCAACCTTCTACTATCATTGGTGAATTTTACATATAATTGTATGGAATCTGAAGGATGCTAGGCAATGTCATCTTCCTGACATAGTAATATATTATACCATGTAGATGAGTTTTGAGAAAAGGGAATAGTATTAGGTTAAGCATAAGTACACTACTAACGGTTGGTCTATTGCAAAATATATGGTCTAAAAATTGCATTTATCATATGCAGTTTCTCAAACAAAAATATATAATAGGAAAGTTCTCACACTATAAGTGAAAATATAAAACAGTTGGAAATCATTTGGAAAAGTTTTACTCTCCTGGTGTGATTAGAGTACGAGTGAAACATAAATTTGAAATTAAATGGGGATTCTTTGCTTTTCTGTTGAGGTTGAATATCCACATTATTCCTATGAAAGTCTCTAGGTTGAGTATGGTATGAGGTAGCTACACTCTTGGCTTTCAGGTAGCTACAAGACAGTTTTTATGTAGCTGAAGTAGTTTCATGGAAGAAGGCCCCATGGTGAAGAGTTGATGTTTGTCAGGAGCAAGGTACGCAATATCTATCTAGTTATTGACCTAATTGGTCAATAGCTAAATAGATTTCTACCACAGGATGGTCGGTCTTTCTCTTTAATGTTAACATCATTACTATTGTTTTTCCTGTTCTTTCATTTGATTGCTGCATGTGGTTGCATATGGAGCTGTTACCATGAAATGTGTCTAATTAAAAGATCTGTTGGAGGCGAGTAAATCTGCTTCGAATAATTGCTTATAAGACGTTTACCTAAAAACAGTGTTGCTATTTAGTGTATGGTCCATATGACATGAATATGGTGGAGAATTTAGTTTATGCGAACAAAAGGTGTTGTATTACTATGCTCAAGATAATCACCTAAATTCCTAGACTTCTGTCAGGGAAATAAGTTCGCTTTCATCCCAAAAAAAAATCTATATGGAAGTATTTCATTGGCTTGATATGTCTGTAATAAATAGAGGCTTCATATCCAGTAAATTCCACCTCTGTCGTTGATTTTCCACGAGTCGTCAACCCATCATCTCATCTCTTTTCTCCTTCCATTCCTTGATTTGGCCCATCACAAGGTGAATATTGTATTTGTCCAGTGTACAGTACTCGCCTTTTTTTGTTCAAGAATTATATCTAATTGCTGATACATAACTGCTTAGCTACATGCATCCTGAATTTGTACTTATCTAGATATCGTAGTGCTGCTAAGTGATGTGAAAAAGTGAAAAATTTCTTGAAAGAGATGGCAAAGTCGAATTAGAAATTTGACTATTGGAGCTTAGTTTATTAATATGCGATTATATGATCTTGCCTTGCATTTGCTTTAGACTTGCACATGGTGTTCAAGTTGCAGCCAATTAGTTTAGAGTTGGTACACACATAGCTTTGCTAAATTTCTATTGTCATCGTTTGAGATACTAGGTTTCTTAGTTTTATTTTCGTGTCATTCCACTTGTTTTCACTATCTGCACTCTGCAGTACAATAGCAGTTGCAGATTTGTCGAAGATATCTCCTTTGTACATGGTTGCACACTTGATTTAATGCTAAACCTGCCTACACTCAAACTATTTCCTCAAAGTAATACTCCCTCCGGTCCACAAAAACTGTTGCACAAACTGTGCTGGCATAGTACAAAAACGTGTATACCTGAGTACACTAATTTCGGATCGGAGGTAGTAGCATTATTTCTTTTTTTGCACATACAGTTTCAAGTTACTAGTGTGCGTAATATTTTTTTTGCTTTAATTACACAACAACTGTGAAGATGTGTGCTAATAATTGAATTATATCATGTTTAAAAATCCTTTAGCTATGTCATTGCTTGGCCATGGGGTATGTCTCCTATCTAATTGGTCTTCTTATTTCATAATATAGTCTTGTTGTAAATTCATGCAGTTTTTCTATATCTTCTCTCAGAAATATGGAACCATATATTATGAATTCAAGACTATATTCTACTGGTGATGACAACATGAACATTCACACTGGGTGTTGAGTGCCATGATGGACATTTATGCAATTGGGCAAGTTTCCTCTGCTGCTAACATGGACATTGACTCTAGGTGTTGAGGGCCACGATGGCCATGTGGCTGAATGAGTATTTAGTCAGATCAATTATATCTTGTTCGGGGTTCAGATTTCTTAAGGTTCCTGCTAAAGAGCCCATTTTGTATGTATTGTTCCAGTAACGTTTATTTCACATTTTTTTGAATGAACTATGATATGTTGAACAGCTTTGCTCTATGAACACAGAAAGAGATAGCAAAAAAAAAAAAAACGCCCGAAGGCTCCTATCCACACTCCATACATGTTACACGATCAGCACGCCAGATTATTGGCAGATGCGCTTTTCCACCTACTATCATGTACTATGTTTCATCCGATCCACTTCCCTTCCACTGCCACCTCTTCTATTCACATTAGCAATTATGTATTCCTTTTATTCATGTAGGTGTAATTCCTTTTTTAGTTTATGATTTTTTTAGTCAAGTAACAAATAGTCTTGAAATGGACAAATGTGTGAGTATTCTGATAATGGCAAGTCTTCTATGGTTGTTGGTCGAAGCTGTTTGACAACGCACAAAGAGGGCCTATGCCGAGTCACTGGGGTTGCTGGACTACATCCATTCTGAATATTGCCTACTACTCCTTTTGTAGGCCAGCCTATGAATAACTATATCAGCAACGCCACACTATTTTGTTGAGGGCTAAGAGGTGAAAAACTGAGGAACTAAAATCCAGGATTTGCTCTGTCTAAGACTGTTATTTATCATATTCGTAGTTTTGCACCTGAAAAACAATCATTTTCAAAGGATACTTCAGATCTTACGATGAAAAACGAGTAACAAAATAGTCGTTCCTATGAGCATCCCTTAATCACATGGTGGAGCCAACTACCATTTGCTAAACCGACGTCTCGTTTTGATTTTGTTCTACAATCCTACCATCGCCATACCTCGGTTTTGGCAGAATTGCATTTACAGGCAACGTACATTTGCAATATTGTAAGCCCCTACCCTTCTTCTGGGTTACTAATTCAGAAGCAGGGCAAAGAAATTATATAGTTGCGCTGGAGGGAGCTAACTACATAAGGTGGGCTAGCTGCCATGTTTTGCTTAATCTTTCTAACTATTATTTCAATTCGCTAGCTGATGCACTTTTGGAAGAAATGGGTACAGTTTGTAAAACGTGTTCATTAACTAGTGGCCGGTCTCCTTCGTGGAAACTTTGGCTGAGAAGTCGAACAGAGGAGGACACAGCATGCAGTATGTTGTGAAGTCCATTTCCTGAACAAGGCAAAGTAATGAACAAAAACTCTCTCCACACTGCTAACGATCTTTGAAGTTCCAGTACCAAAGCCTCCATTGACCTTTTGCCACACACAAACTAATTAACTACTCCCTCTGTTACAAATTAGATGACTTGCTATTCAAGTGTCTAGCCACATGATATTGCTAACTAGTGATGGAATCCTGGAGAGATGCTGAAGACGTGTTAGGTAGTGCCAAGTCACTGGGGTCACTGGGCTAAGAAGTTTTGAACAAGGTGAAGAGTCAGGGCTATGGCAATGGTTATGGCACTGATCGGTCAGTTGGTCTACAAGCAAATCGTGGTTTTGGCAATAATCAATACCGCAACCTGGATGAGGATTATGGGACAGAAGGTACAAATATGCAGCAAGGGAATGGTGCTAGGCAAGATCATTGGAATAATTGGGGTAGAGAGAACAAAGACAATGCTGGGTTTCGCGGAGATTTCGGTGATTTCGTTGAAGGTCATCGTGGTGATCAAGGTCATAGGCAGGGGTTTAGAAACCAAGGGGGCTATGGCGAGCAGCGATTTCGGCAACAAAGGCCGGATGGGTATGGCGGACGTGGCCGCGGAGGGCAGTTTGGCAGAGGCCGCTTTGGTGGCCAGGGCAGAGGACGCAGCAATACGTCGGTGGAGAACCTCTCACAGGACATTCATAAACAGGTGGTGCAGGTAGTGGCGCAGCTCGTTGCGGCTTCGTCGAGTTCAGTCCAAGCTGCTGCCGCTCCTGCTTCGCGGCCAGTTGCTGTTCCACAGGAGCAACCAGCTGTGTCAAAGGAAGCTGATGGTCAGGTTGGGATAGAGGCTCCGAAGCAACCAGCTGCAAAGACAGCGAAAAAATTGGATAAAGTCCTATGCTTCCGTTGTCTGAATACAGATCACTATGCAATTGACTGCACAACAACTCTTTGCGTGTATTGTCAGGTGGCTTCACACGAGTCCAAAGACTGTCCTCTACCTCGGATGCCTAAGCCAGTGGCTACGATGTATGGGTTGGCAAACGATAACCTCTGCTATTTTGCGGTGCCAAAGAGTGAGGGTCTTCGTTTAAACCAGGATAGTGGCAAGGTGGGCCGTATCAGGGTTTCCGGGAGAATTATGACTAGACATGAGATTGCTAAGGAGCTGGAGTGGTTAGTTCCCGGGGATCACCAATGGGACATTGAGTCAATTGATGATGATTCCTTCCGGGTGGTGTATCCAACTAAAGCAGATTTCAACCGCCTAAAGAAAATTGGGTTGATCCAAGTTGAAGGTGGCCCTTCTTCGCTGATTTTTGAGGATTTGGCGGATGATGTGGATTCCTACCAGCTAGTTGATATATGGGTGCGTGTTAGGGGTTGCCCGGATGACCTGCGTAAAGATTATTTGGCCCTTTTTGCAGTTGGTTCTTTAATAGGGCAAGCAACCGAAATTGATATGGAGTTTACTAGGAGGCACGGGATAGTTCGCATGAGGGTGGACTGTACAGATCCTAATTCAGTCCCGGCTAGGGCTGATCATACTTATGAAGGGGTCGGGTATATGCTTCGTTTTGAGGTTGAGCGTGATGAAGAGAAAGATGAGGAAATGGATGATGCTGACCCTAAAGATGGGCCGAGGGGGATGACAGCTCGAACCCTAAGAAAGATGATAAGAAGGGATCGGAACCACCTCCTACAGACAACAACAAACCCAACGATTCTGCTGCTGCAAATAAAAACAAAGAGTCTTCTAAGGAGAAGCCTTCGGAGCAGAATAAACAGCCACTTTCTAAGGAGGCTCAAATTCAGTTTGGTTCTTTTGATCCTGGGTTTTCAACTCCTAAAGCTGAAGGAAAGGTGTTGATTTCGAAGTCTGGGGCCTTCTCCACTCCTAGACGTTTTGTGGTCTGATATGGTGGAGGAGGAGGAGGCAGCCGATCGGGCTGCGGCAGCTTCAGCGCCACCGTTGGTCTTCTCTGGTGGCCGACGGGCGCCACCTGGGCTTGGGCGCGACGCGTGCCCTGCCTCGGTGGCGCGCATAAGGCATGACCACTTGTGGTGTCCCCTTGGCATATAAAAGGAGGCCCTAGGTCATCTTAAGAGGATGAAGAATCACCATTGCTAGTCGTCACCTTGAGCTCTCCACTTAGACTCGGGGGCTGGAAGAACAACACCCCGGGAACCCCTGGACGTGTTCTTCCCCAGCTCACGACGGTAGTGCAGCTCTGGTTGACATCCCACTCTAAATCATCACCACAACAATACATCCAGACAAGCTGGATGTAGGGTGTTACGCGGCAACGCGGCCTGAACCTGGGTAAATCTTTGCGTGCTTGTGTTTGAGCTCGGGGACCGAATCCGGAGCACCTTGCGCCCTCCTACCGAGCAAATAGGGGGTGCCTAGCATCCCCGGTGTCCGCATACCGATACGCGACACCAGTCATTAAACATAGCTATTAAATCATTTTTAATAACTTCCCAGAACTTTTGATAAAAGAGAAAAGACATGCCATCAGGACATGGGGCCCCCTCGGCATAAGAGCCAAAAACAGCCATCTTAATCTCAGCTTCTGTGAAATCTGCTTCTAAGAAAGCATTTTGTTCCACCGAAACTAGATCAGAACTATGCCAAAAATCCTCAGCTAGATCAATATCAAGTTTAGCCGAAAAACCAAAGAGCTCTTTATAGTAATCAAGAGCAATAGCAATTATACCTTCAGTATCTTTAGCGGTACCAGATGGCCCCTGAAGGGAGGTAATCTGTTTTTTCCTCCTACGTTGGTTTGCTATGGCATGGAAATAAGTAGTATTCTGATCTCCTTCCAGAATCTGTTTCTCCCTCGACCTTTGTCTTGCTTTAACTTCTTCCTTTTTCCAAATATTTGTCAAATCAGAAGAAATAATTTTCATTCTGTTTTTAGAATTCGGAGAAAGCGGTTGCGTTCAGACAAAACATCAAGAAGATCATATTCAGCAACAAGTTGTTGTTTAAGTTTGCGTTGGGCCGACTCTACATTGGCATTCCACCCACTAGCAAACCTCCTAAAAGCTCTGACCTTAAATTGCCAGATGTCAATGGATTTTTGCAACCTACAGGGAGCAGTCCAAATTTTTTCTACAGCCTGACTAAAGCCGTCCTGCTGCAACCACCATTTTTCGAATCTAAATTGCTTGGTTCTAGGAACCGGTAGAGCACCAGTGTCCACCACCAAAGGAGTATGATCGCTACCTAATCTAGGCAGAGTTTTCACTAAACTTGCAGAGAAAATAGCATCCCATCAAGTTGTTATGAAGACTCTATCTAGCGTGGTCATGACCAAATTATCTTGGTTGTTTGACCAAGTGTACTTTCTCCGAGCATTCTTTAGCTCCAAGAGGGCAAACTTGTTCATCCAATCGTTAAACAAGTTGGTCCACTTCTGGTTTATATTTCCAGTGTTTTTCTCTGAGTATCCCTTACCAAATTAAAGTCACCTCCTATCAAAGTAGGACCCGACCAACTGGCAAGGACGTTATGCAGTTCATTGATAAACTCCAGTTTATGTTCATCATACGAGGAACCATAAACTGCAATGAACCTCCACACAACCACATCTCCTTTTTGTTTAATAACACACGAGACGCTATATGAATGCTTACTCTAGGAAATAACCTCAAAAACATCTGAGTTAATTCCTACCAAGATGCCACCAGTTCTTTTCTTAGCTGGTAACCAGTTCCACGTATACAGATCCATAGGATCAAGGACTTTCAGTTGAGAGGAGGTAAAATCCTCCTTTTTTGTTTCCGAAAATCCAATAAAGTCAGGATGGTGTTCTCTTAAAAGGTCACTCACCCTAAGCAACTTATCAGCTCTATTTAAACCTTGGTTATTCCAAATAAAGCCAACTACCATGATTTAAAATGAGAGTTTTCTTCTATTGTTCTTCTTTCGGCTGGATACCTCAATCCAAGGCATGCCAGCATCCTGGTCATCACTAATGTGAGACTCAGGAGGAGATTTAGGTGACTCCCTATGGGGAGCACCTAAATCAGATATATCTTCCGAAGTGATATCAATGTCACTGGGGAGAAACATATCAGGGTGATCATTATGAAAAACAGCTAATCTATCCAACTCAATATTTTTAACAGTATTGATGTTATTATTAGAAGTTTCTACATCATCACCAAGGAAAATCCCTGCAGCACTAGCTTTTTGCATTAAACTAGCATTATCTAGTATAGCAAAGGAGTTCCTGATGCCTTGAGTAGATTTTTTGGGGAGAGGAATTTCCAAGTTGAGGACCCTCTTCCTGTTCTGAGCTTTTTCCACTGTTGTCCTACCATCTTTCTGAATTCTGGCGCTTGTCCATGTGGCTATCACAGGACCCCACTTGTTGTTGTTCCTCTTCCCGCCTGGCTGTTCCTTTCTTGCTAAAGCAGTCACGGAGCCATCATTATTAAGGTTTCCCCCATTTGCAACATCCAGAGAGGTAAGCCCCTCCTGAGCTACGTGTAGGGAGACATCCTCAGGATCGCTGTCGTGTTCTTCATCATTACCTCCTTCTAGTAGAGTTGGGTCTATGTTTTCCTCAGGAGTCAGACACACATTGTTGTTCACTACAAGAATTGCGGACCCAGCACTCCCAAACACTTTCCCCAAGACACTTCGTTCAAGACTATTGCCAGTTAGATCGGCGACAGTCCTCTGTCCATCTCTGCTAGCAGAGCCTCTCGGAGCGGGGGTTGTAGAAGCATTGGACTTGTCCATATCCATGGCACTTGGGTTTTGCTTATCTTTATTAGCTTGTTCCTGAAAGTCATCCCCAATGTCATCGGAGTAATCATTACCCCCACCACTATCTGCCGTATTGTCATCACCTAAATCTTCCTCTTCAACATCAAAGAAGATGAGGAAGAGATCCTGCTCCATCTCAAAGAGTCTATCCTTAGGGATTTTCGCAGGGTCTCTCACTCAGACTTTAACTCTCACTGTCCTGAAGAAGCTTCTGAATATGAGGTGCCAATCTACATTAACCAGGACCCCAGAGACGAAGCAATCTGAGCAATAACACTCCAGGAGCACCATTTCGTGGGAATGCCTTGAAAGCTCCGCCATATCCAGGGTCATGTGGTTGCTCCTGTCTCCGGCGACCCCGTTCCGAAAAAGGCCTCATTCTTTACGAATACCTGGCTTCCATTCCTGTTCACCTCCATGTTCTTGAGGATGTCGATGCTGCATAGCTCAACGATGTCTTTCACCACCCCCGCCACCTCCTCCTCGGCTGAGAAGGCGCAGCCCATGAATTCCGCCAGGCTCTTCAACTTCTCCACGGGCTCATGGAGCATCTCCTCGTACCAGAGAAAGAGCACCTTCTCCGGCCACCTCCGGCTGGCCTCCCAGTAGTCGGCGACATGGTGACATTGTGGGCCGGCAAAGCACCGGCCATCGCAGAGCAGCTCGAACGCCTGCTCCATCGCGTATGGCGCCGGTGGCGTGCCGTGGTCGGCTTCCTTGGAATTGGAAGCTATCTTTTTGGCAAACATCCAGTACGAGACGAAGGTGTCCTTGGGCTCGCGGCAGATGTACACGATCCTGCAACCCAAGTCTTCGGCCGTGATGCGCTCCGGCAAGAGCGAGGATGGAATGTGGGTGGCGAGCAAGCGCGGTCGCCATCTTTGATGGATGACAGCAAGAAGGATCTCTCGAGGAACTCCACACAGTCGTGCGGGTTGCCGCGACGAAGTGGGTGATCGGGGTCTCGTGGCGGATGATCGACGCGGTGGGCCGTGGCGAAGGCAAGCGCCTACTGTTTGTACTTCCAATAAAACAGAGTACTCGGACTTCTCTCGATTCCCCTGTCTCGCCCCCGCGTGGGCGAATAGGGGAAACCCTAAATCGCCGGTGGCGGCGGCTAGCTCTTCCCCGCTAGCTGGAGCGGCGGCGCGGCGCTGGCGGCCTGCAGCGGTGTGCTTCGGCTTGGCGACGGTCCGGCGTGGCCCTGGTGAGCGTGGTGGCGATGGAGCCTCCTTTATCTTCTTGAACCTGCTCATGAGGTTTTCTTTCTTATTCAGCAAATCAGAAATGTAATGCTCTAATTTCCTCTTCTCTTCCTTGCACTTGTCCCTGTCCTTCTTTGCCTTTTTCAACAAGCATTGGTGCATCTTACAGGTTGTTTCATCAGTCATCCTCTTCTCTTCTAATTGAGCCCTAGCATCCATCAATGCTTGTTCAGCTATATCCTTGTGGGTTAAAGTCACATGCTTTTTTGCCACTACCTTAGCTAACTCATCTTGTGAATTCCTCAAATCAATGTGGAGTTTTTCTATTTGGTCTTGATACCCAAACCTATGATCCATGTAATCCAGGGCATCACACACTCTGCCTTGCTTAGCTTCTCCATACATTTCCCATAGCTTACCCACTGCTTTCATCATAGCATCAGTAGGGACTGGATCAACCCATTTCACAAAGTCACACTTCTCTCCTTCCTAAACCAGCAGTCACAGATCATTTAACAGGAGCACTAACTAAAAAGAGCTACATTTAACAAAATTTATTAAATAAATAGTGATCACACACCTGCCCTTCACAGGCTTGGAACCTCCTGCCGGTGTCGGTGTTGTAGCCCTGAAATCCCACAAATTTGGCCGCCACATAGCCACATCGACAGAGCACAGGCTCATCCCCATCGTCGGCTAATCCGCAGTACTCGGAATCATGTATGGTGTTGATACTCTAACAAAGGCAGAAGGCATCGCAAATTAGAGTGGATTTCACCAATTCATCACGAACCCTAGAAATCGACATGAACCCTAGAAATGCCCAAATCGGTGTGCACAGAACTTACATTTCCGCTGTCCGAGCTCACATCCGTGGAGGATTCTTCTCCATCGCCCCACGACACCATGGCGGAACGGCGGCGCGTGGTGGTTCTTCTCCGGCGGCGGGGCGGCGACGACGCGGATCTAGCGGGCGGGACAGAGGAAGGGAGGGGACTGAGGGGAGAGCGAGGGAGATGCGATGGTGCAACGGTCATAACCGGCCGTGCCCTAACACGCGTTAACGACCGTCTGTTCTGTCCGTTCGCCCTTTGCACGTGTGCACTGACAGCGGGTCCCACCTGCCAGAAACCTGGTTAGAACGCTAAACACGGGCGATCAGTGTTCCGCGTCACAACATAACCCAAAAGAGGTATTTATGTGTCAAAAAACGTTAAGATGGTGGTTTTTTGACGCCTCGTGTTCAAATGTGATGTTTTTTTGTCATTTTCTCGCTTTCCAAACTGGCCGAGGAACACGAAACGGCGCACTGTAGGAAGCAGCACCGCCGCTAGTATGAGTCAGCAGGTCTATGTGTCTCTCTCCATTGTCCAACTTTCGTCGTAAGGAGTGGCTCCCTCCAGATGCACGTCCAGTGCATCGATGTGGGGGTTGTGCAACGCGAGCCGAGGATGGCCTGCCGGGACTATAGGACAGGAGGATACTGTGTACAAATGCTTATGCAGCAGCTCTGCAATGTAGCCTGTTAGGAGAGCGTGAGCATCATCCGGACGATCAAACTTTACCCGCACAACAGATTTTGGAATGTCAATGCAACATTTCATCCCGTACCTAGTGGGTCAAAACTGTATAGAAAACACGACGCGTGGTAAAGAGAATTGCAAAAAACCACCACAATTGGGCCAATTTTCACAGAAAACCATCGGGATTCAAAATTTTGGCAGAATACCACCGAGATTGAGGCACAGCGCGGCATAAAGCACTGATTCGCTCGGTTAGGCGCGCTAAGGGTAATTATGACAAGTCGGGGCCACCACAATTGGGGCAATCTTTGCAGAAAACCACCACTTTGGAGGCAATTTTGAAGACTTACAGTGGGCCCGGCTTGTCAGAAATACCCTTAGTGCGCCTAAGCAAGCAAATCAGTGCTTCGTTCCAGCCCGTGCCTCAATCCCGGTGGTCTTTTACCAAAAATCCGTATCCTGGTGGTTTTCTGCGAAGATTGCCCCAATTGTGGTGGTTTTCTGCAATTATATCCACGTGGTACTTAGAAAACACACAATTTAACAAAACAGTATGGGTATGCAACAAATTCTCATTGATCACGACAAAAAGCATTTGCAACATTAAATCATTCGCGTAGCACAATTTAACAAAACACCAATATGGCATGGCATGGGAGACCAACGCTTTGCAGCTCCCGACAAAAAGCATTTGCAACATTAAATCAACATGCGTAGCAAAAGGCCAAAATCATCAAACCATTTGGCTTGTACGAATTTGCAGAATGCCAAACAAACATACGTAGCATTGAAACATGCATATTACTAACCTTTGTATTGGAGTGTCGACCTCGCCATTGTATCTCGTCAATGATGAATCTGGCTTGTCGGAGCCTCACCGTATCGAGACCTAGTGAATCTGAGCTCATCCCCCATGGCAACCCATCTTCCCTTGAGCTCCAGCAAGTGGATGCCTTCTATTTCGAGTTCTACCTCGAGACCATCATGGGAGGCTTCCATGACAGTCGACACCAGCTACAGTGAACGAACGACGGGAGGCAGAGGCTCATCACCACAACTTAGCTAGTCATTCCCTCACGCGACCCTGTTGCTGCCTTCGTGCGTTACAAGCAACTATATATGCACCTCGCACGTTGGTAAGGCCCTCTTGTCATCTATATCAAGACATTACAATGGGAAATGTTGTTGAAAATTTATTCACGGAAGCATGGCATGGACTATGTACCTATCACATGATGCAAAATGCTGTGAAGCACTTATACAATAGCAACGCTGAGGACTCACATTCCCCCAATGGTAATAACAAGGAAGATGAAGAACCTCATATTTTCTTAGAGTTTAGTTCTTGCATGTATAACATTGAAGACACAATGGCCTTTGGAGAAGCATTTGACATCACGAGGAATAAGGTGGACAAGAAGAAGAAATCATGGCTGGATAGCATCTACAAGTTCACGAAAAAATGGGTGAATGTTACGTGAGGGATGTTTTCTTACATTGAAAATGATAAGCACACAATTAAGTTAGAGTTTCAATAGTGACTTGAAAAACCATCTGAAATCAGATTTTGACATCATTCGGTTCTTGAAGCATTTTGAAAGGGCAGTGCAAGGAAAAAGAAACAAGGAACTTGAAGCCGAATTTGAAGCTAGGAAAAAACTAACTAGAATAAGCATGAAGGCACCTATGCTACTGCAAACAAGCAAACTTTATATATACACCCACAACTTTTGAAGCGTTCCAAACAGAATATGAAACATGGCTGCATGTAGTAGAGCATGGATGGACATAACACATATTGTGTTGCAATTGTGAGGGATGATGGTGATTTAAGTTCTGAACTAGATCACATTGTCGTTGGTGATCCGTTGGAGCAAATAATCTTCATGTAGTTTTGGGTAGTTTAAAAGGACTGGAATATTGTGTGGACATGCTTTGAAAGTTCTTGACTTGATGAATATCAAGTTACGGCCAAACCAGTGCAACAGAAAGAACATTCCTAAATTTAGCATATCAAGCTACAAGCTCTCCTGAGTGTTGCATGTTGGTGGATAACACACTAGATTGCCTTGCTTTTTGCAGCAACGAAAGAATGGTGGTGATGTAGAAACTCAAGTACCATTGAATGCTGCTAATAAGAAGTCCAACTCTAGCGTATGTTGCTGAAAACCCCTGTCATATTACATTCCTATTCATTACTAATATATGGCAAATAGTGAGGGTTGTTTAATTTGTACAACAAAAAGAGAATGGTCATGTTGTAGGAACTCAAGTACCATTGGATGTTGCTAATAAGAAGGGCAAGTCTAGCGTATGTTGCTGAAAACCCTTGTGATACCACATTCCTATTCATTACTAGTATATGCTAAATAGTGAGGTTGTTTGATTTACACAGCAAAAGGAGAATGGTGGTGGTGCACAGACTCGAGTATCAATGGATAACACTCACAAGGAGTGCAATGCCTTCATTAGCTTCAGTTTAACTTCATCAAACTAGTTTTTCTCAGACTCAACTTATATTAACTAGTTGCAATATTATCATGTTTCATCTTTGCAGGGTAGTAGTGAACTTGATTATATGAATGTTCAAGATATTCCGTAGGGCACTATGTTACCTACTACTACAGGACATGCTCTTTTGTTCTTTTGGGGAGAATGTGTTTAGCACTTGCAAAGAAAATCTGTGCTAATTGATGGCTTTTGGTGGAGATTCAGGATTGCGCTAAATTGTACAAATATATTTTGTTTGGAGATTATTTCGTTTATTTCGAAGCATGATGTCAGGGAATAGGAAGTATGTAATATATGGGTTATTAGTGGGTTAGTAGCCGTGAGGGCATATTAGGTATTCCACCTTTAGTGGCATCTAGGAGTTGGCTACGTCCTTATAAGCCATCCTTGTATCTTGTTATTCTTAATCAAGAAATGAAACCCTAATTCTATCTGTTTATTTCCTGCAATTTATCTTACTTTTATTCCTGCAATTTACCCGTTTTTATCTCCAATTCCTCTCAAATCTCAGTTCTTGGTGATCCTCTCCTTGTCAGATCCATCAGGGTCCTGACAATTGGTATCATGAGCATCGATCTTGCGACCGAAATTTTTTCCCCCCGGGTTCCTGGGTCACATCGATCCCGAGCGTAAAATTCTTGGCGGATCAATTATTCGTCGTCCTCCACAAGATCCAACCCCAATTCTCACTCACAAACCAACTACAGATCTCGTATGGCATCAATCATCAGGACGCGCTCCCAAGAGCGGATCGAGACGGCGACAGAAGAAGCTGCCTTGCTAGTGGCGGCGCAGCAGCAGGCGGAAAGCGAAGAGGAAATCAGCGGGAGTCTGCCCCGCGAGGTGCTCAACATCCAAAGGAGGATGGAGTTGCAGCAGGACTCGATGGATCTGTTGAACAACACAACATCTCGGCCCTCACCGAGATGGTCGCGCAGATCGGCATCAGCATGGGCAAGCAGTCGGTGAACAGCACAACGACAGTGGCTACAGGCTCGCCGTCGACACCATCAGCTACACCGCCCCAGTATCAGCCGAACTTGAGTCTGGAGGGAGCTACTCCGACCAACTCCTCTGCCTTGGTTTCAAGATCGTTGCATCCTCTGCACTTTGGCCTTCTCTCCGGTGCCACCACTGCACGCACATTTGGTTCTCTTGATGGGAAGGGTTCATCCATTGTGCCATCACCTATTGCTTATCTCACCACACAGGTGTTTGATGGAATGCCAACACCATGTTCCTTGCATGGAACGCATGGCATATCACCTGAGTATTGGAACTGCTCTTATTGGCATCAAACTCCTATTCTTAGTTCATGTGTGCAAGGTGGGAGCACCAATCTCAGTGAGCAAAATCCTGATGGAATGCCCCAATCTTATGGTTTCCATAATCTCACTCGTCAAAGCGTATTCCTAGCAGATGGAACCGAACACAACTATTATACTCTTCCGGCTGATTATCCCTTGGAGCAGGCTACTCCATCAATGTCACCTTCAGCAGCGGTAAATGTTGGTGTCGAAGCCCCACCGTCTGTAGCAGCACAAGTAGCATGTCTGGCTCCAGGTGTCTCCTCCCATTCCAACAACACAACTGATTTTGAGTCGACGTTTATTTACAGTCGGCAACTGCCAATGATTGTGCAAGATACTCCCAGTGTGTTCAAAGAAATGCCAGTGTATGATGTATATGAAGAAGATGTGACTGCTAGCCAGGGCTGCGTACATCCTACAGTTGATATCATTGAAGCAGTCAATGAAGAGCTTGAGGTCAAGGTAGATACTTGCAAGCCAATAATTAGTCCTGAGAGACCTACTGATGGTGTATTCAGATTTACAAATGAGAAGAAACCTGATAATGAATGAAGGGATTTCCATGTCCGTCAGCAACACGTCTGACAATACATTCAGTGAAGAGGCTACATATTTTACATTTCCACATAGTCCTGTTATAAATGCTGAAAGATTCATAGAGCTCACAAACAAAAGAGCACCCAGGCTGTATTTATATTGTGTGTCCAAGAAGCAACCATGCACTGCGATGATGAGAGATTTGAGATAAATATCAACCAGCACGATATCTCATATCCTTGCAATTTGAACACTAGCAAGGAAGTCCCAGTTGTCTTGCAACATCAGTTATCATTGAGCAGTGCACCTTGTATATGGGATCCCGGCATAGACTTGTTCTCATATAAAAAGCCACACCTTTTTCCTTGGATTCCATTGATATTACTGAACAGTACCACCTACATATGGGATCCTGGTGTTGTCTATGTCATAGACGATATCATGCTAGATAAATATGCAGTGTCTCATCAAGTTCAGTTCGTCCAGCTGAAGGCAGAATACTTATTTCGTAGCTGGACAGCCTGCATACAGTATGTTGCTCCCAACGGCATTCATCCTGTACTCCATGCTACTTGCTTCATACTGCGAAGGGCTGCTCATTAACTCGGGATAATTACATCTGCTCCTTGCACTGCATCAGTGTGCTGAAAACCTATTACGTTTGGGATCATGGAGTTAACATTTCCTTGCCTAGCTGGTTGGTTATTTTGACACTATGGAGTGAAACTGATAAACCATTGTCTTGCCCACATATTCCAGATTTCACAGCTTGGCCAAACCAGCCAGTAGGTAGTGGTGCTTCTTACATTTGGGATCCTGGTACTAAGTTACTTTGGTGCAGGTCGAAATGGCGGTTACTGTACACAGAAGAAAAGATTAGTTGGCTCAAAGAAAGCAAGTGCTATGGAATTGCTCTTTGGTAGATCCATTTTCAACCTCCTTGACAAGGTTAAATTAATTCTGGAGGATAATTTCATCTCACTTGGACAATTTTATGCACTAATTCCAAAAATTCCAGAAACTCCATGCAAACAATTCTCAGCATTGTTGGCACCAAGACATCATGTTCTATGGAATTACTCTTTGGTTGATGATTTTAAAGGTGAAAAGTTTCTTAAGAAACTTGTTCCATTGGTGACCAATGGTCTCAAGGAGGGAGTAATGTCAGGGAATAGGAAGTATGTAATATATGGGTTATTAGTGGGTTAGTAGCTGTGAGGGCATATTAGGTATTCCACCTTTAGTGGCATCTAGGAGTTGGCTACGTCCTTATAAGCCATCCTTGTATCTTGTTATTCTTAATCAAGAAATGAAACCCTAATTCTATCTGTTTATTTACTGCAATTTATCTTACTTTTATTCCTGCAATTTACCCGTTTTTATCTCCAATTCCTCTCAAATCCAGTTCTTGGTGATCCTCTCCTTGTCAAACCCAGGTCCTGACACATGAGACTGTTGAAAATGCTGAAGTGAAATACTTGTATGATCCTGAACTGTATGGCAGAGTTAAACTGCACTAAACTGAGCTGTGTGGCTCCCAGACTGAGTAGATGCATGTTCTGATCTGAATCTCAATACGGCTGTACCTGTTTCTGAACTGAACCGCTGCATGTTCTCGTCTCTCCCTGAGCTGGGCTCGATTCACACCCAAGCTGGGCTTATTTGGGCTCAGAGCTTGTGGGCTGGCTGTTGTGCGTGTAGAATGCAGAGAGAATTAGCGGCCAATGGATATGACCCATCACCATGCAACGAATCAATGTGATGCCGCTAATTCCGGGTCATGCGCAACACACGAATCGGAAGCCAAACAAGAAAGTTCTCATTTGAAGATCACCTAACGCACACGGCCATCTGTCCGCCATGGCGCACGCGAGATCTGCTCGACGTAGCGTACGTCTCCGGAGTGGCGGTGAGTCCATGGCTGACCTTTTCAGCGACCTCCCCAAGGAACTCCTCCACCATGTGATATCCTTCCTCCCCGCGCATGACTTGGTGGCGACGTGCCTGCTCGCGCGGCGCTGGCGCCACCTCTGGAAATCGGTACCGGCCCTAACCATCACCCATGCCTGCGACAACCCTGCCTCCTTCATCACCTTCGTCAGGGACGGAGGAAGGGGGGACGAGCGGGGGCGAGACCCCCCTTTTCGATCGACTTTTCTCTTGTTAGCGATTAGCGAGATCGCTAATCTCGTCTCTGGCGACTATGATCGCCCCCTATCCGTGTGTAAGGCACCTGAAGCCAGCCCTCAAACCCACCTGCTATGCGTACCGAGCCCATCTACAACCAGGCACAGGCCCATCTAACAGATTGGCATCTAAAAGTCCATGGGTGTGATACGTCCAAAACGTATCCACTTTTCTGAACACTTTTGTTGTTGTTTTACCTCTAATTTGTGTGATTTGAATGCAACTAACACGGACTAACGCTGTTTTCAGTAGAATTGCCCTGGTGTCTTGTTTTTGTGCAGAAAGTCAAAGTTTCGGGAAAATTCCCGAAAAATTATAGAAATTCTATTTTCCCAGAAGACCCACGGAGCCAGAAGACGAAGCGGAGACGGCGCACGGGGCCCCACACGCACCCTCGGCGCGGCAGAGGTGGGGCCGCGCCGAGGCCTGGTGTGGCCGCCTCGCGTGGCCCCCGACGCTCCCCTTTGGACTACTTATTCCTCCTGACCTAAAAACGCGAGGGGGTCGACGCTTTTTCCAGAAACACTCCAGAGCTCCGCCGCCACCGAAAACCCTAGTTCGGGGATCAGAAACTCCGTTCTGGCACCCTGCCGGGACGGGGAATTGGAGGAGATCATCGCCATCATCATCACCGCCGCCTCTCCATCGACCAACCATTCCCCCATCCATGTGTGAGTAATTCCCCGCTGTAGGCTGAAGGGGATGGTAGGGATTGGATGAGATCGTTCATGTAATAGATGTAAGATTGTTAGGGCATGGTGCCTAGTATCCATTATTAGTACTTTATGTCATTGTTGCAACTTGTTATACTTAATGCTTGACACTTAGGGCCCGAGTGCCATGATTTCAGATCTGAACATGTTATTGTATCATGAGAATAATTATTGTTTTGGATCATATCTACAAGTTGTATACACACGTCATTGTCCGGAACCCGAGGCCCCAAAGTGACAGAAATTGGGATAACCGGAGGGGATGGCTGCGACTTGAGGATCACATGTGTTCACGGAGTGTTAATGCTTTGCTCCGGTGCTTTATTAAAAGGAGCACCTTAATTACCAGTAGATTCCCTTGAGGCCCCGCTGCAAACGGGCTGGTAGGACAATAGATGTTGTGCAAGTTTCTCATTGCGAGCACGTACGACTAAATACGGAACACATGCCTATGATTAATTATTACTTGGATGCTTTATTATTATCTACCTGCAATTGCCCTATGTATGACTATTTCATGAACTATCCCATCCATGCAACGCCCGTTCATCCATCCCTATGCCTACAGTATTTTAATCCTGCTGTCTACTTCAATTACTACTGCTGCCTTTATTTCACTGCTGCTATTATTTCACTACTGCTACTATCATAAAACTGTTGCTACTGATAAACTGTGTCGAGCAAGTCTTTCCAGGTGCAGCTGAACTGACAATTCATCTGTCAAGGCTTATAAATATTCTTTGGCTCCCCTTGTGTCGAATCAATAAATTTGGGTTTTACTTCCCTCGAAGACTGTTGCGATCCCCTATACTTGTGGGTCATCAAGACTATTTTCTGGCGCCGTTGCCGGGGAGCATAGCTTTATTTATAAGCTCACCTGAAAGTGATATTGTTCGCTGCAATTTATTCATCATGGGTAAACCTCGTGATGAGAAGGTCCCTATATTGCCATCCACTACAAGGAGAGGTACAACTCTGAGCACCTCTTTTGCTCTTGATTCACCGTCTGTTATGAGTAAACTTGTTACACCACCACATATACATGCTTCACGTACTGCTACTTCTGCTGAATCTGAAAATATTTCTGATGAATTTGATGATGCTTCTACTGTGCTTGATGAAAGTGGTTCACTAGGTCCTTTTCTAGATGCTACAATTGCTAAATCTAGACAAATTGAAAATGCTGAAACACCTGATGAAACTCCTATTACACCTGCTTATACACCTGGGTCGAGAGAACATCCTAGTGATGATCTCGAGGAAACTTATGTTGAACTTGATGATGAATTTATTGAAGAATACATAAATTGTGATTCTTCTAAAGATGTTAATGCTATTAAAAATCTTCTTCAAAGACGTGCTGTTAATTATAAACTTTCTCCTGATGCTAAGTTTGCTACATCTCCCATAAATATACAAGATAAAGATTATGATTTCTCTGTGGACTTGTCGCTTATATCTATTGCTGAGAAAGAACCTTTCGAGGTACTGAAAATGAAAGTGCTGTAGATCATATGAATACTCTTTCTACTCTAAGTAGTTTGTTTTCTGATGATATTAAGAAACGCAGTTACTTCGTTACTAAAATTTTCCTTTCTCATTGAAAGATGAAGCTAAAACTTGGTTTAATAATTTATCTCCTGGATCTATTGAGAGTCCTATGGGTTGGTTAATGTCTTCTTTCAGAAATATTTTCCTGCTAGTGCTCAACATGCTGCTTTACAGAAAATCTTTAACTTTAAACAATTAAAAGAAGAGAAAATGCCTGAATCTTGGGCAAGGTTTTGTCTTTAATTAGAGCTCGGCCTGGACATCAACTAGCTAAAAATGAACTTCTTGATATATTCTATAATGGACTAACTGTTGAATCTAGGACATACCTGGATAGTTGTGCTGGCTGTGTTTTCAGGAAAAGAACTCCAGATGAAGCCGAGGAATTAATGGCTAAAATAAGCAAAATCATGATGATTGGACCATGCCTGAACCAACTCCGGTACCCACACCAAGGAAAAGAGGAATTCTTGAACTAAATGATGAAGAAATGAGAGAAGCCAAGAAATCTCTTAAGGAGAAAGGTATTAAATCTGAAGATGTGAAAAATCTTCCACCTATAGAAGAATTGTGTAAGCCAATTCCTCACTCATCTACGGTCGAGGTACACTCTCTCCAACACTTTGATGATAGGATATCCCTTATTCTAAACCTCCTGATCAATGCTTAGATGAATTTGATAATTTTATTGTTAAGCAAGATAATTTCAATATGAGAATACAAAATAGCTGTTAGAAAATTCTCATGTTATCAGTAATTTGCATGATGTTTTGGAAAGAACTGCTAATGATGTTAAAATACTTATTAAACATTTTCATATGGTTCAAACTCAAATAGAACAATTGACTAAGTGCAAAAGGATTTGCTAGTTAATGCTTCTAGAAATAATGATAAACATGCTTTTGGTATAGCAACTAGAGGTGGTGCTTCCACTCAGGATCCTTTGTATCCTGAAGGACATCCTAAAAGAATTGAGCAAGATTCTCAACTAGCTAATGAAACTAGTACTCCTTCTAAGAAAAAGAAGAAGAAGAAACATAAACATGTTGAAGAATCTCCTGAACCATTAAAGAAAATGAACATGTTAATGATCCAATAGTATATCTATCTCTGATGCTGAAACTGAAAGTGGTAATGAACATAACAATGATAAGGATAAGAACGATGCTCTGATAAAGAGGAAAGTGAAGAGGAACCTGAAAAGCATTCTAAAAACAAAAAGTACACTAAAGAAGATTTTATTGCTAAGAAACATGGTAATGAAAGAGAACCTTGGGTGCAAAAGCAAATGCCTTTTCCTAATAAGAAACACAAATCTAAGGAAGAGAGCATTATAATAAATTTTGCGATTGGATGAAACCTTTGTTTTTGCAAATTCCTTGACTGATGCTATTAAGTTACCTCCTTATTCAAATATATGAAGATATTGTCTCTAACAAAAGAAAGATTCCTAATGAAGAAATTTCTACTATGCTTGCTAATTATTCTTTCAATGGTAAGGTTCCAAAGAAGCTTGGAGATCCGGGTATACCAACTATTCCTTGCTCTATCAAAAATAATTATGTTAGAACTGCTCTATGTGATTTAGGGGCAGGAGTAAGTGTCATGCCTTTTTCTCTTTACAAGAGGCTTTATTTGGAAAATTGATACCAACTGATATATCTTTACAAATGGCTGATAAATCTACTGCTGTTCCTGTTGGTATATGTGAAGATGTTCCTGTTCAAGTGGCTAATAATTGCTTAATTTAACTGATTTTGTTGTGCTTGAAATGCCTGAAGATGATAATATGTCTATTATTCTTGGGAGACCTTTTCTTAACACTGCAGGGGCTGTTATTGATTGCAACAAAGGAAAAGTAACTTTCAATGTTAATGACAAAGAGCATACTGTTTATTTTCCCAAGAAGCTGGACAAGTTATTTGGAGTGAATACAATTGCTAATTTTAGAACTATCAAAGTGGGAAGTATTGATTGCCCTATATATGACCCTCATGAAGGATTTCAAAATATTATGATTGGATCTATAGCTATACAATTTAAGGTAAAATGATTGTTCATGTGGTTTAATTCTTTATGTCATATAAAATATATTTGGTGGCAAGACTTGATCAACCTTGTTAACAAATATGTTTTAAGTGCATAAAACTGTTAAACAACATTTTTCTTTCCCTCCTTGTTTTACCTACTGTTTTGCTACTGTAATTGCAAAGTTTTAGTGATGTTTAGTCTTTACATAATTTTGTTTTTACCTAGTTTTCATTATTTAAAACACCCAGAAAATGTCAGAAATAAAAGTTTTCAAAAAATTCTGAAAAAAATTCTACAAATCCTAGTTTTTAAAATGGAACGTGGGAGTACCTGAGGATGACCAGGGGGACCCACCAGGCCACCACACGCCCCTCGGCGCGGCAGGGGCTTGCCGCGCCCTGGCATGGTGTGGGGCCCACCTGGCCCTCCACTTACTCAGCCACCTCCCACTCCTTTCTCTCTCCCGACCACACACTCCACCGTTGTTCAAAACTTGAGTTCTTGCTGTTCTTGCTCGCGATTTTCGATCTCCTTGCTCAGCCCATCTTTGCTGCTGATATTTGGATCAATTGCTCTCCGGTATGTGACTCCTCCGATTATCCAAGTAGAATTTTGTTTAGTTGTGTATATCTTGAGTATTTTGGTACTGTAGGTGACATGTTATGAGAGCTTGCATGCTTGTTCTTTGCTTAATTAACTAGTTTGATGCATGTTTAGTCCCCTAGCAAGTCTCTATAGTGTTTCCCTTGAGTTAATCACTCCAAAATCACTTTTTATGAGGTTTGTTTAAAAATTTCAGAAAAAGAAGATGGATGGAAACCAACTTAATTTTGAAGAATTAGAGGTGCAAGAAGTCATGGGGGTCAACCGTGAAGACTCCGTGTTCCCCTCTATTTATCCATGTTACAATTTTATGACTGCTGCAGGAATCTTGCAGGATTTCAACACCCTAATTTCTAATGCAGGGTTAGAACATTTTGTTGCTGATGAACCAGATCAATATGCAAAGCTGACTATGTCTGTGGTGCAGAATTTTAGATTCAGTTGGACCTTGCCTATTCCCATGGTTCATTATAACATCTACAATAAAGCTGTCGATTTGCCCCTTCATGATTTTTGTGCAGCTATTAAGGTACCATACTGGGGATCTCACGAGAGGATTAGAGGTCAACCTAAACATCTACAAGACCTTTACTCGGAAATCTGCCAAGGAAGAGGTTTGACGGCCGAAAGTGGTAAAATTCGAAACATCCAACTCCCGTCTATTCGATATTTTGCCCATTACATTGGTAAATGTGTTCTAGCCAGGAAAAATGCAAGTAAATTATCTGTTTATGACTTGGTATTTCTCTCTGCTGCCTTGAAGCGCGATAGAACTTATAACTTGGGCGCTATGATAGCATTTCGTCTTTCCACTAACCGTGAAAAAGGAGGGGTTTGTGGTGGTCTTATTGCTTCCCGTTTATTAGCCATGCATGGTGTAGGACCACATCATCTTGATATTCAGCTTCCTAAGGAGAGACTTGATTTTAACTCTATGATAAGCCATAAATTTGTTTCCCACTGGTCCACCATTGATAATCTATCCTACGAATTGGTTTTTGTCAAGAAGTCTAGGTGGAGAACTAAAAACTCTGAACGCATAGTCTGTTTGCCTGCACCTCTTTTGTTTAACCTTGATGTCAGGCAAGGATGGTCATTCTCAGAGGATGACCTTGACGCATACTTGGAGGAGCACGGCCCTCGTGCGGACGATGAGGGAAGGGAACCTGAGGAAGATTTCACCAGCCTTTCGACACAGCGAGCTCTTCATATCAGTATTTTGACTATGGAGCTTCAACTCCTTCTTCTCCACGGGATCCGGATTACGATCATGCTAGATATGATCCGCCAGGATGGAGTTCCAGCCACGTCGATGATTGATCTCCCACTTAGGCCAAAAGCCTAAGCTTGGGGGGAGGTACGCCGACCCACCGACAGCTCACTCATTTTATCATATTCATATCATGTCGATACTTTGTATATCCATGTTTCAGTTTGTTTTTTCTTTTTCACTGTTGTTTCTTGTATTCGTTTTACTTTCACAAAACCCCAAAAGACCAAAAATATTTCCTTTATTTCTCTTTCTTTCTTGTTTGTACTTGTAGCACTAGTTTACTTTATCTTTTTCATTTCGGTTCAATATTCAAAAAATCCAAAAAGATTTTGCTTTACTTGTTTGTTTCTTTCCATGCTTGCTCTAAATCGAAAACCCAAAAATATTTGTTGTTCTTCTTCTGTTTTGTATAGTTGTTTCAGAGTTCGACAATTTCCGTGACTCCACTTGGGGCTTGGTTATCATTTCATATCATTCAAGCCACACAAGTGAAAAGCAATGATGATGATATACGACAATCCGGATGTGGTAAAAGGCTGGTATGAACTCTATTTGTTTTTCATTTTTGTAAATATACCTACTCATATGAACATGCTTAGCTGTCATGGTAGTGGTTATGTTATTTAATGATTGCTTAGTAGTTCATGTCTTCTTATGATCAGTACCAATTTGCTAATATTGAATAAATGTCATATAGATATTTGCATGCATTGTTTATTCGTAAAACGGTATGGCAGGGTGGTATCCTCCTCTGAATGATTTACTTGAATCGACTTGGCACATGCTCACGCATGTTTATGACTGAAAAACAAAAGTCAATTAAGCCTTGATGATCTATTTTGCCTCAGAGTTTTAGTATCATTTTTATGCCTCCGTTAATTTTATTCTGTCGCAAGTATGATTATGACAGTTATTGCTCTCTTGGTTGTCGCTTCCCAGTCTATTGCTAGCCTTCACTTGTACTGAGCGGGAATGCTGCTCGTGCATCCAAATCCCTAAAAACCAAGTTATCCCAAAGAGTCCACTATAAATTCCTATGCATGGTATTTCGAACCATTCCAAGTAAATTTTCATGTGCTACCTTTAAAACCTTCAAAATACTTCTCATTTTGTGACACTGTTTTTAGCTCATGAGGACGTAGTAGTTGGGTTTGTTATCTTCCATACTAAATTAAGTTCCCGACTTGCATGCTTCATCTGCTCGTCATTAATTTTGCAAAGAGCTGGTTAGACCATTATAACATCTAAAAGGTAAAATAAAATAGGCACTCCTCCATGGTATGTGATTGTTGGCAGGCACCCGAGGATTCGGTTAGCCATGGTTTGTGAAAGCAAAGGTTGGAGGAGTGTCATGCTATATAAAAGTGCATGCTATAAATGCCTAATATCAATAACTCGGAACCGCTCTCAACTTGTTTAGTATGGAAGATAACAAGAACTCTATTACTGATTCGTTGACAGGAACAACCACCTCCCAAACATTTTTACTTTGTTTTAAAATAAAAAGCTCTAGCACATGTTAAATCCCTGCTTCCCTCTGCGAAGGGCCAATCTTTTATTTTTATGTTGAGTCACCATCCTTTCTTTGAGCATTTCCTCGAGAGCATAACTGTCATTCTTAGTGTAATGTGCTTGTCCCAGAATACGGTTAATTGAGGTATAACTATGATGCTCTTATCTTTGATATCTTTATATCTAGTCTTCACTTGAACTTCAGAGTGCCTTGGCATTTATGTTTTGCTCTACAAATAAAGGCAAGCGAGATACCATTTTGTCATATCTTATTACGAACATTGCAATTCATGCGGATAGATGTATGTTATGTTATTTATTCTTAGTATGTTGGTATCTTTTCATGATTTGCATAGCTACTAAGTATCATTCTTTACATAGTTCCTATTATGAATTGCCTAAGTTTGATCATATAGTAAGTATGTATACATCATATGAAGCAAATGTGTTCGTAAAAGTTTCTTTTATCGCACTCAGTTGTTAACTGAATTGCTTGAGACAAACAATAAGCTAAGCTTGGGGGAGTTGATACGTCCAAAACGTATCCATTTTTCCGAACACTTTTGCTGTTGTTTTACCTCTAATTTGTGTGATTTGAATGCAACTAAACAGACTAACGCTGTTTTAGCAGAATTGCCCTGGTGTCTTGTTTTTGTGCAGAAAGTCAAAGTTTCGGGAAAATTCCAGAAAAATTACAGAAATTCTATTTTCCCAGAAGACCCACGGAGCCAGAATACGAAGCGGAGACGACGCACGGGGGCCCCACACGCACCCTCGGCGCAGCAGAGGTGGGGCTGCGCCGAGGCTTGGTGTGGCCGCCTCGCGTGGCCCCCGACGCTCCCCTTTGGACTACTTATTCCTCCTGACCTAAAAACGCGAGGGGGATCGACGCTTTTTCCAGAAACACTCCAGAGCTCCCCGCCACCGAAAACCCTAGTTCGGGGATCAGAAACTCTGTTCTGGCACCCTGCCGGGACGGGGAATTGGAGGAGATCATCGCCATCATCATCATCGCCGCCTCTCCATCGACCAACCATGCTTCCCCCATCCATGTGTGAGTAATTCCCCGCTGTAGGCTAAAGGGGATGGTAGGGATTGGATGAGATTGTTCATGTAATAGATGTAAGATTGTTAGGGCATGGTGCCTAGTATCCATTATTAGTATTTTATGTCATTGTTGCAACTTGTTATACTTAATGCTTGACACTTAGGGCCCGAGTGCCATGATTTCAGATCTGAACATGTTATTGTATCATGAGAATAATTATTGTTTTGGATCATATCTACAAGTTGTATACACACGTCATTGTTCGGAACCCGAGGCCCCAAAGTGACAGAAATTGGGATAACCGGAGGGGATGGCTGCGACTTGAGGATCACATGTGTTCACGGAGTGTTAATGCTTTGCTCCGGTGCTTTATTAAAAGGAGCACCTTAATTATCAGTAGATTCCCTTGAGGCCCCGCTGCAAACGGGTTGGTAGGACAATAGATGTTGTGCAAGTTTCTCATTGCGAGCACGTACGACTAAATACGGAACACATGCCTATGATTAATTATTACTTGGATGCTTTACTATTATCTACCTGCAATTGCCCTATGTATGACTATTTCATGAACTATCCCATCCATGCAACGCCCGTTCATCCATCCCTATGCCTACAGTATTTTAATCCTGCTGTCTACTTTAATTACTACTGCTGCCTTTATTTCACTGCTGCTATTATTTCACCACTGCTACTATCATAAAACTGTTGCTACTGATAAACTGTGTCGAGCAAGTATATTTCCAGGTGCAGCTGAACTGACAATTCATATGTCAAGTCTTATAAATATTCTTTGACTCCCCTTGTGTCGAATCAATAAATTTGGGTTTTACTTCCCTCGAAAACTGTTGCGATCCCCTATACTTGTGGGTCATCAGGGTGCCACTAGGAAAAGGTTTCCCTTTGCAAAGGGAAAAAGCGGCGATTACGAGCACGCCACATGTGACCACCGCGTGAGGCAGCGAAAACAAAACAAAACACGGCACCGTGGGCTGGTCCCGTCGCGTGCGTCTGTGTGGTCCCGTCCGCGTGCGTCGCGTCCGCTCGCTAGGCAGCAGCAGCGTATCGAAGCCCCACGCGGGTGTGATCTGCTGCTCGACGTACAGGAGCTGGTTGGTTGGTTGATATACATCCGTACAGGAGCTAGCTCCTCCGATCGTTGACGTACGGGAGCTGCACAGATGTACAGAACCTGCTATCGCACGAACTGTACGTGAATCCAAAAAAACTAAGTTGTACAGTATTGTGTATAGACCACATAAAAGGACGGTGTACAAACTATATAAAATAAGAAGTAAAGAGACAAAGGTTGTAGACACTGCAGGTTGTACAACTAATAGGTTGTACAACTATATAGACACATGTTGTACAACTAGACAGACACATGTTGTACAACTAAACGACAGACACATGTTGTACAGACACATGTTGTACAACTATACAGACACATATTGTACAACTACGCAGACACAGTTTGTACAGACACAGGTTGTACAACTACACAGACACAGGTTATACAACTATACATAACCGGGAATACAAAAAAAAAGTTCGTCAAAACATATCAACATGGGATCTAGTTTTGAAGATCTCGACGTGAGGAGCTCAAAAATGAAAACGGTTCGTAATTTGGATAAACGGTTCTCGAGATATTTCGTTTTGAAAATTCAGTTTAGAAAAATAAAAGGGAAAAAACTGCCCTCCCAGCCGGAAATTCAATTTGGCTCCCGGGAGCATATCCTCCCGGTATGTTCAAAAAATAGAACAAATTGAAAACTTTTCAAAAAAATCCGAAAAATATCATGCACGTATCTGACGATGTCACGCACGACCGTGTCAAATTTCGCACCGAAACGAAATCGTATGCGCCCTGTGCAAAAATGACAAAAATTCTGTCAGAATATGAGATCCAAAATTTTGAATTTTCTGTCAGAATTTTGTCATTTTTGCACAGGACGCATACGATGTCGTTTCGGTGCGAAATTTGACACGGTCGTGCGTGACATCCTCAGGTACGTGCATGATTTTTTTCGGATTTTTTTGAAAAGTTTTCAATTTGTTCTATTTTTTTGAACATACCGGGAGCATATGCTCCCGGGAGCCAAAACGCCTCAGTCCCCTCCCAGCTCACTATCCCTTCTCTCTCATTATACAAATGTATAGAGAACAGGAAGTACAAAGTACACAGAAGTGGGAGTACAAACTACACAAAACAAGATGTACAAATTATACATAATCGGGAGTACAAAAAAAAGTTCGTGAGATCTAGTTTTGAAGATCTCGACGCGAGTAGTTCAAAACTGAAAATGGTTCGTAATTTGGATAAACCTTGTCAGACATGCAGAGATCAAGCAAACAGAGGGCGACACTTGTCACAACGAGAGCGATTGTGGGGTTCCCTTTGCAAAGAGAATCCTTTTTCTAGTGATTTCGAAAGTCCATGCGTAAGCAGCAAACCTAAGAGCAGGGACTTGAAATCCAGCAACACACGCGCGTAGAAAACAGATCAGACCGCTTTTGCCCTTTTCGAAATTTTTCTTCCGAGTTGTGGGCGTCTACTTGACGGCCGCCGGCGAGGGCTCCAAACAAAATTGATCCAGTAAAGATGATGACAACTGAGCAAGATTTTTTTTAACAGGCTCGTCTCCGTGATGGGATTGTTTCTTATTTAATCCTTTGGTCATCTCTGAGCATCAGATGAATTTGTGCCTAAAATATTAGTTAGATGATCTCCTATTTGCTTTATGACAAGCGATTAGTTGATTGTCTCCGATTTTGGCTTCTTCACTGGATACACGATAATTGATGTACTGGAAAAGAAATTGGTAACCTACGATGAGGATGAGATTATTAAATAATTTTATAGTCATAGGCACAATTTAGAAATTAAGAATTTATCTTTTATTGGTAGACAATATTGCTACGTTTTGATATAAATGATCTAATGAGAAGTCGTATATTGTGATATGCTATGTGCGCAAGTTATTCTATAATGGAACAAAACAACAGTCATTTAAGTCCGCTTCTACGGAAAAAAAATCTGACGTAGGACCTTTATCCTCTCCGCCCCCTTATGATGAAATCCTGGCTCCGTCCCTGACCTTCGTCAACAACGTGCTCGTCTTCGGCCGCCACGCCGACATGAGCCTCGACTCGTTCCAGATCGACCTCCACGTCCACGACGAGGGTGACGACGACCTCGACGTGCCGGCCTTCTTGCCCGACAACGAGGAGTTGGTGAACGTCTGGTTCCGGCACGCCGTCGTCTTGGGAGCCCAGGTGTTGGCGCTGCGCGCCACCCGTGGCATCTACAGGGACAAGGAGGACGCCGAGCCGATGGAGCTGCTGCCCGGCGAGACTCTCTCATCTCACGCCACCTCGCAACTTCGCAAGGCTGGATCTTAAGTTGGTGCATCTGAGCGGCACAATTCTCGATTTCTCGGCATGCCCGACGCTGGTCGATCTCAGGATGGACGAGTGCCACATTGCGGGGGACATCTTCTCTCCGTCCTTGAAGCGTCTCAGCATCATCTTCTGTTTCTTTCTGACGGCTCCCGTTCGCGCTCGGATTCGGGTGCCAAGCCTCGTTTCCCTGGAGCTGATTGATATCGGGTGTAGGGCTCCGCTCCTGGAAAGGATGCCTTGCTGGTTTCAGCCATTGTTAGGCCTAGTCAGCTTATTACCGACTCTTGCCCTATGATGACTGCGGGGATTGCGGTGTTCCTGATTGTTATGGCTGTTGCCATTCTGCGAGTGGTGCGGATGATAGGCGCGGCGAGTCTCTGCTCTTGAACGGGTTGTCAGAAGCCGCACAGTTGGAGCTCTCAGTCGATTCTGAAGTGGTATGCTCCCTTTTCACTCATCATGTTCTTTATTTACATCACATAATTATAAAAAATATTCACACTGATCAATAGAGGTTTCTGGAGTAGTTAATTCTAAGTACGACATCTTTATTTTTGATACAGAATGTGTAGTATTGCCTAATCCATGTGGTCTTATTCCACCTTCAGCTACAACTTTTGCCAAGCTACTTATACATTGTTCCTTTGCGCAGTTTGTCATCAACAGGGATTTAAAACTGTGCCCTACATTTAGCAAACTGAAGACCTTGTTGCTCGCCGAATGGTGTCCCAACATAGCTTGTGACCTCAATGTGTTAGGTTGCTTCCTCCAGCGCTCACCAATACTGGAGAAGGTTACTCTCCAGATTTCTAAGGTATTATATTTTGTGGATTAATATCATTATTTTACCCAAGTTACTTACGATCCATGATTGACTAATATCCTACAATATTTGAGTTTTTAGGTACCTAAAGTTCCGCTGCAAACACATCCATGATGTACGTACCACGGTGAAGCTGCAGAGAAGATGATGATCCACATAGTTAGCCTTCCATTATAGATATTTGATTATACTCCTGAATTACTAAAAGGTTTTCTAAGTAGAATTCTACCTAACCAATCAATGAACGTCTGTATCACATACATCAGGATATTAAGCATGTTAGTTATCAATAAGTATTGGAAAAATCAAGGCATTCATGCAAAAGCACATGACGAAAATTGTTTTGAACTACCTCTAATAGCTGGTTGTTCAGATATGTCTTGATTTGTACGGAGTACTCCAATCAATTTCTGCTGCTATTATCTGATCCTTTGAGGTGTCCTCTTGCTAGTCCAGCCGAAACTTCAGCAGAAGAAGAGTGAGCAACTTTGCAGCTCGTGCAACATATCATCAGGGAAGAGCTTCGCAATGTCGTCCAAAGCCACAAGTTCATGGACACACCAGAAAAACAGTATCCTGAGACACACCAACAGCTGCCAGCCAGAGGAGTATCAGCATTAAGAACCAGGGTTCCACGGATATGTCGCTGATGCAGAGACAATGGAGAGCGAGACCCCTTCTTCCTCTTTAGCAGCCAGATGTATCCGAGTCGTACGAACAATTCACGATCATGTGGTGGATGCGAGCGCCGTCACCTCGTGTGCGATCTCGAAGCGCTCGCCTTCAGAGCTGACCAACGTGATCGTCTTGCTCTTCTCGCCCATGATCTCGTCTACTTTGCTTCTATCCATCATGGTCGCCGCCATTGTTTTTGCTTAATCTCTCGTCCAATCTCTAGCTTTTTCGCCTGATAGATTGGAACACTCGATTCCGATGATAAGCTTGGATGCAAAGCAACTGATCGCTCCGAGTTTTTAAAGGCCTAGAGTTGTTTTCTTCGACTATCCTGAACTGACGGGGCAACCTGAACTAATCTATATCTTTCCTGATTTGAGGACACGACACGGTCGCGTGCGCATACCCTGCGATCAATGGAGGCCTAAACAAAGCACACGACTTTTTTTTTTTGAAACGGGAAAGCACACGACTTACCCAGGCCATAGACCCAGCGATCGTCAGGGATACGAATCACACGAGGTATAAAAAAAGGTTTGACGGACCCGGTCAAAGTTGTTTGGTGCTTGACATCGAAACAATCTGGATCGTTGATTGAAAATTGAACGAACAAGATTTAAAATATCCCAACATGTTTGTTCTTTTAAGCCACGGCCCCAGCGATCGTCAGGGATACGAATCACATGAGGTATAAAAAACGGTTTGATGGACCCGGTCAAAATTGTTTGGTGCTCGACGTTGGGACAATTTAGATGGTTGATTGAAAATTGAACAGAAAAGATTTAAAATATCTCAATATGTTTATTTTTTTAATAGTAGTATAGATTTATCCGCTTTTGTACGGAAGACGGAGGGATGCATAGCCTCTCACACAACCAACCGTGACAGGAGTCCAGGTCCAGTCTGAATAATAGCCCGAGGAGATCTGTTATACCATCGTTTTCGTCGCCGGCGACGGCGGTCGAGTCATGGGGGATCCCAAGGTGTGGAACCCCAACTACGGCGTCATCGGCAGCGGCGACCGCCGCCTCGCCTACTCCCGACAGCTCTCCCTCACCTGCTCTCCCCGCCCCGCCCTCGCCCGCTCCGACTCCTCCATCTCCATGCCCGCACCCTCGTCCTCCCCCCTCCACGGCGGAGCCCCAACCAACACCGACTTCCGGTTCCGGTGGCTCGCCACCCGCCCCATGCGCCGCCTCGCGCTCCTCCTCGCCCTCAACGTCGCCTACTCCGCCGTCGAGCTCGCAGTCGGCCTCCTCACCGGCCACGTCGGCCTCGTGTCCGATGCTTTCCACTTGACCTTTGGTTGCGGGTTGCTCAGCTTCTCCTTGTTCGCCATGGCCGCCTCCCGGACCAAGCCAGATTCCGTATACACCTACGGGTAGGATACTCACTTGCTTTCTCCTTGCGAGCCAGCGTAGTAGAGTGCATTTCGATTCGATTCTATTCGATTCATGCTATAGACTAGTTAGATTCATTCGTTTCTGCTTCCTTAATTTCGTATCATTCGATCCTGCTGCAGGTATAAAAGATTGGAGGTCCTGGCTGCCTTTACGAATGCCGTAAGCTTGCTTCTCAACCTGCCTCTTAATTTCGGCCCCTTAAGAATATACAACTTTTATGTGTTGTCATATATGAGTACAACTGTCCTCTATTCTTTGCCATCTAAAAATGTATGATATACATGTCAAATACTAGGAAGAGTATTGTGCAAACATGATAATAAAAACATATGTTCTGTTCAAATCCAACCCTTGTTTCTATGTGTGATACTTTGGTAGCAGCTCACTGGCTCCTGCACAAATCTGGATTTTCTTGTAATAGATTACTGAAACAATCTGTTTATGCTAACATACTAAGTGGCCTTTTTGGGTGTATTTATTTTTACAATTGCTTTTCACTTAGTTGGACACTTTCTCGTCCTTTTGTTTTTATTTCTGCTAATATTTTGACTGCCTTCATATGGTAGACAGCTGTTCCTACTGTTCCTGTCTTTCTCGTTGGCTGTTGAAGCGCTACACTCATTTATGCAGGATGAATCTGAGCACAAGTAAGCACTATTTTTATATGTTGGCAGATGAGTATGCCCCCATTTGTTTTGTATGCTAGTTATCGGATGTGTTCATCTTGGGAGGGAAAAAATGGTGAAACTGGTCATGTGGTTCATACGAATCCAGTCATTGTATTTAGTAGTGTGATAGTGTTAGCTCGGTCCAGTTTATGGTTGTGGATAACTGAGTTGTGTTCTCTTACATTATTTGCACAAGAAACTGACACTGTCTGGTAATCTCTTGTTTCCGTGCGTCTACCACATTTATTCTTTACTCATGACCTATCAATCTAAACAGTCGATTGTTCTAATATTGTTTTTTCTCTTAAAAAAATCTATTGCAGGCATTACCTCATTGTCTCTGCTGTCACCAACCTTTTGGTCAATTTACTTGGTGTTTGGTTTTTTCGGAGCTATGCTCGTGTTAATATAGGTATGCAAGTAACTATGCCTAGCTAAACTAGGGTACACATTTTTCCTTATTTACTACCAGAATCGAAACATCTACTAATCAATGGACAATTGGACACATCATTGAATGTTAATTTTCAGTTTATAGGAAAGCAGAGGATATGAATCATCACTCCATCTGTTTACATGTTTTGGCAGATTCAGTACGGAGGTAGTATATACACAACTTGGTGTGATGCAACTTTCTGTCGAATATCTTTGCATTTTTTGTCTTCGTACCCATTTATGTTAACTGACATTTGATATCTCTCTCTTCCCCCAGTGCAGGCTTGATACTAGCTTCTTGGTTTCTATCATTGGGGTAAATAAATCTTTTTGGATAGTTTTTCTGTGCTCTTATATGTTTTACCACGTTTGCTTTTGGCTGAACACTTGTCTTGTATTTTTCTGCTTCTGCTCTTTAGGATTGAGAATGCAGAGGTGTTGTGCCTGGGAATTGTTTCGGTCGCAGTGTTCATGCTTGTTCTGCCGCTGTTCAAAGCTACTGGCAATATCCTGCTGCAAATCGCACCTGGCAATGTAGCGCCTTCAGCCTTCATCAAGTGCGGCAGACAGGTAAACAACACTATAGTAGCCATTCACTTCAGCAATTTCAAAACCGGGGACGGCGTCGTGATACAACTGGCATGGTTATTATTCTCCAGATTACCGCTTACGGGGATGTCTCTGAGGTATGTCAGGGTCGATTTTGGGAGCTTGTTCCTGGTCATGCCATCGGTTGCCTCTCAGTTCAAGTAAGATGCATTTCGCGGCTAATTACTCTAATATGTTGATAGTACTGGAATGACTGAATCTTGGAGCTTTGGCTGTGTTTATAGGTGAAGAATGGCGGTGATGATCAGTCGGTGCTCAACTATGTGCATGGATTGTACGAGGATCTGGGAATACAGGATCTGACCATCCAAACTGAAGAGTCATAGCTGCTCTCTAGTGTAGACTCATATACGTGGTAGAATAGACAAAGAAATTCCTGGAGCTGCCTTTTGTTTATTTGTGCTAGTGTACTGGTCGGTTGTGGCAGCTGATGCTTTGAAATGGAAACACGATCACGTTACGGTTTTTCCTATGGGAAGTATTGTGAATCGTACTGTGATTATGGAGATCGGTAGCTTTACATTTGTATTGTGGCGAAATCGCAGTTCATTCAACCGGTGGCTTTTTGGCCTTTTGCAGTTCATTCATCTTGCTTGTAGAAGGTACAAACATGAACCAGTGGCGTCGTGCATCTTTCTGTATTGATATTTACTTCTGTGTTACTACCCCATTTGTTTTTAATCGACTTGGAGTCAATTCTTTTTTTTAGAGTTTCGACTCATTTATTATATTCTTCTGGTGCGACTACTCTTTAGGGTTGAGGATGCAGAGTTGTAGCTGGGAATAGTTTTAGCTTGGCCTTCGTCTGATTCAAATCCACTGGGCTGCAAATTGCACCTGGCAATGTCTTCCAAGTGCATGTGGCGGACAGGTAAACATGACTAGTTCGTGTTTCCATTCGTGTTAGACATTATGAATCACATCGTGCAAGTTTAAATATGTGAAGCGGAGCACAGTCAGCAAAGGTTGAGAAGAAGACCAGCCCAGGCCAAAATGATGGGAGTACTAGTGGGCTGGAAGAGGATAGGGCGGGCCCAACATAACAAAGTCATCGTCTTCTCCGCTCGGCTCCCAAATCATACATCGGTACAGACCAGGACGAACCCTATCTCCACTGCACCGCCGCCGCTGCGGCCGCGGTGGCTCTGGTGGTAGTGGAATTGGATGGTGATGGAGACCTCCCTGCGTCTGCGTGGCGCCGACTCCACCGTCGGTCCGCACGGCCTCCGCATCCACGCCAAGCAGAAGCTCCTCCTCGCCTCCAACGCCCTCCTCCAGGCACGCACACCCCCTTCCCTTCACTCATTCCTCCTCCTCCTCCTCCTACCTCTGCCCTGACCAAAATCAATGAATCAATCGCACGCAGGCTCACGCGGAGATCGACACCAGCACCAGGAAACCCAGCCACCTCGCCCTCCTCGCAAGGCACTTCTTCCCCCAGGTCGGTACCCGCATTCCTCCCCTTCCACGCCGTAGTACATCCACTACCGAGTGAGCGAGCCACTGATTTCTTATCCAACGGAAATGTATCCCAGCTATCGGCCAACGTCGGAGCAGGAGTGCAGCTGGAAAGAGGCAACATCTTCAGGTACAGCCTCCGCGGGAAGAAGGCCGTCTCCTTCACCTCCGAAGGCCTCCTTGGGCTCAACATCAAGGGCCGCCTCCTCGCGGACAAGGACTTCAACCCGGTACAGATGCTCCCACCTCACCCGACCACCTGCAAGCCGGTACTTTACCATCTCTTGCATCTGAACCTTACCATTATGTTGTCGCAGAGGACGAAGAGCTGGGCCATCGAACTGGCTTGGACCATACTCGACTTCAGAAAGGGCCAGGACGTCAGGATCAAGGCAGGCTACGAGCTCTACCGCAAGGTTTGTCTCTAGCATTCATCGCTTTTATGCACAAAATGGGTATCAGCTGCTTCCCCACTGCTAAAGTTTGTGATATGTGTTATAATACACACTTGTATCGTATGCTGCGTTTATCTACAGAATTCAGATGTTCAACTCCTCTGCAAATCTTATTTCCGTGCGGTCTACTAGGATTTGCTATTTCTCTTTTCATTATAAACCATCTACAATTTAAGATCATTGGTTGTGTCTGAATTTATATAAGTTTGCAACGAACCGTCGGGCCAACACTAAACCATTCATGTCTATGCATAGAAAGTGATGTCACTTCATTTTGCTTAGAAAAAAAAGGTTCAAAGCAGCAGACACTTGTTCCTCAAGAGTCAGTCACCGTTCATTCTCTGAAGAAACCTTAGGAGATAGCAGTATATTGTCAGGTTACAAGCACTGTTCAAGATATCTTTCGGACACAGGATCTCGTTGAGATATGAGGTTCCATGCCTTCCATTTTTACTACTCCCTCCGGTCCATTTTAAGTGTCGGAAGAATTGAACCTACGAGGCACAAAATCGTAGCTGTAGGTGCGACAATTTTTTAGGACCGGAGGGAGTATCTTTTTTGACAGTTCCGTTGGTCATCTGTTCTGCTGATGTAGTTGATAACTGTATACTCTGACTTACTTTTGAGCACAACATTAGCTAGCTTGAATTTTCTACGTGGTTATAATTTTGCTTCGAAAACGTGTAATTGCAGATGCCTTATTTCCAGCTGAGGGAAAACAACTGGACTCTTAATGGTTATATGGATGGAAAATGGGATGTTAGATTCGATATGTGATCAGGAAGCTGTTCGTGGAGGGGACTTGTCTACCGATCAATTAGTGCCGTAGGTGTATTCCTCTATTTGTTTTGAGTTGCCACCATTCTGTTTCGCTGTAGTGCTCTAGAAAGATGGTAATATCATTCATTCATCAGCAAACACCAGTTTCATGGAGAATGTAGAATTAGAAACTTGAGATTTTATTGATGGTTGGAGTCTAGAAATTTAGAATTCAATTGTCAACTTGGGTGTCTTTATATAGCACTGATGGGATGATTGGTTGCAGCAATTCATCCTTGTGGATGCAGATACTAAGACTAGATAGGTTTAATGTACCTAGTTTGATGAAGGCATATATGTGTCTATAAATGCGAATAACAATGTATAAGAGCACCAGGACCAGCTTGAAACCAAACAATTTCATCAGTACATCTACCAACTCCCTGTTCCTGCTCTTATGCCCCTCAGTGCGGAGCTGGTTGAATGCCACTTGTTGGTACTTTGTTGCTGTACCTCCTGAGGTTGAGATGAGATTTCTTCAACCTTCTCAGACCAAAGGTGGCCTTGGGCGCCAATGGAACTGCACCATCATTCAGTTAATAACAAGTAATGAGCAGAGAATTGCAATGACAGGCCAAAGGTGTCCCTTCAAACAAGAACTGGGGATGGAAGCTCTACCTACCCGGTAAAACTGTTCATTTGACACCTTATAAATCTGCTACCCAGCAAAAGACCAGATTTGAAAACCGTTTCCCGTCTCGTCAACTGAGGTAACTGCAGTTGCATCGAATCTGGACAAAACAAGACCATGTCGGTTCCACTAAATTTGTTGGAAAATATTCTAAATGGACTTGAAACAAACTATGCATAGCCGATCGTTTACCTGCATAAACAAGCATCGAATTTAAGGATGCATAGGTACATTTCGACAGTTCAGGTTTGAATAGTTCATATAAGCTACTACCTCTCTCTCAAATTAGAAGACGTTTTGTTAGGCTATTTTGGCTTACCATAACGTCTTATAACTTGGGATGGTGGTAGTATTATCGCGAATAAGTGTTTGACTATCGCGATCAGACTCACTCACCTTCCAGTGGGATCCCACATGACATGAATCGCCATAAAATGCAGATCATTTTTTTTTTTGGACTTTTATGACAGTGGGAAAGATAGAGCTGCAACTGGCCACTGAAACCCTTCATCCCAGCAAGAACAATGAACTACCCAGCAGGAGACCTGAACAATGCATCAGCTTGCTTGGCCAGAGTGTTGCAATCTTTGATACGCGGGTACCGTTGTCAGCTCACCGTGAATAACAGAAGAGGTGCGCTATAAGCTCAGATGTAAAGGAGATTATCTTGTCACTCACTCTTGTTGTCTATTTCAACGACCTAGATCGGGATGTCCCTCTCCTTGATTCTGACCAGCTTGAGATCACTGTAAGTGTTGTTTTCTGTTCTTGCGCACCAGTCTACCTGGACGGCAAGATAACTTTCCATCGTCTTGCCAGCACATTTTGCAAGCACTGACTTCTTCTGCCGCAGCTCCGCTTTGGTTGGAATTTGCAAAAGACTCACCTTTCAACACAACTCACATATTTCAGATTTCCAAGATTTGTTGAATGGAATGAAAATATTAAAGTGACATTAGCTGCAGAAATTTCTGCTTACCCCAGTAGGCCGGTCTCCACCCACCACCCGATCCTGAACAAACATGCATACGGTAGGATCGGTCGGCGACCAACTGAAGTCTACCACATTTTCTACCTGCGAGGACTTGTTATTAAGAAGGGAGAATGTTTCTCGGTTTCATAGATCTGGTATTCTTCCGAAGCCTGGTAAAATATTTATCATCTCTTCCACAACTCCTCCTTCAATTACATAAAAACTGATAAATTAGCCTTCAAATATCGTCAAGTACAATCTTTTTTTGAATGAAGGCAAAAGATTTGTCTCGTTCATTAATTAAGCAGAACAAAATTGCCTAGTTAATTAATGAAAAATCGGGCAAAAACATCACCAAACGCTGAGCGGCACATATTGTATACTCCACACTCCCCTCTCCGTCGAGACAGCACGCATGTGTGATCGTCATCGCTTCTCTCATAGGAGGCAACATCGCTAACCCTAAACCCTTTTTTTGCTAAACACAGTACAACGCAGACGCTCACATACACGCGTATACACTCACCCCTATGAATGCACACACGCACACCCTAAACAACGATAAAAAGGCCCTATGGTACGGCCCCTATGGTACATGTTTTGGTGGGAGAAAAGGCCCATGTGGTACATGTTTTGGTGGGAGAGATGGGCACAAGTGAAACGAGTCACAAGATAACGAGGAGATGCCGACAAAGAAACTGCACCCTCAAGTGCTAACAAAACAAAGTTGGAGGATTCTGGTAGGAAACCGATTAAAAAACGAAGCAAGAAAAGAAGAATCACCCGTTCCAGTGAGCGCCGCCAATGACACTATTTATTTTGGCGAAAAGGATCACTTGCGCGAGTGAATTGACAAAAATGACCACCATACATGCTTTCATTGCTAGAAATTGTTGGCAAACTACACAACAATAGAGCAAAACACTCATGGTCCAAAATTCCAAGACAAATGTTCAGTTATCATACTAGTAGTCGCTGTTCAGTCCTAATAGCATAAGAATTCAGTCTTAACAGCACAAGGGCCATAACTCATATTAGCAGACAGTACATGTTTGCAAAGAAAGAATAACTAACACGTGGTAGTGGTACCTAACTTGTTAAGAGCCCATGAAAATTCATGAGCAACTGGAAGATGACAATTTTACATACTTAACTAATGTTACTTGATGTTCCCCTAGGCTTCCTAGCTTGCCATGCTTGAGCTGTACAGCCATCATATATTCTCTGCAATGATATCAACACCTTTCATGGCAGCGATTTTCTAGCTTGAAACATTGAGGCGCTCCAAGGTTTCTGCGACATTCCTCATCGACGGCCTCTGCTCAAGATTAGCCTGAACACAACAGAGAGCGACTTTGAGTACTGCAATCATCTCATCTTCCCGTCCAGAGTCCCTGGCTAGGAAAGCATCGAGCACATTTGAGGATGGTTTCTTCTCTTCTATACAGAACTGGACCCATTGTACAAGGTCCATCTGCGTAGTTTCCAAGAGAATGACGGGCGATCTTCCGGTAATCATTTCGAGCAAGATCACACCATAGGAGTAGACATCCCATTTCTGTGATGGTTTGAGCGTTTTAAGTGCTTCTGGTGCTTGGTAGCAGGAACCTCTGCTCACAAGAGGGCTCACTGAGGCATCTGGCTGCTGACTCTTAGCCTTCTCTACACCAACCCGATCTGATTGCGAGAAAGGTGATGCTCCTCCAGCAATATTTGCAAGTCGTCCGAGGCCAAAATCTGAAATGCACGGTTCCATGTCCGTTCCAAGAAGGATATTGTTTGGCCTCAAGTCCCCATGCACATACTTTTTGGGGCTAAATTCATGTAAGAAAGACATCCCATTGGCGACACCCTTCATAATTTTTAGACGTGCATCCCATGACAATGGTGTGAACGTGGTTGCCCAGGTTTACCTGAAAGAAAGAAATAAGGAGTTACCAAGCTTATCAGCCAACACATCAGTAGCTTGAAATGACCACAGGTCCTACTATGCAGTAAGGATGCACTCTAGTAGTAACCCTTGCTAGCAAAGATTTACATTGGGAACAAATAAATGAAGTCAAAATTTACCAACTATAAGAGTACAAATGACTGAATTACACGGGCTGAACAAACAATCTCAGACGAATTCCTGGTACTAGTTTTGTTAATAAATAAAAATTGCATGTAAAAGGAAAATCTAAGCAGTGTTGGAGACTTGGAGTGCAGTATATAAGTGTATCAGTATCCTGATGTACAAAATATTATTAATAGCTACAGAAATTTTCATATGACAATTCTATGAAACAACAGAGATAATAGGAGCATCATGTAACCTATGCATTAGAGAGCTCTATTCAAGACAGTCGATAAAGCAAGCAAACCATACCATGAATTGCTGAAGAGAGGCTTCCATTTGCAATGTAATCATATACCAACAACTTCTCGTCGAAAGACCAGTAGTAGGCCCTCAAGGTAACAATGTTAGGATGCCAGACCTTGCCAATAGCCTCGATCTCAGACCGGAACTCATTAAACCTCTGCAACCCGCCCTCGCCAAGCCGCCTCACCGCCATTATGAGGCCATCCTCAAGAACCACCTTGTACACAATTCCTATCCCACTCTTGCCGAGCACGAACGCTGATGCCTTGAGCAGGTCGTCGAGATCGAACTTGAGTTGCCGGTCCAACACGACGAGGTCGTGCTGCTCTGCCTGCTCCGATGGTGTGTCAGGCTCATCCCTGCTAAAGCATTTGCCGGACCTTGACACTTTAGAGCCAGCAGCGCCACCACGTCCCTTGTCCTTGGAGGAAACTGCCCTCCAATAGCAGTAGATGAACAGGAGGGCAATGATCAAGATCCCCACCACATCACTAAGAACAATGGCCACAATGGCGGCCTTTCCCAGCCCCTTGCTCCTCCCACTCCCGTTGCCCCCGGCACTGGATGGCATGGTGTCCGGCAAGCACGCGTTCTTGAGCGGCGGCCCACAGAGTCCCGGGTTGCCCATGAACGCCGTCGGGCCACGGTTCTGCAGCGCCCCATTCTGCGGAATCGGACCTGACAAATTGTTATAGGTGAGATCAATATACACCTTCTCCGGCAAATCCCCAAGACTCGCCGGAATGGGTCCAGAGAAGTCGTTGTGCGACAGGTCCACCGTCCCCTCGAGCCTAGACAGGTTCCCGATGTCACCCGGGATGGCGCCGGAGAACCGGTTGGAAGACAAATTGAGCCGCTCCAGCGCTCCTAGCTCCTGGCCGAACCCTGGCGGGAGGTGGCCGGCAAGGTTGTTCCGGCCGAGGGCCAGCGTGCGGAGGCGCCTGCATTTGAGGATCGACCCGGGGAGGGAGCCGTTGAAGGAGTTGGCGGAGAGGTCCAAGATCTGGAGGTTGGGGAGGTCCCCGAGCTCCGCGGGCACGGGTCCGGAGAGCTCGTTCTCGTAGAGGACGAGGCTCTGCAGCGCCGTGGCGCCGGCGATGAGCGCGGGCGGGATGGCGCCGAAGAGCCGGTTTGTGCGGAGGTTGAGGTGGCGGAGGGAGGCCGGGAGCGCGGAGGACGGGAGGGCGGCGACGAGACCCTTTCTTGGTAGAGAGATGGCGACGACGCGGCGGATGGCGTTGCCGGCGCCGGCGCCGGCGCAGGTGACGCCGTTCCAGGAGCAGGGGTCGGCGGCGGAGGCGTTCCAGTCGGCGAGGGCCCCCGTGGGATCCCGCAGGACGGCAGCCTTGAAGGCGAGCAGCGCCTGGCCGTCGGCGGTGAGCGCGTGGGTGGCGGCGGGGAGCGCGAGGACTAGCAGGAGGAGGAGAAGCGGGGTCGCAGCGGCCATGGGAACGCGCTGCTGTGCTAGTGGAGTGGGGACTGGCCGACTGGGGACTGAGGAGTGAGGCTCGGTCATCGGCCGCACTCATCATTGGAACTACTTTTGTTGCTTCGTTTTTAATTGGTTTCCTACCAGAATCCTCCTAACTAGGCTCGTTATTATACTTCCTGGTGAGGTGGGCAGGACTTAGGGCGCAGTTTCTTTGTCGGCATCTCTGTTATCTTGTGGCTCTTTTCACTTTTTTTTTTTGCGAAGATACAGCCAAAGCTTACAGCAAGTTTACAGAAAGGACCTCCTCGAAGTACAAAATTACAAACCAGTCCTTCTCCTGCATCGCGAAGCCACCGACGAACCGCAGAACGCACCGACGGCGCGCCGCCGCCGCATCGCCACACTGACCTTGGTTCGGCAGATGTCCCCAGGCGGACGGGAAGTCGTCGGAACTCGAAATCCGGAGATCCTCCATCCTGCGCCACCGGTCGCGTCGCCAACTTGCTCGAGCTCGAGCTGCACCAAGAACTTCAAAAGCCGAGACCTTCGTCTTCGATCTCCGGCACGGGGACGTCGCCCACGGCAGCACCAAGCTGCGAGGGTGACGGAGGCAGCAGATCGACGCCAGAACTCCACCGGAGCGCCGTCGTCGGAGGGAAAGATCCGCACCTGCAAAACAACCACACGCCACCGACGACGCCACCGCCCTCCCAGCGCCGCCGGCAGAAACCCTAGCTAACCCTACACTATATACACACCGGGATCCGGCGTTCCCCCACCCTCCCGCTGCCGGAGCAGCCGGCGGAGGGGAGGAAACGGCCGGATCCGCGGCGGCGAGGTGGGTTGACCGGGGAAGGTTCAGAAAATCGCCTCCTACTGTAGACGAGAGGGAGGGGACGGCCAAGGTTCCGTCTGTTTTTATCACTTTTGCTCGTCTCTGGTCTCTCCCACCGCCAAGACATATACTCCCTCGGTTTATATTGAAGTAAAGTGCATAATTTTAGTCAAAAATCAATAGTGTAATTTCATTCATAAATGTATGAACATTTTGAATACCAAATTAGTATGTAGACTCATCATAGAAATTATTTCATTGTACGTTTATTAAATTTATAAATGTTCATATTTTTGTCTATAAGATTGATCAAAGTTCGACTAACTTGTCTTTTGACTAAAAATATACGCCTTAGTTTAAGGAACGGAGGTAGTATCAGAGTGGTCTTTTATCATGGGTTTTCTAAGTTTGGATCCCTACTTCATTTAGTTTTTCTCTGTTTTGTCCCAATCAGAGACGTATCCAAGTCTAGACCAACATGGTTTTTCTCCCTGCTCCGTCGTACAGCACCTCAAGAAAATCCCAAAAAGCCCAAGAACCGAGTGAAGGAGGATAAGAATTGAATCGTCGTCGCCATCGAGAAGTGAGGACAAGCAGGGGAAGAACAACATCTCATTGCAATTTTCCATCGTCGGTGCACGATTATTCTCCGACAGTTTTTTTGTTCGCCAACGGAAGGCCAGTGCTATATTTGAAAGGGTCCAGCAGCTGTCTATACATGTGTCATTTGACCTTTAGAACTACCGAACGGTTGATTATAATCGACTACATTTTAAATTCCTTTTTTTTTCTTGTTTTCTAAAATAAGAAATGGCTCAAAACAAGTGTCATGTGTGCCTTCAGGAACCTACCAATCTATGGTAGAATCAACCGCACTTCAATGTCTCTTAAACTTAGGATGGTGTTAGTCTATTATGATGATGAAATTGTAAGTATTGTTTTTTAAATCGAGTGAATGACATTCTGTGTTTAATGTTCTTTTAAATTCTCTCTCACGTGCACCATTTGTATTAAATGTAGATTGTGACATGTTGTTTCAAAGATGAGCATGGCCATTGGCCCTCATAAGAACTTGATGATTGCTAAGTGTGCACCAGATCTAGATGCTTCGGCAGGGGAAGCCATAAGAGAGCGTGAAGAGTGGCGGCTAGGGTTGGCAGAGAGACACTGATAGTGAAGAGGGCTCTTATAGGCCACCTTAGTGGGCTGTCTCGGCAACTTATTATGGGCAACGAACATTTTGCAAATATCTGTGTGCGATGAGAAATTATCGGTAACAGAGGTACTAATAGAACCGTTGCCAATGCGGCTCCCTGATTCCTGGTTGACATTGTGGTGGGCACACACACACCATTGGTTATCTACCGTTGATTTCTCGCTGTCGTTACCATAGAGAGGCGTCCATAGCGTCGTTTTGTACACTAGTGCACTAAGCACGAAGACCTAGCACCGTGGGGCCACCAGGTGGAGGCACACCCACCCGGCGCAACCGGGGGTGGCACGCGGGCCCCTGGTCCACCTCTCCTGACACCCTTCGGATTACGTATAGCCTCAGAAAAACCTAAGCCCTAAGAAGGTGGTGCCACGCGAAAATAATCTCCAGAGCCTCCGTCGTCTCGAATAAGATATGGAGCCTTGTTCTGGTGCATTGCCGAAGAGGAGATCATCACCGGAGGCTTCTACACCACCATTGCCGCCTCCATGATGATGCGTGAGTAGTTCATACTTGGACTACGGGTTCATAGAAGTAGCTAGATGGTAATCTCTACTCCATGTTCTTCAATACAAAAAGTCTCGTGAGCTGCTTCACATGATCGAGATACATATGATGTAATTGCTATTACCTATTGTGTTCGCTGGGATATGATGAATTGTGAAAGTTATGATCAGATTTTGCATGTTATCTTGTTGATGACTGTGTTGCACATCGATTCTGAATATGCGCGTCTAGTGAGTGCAAGAGTTGCACCCAGCGCAAGGGAAAACCTTTTGTGTGCAAGAGTTGCACCCGACCAACAGCTAGCCGTCAGACTGTCAGGTGCCCTGTCTACATGCAGAATACTAGACTTTGACCCTTATATATCTTCGTTCCGCCCCTTGTGTGCCGCTTTAGATTTAGGGTTAGACGAGAATATAGAATCGAGATTTCTCCACCAAAATTTCCATGGGAATCCAAGACCTTCCCATGTGGAGTGACCAAGACTTCTTCATAGCAGCTGGTTTCTATTGGATCTTTGCCAATCTTTTTTTAGTTGGATTCTATTGGATCGGTGGAATGGCCCGTAAGATTAAGAGGTTTCATCAATAGTAAGATCTACTTGAGATTTGAGATCCAGAGAGTTCCTAGTTGGGTTGGATTCATAGAAATGGTCGATTCAGTCGTCCCATGTGTCCCGCTCCATGTTACTCTATGTATCTTGCGCAGCTGATCTAACGCCTCGCGTGACCAACCAACCGATGCGAGCCTATTTGGAGTGGGTGCCAAAAAACCAAACATGCCCTAGGCAGCTCACCATTTCAGTTATTTGAATGCGCTCCGGAGGGATTGCCCAAGTGAGGATCTCTTCTACTATTGAGAGTTGGGTTTTCCACCATCATATGCTCCCTTTGTCTGGTGCCTACGCATCTTTTCCTCTTTCAGCAACAACAAATTTGTATTCTACCTTGGGATCCCGCTAGAGGATCAAATAGAGGCAACTTTGCACGAAAATCAATGGTGAACAGTTGTTGGATGTATGCCCAAAAGGCAATGATAATTGTACATCTGATTCATATTTATGATTTATGTTTCTATGCTATAACTGCTATGGCTCCTGAATGTGAGATTCAGAGGAACGCTCACACGCATGTGTAGTAAACATGAAAATACCCTGGTTTATCAAACAGACCCATTTGTTTGAATGCAAGGTGACTATGCTTTCCTGGTCATGGACATTGTTTATGTCAGCATCAATGAATGGCATATTGTTGGTGGAAACAATATGGCTGGGTAGATCCAAGTCGTTGATATGCTAAGAGATTCCTTTATAGTGTCTTTTGTCCTTAGTGACATATCACAGCAAGGTTATTATAGGACATGTCCTTAGACCATGAGGTTATTAAGGTTATACATTCACGAAGTGTTACTTTGGTACTGTCAATCATCACGCCGTAATCTGGGTGATCAAAACGGCAGTCACTGGGTAATTCCAAAGGTGTGCATATATCTTCATGTTCCAAGATGGGAAATTGCTCCTCTGTCAAAAGAGATTCCTCCTGGACCCACTCGGTATGAGAGATATCAAATATGTTCTGCAGACAATGCATGATGAAGTTACATCGATGGGATATCGTAATATGGGAATGAGTAAAAAGATACTTACCGGTTAACGAGACAGACAAAGATATAATGAATCAAGATTGATTCATGGAAATATCGGAATACCTCATCTCGGGTAAAGTTTAGTATCGAGAGTAATGAGAATGATATATAAATAACCAATGGGTTCAACAAGTATTCTTCGTATACCAGTGGGAGTCAGTATGGATGTCCATGGTCCCAATGTTGATTATTGATCGAAGAAGTTTCTTTGTATCATGTCCACTTGTTATCAAACCTGTAGGGTCACATGCTTGAGTTAGATCTGGTTAGTTGTGTATTCTAGTTGGTCTGGATCACGAGAGAGAGTATCACTAGAATAGTGTTTCTACGTGATTGATATATCTAATATATATTAGAGAGATACAATATGCGGACATTAGATGTCCCGGTGTAATAGGAAGAGTTTGTATTACCATCAGATTAATTACGACGGATTATATATGACGTGGTGTGGAACACGGCATATGCCACGGGATGTCTAAGATGCGTGCGGGAACAGCGCGCTGCAGCATCGGCATCCGCGGGGATTGCGCCGGAGCGCTAACACGGGAAGTACCCAGGTTCGGAGCCCTCCCGGAGGAGGTAAAACTCCTACTCCTGCTCGATCTCTCTATCATGGGTGGACACAGTACAGAATTGCTCCTCGAGCTGTTCGGTGAGCTCTCCATGGCTCCAGTGTCTCTCTCTAGCTATCGGGGGTGGGGAGGAAGAAGTGTTGGTCACCCTCTACTTGGGCATCCAGACAGCCTTATATAGGGTTGGTTGTCTGGCTTACAGGCGGGTCCGGCTGGCCACGCCAGCCGGTCTATGTCAGCTACAGGGGTGTTTCACCGTGACGCTGCTTGTCCGCAGTACAGTCGAACTTCATAGGCTTGCAGGAGATGTCCGGCTAGACTTGGCGACGTGGAGGGCTTGGCGGCGATGGCGCCGGCCCCCGCCTATATGGCAGACAGCTCCTAGGATCTCTTGCCGGTGTGCTGGGCGGCGCTCCGTGTCTCCCGCCTGTCAGGGCTTCTAGGTGCCGTAGGGGGCGTAGGTCTAGACCTCGCTTTAGCCCATGCCTGGGCAACGTGGAGGGCTAGCCGAACATGGCCCCGGCACCCGCCCAACATGGGCCCTTGTCTTCCGTTCGTTGTAGGCAGACGGCAGCCGGTCATCCGGCTGCTGCAGTTGACTTTGGTCGCATATGGCGGGCGTCGTTTGTCGCTATCTGGTTGTCTCTGAGAATCGTGATGATGATGAGCCTGCAGTTCGCTTGCCCGTGTCGCCCTGCTGTGCTTCGATGGGCTAGGCGGAGGCCGGCTGCGCTCGGGGAAGATGGACTCGATCGAGCCGGGCAGCCGGAGGCGGCCAAGATGAAGACTCGCTTGATTTCGCGTTTCACTCGGGATCTTCTGTGGGTCTTTGGGCACCCGGGTTTCATCCCCATGTCACTAGCCCCCGAACACATTGGAGCGGTACAGCCGGTTACGGCGAGGAGGGCTTCTGCGTGTTCATCAGACTTGACATGTTTATCCGGATAAGAAGACGAAATGTCGAGCGCTCCGTCGACCGGCTACAGGCGATGACGCTGGCACGTCCCATCCGTCTGCCAGGTGGTTTCTCGGCAGTCGAGACGACGCCTTGATTTCCACCGTAGGATCTTTTGTGGCGATGGGGTTCATGCGGGATCTTTTGCGGTGAAGCTGTCGCCCACGATCGTGCGGTTACGTGCCACGCAGCGCAATCTTTGGGTGCGGTTACGAGATGCGGAGCGGCGGCTCCAGGCTATAAATGGGGGGCGAGGGCAACGGTGAGGAGAGTTCGCTTCACTCCGCCCCCTTGCCTCCATCTTCTCGAGCACGCCGTTGCAACCGCCGCGCGCACGTTCCTCTTCTTCTTCTCCGGCGCGGGGAACCAGCGAGAGCGGTGACCACGGGCCACCGCCAATCGACACCGGCGATGACGAGCGCTTCCCCTGGCACGCTGGAGCCAGAGATGGCCGACAGAAACAAGGATGGCAGCGAGTGGTGGGGCTCGCATATCACCACGGAGGACATAGCGAACCTCCACGCGCGCGGGCTCCTGTCGACAGAGGAGCGCGTGGGGGTGCGCCTCGCCGCGGCCGGCGAGGTGGTTCCTGCCGCGAGGCAGTGGTCTTCATGGACCATTTTGACCGCGGGCTCGCGTTGCCGGCGAGCCAATTCTTCCAAGGTTTTCTCCAAACCTTCGGCCTGCAGCCGCACCATCTTGGGGCTAACTCCATAGCCTCGCTGAGCTACTTCGCCACCATCTGCGAGGGGTGGCTCGGCATCTGGCCCAACCTCCCTCTTTTCTGTCGGCTGCACTACCTCCGCGGCCGGTATCTCGGCAACAAGGAGGAGATGGGCTTCGTCGACTGCGGGGCCGCGGTCGTCTACCGCCGGCCGCAGTCGAAGCTGCCGGTTTCGAGAAGCCGGATACGGTAAAGGAGTGGCAGCGGACGTACTTCTACGTCCGCTACCTGAGAGCCGGGGAAGACCAAATTCGTCTTCCTGCGTTCCAGCCGGGCATGCCCATGAAGGACAACTGGGGCTTGAAGAAATTCGGCGACCAGACGGAGGTCGACAAGATGCTCAACCGGATCGAGGTGCTCTTCAAGAAGGAAGGGCTGACCACCCGGGACCCGACCCTCTGCTGGCTCTACAACCGGATCACGCCGCTGCAAGACAGGTCTCACAAGATATGTTATCTGAGTGGGTGCCTCGACCCCACCCGGCTGACCTGGAAGAAGTGGAAGCTGGAGGCTCTGAACGGTTGGCTCTGGCACGTCGCCAAGGAGCAGAGGGTGGCGGAGAACTGGACGTACGGCAAATCGCCGTACACCCGCAGGAAACGGGCTCCCAGGGTATGTTGCCTTTGCTCGTGCTCGCGTCCCCCCTTTTTTTCTAGGCTTTGGCCGGCTGCTCATCAAGCCGGGTGTGCAGCTCTTCAAGATCCAGCTGGTGGAGGACGGGCCCAACGGCCCCAGTTTCGGCCGAACATTCAGCTGGAGACGGCTGCGCCTGGGGAGGGCCAGTCGGAGGGTGAGGAGGAGGTCGCCGCGGCCGAGGGCGGTGGCGGTGGCAACGTCGAAGGCGACGACGATGAGGGCGCCCGGGGGGATGGCGGCCACGTCGAGGACGACCAGGCGGATGACACGCCGGCTGACCGGGCGCCGGTTGGTGGTGGTGGGGTGAGCAACGCGCCGCCGGCTGCTCGGGGTAAGCCGGTTGCATCTAGTTCGAGCGTTGATGAAATCCAAAAGCTTGTGGTAGTCATTGATCTCTCAGACACTGAGAGTATTGAGAGTGTAGAGACCGCGGGGTCGACCTCGACCCCTCGCCAGAAGAGGACGAAGCCGGCTACTCCAACCGGCTTGGAGGAGAATGACGACGACGAGGAGCCGCCGATGAGGAAGCGGCCGAAAAGGGTCCCGACCAACGTGCGCGGGTAAGTGCTTCTGTGACTTGCTCTTTCTCCTGAATCTGTCTTGGTGGATGAATCTTCGTGTTTTCCGCAGGGCGCCGAGGTCTTTGACCGTTGGCGGAGCTACGAAGACGATCGCCGCACTGGCTGCGGCAGTAGACGCGACCGCCCGGGTGGCGGAGGAACAGGAGGCCGGCCGAGGGGAGCAGCGCGAGCAGCCCCCCGCGCGGATGCGGGGGCCCAGCCAGTTGGGCCACAAGTGGAGGTGGTCCCGCCGCCTGGCGGGGGCGATGTCGGAGAGGCCGGTGATGCCCCGAGGGCAGCCGGCGTCGGAGCGATGGGCGCTCCAAAGTCGAAGAAGACCGGCGCGACATCCTCTACGAGGACGGCCGAGTCGGCGGCGAGGAAGAAGGCGGAGACGCAGGCGGCGCCGGCAGCCGGGTAGAAGGCCAAGGGTGGCGCTGTGTATTCGCAGCGGCAGCTGGTGCCGGCTGATCCCTCCATCGCCGGGGGGCCCGGAGGCCGGCGGATCCGCTGGAGTTCACCCTGGAGATCAGGCAGGAGCTGGTGGACCAGCTCCAGGACTTTGACCGCTTTATGGAGCTGCTTCGGGTACGCCATCGCTTAGTCCCTTCGAATTGTCCTGGGCCGGCTGCGATAGCCGGCGCGAGTTTTGAGACTAATCTCTTTTTCCTCTGCGTCCCCAGTAGGAATCCAACAGGAAGGTCCTGCAGCTGCAGAAGGACCTCGAGGACGCCAAGAGTGAGCGTTCACTCGGTTGTGGTCTTTCCACGCGGAGCCGGATGGGGGAGCTGATGCTTCTTTTCTTTGCAAAGAGCGACGAGGCGCTGCGCGCCAAGCTGGCTAGCTACCAGTTCAGCAACCTGGCGAAAGAGGTGGATCGCCTCCAGAAGCGTGACCGGGAGCGGGAGGTGGAGCTGGGCAAGCTGGCTGAGGCCAAGGAGGCGGTGGAGAAGGCGGCGGTGGAGGCGCAGGAGAAGTTTGAGAAGCTAGAGCAGGGCTATAACCGGCAGCGCTCGGATGACCAGGTGGAGATCGAGAAGCTGAAGGAGGAGGTTGCCCGCATGGCGATGGACGAGGAGTCGGCGCGCAAAGAGCTGGCTCCAATCGACGTCTCCGTTCGAGGTAATCTTTGCGACGATGCCCTTGTCTTGTTCTTTGTTTTCTCGTTGTGACATCTTTGTTCGGCTGCAGGCTATTATCCGTCTGCGGGCACGGAGGCGGCGAAAACCCAGCTGGACGTCCTCGGGGTGGAGCCGAGCGATGCTGCCTTTGCCGGCTGCTCGACCTCGGTGGCAGACCGGGTGGCGCAGCTCGGGATCGACGCCTGTGCGCTGGCCTACGCGTCCAGGAGACTTTGCAAGTACGTCTGGCCCGGCCAGGGAATTCCGATTGTCCTGGCCGAGCTGGCGCGTCATCTCGCGCTAGCGCCGGGTGCGGTGCAGGAGCTGCAGGAGTCGGGCGCGCGTGGCGGGGCCTTGTGGGTTGTGTCGCTGCTAAAATCCTGGTATCCGGTTGTTGACCTGGAGCTGCTCAAGGTGGGCTTCCGAGACGATGACACGTACGAGGAGCTCAAGCGGCGCCCGGACTTCCGTGATGCCGCCTGCACCATTGCTGACTTCGTCGACCTTGCGGAGTTCATCCCTGACAGGGCGGCTGCCCAGCCGGTCAAGGACTCCGAGGCTGAGTACGCCGAGGATGATGACGACGAAGTCGAGGAGCCGGCGAAGGATTCCAAGGGAAAGGCCGTTGAAGAAACCGGCTGCTCCAAGACCGGTGATGTGGCAAGCTCCTCCAAGGCCGCCTAAAGAAGACCTCGGGATGCCGGGCGTACTTGTCTAAAACCTCTGATACTTGTTTCGTGACTTGCGTGGAGCTTCGTCTCCTTTGTCTTGTTTCTGCTTGAAATTTTTCGCAGTTGCCTTTGCCTTTGAATTTCTTCGTGGCCTAGAGAAGGCGATCGAGCCTATTCACCCTCACTAGCCCCTGAGATTTAGCCCGATTGGCGCAGCCAGTCGAGTCGGATCTGAACCAAGTTTCTTCGAGAGTTTGCCCGGCTGGTCGTGACAGCCGGGCGTCCGCGTAGACTAGCCCCAGAGATTGGACCCGAGTGGCGCAGCCAATCGAGTCGAATCTTTCCGGCTAGCCTTTGAGAGCTTGCGAGGCTGGCGAGAAACGACACATAGAAACTTGTTAGAACGTTAGTCCATAAAATCGAAAAGTTGACGTTTTTTAGCTTCACAGTTTTATTCGATTGTTGGCCGGCTCGCCCTTGTTTTGCCGCCCGTGCCCCTTCCCGTGCGTCCGGCTCTGCGACCCCTGCTCTTGCCGGCTGAACTCTGCAGCCTGATCGGAAGAGAGGGCCGGCTGGCGGGGCGCACGGTACTGAGATCTTTGAGAGGCTGGACTTAGGCGAGCGAGGTGCGGTTTTTCTGTCGGGAGCCAGAAACTTTCCTTTCTTACGTGCCTTTCGCGTGTGCCCCCTAGCCGTTTTCTGGCCAGCGTGTCAGCCGGGTTGCGGTCTGCAGCCGGATCCGAGAGTAGGCGTCGGGGTCGAGCACGCTACTAAGCTATTGTAAGCAAGGGTCGGTAACCGGCTAGCCGCAGTTTGAAGGACAAAGAACAACTCTGATTGATACCACGGCAGCCCCCGAGTGTACGCTCGGAGGTGCCAACTTTCATTGAAAAGAAGTACAGGGTGTTACACTCGCTTCTAGGAGTAGAAAGGCCTGAGGAGGCTGGCGTTCCATGGGCGTTCCCCTCTTCGTAACGGGTGAATGGCTTGTTCTTTCTCTCCTCCCGTACGTCTGTGAGGTAGTACGCGTTGTTGTGCAGTGCTCTGCTGATAATGAAGGGGCCCTCCCAAGGGGAGGACAGCTTGTGGAGGCCTTTAGTGTCTTGGATCCATCGAAGCACGAGATCTCCCTCACGGAATGCGACCGGGTGCACCTTCCGGCTGTGGTAGCAGCATAGATTTTGCTGGTACACGGCCGATCTGGACAAGGCCAGTTCTCGTGCCTCCTTGAGGAGGTCCACACCATCTTCGTTTGCCTGCCTGGCTTCTTCTTCGGTGTAAAGGATGGCACGAGGGGAGTCGAATTCGATATCAGCCGACAAGACGGCTTCCGCGCCGTAGACGAGGAAGAAAGGCGTGTAGTTCGGCGAGTGGTTGGGGTGGTCCTGAGGCTCCAGAGTACATGCGGGAGCTCTTCGACCCAGCAGCCGGGTGCTCGCTCGAGTGGGTCCACCAGCCGGGGCCGGATGCCGGCTAGGATTAGGCCATTTGCTTTCTCCACTTGGCCGTTTGACTGGGGATGAGCCACCGAGGCGAGGTCCAGCCGGATTCCCTTCTCGCCGAAGAAACTCTTGAAGATGCCCTTGGCGAAGTTCGTGCCGTTGTCGGTGATGATGTTGTGCGGGTAGCCGTAGCGGTAGATGATGTCTTGGAAAAAGGTGATGACCGTCTGGCCGTCCAGCTTCTTGATCGGCTTGGCCTCGATCCACTTGGTGAACTTGTCCACCGCTACGTGGAGGTGAGTCATGCCGCTTCGCGCCGTCTTGAAGGGGCTCGACATGGTCGACCCCCCAGACGGCGAATGGCCATGTGATGGGGATGGTTTGCAGAGCTGCAGCCGGCGTGTGCTTCTGCTTGCTGAAGCACTGGCAGCCGGTGCAGGCGCGGACCATCTGCTCGGCGTCGGCTAGAGCAGACGGCCAGTAGAAACCGTAGCGCATGGCCTTCCAGGCAATTGACCTGGATGCGGCGTGGTGTCCGCATTCGCCCTTGTGGATGTCCTCTAGCAGGCGGCGCCCTTCTGCCGGCTCGACGCAGCGCTGGAAGATGCATGTCGTGCTGCGCTTGTAGAGCTCACTGTTGATGATGGTGTATGCCTTGGAGCGGCGCAGAACCTGACGTGCTTGCACTTCCTCCTCTGGGAGTGTGTCGTGGGCGAGGAAGTCGAGGAACGGTTGCGCCCAGGAGGGGACCTCATGGATGGTGAAGACGCCGGCTAGCGCCAGCTTGGCGGCTTTTGGATCTGGTTGCGCAGCCCCCGGGTGTGGCGGAGCAGCCCCCGGGTTTCCTTTGGTCTTGTCGATGAGCTTGGGGACGGGTGCGGCTGGCTCCTCGTAGCCGGGCGAGGTGACAGCCCCCGAGTTTCTGTGGCCGGCTGGGGGGCTCCAGCCCCCGGGTTTGCTTGTCCGGCTGGCAGGTTGGGGTACGCCGGGATGATGATGGATTCCGAGTCGGGCGACAGTGTGATGAATGGCTTGTAGACGTGCTCGAGGGAGACGCCGGGTGGAATAGCTCGCCGGGTGCTACCGAGCTTGCCGAGCATGTCGCTGTCTCGTTGTTGGCCCTGGGCACGTGGTGGAACTCGCACCCCTCGAAGCAGGCACAGAGCTGCTGCACGAAGAACCGGTAGAAGGCCATGTTGGCGTCCTTGGCATCCCAATTTCCTGAAGTTTGCTGGATCACTAGGTCCGAATCGCCGAAGCACAGGATGCGCTGGATGCTCATTGCCTTGGCGAGCTTGAGGCCGTGGACGAGGGCCTCGTACTCGGCGACGTTGTTGGAGGCCTTAAAGTGGATCTGCACGGCGTACTCCAGCCGGTTTCCCTTGGGCGAGGTGAGGACGATTCCGGCTCCCAGGCCTTCGTACATATTGGAGCCGTCGAAGTGCATCCGCCAGTGCGCAGAGTCGGGCGCAGGCGGCAGGTACTGCGTTTCCGCCCAGTCGATGAGAAATCGGCGATGAGCTGGGACTTGATGGATGTTCTTGGCTGGTACATGACCGTGTGCGGGGCCAGGTCAACTGCCCATTTGGCGACCCGGCCGGTTGCGTCTTTGTTGCCGATGATGTCTCCGAGTGGAGCCGTGCTCACCACGGTGATGACGTGCTCTTGAAGTAGTGGCGCAGCTTCTTCTCCGCCATGTGCACGCCGTACACGAGCTTCTGGTAGTGGGGGTAGTTCTGCTTCGACTGCGAGAGGACCTCGCTCATAGTAGACTGGCCGCTGGACCGGGTGCTCCTTGCCTTCCTCTTGGCGCTCCACCACCAGGACGATGCTGACGCAGTTGGTGGCGGCGATGTACATGAGCATGGGCTCCTTTGGAGCAGGCGGCGCCAGGACCGGTGCCTTGGACAGTGCTTCTTGAGCTCGGCGAAGGCCGCATCTGCTTCGTCCGTCCATATGAACTTGCCGGTTTTCTTCAACAGGTGGTACAGGGGTAGAGCCTTCTCGCCCAGCCGGCTGATGAACCTGCTCAGCGAGGCCAGGCAGCCGGCGAACTTCTGGATGTCTCTTAGCGCGGTTGGCCGCTCCATGTTCTCGATGGCGGCGATCTTGTCCGGGTTGGCCTCGATCCCTCGCGCGGAGACGAGGAAACCGAGTAGCTGGCCAGCTGGTACCCCGAAGACACACTTGGTTGGGTTCAGCTTCATCTGGAACCGGCGAAGGTTGGCGAAGGTTTCTCTCAGGTCGTCGATGAGGGTGCGGCGTTCTTTGGTCTTGATGACGATGTCGTCGACATAGGCGTGGGCGTTGCGCCCGATCTGGTCGTGCAAACATTTCTGCATGCACCTCTGGTAAGTGGCTCCGGCGTTCTTCAGCCAAAGGACATGACCGTGTAGCAGTATGCTCCAAAGGGTGATGAATGCGGTCTTCAGGTGGTCGTCCGGGTGGAGCTTGATCTGGTTGTAGCCGGAATACGCGTCCAGGAAGGACAGGTAGTCGCAGCCGGCGTGGAGTCGATGACTTGGTCGATTCGCGGCAAGGCGAAGGGGTCCTTGGGGCACACTTTGTTGAGGCTGGTGTAGTCGATGCACATGCGCCAGGTATTGTTTTTCTTCATTACCAGGACTGGGTTGGCCAGCCAGTACGGGTGGTACACTTCCATGATGAAGCCCGCGTCGAGTAGCCGGGCGATTCTTCTCTGATTGCTCTTCTCTTCTCCTTCGAAGCACGGAGAGATTGCTTCACTGGCTAGCATCCGGCTTGACATGTAAAGAGTGCTCAGCAAACTCCGTCGGTACACCTGGCATGTCTTTGGGAGACCATGCGAAGATGTCCCGATTCTCACAGAGGAATTCGATGAGCTCGCCTTCCTATTTGTCGCTGAGGGTGTTGCCGATGGTGAGGAACTTCCCGTCCGGCTTGCTTGCGTCAAGCGGACCTGCTTGCTGTCTTTCTTGGCTTGGAATGCGTCTCGCCCACTGCTTCTTTGCACTCGGAACTTCCGGGTGCTCGGCTGCTACGGCGCGCCTGATCTCCTTGAACTCTTCAGCCGCTACCAGCGACTCGGCGAGCTTCGAGCCGGCCGAGGCGCATGCCATGGAGCGCTTGAAATCGCCGGCTATGGTGATGATCCCGCTTGGGCCTGACAGCTTCATCTTCAGGTAGCCGTAGTGGGGTACGGCCATGAATTGGGCGAGACAGGGCGGCCCAGGATGGCGTGGTAGGGGCTGCGGTGGTTCACCACCTCGAAACAGATGCTCTCGTGACGAAAATTTTTCTTTTCTCCAAAAACAACGGCCGTGCCGATTGGTGTGCAGGATTGTCCTGGCACGATGCCGTGGAAGATCGTCCGACTGGGAACCATCTGGGCCTTGGTTATTCCCAGCTTATCGGCGGTGTCCTTGTACAGGATGTTGATGCTGCTTCCTCCGTCGATCAGCACTCGAGAGAAGGTGACGGTGAACTCTTGCTCGGTGACGAAGGTGGGGTCCAGGAGCATGTTGTAGCCCCCGGGATTTGGCATGACGTCCGGGTGGTCCTTAGGCCCGAAGGAGATAGTTGGTTGGCCCAGTCCATCAGCTGCTGGACGGCGGGGACGACCGCATTTACTTCTGCAACGCGCAGCCGCTGGCTGCGCTTGTCGTTGCGCTCGATGACAGAGATGACGTAGGCGGCATCCTTATTGGGGTACATTTCGCGAGAAGTGCCGGCTATGGCAGCCGGCTGTCTTGGGCGCTCGGTGCGCTGGTTGTTGCCTATGTTGATGCCGCCTTGAGGGGGAGGTGGGCCGGGTGGAGCAGGCGGCGGTCCCTCTCCGCGCTGTAGACGGGGAGTCCAACTGCAGTGCGCCATCGTATGGCTGGCTGGCTTCCCGGTGACACTGTGGTACCGGCACGGGCCGTTCATCATGTCTTTGAACAGGTACGCTGGCTTCGTCCACGTGCGGTCTTCTGGCTTGTTCCACTGGCGGGGGTTCCGGTTCCCACCGTCATCGCCAGCCGGCTGGCCGGCTTCGGCTGTGTTGACGACGCGGTTCTCGTATTGCCCGTCTGGCGCGCCGCTTCTCTTCCGGCTGTCGCGATCTCAATCGTCGTGGCGGTCGCGATTGTCGCGGTTGTCTCTGTTGTCCCGATTGTCGCGGTTGTCGCGGCCGCCACGGTTGTCATTGCTGGTGCTGCCTTGCTCTCTCGTAGCCGACTTTTCTTGTGACCTGCCGATCCCATCTATCTGTATTGGGACCCTCATGGCGGAGTCGGCTGTGGCGTACTTTTCTGCTATGGTCATGAGTTCCGCCATGGTTTTTGGCTCGTCTAGGAGGAGCCGGTGCTTGAGCATCGTGCCCTCCCGACAGCCGTTGATGAAGAAGCCGACCGCCAGGACGTCGTGGATTCCCTCACAGGTGTTGCGCAGGCTTGACACTTCGTGAGGTAGTCACGACCGGACTCGGTTTTGCCCTGGGTGCAGCTAGCTAGCTAGCGAGGGTGACCCGGGTGCTCGTAGGTGCTGGAGAAGTTCCTGACGAAGACTTGGTGGAAATCCAGCCAGGAGTTGATCGATCCATCCGGTAGGCTGTTGAGCCACGTGCGAGCTGAGTCCTTCAGCATGAGCGACACATAGCGCACCGCCATGCGCTTGTTGCCGCCTGCGATGGAGACGGCGGTAACGTAGTTGGATAGCCAGTCCTCTGGCTTCGTGTTTCCGTTGTACTTGGGCATGTCACGCGGGAGGGTGAAACCCCGCGAAAAAGGCTCTCTTGCGATGCGAGGTCCGAAGCACTGGTGGACCTCGCCCTCTTCTTCTTCTAGCCGGTGAGACTCCTCCAGGGCATCGAGGCGGCTACGAGCGTCGGGGCCGAATGTCGGGCCTAGATCTCCTAGCCGGTCGTGGATGTTTCCCTTGCGGGCAGCCGGCGGGTTGTTGTAGTTGTATTGGCCATCGCCGGCAGCCGGCGTGTGGTTGAAGTTCTGGCCGCCGCCGGCAGCCGGTGCGTTGAAGCGACTGGGCCTGGAGTTGATGTTGCGCGTGCGATTCCCTCCCGGCTGCGGGGCTTGCTGGGGCTGGACGTGTGGCGACGATGCCAAACGATCGCCTCGAGTCGCGCCGGGTGCGGGGCGCCAGGCGGAGGAGGAGGGGGCGGCGGCGAGTTCAGCGTGGATGCGGCCTCGTTTTGGCGAAACTGGTGATCGGCTGTGTCGAGGAGGTCCTGGATGCGCTGATGCTGTGCACGTAGCTCGTCTCGTTCTAGACTGGCAGTTCTGCTGCGGCGGCTCGTGCTGCGTTCATGTTCTTCGCAGGGGAGCTGTAGACGGGTCGTCGAGTGGGGGTGCTCTGGCTGGAGCATCCGGCTCGGCATCGGCAGTCGGCTCCCCAGCCAACTCGTTGGCGAGGCTGCGCCTGACATTTTCCCGCGGGTTGGGCTCGACGGCGACGGGGTGAAACCGTGGGCGAAGTTGTACTCGCGGACCTGCGCTTCCATGCGTCGATGCATGGCCGCGACACCTCGTGCGCTGCTGAGGAGGAGCTGGCGTGCTTGCTCGAGGAGGATGGCGGCCTGCGCAGGGTCCGCGTCGACGGCGATGGGCGTGGCCAAACCCTCTGAAGCATGGCCTGGATGGAGTCCACGGGGACTTGGGGTCGCTGGGTGCTCGTGACATCGGACACCATGACTTCCGCGTAGACGTGGATCTCGGTGCTGCTCTCGCAGCCGGTCGTCTCCTCGGGGAAACGGTCGACGCAGGGCTGGATGTTGGCGGGGTAGTCGGACGCGATGGCGATGTAGACGCGGTGCTCGCCGAAGTGCAGGACGGTACCATCCTCGGGGAAGGCGGAGCCGGCGAAGCAGTTCGCATTGTCATTGACGAAGTCGAGGGAGCCGAACATCGAGACGAGGCCGGAGGCGACTCGCTCGCCGAGACGGCTGCGGGATCCGCACGGAATGTGACTACGGATGCTGCTATCTGCCCCACGGTGGGCGCCAATGACGTGGTGTGGAACACGGCATATGCCACGGGATGGCTAAGATGGGTGCGGGAACAGCGCGCTGCAGCATCGGCATCCGCGGGGATTGCGCCGGAGCGCTAACACGGGAAGTACCCAGGTTCGGAGTCCTCCCGGAGGAGGTAAAACTCCTACTCCTGCTCGATCTCTCTAGCATGGGTGGACACAGTACAGAGTTGCTCCTCGAACTGTTCGGTGAGCTCTCCATGGCTCCATTGTCTCCCTCTAGCTATCGGGGGTGGGGAGGAAGAAGTGTTGGTCACCCTCTACTTGGGCATCCAGACATCCTTATATAGGGCTGGCTGTCTGGCTTACAGGCGGGTCCGGCTGGCCGCGCCAGCCGGTCTATGTCGGCTACAGGGGTGTTTCACCGTGACGCCGCTTGTCCGCATTACAGTCGAACTGCATAGGCTTGCAGGAGATGTCCGGCTAGACTTGGCGACGTGGAGGGCTAGGCGGCGATGGCGCCGGCCCCCGCCTATGCGGCAGACAGCTCTTAGGATCTCTTGCCGGTATGCTGGGCGACGCTCCGTGTCTCCCGCCTGTCGGGCTTCTAGGTGCCGTAGGGGGCGTAGGGCTAGACCTCGCTTTAGCCCATGCCTGGGCAACGTGGAGGGCTAGCCGAACACGGCCCCGGCACCTGCCCAACACGGGCCCTTGTCTTCCGCTCGTCATAGGCAGACGGCAGCCGGTCATCCGGCTAATGCAGTTGACTTTGGTCGCATATGGCGGGCATCGTTTGTCGCTATCTGCTTGTCTCTGAGAATCGTGATGATGACGAGCCTGCAGTTCTCTTGCCCATGCCGCCCGGCTATGCTTCGATGGGCTAGGCGGAGGCCGGCTGCGCTCGGGGCAGATGGTCTCGGTCAAGCCGGGCAGCCGGAGGCGGCCAAGCTGAAGACTCGTTTGATTTCGCGTTTCACTCGGGATCTTCTGTGGGTCTTTGGGCACCCGGGTTTCATCCCCATGTCAATATATAGAGGAAATATATATCCGGCGATTTTGTATGCGGACACTAGTTGTCCCGGATCATATAAATAAGTAATTAATCTCGGGAATTCTCTGTAAAAAGGAAATATTCAGTTTGGGAATTAATTCAACAAAATTATTAAAGGAAAAATATTGAAAAGAAAAAGAAAAACATGAGCCCAGCAAGAGGGGCTACCGAGTGGGCCCATGGGGCCCACAAGGCAGTCGCACCTCCCCATAAGGCGGGTGGGCCAAGGGCCACGAAAGGGGGATCCCTTGACTGAAACCCTAATGGGCCTCGGGCCCATGGGGGGCGGACGGCGGCTAGGGCAAGGATGGGTGCGCCCCTCCCCAACGCTAGGGTCGGTTCGGGTGCAGTGGACCCCATAGGGGCGGCGGCGGTGGAGGGGTTGCTCCCTCCTCCAAGCACCCCTCCCCCCTTGACGCACTATATATACTCCCCTCCCTTTGAAGACACACAAGTTCTCTCAAGTTTTCTCCCTTTGGAGAAATTGAAAGATAGATTTTAATCTAAAAGCGTTGAGGCGTCCTCTCTAGTTAGAGGTGTTTTCTCCGATTAGATCTAGATATAATATCTCTCTCCATCTCTCTCTCTCTCTCCTTCTCATGTGTTGAGATATCCGCCTTCATATACACCAGTAGTTGCTTAGCGCTAGACAACAAAGCTCAGCTGAACCAGATCCGGCGTACGTGTGCGAACTCTCAGAGGGATGAGACCTCGGACTACCGATGTTTGACCCTCGCTCTATCGGATCCCGAAGGCTGGACACGGGAGTCGGCAACATTTTCTCTACTAGGCTTATCTGAGAGAATATTCCATAGGCTTCATCGACTTATTTTTTTTGACTGAAAACCAGTCGGAGCTGCTTTCATTATGATTAAAAGAAAGGCTGATAGCCAAATGACTCCATTTATGAGGAAAACCAGGCCAGAAAACCGTACAACTCCTAGCAGCGCTAGGTCAACGGCACATGCCAAAGCATGGCACAGCAGCAACAATGATAAACTCAGCAACACCACATCAACAACACTAAACTAACAGCAACAACAACGACACCCATGACACTACAAGGTCTGCACGATACAACCAACTATTGGGTTGCGCGACGGAAAATTAATTTTTTCGTTCAACGTGCTACGCAACACTCCGAGATCTATACTATGAAGATACAAGCGAATACTAAGATCCGAAGATCTAGATAGAATACGTTACCAACACCGAAGTCACGGATGAAGTGTTGATGACGTAGTCGATGTAGCCCATCGATGTCGATGTCGATGACGTGGTCGATGTAGCCTGTCGCCGATTCTCTCAACCAAGCTTGGTAGAGAGATTTCGCCGTCTTCTCCTTGCTTGACCTCCTTGGTCCAGCAGAGCGAGGGTCAGATGCCTCACCCCTCTGAGAGCTCGCACGCATACACCGGGAAAGGTTCAGCAGGGCTTCGTCGTCCAAGCTTGAAACACTACAGGCGTATATGAAGGTGGAATTCTCAACACATGAGAAGGAGAAAGAGAGAGAGATTAGATCTAGTCTAATCGGAGAGGTTGCCTCTAATTAGAGATTCCTCTAAACCAACTAGAAGAGTTCTAAACTTGTGTGTCTATTGTCTATCTCCAAATAGGAGGGGATGGGTTTATATAGATGGCCAAGGGGTTGAGGGACTTGGGGAAGGGGAAAGACCCCAACCCCAATTCGGTTTGGGAGGGGGAGTTGGAGTCCAACTCCAACTCGCCTCCCCCCTCCTTCCTTGCACCGCCCCGGGTGGGGCCCGCCTGCGCACCGACCCTCAGGTGGGCCCGCCTAGCCCACCTCGCCGCCGCCGGTCGCCTCCCCATGGGCCGCTCGGCCCACTAGGGTTCAGCCATGGGGGATCTCCCTTCCCCCCCGAACGTCTTCGGCCCACCACCACCATGTGGGCACCAAGGGCCCATGTGGCAGCCACCTTTTATTGGCCTTTTTAATTCAATATTTTCCAGTAATTATTTATCAATTAAATAAATTAATATTTAGTCAATATTTATTTAAATAATTTTTGTCTAATTAATTCTAATTTGAATATTTCCTTTTACAAAATATTCCTGGAATTAATTACTTATCATATAAAACACTTTTACATGATCCGGGACACCTAGTGTCCACAGATAAAATACTCCGGATAAATATTAGCATTTGCATAAAACACCCTCGGAATAAATCCGACCATGATAGTAACTTCTATCATTCCGAGACATCCAATGTCTGCCTTTATTATCTCTCGGCTATATATAAATATATCTATATCTATCACGCAGATGCCATTCCGATGATACTTTCTCACTATGTTCCAGACCAACCAATATACACAATTTACCAATCCTAGTTTAAGCGTGTCCACCCTACAGGTTCGATAACGTGTAGCTATAATTAGATGTGCTCATCTAATCACCGGCCAGGGTCAAATCCGTGGACGACCTGAATAACTGCTACCGTTATGCGAAGACACTCCGTTGAACCTGTCGATTAATAATACATCATTCCCATTTATCGTGATACCAGAACTTTACCCGAGACATAGATCCGTCGATGTTACCATGAATCTTTCCTGATTCACTACATCTTTGTCTATCTCGTTAATTGACAAGTTCCCTTTACTCGTTCCTGTATTACGATATCCCACACGGTGTAACTTCACCATGCATTGTCTGCAGAACATAATGGATACCTCTCATACCGAGTGGGCCCAGGGCGTATCTCTCTTTTGACTGAGGAGTAATCTTCCATCTCAGAACATTAAGATTATGCACACTATCGTAACCACCCAGTAACTGCCGTTATGATCACCCAGTGACGGCCGTGACAGTTGACAGCACCAAAGTAATTCTTCTAGTATACACAACCCTAATAACCTCATGGTTCAAGGACATGTTGTATAATAACCTTTCTGAGCTAAGGACAAAACAAACAGAATCTCTTAGCATACCAAAACTTGGGTCTACCCAGCCATATTGTTCTCCAACAATACGCCACTTATTGATGCTGACATATACAATGTCCATGACCATGAAATATTGATCATCAAGCATTCAACAAATTAGTCTGTAAATAAGACTAGGGTATATTTTACTGTTCATGTTTTCTACACGTGCGTACGAGCTTTCTCCGGAATCACGTATTCAGAACTCATAGCAGTTATAGCATAGTAAACATGAAACATAATTAATGAATCAGATGTATAAATACATTACCTTATGGTCATACATCCAACAGCAACACGCATGAGGATCTCGACTTCCATCTTCATCTGACTAAGCAAGCTAGGCGCTATGAACTTGGCCATCTGGTTGCCATCCGCCGACACCCCCAAAGGAGGGAGGGGTGACAAACGGAAACGAGATGAAACTCGCTAACCCAGCTTCCGATGAGAGCTTCGAACCCAACCGCAAACATGGTGGACCGGCAAACCCAAAGAACACGTCATGGAACGGCCGACCACCTCCATCATCACCGCAAGCCGCGAAGCTCACACCGGCTGGTAATACTTGGACGGAGACACCACACGACCAATTAAGGTGGTTCCAAGACGACGCCTCCAAGGAGGAAGCGACGTCGAAGACGCTTCAACATCTCTTCCGCTTCAACGGTGTTGGTAACATATTACAGCAAGATCATTAAATTGTTGTTTCACTTGTGTCTTCATATTAGATCTTTGCGGATATGTAAGACAGACAATTTTAAATTCCTGCACGTGACCCTACACAGTTGTGGCGACTTATCGACATCTCCTGGAGCTCTGTTTGTTAGGGTCGCTTTCCTCGGATGCGCATCATCATGTATCAAAGAGGCAAACACATGTCGTCTTGTGCCTTTCTTGGTTGCAAACACGTGTATTTGGAGGATATGTGATCACAGCTCTCACCATGCGTCTTCATATATCATGGTAATACTGGAGCATATATTGCGTCGAAAATTGTCTTATGGACCGAAATAAGCCAGGCTTGAATCACGAGTGAAATCAATGTTGCATAAGTAATGGAGACATCGATTCTACACCAGATGTAACAATGTAAATTTTGGGAGAAGGTGAGAGGGTGGTAGTAAGGGGTGCTTACCGGTGCTAGAGTGGAGGAGCTGGTGCCAGAGATAAGGCCAACGAGCCGCTGCCATACATGAATGCGATGAGCCGATGCGAGAGGGGTGGAGCTGGTGCCAAAGGTCTACGGCCGCCGTGCCGATGCGAGTGCTGGAGATATGTGTCTATGCCGTCACTAGTAGTGCCGAAATAAGAGGTGGAGATTTTACCCTACTGGAGCTGAGCAGCTAAGAGGGAGGTGACATGAGCTTTGGCACCAAACACTAGTGGAAAACAGGGATGCAGTCCCGGTTCGTAGGGGACTTTAGTCCGGTTGGCCAACCGGGACTGGCCAACTGGGACTAAAGCCCCCCCTTTAGTCTCGGTTCGTTACGAACCGGGATTAAAGTCCCTCCCACGTGGTTGTGCAGAGCGCGCGTGTCTGGGGATCTTTAGTCCCGGTTCGGAACACGAACCGGGACCAAAGGTTTGTGCAATTTTGTTTTATTTTCGTTTATTTTTCAGGGTGGCTTTAGGGTTCAGGAGGGGTTTAGGGTTTCTGATTTTGTGTTTAGGAGGGGTTTGCGGAGATCACGTCGATGCGCCAAAAACAAGTTTTCGTACCCATAAAGTAGTACATGAAGATCAAGTACGTACGTTGGTGCATATACATAACACATACAATTTGGTACATGTATCTACTTAATTACATTTGGAGATCACTAGCTAGTACATGGAGGCATATTATTTTTCCGTATAGTGGTATTCTCCGGTTTCAGGTATGACCTCCGTAAGGAGAAATCCCGCCAATTCCTCCGCAATTGCTTTTAGGCAGACATGTGGTATGAGCGCGTTCCGCTTCCTCCGCAACTGTAAAAGAAGCAGATCAAAACAATTACGAATGAAACACAACACGCAATTGATGGTAACAAAATGAAATTGTGGAAAATGTTTACGTACTTATTTATTTCTTTGATTATTGATTCTCTCACTGGTCTTCATGTGAATGTTCTCGCAAATGTAGTATGCACATAAATTAGACCCCGCTGGCTGTACGAGGCACCACTATACGAGAATAAAATTTAATCAAAAAATAATCGAGCATGCCAATGGTATTGAAACTAGAATTAAAGAGATGTGCGGACCTAGGTAGTACTACTTACCTTGTTCAGACAAGAATCCAGCTTCTCTTTCCATACACCGGGTTCTTCCTTGATGAACCGTTTCCAAACCCTGCCCGACAAACAAAATGAATAAAAGAGTTATTAATTACTTGATATCAGAAAATGAACGAAACAGACCGATATATTGAGATTGAAATTACCTCTGGATCATATAATACAGGCTCGCAAAATCTTTAGGATTTTTCCTTAATGAGTCCAGGACTTCAACTTCTCCGATGTCAATTTTAATGACTAGCAGAATAAAGTGGAACCTGCGCACGTTTATCATGCATAACTCATCAATTACACTTAGCATGGGGGGGCAAAAAAGAATGTGTACAAGACAATAACACTCACTTGAAGTTGTAAGGAAAAAGTATTTCTTTTTTTGGTATGTTGTCGCTTAAAAAAAGTAGCAAAAGTGCCTCTGTGTCCTCGGGGTGCTTTTCTACGGTGACTTCATGAACTTTATCTGGGTCAGTGAACCCAATATCCCAGATTGATTCCTTTTTGCATTAGAGAATCTTCATTCTGCATAATAGCGTACAAAAGAATATCGGGAGGATAATTACTGGCAATGAACGAGCTGAGCTAAAGACTTAAATTACAGAAATAAATCACTTACAGACAATAGCAACTGACGAGAGATTTGTCGAGTTCCCGGAGATTGTATAACTGAAAAAGCTCGGGAAAATCAATATGCACACCGTATTCTTGGAAGTAGTGCTCTTCCTTAACTCGCGCCATGATATAAATTTTCCCTTCCTTTGCGGCTTACATGTACCTGTCATGCAATTTTCACAATTGTGTTGTTAGACCCTCGACCTCCTCATCTCTGACCAGAGGCTTCCCGTAAACATATTTATATGCCATCTCGGCAATGGGGTAACCTGAGTCACCTATGACTTGAGGAGCAACATTGAGACCAGTATTGTCGTTCTGCTTGTCGGTAAACACCTTGAGCGGGGGGACCGATTGTACTTCCTGTTCTCCGAGCTGGGCAACTTTTTTCCCGCATTTACTCTTCGACCCCAGTGAGCTATATGACATGTAAATAGAGCGCTCATAGTCTGTTGGCGGCTTTGGTTCCGGGTTATATAAGTTCTGAATGCAGCGCTCAATGTTGTCCACATGTATCTTGGATGTAAAGCTTGGCTCGGGCATTTTCGGTGCAAGTTGTCTTTTGTTATTGGCAGCCACCCACGCGGCGTTTTCCTCGACAATCCTTTCGTAAGGTAACTTCTCAGGAGTCCTCTCTTTTGCCTTCTTTTTCTGTGCCCTCTTAATTGGCGAATGGATGGGCTTCCGCTTCGTCCACTTAATGGGCTCCATCTTGGGGAGGGGTGGTCTTTCCTGACGTTGTTTGCTACGAGGAGGAGTTGGTCGAGACGGCTGATACACCGGAGATTGAGATGGACTCGTGCTGGGGTCCCCCTCGGGGAGGGGTGGACTTTGCTGATTGGTACAAGGAGGAGTCCGTGGAGGGGTGGAGGCTGCAAACACGATGTGTTCTATTTTCCATAGAATTATACCAGCCTTGACTTCTCCCAGTTTCGTCTCCACGTCACCTCCAGCCTTGTCAAGCTAAAGTGTCTGAAGTCCCGGCAGAACTTCATCCACCCCAACACGAGCAAAGCCACCTGGAATCTCACTGCCATGGAAGCTTGCTCCAGGCTGGTTAGGTAAAGCATAGCCGACCGCCACTTTGAAGGATATGTTCTTCATTGACGGATGTAGATCACACGGTGTCTTCTCCGTGATATCATCCACGGGGCACTGAGCCTGCGGTTCATCATCCAGCAACGCCGTGGAACCCACACTGCTTTTCCCACGTGATGGGGGGACGATACTGGGAGACGTCAAGGGTTCCTCCTGGTGCTCCTGCTGCCTAATGACAATGCGTTGCAATTCCTCCAGTTGCGATTCTATCCGTTGGATCCGGTCTGCTTTCACCTTCTCACGGCTTCTATAACTGCCAATGCACTCCGGAAACCCTTTCTTCCACAGATAACCGGGGCCATAGCCTCATGTTCGTCCTTTTTTTTCAAGATTCTTGAGGGCGAATGTCAGCTCGTCGTTCTCTCTGCCTGGCTTTAAAGTTCCATCTCGAACTTTTCCTATTGCTTTAACAAGCTCTTTTGTGACATCCTCAATTTTTTCTTATTTTTTCCCTTGCAAGAAGCTTCCATGTCTCTGGGTCCAACGTTGACCCATGCCCGTACAACCAGCGCTTGGACCTCTCGGGAAAATCATTCGTTTCTGGAATGATCCCTTTAGCAATCAGGTCGGCGTCTCTTTTTTCCCACTTAGGCGCGACAGTCACGTAGCCACCTGGCCCCAGAATATGGTGATATTCCTTCTTCGAAGCATTTATCTTATTTTTTGCCGACCTTTCCAGAGCTTCAGACGATTCCTTGTACGCCTTAAATGCGGCCCAGTGATAATTGTGCTTCTCTAGTGTTCCGGTGAAAATTGGAGCTTTTTTAGTCTTCTTATAAGTATTCCATATATTTTTCTTGAAGGTCTGGAATTGTGTGGCCATCTTCTTAAGAGCCCACTCCTTGACTTTCTCCTTCATTTTCTTCTCCTCAATATCGGACGGAAGTGACGGTAGACTGAAAGATGTCATGAGCTTATCAAAAAGATCATCTTTGGATCTATCGTCGACATAACTAACTGATCCATCGTCGTCCTTTGGCTTATGCCATTCTCGAGTGCTGATCACGATATTGTCACTAACAATAACTCCACATTGATTTATAAATTTTGTTCTGTTCTCTTTGGGCTGAAGCGGTTCGCCATCTATACCAACTTTGTCGATCACTAAACTTATATGATCGCCCAACTTTTTGCTCGGGCCTCGTGGCCTTTTAGATGATTGGCTCGATCCCGATGGCTAAAAGAAAAAAGATTCGTTAAAAAGTGGAACAGAAATCAACTCCATCACGTGATCAACAAAGTCTTAATATATATACCGCGCCGGAATTTATTACAGCTTGTTCTCCATCTAGTGATCCGGAGGGCCCTTGGTCTCTTTGTTCTTGCTCAACTCCATCACCGTAGTCGTTAAAGAATTGTGAGCCGAAATCTTCTTCAGCTTCCCCACGGTCGGCATCTTCTCCACGGCCGACATCTTCTCCACGGCCGGCATCTTCTCCACGAATTATTGATAATAGATGTTCTTCACCGTCGTCTCTGTTGTAGGGGTCCATAGCTTAACTACAAAACGGATATGTAAAAAGGTAAAAAATATTAGCACTTGAATATATAATGTAAAAAAGGAAAAAATAAGGTACCCAATATTAATGAGCACTTTTCATCTAACACTAATTTTGCTTCTAACAAATTTGCCTAAAATTGGCAAACAAATTCATCTAACAAATTACTTCTAACAAAAGTGGCTAACAAATTTTGACTAAAATTGGCTAACAATCTAACAAATTTGCTAACAAATTCATTTAACAAATTTTCATCTAACAAAAAATGCCTAATTGTCATCTAACAAATTTGCTAACAACTAAAATTTGCTAACATTCTAAAATGCATTCTAAATTTGCTAACAACATCATTCTAAAATTTGCAAGAATTTTAAATTTGCTAACATTCTAGGCCTCGTTTAATAGTTGCTAACATCATATTTCCTTTGTTGTTTTCCTTTGAATCAAATGCTGCTACAGTAGAAATTCCTAAAGGAATAGAAATCCTACACTTTTCCTGCAACAATCCTTTGAATCAAAGGGGCCTAAATGGAGTGGGTACGGTTAGGGTTGAGTGCGTGTTGTTTACCTCGTTGAGGTCGCCGGAGATGGAGACGATGACGGCGTCGAGGAGCGCGGCAGAGGAGTGGATGGAGGCGCGGGCGCGGCGGACGGCGTGATGGCGCGGACTCCGGCACGACGGCGCGACTGCGCGGACTCCGGCGCACGGGCCCCTCCTCGGACGCGACGGCGGAGGCGCACGGGGGCGCGGGGTGGAGTGGCGCGCGCGGGCTCGGCTCCACACGCAGCGGCGTCGGACGGGCTGTGGATGGGCGGCGGCAGGGCTTCGCCGGCCGGGCGACGGCGAGCAAGGACAGGCGCGGCGGCGGCAGGGCTTCGCCGGGGAGAGAGAGGAAAAAGAAGCGCCGGGGGGATTTTGGATTCGATTTGGTCGCGAATCGCACTAAGTGCTGCCAAAAGGAGCTTTAGTCCCGGGTCGTGGCTAGACCCGAGACTAAAGATACTTTAGTCTCGGTCCGTGTCTTGACCCGGGACTAAAGCTCAAAATTTGGGCCGCCCGCTGAATTTCGCGCGCGAAGCCCACATTAGTCACGGTTCCAGACACGAACCGAGACTAATGGGCTTTTCCTTCATCTTTTTTCTGATTTACTTTTTTGTAGTTTCTGTTTCTTTTTTCTTTTTTCTTCTATAGCTTTTTCATTTAGCTGTTTTTATTCTCCATTTTAATAATTTTTTTAAAATATCTTTGATTTCCTTTTATTTGTAAAACTCATACCTATATTTGATATAATTGTATTTTTTGTAAAAATCAAATATCTATATTTGATATAATTGAATTTCATGAAACTTATTGTAATCTTCTGACATGTCTGTCTTGTCCTCCACTCCCACGATGTTTCTTTTCCCTGAAAGAATATGTGGCGCTTTGGCTCATCGTATGATGTATTCGCTTGCTTATCTTTTCTTTTTTTCGGTTTGGTAGACATGTCCTTCACATAGAAAACCTGAGCCACTTCACTGGCTAGGACGAATGGTTCGGTGTCGTACCCAAGATTCTTGAGATCCACTGTAGTCATTCCGTACTGCGGGTCTACCTGTACCCCGCCTTCAGGTTGAACCATTTGCACCAGAACAAAGGGACCTTAAAAAAGGTCCATAGTCAAGTTCCCATATCTGCTCTATGTAACCATAATATGTGTCCTTTTGCCCATTGTTGTTTGTTGCATCAAAGCGGACACCACTGTTTTGGTTGGTGCTCTTTTTATCTTGGTCGGCCGTGTAAAATGTATTCCCATTTATCTCGTACCCTTGAAAAGTCAATATAGTCGAAGATGGTGCTTGGCCAACAAGTATAGCTGTTCTCCAACAGTGGTGTCATTAATGAGACGTGTTTGCAACCAACCGCCGAAAGTCTTCACGTGTTCTCCATCAATCCAATCTTCAGGCTGCTCCGGGTATTTGAGCGTAAAATATTCTTGTGTTCCTCGATATACGGAGCCACCAAGCTGGAATTATGTAGAACTGTGTAGTGTGCTTGAGTGAAAGAATGCCCGTCCATACATATTATTGCTTTCTTTCCTAGCGTGCCTTTTCCACGCAGTCTCCCCTCATGGCGCGATTGAGGAACACCGATCGGCTTAAGGTCAGGAATAAAGTCAACACAAAACTCAATGACCTCCTCTGTTCCATAGCCCTTGGAGATGCTTCCTTCTGGCCTAGCACGGTTATGAACGTATTTCTTTAAGACTCCCATGAACCTCTCAAAGGGGAACATGTTGTGTAGAAATACAGGACCGAGAATGGAAATCTCTTCGACTAGGTGAACTATGAGGTGCGTCATAATATTGAAGAAGGATGGTGGGAACACCAACTCGAAGCTGACAAGACATTGGACCACATCCTTCTGTAAACTTGGTAGAGTTTCTGATTGATCACCTTCTGAGAAATTGCATTGAGGAATGCACATAGCTTCACAATGGGTACTCGAACATTTTCCGGTAGAAGCCCCCTCAATGCAACCGGAAGTAATTGTGTCATAATCACGTGGCAGTCATGAGACTTTAGGTTTTGGAACTTTTTCTCTGCATGTTTATTATTCCCTTTATATTCGACGAGAAGCCAGACGGGACCTTGATACTGCTCAGGACTTCAAAAAAGATCTCCTTCTCTTCTTTGGTAAGAGCGTAGCTGGCAGGACCTTGATACTTCTCTGGATTCAGGTCGTCTCGTTCGTGCATACGTTGCTGGTCCTGCCGTGATCCGGTGTATCTTTCGTCTTCCCATACACGCCCAAGAAGTTTAGCAGGTTCACGCAAAGATTTTTCGTCACGTGCATCACGTCGATTGCAGAGTGAACCTCTAGGATTTTCCAATAGGGTAGCTCCCAAAATATAGATTTCTTCTTCCACATGGGTACGTGTCCGTCAGCGTCATTCGGAACAGATTGTCCGCCAGACCCTTTCCAAAGATTACTTTTAAATCCTTGACCATATCATATATAACATCCCAGTAGGGCGGGTAGGCTTCGTCCGGTGATCTGCCTCACCTTTGAAATGCTTGCCTTTCTTTCTTACGGGATGCTTGTTTGGAAGAAATCGACGATGCCCCGGGTACACATTCTTGTTACCTAAATATATACTTTCAGTCTCACCTAAACAGTGCGTGCATGCATTGTATCCCTTGTTTGACTGTCCTGAAATGTTACTAAGAGCAGGCCAATCATTGATGGTTACAAACAACAACGCTCGTAGGTCAAATTCCTGTTTGTGCTCATCCCACACAGTACACCTTCTTCACGCCACAACTGTAAAAGTTCTTCAACCAATGGCCTCAGGTACACATCAATGTCGTTGCCGGGTTGCTTCGGGCCTTGGATGAGCACTGGCATCATAATGAACTTCCGCTTCATGCACAACCAAGGAGGAAGGTTATAGATACATAGAGTCACAGGCCAGGTGCTATGACTGGAGCTCTGCTCCCCAAAAGGATTAAAGCCATCTGTACTTAGACCAAACTTAAGTTCCTTGCGTCACTGCAAATGTCGAACTCTCTGTCGATTTTTCTCCACTGCGACCCATCAGCGGGGTGTCTCAGCATCACGTCTTTCTTACGGTCTTCTTTGTGCCATCGCAACAACTTGGCATGCTCTTTGTTTTGGAACAAACGTTTCAACCGTGGTATTATAGGAGCATACCACATCACCTTGGCAGGAACCCTCTTCCTGGGGCGCGGCTCGCCCTCAACATCACCAGGGTCATCTCGCCTGATCTTATACCGCAATGCACCGCATACGGGCATGCATTCAAATTCTCGTACTCCTCACCGCGGTAGAGGATGCAGTCATTGATGCATGCATGTATCTTCTGCACCTCTAATCCTAGAGGGCAGACAACCTTCTTTGCTTCGTACGTACTGGGGGGCAATACGTTATCCCTTGGAAGCATCTTCTTTATTATTTTCAGCAATTTTCAAATCCCTTGTCAGATGTACCATTCTCTGCCTTCCATTGCAGCAATTCCAGTGTGGTACCCAGCTTTTTCTGGCCATCTTCGCAATTTGGGTACAACAATTTTTTGTGATCCTCTAACATGCTCTCCAACTTCAACCTCTCGTTTTCACTTCCGCAGTTTATCTGTGCATCAAGAATGGCCCGACGAAGATCATCATCGGGCTCATCAACAATGGGCTCTTCTTCAGCTTCGTCTTCCCCCATTGTAGTACCACCGTGTTCAGTGAACATAGGATAGTTGTCATTATCCTCTTCTTCTTCATTGTCTTCCATTATAACCCCTCTTTCTCTGTGCTTGGTCCAACAATTATAGCCGGACATGAAACCGGACTGCAACAGGTGGAGTGAGGGTTTTGAGGAGAGTAATCTCGTATTCTTACAGACACTACATGGACAACAAATAAAACCATTCCCTTGTTTGCCTCAGCCACATGGAGAAAATATGCAGCCATCATGAACTGGGGACTGCGTCGGTCACCGTACATCCATTGCCGGCTCATCTGCATTATATAAGTATATCAAAAACCATTACACTACACATCATGAATAGATAAGTGACCAAATTAATTAATACAAGTTCATCACATTAAAAGCAAAGTAGAGTAGTGACCAAATGTAATACATAGTTCTCATAAACATACATTGAAACTAACATACAACTATCTAAAGAATTTAAATCCAACAACAAATGCGATCAAAATCGCAACTAAGGTAATTATTGAACCAACAACATAATGATACCAAGCCTCTTGATTAATGGCATATTTTCTAATCTTTTTAATCTTCAAGCGCATTGCATCCATCTTGATCTGTGATCATCGACGACGTCGGCAAGCTTGAATCCAATTTCATCTTCTCTTCTAGGCATTGGAGACGAAGATCTTCACTTCTTTTCAATTTTGCTTTCAAATCATTGTTTTCTTTTTCAAATAAATTTAGCATCTCGACAAGAGGGTTGGTTGAAATTTCCGGTTCAACTACCTCCTAGATAAAAATACTATGTCAAGTTCATCGGCATAATGGTAATAAACACGAAATGAAGCAAATAGCTAGTTATAAAAGATAATATACCACATCGGAATCATAGACCGACGAGGGCCGACGGGTACTCCTATTAAAACCATGGCACTATAATATAACAACAATCATACAAGTAAGAAAATTATACAAGTAATAACTATGCATCTAAATCATACAACTAAGATTTTTTTAAAATAAAAGATAAAAAGGCTCACCAAGGTAGCTCCGGTGGCGGGACGACGCGGGCGATCGACGGTGGTGAGGACGGGGACGGAATGGCACTAAAACCCACAAATCATATTTTAATTTGAGTTCAAATTGCATATAAAACGAATGAACTCCCTAACTTAGGCATTTCATCAAACACCTAGCTAGCAATACAAAAATGAAATGAGCTAAAATGAGCTAAATTAGCAACGCCGGCAGAGTTGCTGACCGCAAACGGGAGAGTTGCTAACCCTTGGATAGATGGGTGCCGCCAATCTTGACAAATCGTGGAGAAAAATGGAGATGAGCTCGAGCTCGGGTGAGAAAAATGGTGGTGTTGCTCGAGCTGGAAAATGGAGGGCTGCTCGGGGGTGGGAGATGATATAGTGGGAACATTAGTCTCGGGTCGTATTAAGACCCGGGACTAAAGGTCCATCATTGGTCGCGGTTCGTAACACAAACCGCGACTACAGGTCATCGCGTGGACCCCACCTCTACGGCTGCCTGCCGTGGACATTTAGTCCGGTTCGTGATATGAATCGGGACTAATGATCCCTCTCTACCCGGGACTGGTTTCGTGCGTCGTCGCCTCCGATCGAACCGGCACTAATGATCACATTAGTCCGAGGTCGAAAATTCGCGGGGACAAATACGCGGGATGGATGACCCTGTTTCTACTAGTGCAAACCACACCAAAGTATTTTGTCTCATGTCCATCTCCATCAATGCTATCCAGCGCACCCCGTTCTTCCCCATGCGCCTGCCATGGGTTGGCCTCACTAGAAAGGACAATTCAGGTTTTCCCATGGGGCCTCTCTCTAAGTGCTTTGAGATCATGCGTAGCTGGCCCAGCGCCTCCCACGACAAACCAAGCAACCGATTTTTTGCACCCAACGGGCCTATTTGGTGTAGGTGCGACCATTCAAACACGCCCTGGGTGGATCACCTTATAGTTGATTTGAATGCGCTCTAGAGGCTGTGACCAAGTCAAGCCCCTTTTGCTGTCGCGAGATGGTGTTCTCCACTATCATCTGTTATGCTAGCTTTGCTCCTCTGTCTGGATGCATGCGCATCTTTTTCAGTTTCAGCTTCAACAAATTTGTATTCAACCTTGGGATCCCGACAGGGTTCTGACGAATGGCTCTTTGCAGGATGGTCAGCGACGAACAATAGCGGCGATTTAAAGACATATCCTGGAGTACTGGTTTGCTATGGCGGTTCACTCCAGACGCGTGGAATCATGCATCAAAGCGGCAACCATGTGTGGTCTTGTACCTTTTTTTATTGGTTACAAACATGTGTCTTTGGAAGGCAAAGTTGTAATTTTTTTTATTTTTATGCCTTTACTCGCTCCGTACCAAAATAAGATGTTTTAGACATTTCTATTTGTACTACTCACTCCGTTCCAAATTAGATGACTTCTATTTGTCTACATACACATGTATCTATATTTGTAACATGTCTAGATACATGCACATGTGGATAAAGAAAAGTCATCTAATTTGAAACGGAGTGGGTACATACGTGTTGAAATAAGTGAATCTACACACTAATACACGTCTAGATACTTCCATCTAAAGAAAAATGGTTAAACATCTTATATTTTGGTATGGAGATACTATATACTTGTGCGATGTACCCTTGTTCTGGTTCCTTTTGGTCCACTATATATGGTTTTATACTTTTATAAGAAAGGGATTCGCAAGAACAAAAAGCTCTGACATCAGGACCCAAAGATGATGTCGTACATGACGTCACTCACCTTCTAGAAGGCGACGTCGAAACGTTGCTGCATGGCCTGCACCAGCGCGGCGTGGTTTTTTAGGCAATCTATCCCAAGATGTACCTGTACGCGAATAACGGGAAAAAGAGATCCAGAGAAAAATTTAAACGTTCGACCGTCACTAGTAGAAAAAGGACTTTTGGTCCGGAGTACTGTTTTGCCATTAGCCCCGGTTCAGGCAAAAACCGGGACCAGTGCCTGGCACTGGTCCCGGTTCGAGCTGCCAGGGCCCCGTGGGGCAATGGTCCCGGTTCGGTTGGGGGCATTGGTCCCGGTTCATGCCAAGAACCGGGACCAAAGCTCCAGAACCGGACCACGTGGCATGCCGCGGAGCTTTGGTCCCGGTTCGTGCCAAGAACCGGGACCAATACCCCTCCCCTGCCTATATATTGTTGCCCCCACCCCCCTCTCTCCTCTGTTTTTTTTTCCTGGATTGGTGGGAAGTGGGGGTGCTAGTTTTTTTTCTCTTTGCCACGCACAAGATGTGTTCGATGAAATGCCCGACCCACCGAGGTTAGCAACTTTATCCTTTTCGTCTGTAATTGATACAGAAATATTGCACGTGTCGATGTACGGTGGTCATTTCACTATTCAAGATGTTATTGTAATGGTATTTGATAAACTTAATTATATATATGATGCAGATGGATGCACGGATGCGATGGATGTACGGCGAACGACGCAGTTCCGAGTTTATTGCAGGCCTGCATAAATTTCTCGATGTGGCTGAGGCAAACAAAGTGAATAATTTTATGCCTTGTCCATGTGAGAAGTGTCGGAACGTCAGGGAGTACTCTGACCCGAGAACCATTCAAGACCACGTGATTCGGAAAGGTTTCATGCCCAGCTATAATTGTTGGACCAAGCACGGAGAAAGAGGGGTTACGATGGAAGACAATGAAGAAGAGGAGGATGATGACAACTATCCTATGTTCCCAGAGGAATGCGGTGATACTGTTATGGAAGACGTTGAAGAAGAAAGAGGTGAACATCGGGCATCAGATGAGCCCGCTGATGGTCTTGGTGGGGTCATTTCTGATGCAAAGCGAGAATGCGATACAGAAAAGGAGAAGCTAAAGTTGGAGGCCATGCTTGAGGATCACAAAAAGTTGCTGTACCCAAACTGCGAAGATGGCAGCACAAAGCTCGGTACCACACTGGAACTGCTGAAATGGAAGGCAGAGACTGGTTGTTCTGACAAGGGATTTGAGAAGTTACTTAATCATAAATCTTACTTAATCAATTTTTATCGATTTATACGTATTATTAGTCGAGTTTCGACTTACGGATTTAATCATGTTGAAAGTTTTGTCAATTCAAAATATGCAATAAAGTTAATGCATTTTTAATTGAAAATGGCAAAATGGTTAATAGTTTGTATAGTTAGAATAATTATTTTAGAAAACAGAAAATGGTTTTGGATTATTTATTCAAATTTAAAAACTTTTCATGTTGAAAGTCTTTTCAGATTCAAAACCATTTGAAATTCATATCCAAACACCTAAATAAGAAAAAAAAAAGGCGGGAACAAAATTTCAGAACTGAAAAGTTCGAAATAATTTTGAAAAAGGACTCTTTGGTCCCGGTTTCTACCAAGAACCGGGACCAATGAGTCCGTGGATCCCGCGGCATTAACTGCCCACTCTTTGGTCCCGGTTGGTGGAAAGAACCGGGACCAAAGGGTCATTGGTCCCGGTTCTTGCCAGCAACCGGGACCAATGAGTCCTAGTATAACTGCTCGCGCCCTCTCTTCTTCCCCATTCAGGCAAAATCGACTAAGGACCGGAAGGCGCGACGCAGAGCGAAACGACGCCGGCAGGCTGCCCGACCTCCACGCCGCGCCCCACGCCGCGCCCCGCCGCCGCCGTCGACGTCCGCCGCGCCCTGGACGGCCGCGCCACCTCCTCCACACGCGCCACCTCTCCTCCACGGCCGCGCCCCCCGCTCGCGCCCTCCACGGCCGCCCCCACGCCGTCGACGCTGCCCCCGACGCCGCGCCGCCCCAACACCGTCGACGCCTCTCGCGCCCCCGACGCCGGCCGCACGCCCACACCCCTGCCCTGCCCTGACGCCGCCTCGCCGTCCCTGCCGATCGATCCCCGGCCGCCGTCGCCGCTACGTACGTACTGTACACGTCCAAATGTTGGCAAAATTCGTCCAAATGTTGGCAAGATTTTTTTTTTGTACAATGTATATTTGTTGTTCACCAAAATGTTAGCCAATTTACAGTTTTAGTGTGATGTATATTTGTTGTTCACCAAAATGTTAGCCAATTTACAGTTTTTTTTGTACAATATATATATTAGATTAAAATTGTAGGTTACAATTTTAGTGTGATGTATATAGTGAATTACTTGCTGCATTCTACTAGGTTAGAAGTAATTAGATTAAAATTGTAGCAATTGTGATGTATATAGAAATTGTTAGGTTAGAAGTAATATATTAGATTAAAATTGTAGGTTACAATTTTAGTGTGATGTATATAGTGAATTACTTGCTGCATTAGGGAAAACATTTAGGATTTTTTGTGATGTAAAATTGTGTTAGGAATTGTTAGTACTGTGTTAGGAGTTTACGGGTTTACGATACGAGTTTACGAGTTTACGGGTTTACGATACGAGTTAACGAGTTTACGGGTTTACGATACGAGTTAACGAGTTTACGGGTTTACGATACGAGTTTACGAGTTTACGGGTTTACGATACGAGTTTACGGGTTTACGATACGAGTTTACGGGTTTACGGGTTTACGATACGAGTTTACGGGTTTACGATACGAGTTTACGGGTTTACGATACGAGTTTACGGGTTTACGATACGAGTTTACGAGTTTACGGGTTTACGATACGAGTTTACGGGTTTACGATACGAGTTTACGGGTTTACGATACGAGTTTACGGGTTTACGATACGAGTTTACGAGTTTACGGGTTTACGATACGAGTTTACGAGTTTACGGGTTTTCTAATTTGTTCTTGCAAATGAGATGATATTGTAGATGTATCTTGACATATGGAACAAGTTACCCAACTAAAGTTTTGTGCATTGTTCTTAATTTGCAGAAACTATGGAACGAGACGAAGATCAGGAAAATATCCTCCAGGATATAATCCGCGGGCCGGAAGATATTGTCGATGTCACCACGGAGTTTTTGAACAACTCCGGTGAGGGAGATGAGTCTCTCAACCGAAGAGACGGCTCCGGTGAGGTAGAACCCGACGGCCGGGGTGAGGGAGAAGTCAGCGAGGGAGAGCTCGTCGGCGATGCGAAGAAGGGGGAGACGACGGAGGCACCGGCGAGAGGGAGAGGGGCACCGGCGATAGCGAGAGGGGGCACCGGCGAGAAGGAGAGGGGGCACCGGCGAGAGGGGGCACCGGCGAGAGGGAGAGGGGGCACCGGCGATAGGGGGCACCGGCGAGAGGGAGAGGGGGCACCGGCGAGAGGGGGCACCGGCGAGATCGAATCCTAAACCCTAAATACCAAAAAAAAAAAAGCACTCATTGGTCCCGGTTCTTAATACGAACCGGGACCAATGAGTCTCCCCCACGAGCAGCCAGACCAGGCCACGTGGACAACCATTGGTCCCGGTTCGTGGCCCAACCGGGACCAGCATTGGTCCCGATTGGCCAGTCCCGGTTGGGCAACCGGGACTGAAGGCCCAACCGAACCGGGACCATAGGCCCATTTTCTACTAGTGCGTATCATTCGCCCCCCTGGCCCCTGCTAAGACGAGGGACTTCACCAGCGAAACCAACCCTTGCCCGCCGCCAGAAACAAGAACAACTAACCCCTCCATCCTCTCTTGCCGCCAATAATCCATCTACATACATACTCCTAGTCCTACATGCGTCGTCTCTCGCAGCCCTAGCAAGCAAGGCGCCGCTCTGCACGGCGTACGTCCGGCGGCCATGGGTCATGACCCTCTGTTTCCAGGGTTGCCGCCGGTGCTCACCCGCGTGCTCGCCGTCGGAGGAGACACCACCAGGCTACACCGCCTGGTCACCAACCTTGGCATGCTGGGCTACCAAGGTGAGCACGTGCTACTGCTACGTACGTAGCTGCATGCAGAGCTCGATTGTTTGCGATCCACCTCGCTAGTAATTTGTACGCCGCGTTGTGATTCTATGCTGTTTGCTTGCTTGCTTGCAGTGACGATTAGCACTGATCCGGCGGCGGCCATGGCAGTGCTGCGCCAGGGCGGCGGCCCGCAGGGTCTCAGCTTCGAAGTCGTGATGGTCGACAGGTCCTCGCAATACCCCAGCGGAAGGCGGGCCGCCGCGCTTGAGCTCTTTCAGTTTGCCGTCCGCGAGCCGCAGCTTTGCGCCTATGGTAATTGCTAGTGCACTCTTAACTTAGTGTGGTTGAGATGGATTTCTTGAGCTGGATGTTTTAGTAAAAAAATCCGAAAAAGAAAACTTAACCTAGCACTTCAGTGAAGTTGCCTATAAAGGTTCACTCTGTGTTTTTCTTGCGTTTGGGGGAAATAAGAAGAGGAAAGGTAGACGTATATTTTACTCGTACGTATATACTGTTGCTACCACTTTTTTTGGTCTGTGCCACATACTCTCCTTTTTATTTCCTTTGTTTTTTGTGGGAAACAATGTATAGTTTTGTATTAATAATATTTTGTTACAATATTATTTCATAAATTTATGTCCAAAGTTAACGGGTGTACATGTATCTTTGTTCATTTACAACTTACACTTTAGGGTTTATTAGTTTTATCCTATAAAGGTAAATTTGGTTTGAGCTATTATCAGATTCCTCTTTGAAGCATAAAAGTTCTAGAAATTAATTTAGCCAACGTGCATTACTATATAAAATTAATCATAGTATTTCAAATTAGTTTAGTTTGTTATTGTTTGAGTATGCTTTGGTTTTGTGATTTTGGAAATGTACTAAAATCGTTGAGTTAGTACTAATGAATTTGGAGCTATGGTAATGGATTCTTTTTTGGAGTATAGGAGTTCGGAACTTTGACCAACATGTAGGCTTGACCGTCTTAAGATAACCATCATTGTTTAAATTAATTTAGTTGGTTGTTATTATTAATGTGCAGAGATATAGAGAACATTGGCTGAAAATAGTCTTGAAGCATATTATGAGTTTGATTTATTTTTCCCTATTGAAACCATCGAAAAGAGCACATGCTGCATTGCCTCTGCATTAACGAAAGGGAACTAGAGTTTCATCTCCCGATGAATTTACTATGTTACAAATAACACAAATGCCACAACTAAACCTTACATTACTTAACATATCTAAGTTTGAGCTTTTGATCAACCTGCTTAGAATTGAATAAATTAATTGAAGTTTAAGCAACCCAGTTTCCGAAAGGTTTTTTCTTCTTAATTTGACTTAGTAGAAATATAACACCTGAAAGTTAGAGTTTATATATTGACGTCTAAATAAAAACACATAATTCATTACAAGTAGATTTCTTTCAGATCATCTAACATGCATTAATACTTCCTTCGCAAGGATATGGATATGTCTTCTAAAAGGTGGTAGAGATAAATAATGCCACCTTCATCCCAAAATATAAAACGCCCTTGATTTTCTCAATTAGTATAAAGATATATAAAATAGAAGAATTTTGCAAGACAAATGCAACACCATTTATGCATTATCAATGCATATAATTTAGTAATCCATCCACACCATAATATAAGATGCTTTAGGTATTCTAATACGGACAGAATATAGATATATATAGACATATTTTTATGTAGATACACTTATTTTGCTCTGTATGTAGTCCATATTAGAATACCTAAAACATATTATATTATGGTACAGAGGGAGTACATATTAGTGGTCAAATCATGCATTAAAGACCATGCAAAAAGTGCGCTTTATATTTTGGAACGGTGGGAGTAATGTGGTAGAATTAGTTAAAGATATAAAAGCAGCTTTCCATTCGTAAATAGATGGCGTTCTACAAACCATGTAGTCAAACTTGTGTACATTACTTCGATGTATTCAAATTGGTTGGGGGCCAATACTATCACTAGATTTCTCATGAAACATATTTTCATAATAGCATAAACTTGTTTTTGTCCTTTTGTATGCGTAAACCTCACATGTTGGAGATTTTGTTTTGTGTCCATAAAGTCATCTATTAACGCATGGGGTACTGTAATTTAGCCACAAAATTGATACTAATATTTATCGTCACATATGCAATAAAAGGTTTTATATTTATTATTACTTAATACTGACATTTCACATTTTCACTCCTATACAGGGATAAAAGAAGAAGAGACCTATGGACCCCTCGCAATGGAGGATCTTAATAAGTTTAGGAAGGCCATCTACAATGTTGAACCAAATGGACCGAAGTCACGGAGGCCACTCCGAACAGTCTATACAACACCTTGCCATCAACAACGGTGTCTACCATAACAAACTTACCATTCTCAGGAAGAAGGGAGGGGTTAAGGAGCAAGAAACACATAAGCGACACAGACAGTCAGGAGGTGGATGGAGAGCATGCCGAAAGGAGCGGCAACAACCGTCACAAAAGCCAAATAAAGCCCGAGTTGTTTGGACCGATGAACTACACAAAAAGTTTGTGGCTGCGTATAATAAACTCCCCCTTGGAGGTAATGTTGTGAATCATTGCCATGCTCATCTTGTTAATTTGCGTTTAATTAGTAATGTGCTAGACTTATACTATTAATGACTTGCTTGGCTTCTATAAGATAACTTGTTTTATTTGGATTGTTTCTTAGCTGCCGTGCCAAAGAAAATACTGGAGTTGATGAATGATCCTACACTTACTAGGGAGAACATTGCAAGCCACCTTCAGGTAACCGAATTATTCATTCTTTTTACATATTAAAAACGACAATATCCTCCTCTCTTATTTTGTTTTTGCAGATATTAGAACGTAATAAGTATTATATGCATTTCCTCAGATAAACCCGACTAAAGAAGAGCGAAAACAAATGAATGCTTGTGTTTTATGTGTATGTGTAGATATCCGTGTCAAATGTTCTGTCTGCGTGCTCTAAAAACAACAAGTTCAGAGCATATATAGATTATTTTTAGCCTCTCATGCCTCTTCAGTGCGAATTATAAATTACTCAATTTTTTCAAGAAACTTGGTGAATACATAGTATATTTTAGAATCTACTAAGGATAAGTTTGTTCTCTTTTTTTTTCAACATTGTTTTCATTTCTTTTCAATATAGAAAACCTCAAACATGTGGGAAGTAGAAATTTTGTGTCTAAACTAGCCATACATACTCTTCTCGTATTTTGGTTTTTGTTGAGACTCTTTTGTTTTGTGCGGGGGCTATATCCTCTTATACTTTCTTTGTTGCACAACGAACGTTGTATGAATTGCAGAAATATAGATTGAATCTTGAATCAGAAGACAATCTTCGTAGGAGCCATTCTAGAACGAAACATCACAGGTCAACACCCCAAGCATCATTTCCCTCTCATAACATGCCTCAGCAGCAGGTACTGTATTGCAAAATTGTATAGATATTACTATCAATTACTCACGTGAACCGTACCACAAACTTACTTTCTCAACACGCAAATGTACAGGCTCCTCCTACAATTATGCAATCTACTATGGACAAGAGCAACAGTACATGACATCCATACATCTATTTGATTGTTGTTGTCTTTTTTCCCCAACTATATGTGAGTTACATTTTAATGCATAACTTGTCATATTTTTACACAGATTATATGCTGGTTGATGTGCGGCATGTGCCACCGAAGGGGATGTACCCTAGAGATGATGATCCTAAACAAAATAGTGCATGTTGTGTCGGCAATTCAGATGAGAACAGCCCCCAAGAAGACGATATTAGTGTGATTTTGGTAATAAATAATAACTATGAAACATAAGTCAATGTGATTGCATCTGCTTGTTATTGGAGTTGCAGCGTTCTATGATACTTACGTGTTCACTTTTCTTTTCTTTCGAGTGTACGTGTTCACTTTTTCCAATGGCGTGTAATTTTGCAGAATAAAGATCCTGAGCCTTCATGGGACGAGGAGTTTCTGTCCAATGGTGACTAAAGCGCGCACAGAGGACCAGTTTCCAAGCCTACTATGTTGGTGGCATCATCTTAGTTTCGAAAAACCAGGCATCGTCCTTAAGTGTGTACATCATAAGTGGGATCGCTTAGTAAACACTAATAAATCTTTGCTAGTAGCTAGGGTTCTCAGTTCGTCATTGCTGGGTTTACTATGCTACTACGCATTGCAAGGTCAGTATTTGTATGCTTGAATTTTCTATGTAATAACGGTGGTTATCCACTTGGATTTTGTACCAACTGGTTTCATTTGAGATGAATTGTTTGAAGTATGTCATGCTCTTTGTATTGGAGAATTTTGAAATTGCACGTCAATTGAATATATTACTCCCTTCGTTGCTAAATATAAAATATGTTACCTTTTCTCAAATTCGCATGTATCTATACGTGTTTTAGTGTGTATATTCACTTATTTCAGTCCGTATGTACTCTACTTTGAAATGTCTAGAATATCTTATATTTAGTAATGGAGCGAGTAGAAATGACGGCTCAAGTTAGATGATTTCTCCAATTGCCTCCTTTTTTTTGTGATACAAGGCCAAGCTTGGTGATAATCTTGGACTCCTGGACTTCAATCAGAAGATTGAAGCCGCCTGCATTGGGGCTATCTAGAAAGATGACCAAGGACCTTGCCCTGCATGGTCTTCAAATCACAACAAACTCATTGATGTCTGATCTCACCGTATCTTCTCTCTATGTTTTCGCCAATTTGCGTTGGCTGACATCTCAATCTGCTGTTATGTTATTCCCCTTAGTGTCACTGACTCCCGAGAAGTCATAACACAAGCACTGAAGAGCTGCGGTTGTCGATGAGAGATCCAGAGTTTTTGATCCAGCAGGAAATAAAACGGTGTTTCTATCAAATCACTGCATTCCAGATTTTAAAAAAAGGAAAGGAGAAGACTGTTTTTTTTTTGAGCATGAAGGGAGAAGACTGTTGTGAGACATACACACGAGTTGGACAATACCAAGTGCGGATCTGAACAATTTGGTACGTGTTTTCGCCCCAAAGTTTTTTTGACTGTTTTTTCACCCCAAAGTTACTAGATTCTAATCATTCAGTCTCTGGATATTCTGTTTTACAAGTACAAGCAGGCGAGACGGCAGGCTTGAAACTGAAGCTAGCTGCACGTCCCCAGACTTGCAACCTTAATAAAGTCCTTAATAAAAAAACAACCAAGCAAGCAAGCAAAAGAAATAGCAGACTAGAGTGGCACTAATAAACCCTAGCTAATTCGTTTCCGTGTGACAGCACATGCGTCCAACAGTTTTTTTTAAACAAGGCAAATGATTTGTCATTTTCATTGATTAATAAAGAAGAAGTTTTAGAGAGGTCTTACAAACCAAACCTTGGCCAAAGGCGAAGGAAAATACAAGAATCTACTGTCGCGGCATTAAATTACGCAATTCGCCCCGGCGAGACCCCAATGAGTCCCTCATCTTTGATTTTGTGGATAAGCATTGTCGAGATTATTGCTTGATTCCGGAAGACACGAGCATTCCTTTCCTTCCAAACTTCCCAAGAGACCAACATCGCTGGCGAAGCCATGGCTCTCCTTAACCCCCTTTCTTGTGAATTGCCTCAATCCACCGCTCCTTGACGTTATGCATGGCATGCCAGTCCCCAAGCCACGTCTTCAAGGTGGACAAAACACAGCCCGTGAAGCGGCATTGGAACAAGAGCTGGGCGGCCGATTCTTGGACTTGGTTACAAAGCTTGCATAAGCCACAATTTTGCCAACCTTTCTCTCAAGTTTCCTTCATAAAACCCTGGAAACGGCTTGTCATGTCGCTGGAGCTGACTATCTCTTCTTGGTTGATCGGAGAGATCCATACTAGAGAAAAAAGAAATAAAACACATGCAGAAAAGAAATGAGGTCAGCAGCGCTGCTGCTAGATGTGAATACTGCTGCCATTCCCGTAGTACGTGGTCACCAGGCCGTTCAGCGGTTTCTTCTTGTACAGCTTGGTCTTGGCAGCTCCGGTACCGGCGTTGCATCTGGACGGCGAGCTGACAGTGCTGCTGGAACGTTGCAGCAGGTGCTCTAGCTGTCCAGATGACGCAGCTATTAATCCTGTTCACACATGCAAGCATACTTCTGTCAGTTCATTGTAAATTTGGTCAAGTTCTCAGCATATGTCAGTGAAGTATAGAGTTTTGAGGATGTTTTACCTAAGAAAAGTGGTGATGGCTTTCCAGGCCTAGAGTTAAATTCAGGGTGAAACTGCGTGCCCATGAAAAACCTATGAGCTGGTAGCTCAATAATCTGTATTCAGGATTTTATATTAGATATTTGGAGGAACAAAAATACCAATGTGTTACAGTTCCTACTTAAAATCTACTAAGCTTACCTCCATGCGGCTGCCGCTTTCATCCCGGCCCACGAAAGAAAGGCCCGGCTTCTCAAATTCTGAGACCATGTCAAGATTCACCTGAAGAAATGGGAAAGGTTTTTATTACCAAAAGCTGGGTTAATAATAGAATGTTACATGTTATCATATTCTGCTTGACATACCTCGTATCTGTGGCGGTGTCTTTCGTCTACATAGTTAGCATTGGCATACCTAGGACAGTTCAAATTCCAAAACGTTATTTCCACAACATGAAACGAGATGAAAGGCATCATATGTGAAATAAAAAATGGTGTACAAATAATGGTGTAAATGAGGGTAAGAGCTTTCTTACAGTTTAGCAGATTTGCAGTTATTGACCTGAAAAAATGTCCTCCTTGAACCAAGGCGCATTGTTGCACCCATGTGTGTTTTGGAGCCCTGCAGAAGCATTGTTAAAGGAGCAGAGTAAGCATAAGGTAATTTTAAAGAAACAAATCACTTATATTCAATAACTGGTAAGGTAAATCACCTCTGGCATGAAAATGACGCAAGGCGTCTTCGTAGCTGGATCAAACTCTGTGCTATTAGCTCCACACAAATTCATGACAGAACGGGCAAACTCGATCACTGCAATCTGCATGCCCAAGCAAATGCCAAGATACGGAACATTGTTTTCTCGCGCATATTTTGCAGCAAGGATATTTCCCTGGACACCTCTATCTCCGAAGCCTCCCGGAACTAGTATACCATGTGCACCCTGAGGTGGAAAACTCTTCAAATTTCTGCATAATGCCATTGCTTGAAAATATATGCCGTGCTTACCTTTAGTAGATCCCATGCTTTTGCATAGGCACCAGGCGTCTGTAGAATGAATTAATACCCAAGAATCAGAAATTCACCATCATATAAAGTGGAATTGAAATGGCATCTGGTAGCAATATGCTGAACCTCTTTAGCTGCAGAATCTTCGAGATCGCACGAAGGAACCCAGTCCACCACGAGTTTTCGGTCCAAAGCAACCGACGCATGCAGAAGAGCCTGACAGAGATATCAGAAATTAAATTTGATTACGCCCCAAAAAAACGCACAAACATAGTTGTTCAATCAGAAATAAGGATGCATGCCAAGCTTTCACTAAATCCCGACAAGCATAGCCTGACACGAAGGAGCACTTGATAATGCACAAATAAATGTCAATCAAATCACCTTCAAAATAGACAGGTAGGAATCCGATATACCAGTATATTTTCCGACCATGGCAATCCTAACCTGAAAATATTTTTGGTACAATAATATTTAGCACCGGATAAGTAATACATGTATTACTGAATGTAACATTTCAAAAGATCAAAACACCAACCGGAGTTTTCAATTTGTCGAACTTGCTGGCTCTGTCAGTCCATTCGAACAACTTAGGTTCTTGAGGTACTTTTCCCACACTGTACGTAAGAGAAGAAAAGAATGCTAAGTATACCTATATATGACTCAAATTGACGATCTTACCATACTTATGCTTAAAGACGTACCACCAAAGGCCAAGAACTTTCAGAATTGCTTCATCGGCTCTCTGGTCCTGTAAATACCAGTATATATTGTTACCTAAGCACATTGGAATATGAGTTCAGGTAACACGAGAAACTTCTGTGACATACCTTGAGCAACAAGGGGATGTGCCAGATATTTGTTACATCATGGAGATTAACAATATTTGAAACCTGCCAGAAAAACTCAACATCAGCACTATGTTGCGTTACGCAAAACTCAATTTCAAGCAACCTTGCAGTAAAAAGGAAAGGCTAGTTACCGGAACTTGGCAAAACTGTGAGAGTTTCAGTTTCACATTTTCTTCCAGTGGCTTCCATAAAGCACAGAGCAAACCATGTACAAGGTTAGCATCAGGAAATGACAGACAGAAAACAGGGGGTAGGTCTCTGAAAGAATGAAAATACAAGAAAAATCCTGAATGATACCTCGGTACTACGGCATGCCAAGATATCAGGCATCAACCCAAGTCCTCTTAGTCCACGGACACTATGCTGGGTAGGCTTGGTTTTCTAGATAAAAGACAGTTTGCATTATTTAAAGGAAGCAATGCAGATGAAAATGAGTATTTGGAATTAATAGTATCTAAGAGCTGTGGTGCTTCCTTATGAGTAAAAATCACCTGTTCACCAACGACATTTACAACCGGTACAAGACTAACATGGACCAAGCAAAAGTTTCCAGGTCCTGAATGCACATTGAGTAAGATCGTGTTAATGCAAGCTCGATTGTACATGCAAAGTAAAAAATGGAAGCTAGATATTGTAAAGCATGGTCAAAGAATAAGGAAAACATTGAAGGCCTTCACTTTTTCTCACCTACGCGGTACGAAAATTGACCTAATGCTTCGATAAAGGGCATTGATTCGATGTCCCCTGCACCAAGAATGTCACTGTTATTATTCAGTGAAATACTTCGTCCACTGCACCAGCAATACTTGCAAACAACTACGCCTATAATGTTACTAACAAGTTCCGCGGTTCACTATAGTGGTGCAGTATGTTGTTCTTACCTATAGTGCCACCAAGTTCTATGACACAAACATCAGCTGGCTTCTCTGTGCCATCGACTGGACTCATCGCCACACGTTCAATCCACTCTTGTATTTCATTTGTAATGTGCGGCACGACCTGATTAAAGAGACATAGTTCAGTAAAGTCATCAATAAAATATGCTACTCTTTGCAGAAGAACCTGAGAAACAGGGGAACTCTATCCTAAATACCAATTCGCACCTGAACAGTTTTTCTGAGGTAGTCTCCTCTTCGTTCTTTGTCAAGAACAGCCTGTAGTTTGAGCATTAGAAAAGCAACTTTAACTGTTAGGTGATGAAAGGAAGAAGAAAATTGTAGTATACTTTTATTTCAAAAAAACACTATGTCGAATAAGGAGGCTATCAAATCCAAGGTATCAATAATTTTGATAGCTACAGAACTGCCGCATTTGTCATTTAACTGCAGTTCTAGTCCTAGGCCCATATGACGGCCAAGGTGAAATATAAACCACATATTCTGGTAAGGTGATACAAGAAAATATTTGTGGGTTCTACTGAAAATTCTGGTAATCAAGTGCCCAGCTGTACTGTTAAGAGAAAATGCAACAGGATATTCCCCAAGTTGAAGTAGTATAAACCACAATTTTTCTACTAGATAGCAAGTTGTGCTGAAGTTATGTGCACATAGACAAAGACTGCTTATATATTCCGAATCACCTGGTAGATCTTCCCCGTGGTTATGTTGTTGTCGCGAGTCAACTTGATGTCCAGAAACCGCTCATAGTTTCCAAGGTCCAGGTCCACCTTTGACCAAAAAAAGAGACACCAAAACAAAAATCCAGTGAGCTGAAGAAAAGAAAACTTGAAATTATCCAACACTTAGCCCAGTTTTAGGAATACTATGAAACGTGGAAGAAGATAATAAAAATTGGCTGTGGGTGCTGAGGTGGCATTTTTTATCCATGTCACAAATGCCTTTTCTTGATACTAACACAGGTATGCTTCTAAACAAGTGTAATTCAGTGCAACGAGGCTGAGGGCGTGAGGCAGTACTGCAAAGGAGATGTGAAGCAGCTAGTGGTAGTACGGTAGTAGTACCTCGCCACCGTCGTCGAGGACAAACACCTCGCCGTGCTCGAAGGGGGACATGGTTCCAGCATCAGTGTTGAGGTATGGATCTGCATCACATGGGCAGTGGCAGATAAACAAGATCAGAAACGCCATTGCTAGTACAAATTATCTCATTAAATCTAAGCGAAGAACACTAAAGTAGTTGTAGGGAGTCAGATATGTGTACATGACAGGACAAGGGAAAAAATAGTTTGTTACGAACTGGACCCAAGAAAGGTGCAGGGCACTTGGCCTGGATGAAAAGATAAACCCCGGGAAAAAAAGACAAAAGTCTCTGTTTTTTCTTTGGAAAAGTATCGGTTAAGACAAAAAAAATCTTCTTGGGAGCAGGAGGTGCCAAATTTCACCTGGATTACTAGCCCCGTATAAAATACACCTGACTGAGAAGTTCATGTGTCTGAAGGAACCAGGACAGTGACACTAGCCGGCTCTCAGTATCAGATTCAGGAGACGCCCAGCCTCACCAAAGCAAAGACTAGGAGTAACCACATAGATCACGGGAAAATTGAATTTTTTACTTTAACACGGAGTGAAGGTGGACTACGAACAGGAACAATGGAGGAAATTAGCGGTTGGAGAATACTGGCCTGCAAAGTGCATTCGTTTTGCTCTGGTTCGAGAAGAAGAGTGGAGGATTAATCTGTGAGCTGGGGAGAAGAACATGATTAACCTCCTAGCTAAGCTAAGCTAAGCTAAGCTAAGCTACTGGTACTGGTACTGGTAGGAGTAGTATTAAAATTTTGAGTCGACAAGAGCAGAAAAGAACAGGGGGACACGTACACAGGGCCCTAGATTTAAACAAGAAAGGAATAGCTTTCTCTCTAAAATAAAAGCGGAGGCTGCAGGTTCTGTACGAGGCGTCGTGGCGTTGGACGGCGCTGTGCGATCACATGGCCACCATTACGAACGGGGAACTGCCGCTATTTGTTTCTCTTTTTTTTTTTTTTTGAAAGACACTCTTGATGGAGGTGACGCGGAGGCCGCAGGCCTTGAGCAGCACTCCGATGCTGCTGGCCGTGACGCCCTTGCCGAGGCCGCTCACCACGCCACCGGTCACCAGCACGTACTTCATGGCTTTGCTAGGTGGCTAGCAGCTACTTGGTCTCCAGTGTCCGGTCACTTCACTGGCTCATGTGAGGTGAGACAAAACAGCTTTACATGGTGTAGGACTATTTATAGCTACGATGGCATGGTTCTTCTGTATGACTCATCACTAACCACTTTACATGTCAAGCACATATCTTGGATTGCATCTTTTCGTTAAAACCCATTTTGTAATCTTGTACAAGTTGTTGGACGAAACAGCTTTTGCCTTCACTCGCTTCCATGCTTTCGGGGAAGTTAATAGTTTACAATCTTGTTTGAGCTGTTTAGAAATATCATATCATCAAACCTTTACATGTGAAGACTTGTTCAGCACATCACTAAATGTTCAATATACCCAAATTGGTAGATCATGGAATGACTCATAAAATGTGCTTTACATGTCAAGGGAATGTCATGGAGCTATGCTCTGGTGTTATAAAACTGAACTTTCTAAAAACCAACTTTGTTTTCTTTCATAAGATGAGGATATGTATGCATGCATCATGAGCTATGAGTTAAGCTTTCAACGTGGCTAACTGGCCATGACTTGGCAGCAAATGTCCAAGTTACGTTGTTCACTAGGCGAGGGCGGTTCGGGTCTGCCTTCCGCCATATTTGATGGGCCTAGGAATCTAACCGCTCGCTTTGTGTTTCTACTGAGGCGCCGACCATATCCTTTCTCTGGTTGCCCGCTTCATGGAGCTATGCTCTTGAGTTATCAAACCGAACTTGACTATCATTTTTTCTTCTTTTTTGTAAGATGTTTGATGATATATATGCACTAGACAGACATGCGCTTCGCCGCGCACCTGCATGGCGTTGTCGCACGGCGTGGCTGGCACGGTGCACACATTTTCATCTAGGACACAGCCGGGCATAACATGTTTCTGTTTCTAGCGATGCGTCATAATGGCACAGGTAGCCGGTGAGGTGGCATGTACCATACGGATCCGAGCACAGATCATCTAAATATAAACAAAGACATAATTCATCAGGAGAAAGGAGATAACCATCAATCGATTGTCTCAAAAGGTATAGTAGTAGCATTGTGTGTCTACCGAGTCTTTGCCTTGGGAAAACTTTATCTCAGGCTTGGAGAGAGACACCCGGGGCAGGGGGAATACTTCTATGTATGGAAGAACGAATTTTATTTATCCACACAGAACTCTGAAAAGAAAAAACAACAAAGGCACCAACAAGCCTTTGTTATCACAGGCACACAGGGGAAAACAGAGAAACCCGAGAATTTACCTGAACCAAGGAGACGAAGCATAGGCCGCTGCTATCTCAGTTGGAGCGCGGAATCGCCACCAGCCGCCATCACACGACAGCAAGAGGGGAGATGAAGGCCAGCACCACTTCTCCCCTTCACGAGCGCCACGGCAATTTGCTGACTGCTCCAAGTACCACTCTAGCACCGTGTTCGACTACCACCGAACAAGCTCCACTTGCCCGTCCATCACCTGCACGACAACAGACGAAGAAAGGTTCACCTCCACCGCCCGCACAAGAAACTACCACTTGACACACAAACAGAGCGGTCAGCTAGTAAGATACAACAAGAGCATGTACACTCGTGACACAATCTAATCTAGTAAACTTTCATGTTGAATGCACTAACCAACTATCCCAAAAGTCCGAGCTGATGGGAAGGGCTAGGCAATTCACACTTCAACACCCCCTCTCATGTGTGACACAGAAAGTCAACACGTGCAAACCAGAAGAGAGCGACGCCGCGCAAGTGTCGGAGTTATGGCTCAAGAGGCCAATACGTGGACAAAGAGGAGGCAACAGCAATTTTTAGATAAATTGCGAAAACCAGGACTCAAACTCAAAACCTGGCTCTGATAACATGTCATGTTGAATGCACTAACCAACTATCCCAAAAGTCCGAACTCGTGGGAAGGGGTAGGCAATTCACATATACACTTCAACAAAACTAATGTCAATTAATATCCCAATACCAAGATCAGGAATAAGAGCAGTTAGTCAAAGGAAAACCATTAGCTACTTCACATAGTTAAATGTGTGACATCCATAGACTAACACTCTTAATTACAGAAGCTCAACATGAAATATTTATATATGAGTACATACCAAATAAAAATAGGACAAAAGAAATTCCTACTGTTCACGATTTCTCGAACTTCTTTAAACTCAAGGAAATCATAGTATCAGATTATAAGAGCATAACTGCCCTCAAGTATGAGATTCGAAATGCATTGGCACATCAGATTATAAGTTCTTGAATGCCCTGGCTCGGGAATGAAAGTGACCAGCGCTGGGACCAAGTATGGATGGGATCTAAGAAGGTCTGATCTCCTACCATTCACTGCATTCTTAGACGTGTCTCTGTAATGGAATATAGTCCCAGCCAACAAAATAGGAAAACAAAAGGAACTACAAAGAAGCAAGCTGATACCACACAGCTATACACACTGCAAGATGCTTTTCCTTACAAGTAAATACACATATATGGCAATTAATGATTCCGCTGTTTTGCTTGATAGCTCCGTGATAAACAAGATCCATTGTTATGTACTACTCCTAGTAGTACTCAACTACTCATACATCAGGAGATTAATGGATTGCAAATCCTATTAATCAACCTTTCTAAATTTGGACTTGTGTCCTCCCAAAAGCCTACAACCATGTCTTCTACTACAGATATACAATAACTTCGGTGCTGCACATAATTTAGTTGCTCGATGCACTGTTGAAAATCAACAAGTTGCTCGGTGCTGCAAAAGGGGCAGCATGGTGTTGCTAACCTAACACTCCATAAAGAATGTTGAGATCCACCATCGCAAGTGTTTCGAGACAGCATATTTTACATCATATTCTCACCAAAGTAATTCTTTGGCAGTTAAAATTTGAGATGCTGGGAACACTTATGCATCAAATCACTAATGGAAATAAAAAGAATTGCATGTAGTATTGGTGACAGGTTGCTCTACTACTACATATAGAGGATGGATCAAGGAAACGAAATGTAGGTAGCAAAAGGGCAAGATCATCTACTCCAAACCATTGCGAGCTTTCCAAGAGAATAGGTGTGTCTCACTAACAGGAGCTCTAAATGTGTGTGCTCTAAATGTTTGATTGATCCACTACACTAGGTGATTAAGAGAAGAACTAATAAGCACATGACACGCAGACCTAGAACTGACAAGGAATTATACCTCTCCCTGTGGCAGGACCAACTCGATGAAGACAGGCAGCAGCAACCTTAGGTCATCAGCTAGGCCGGAGCAGGGTGCCTCTCAGCTCTTGGCCCGGGGGCGGGGAGCCTAGAGCAGCAGGGTGCATGGCGAGTAGTCGAGCGCCGTTGTACGTGGTTGTCCCCTGCCAGCGAGCTGCACAGGACCTCTCGCTCAAACTCTCTCGCACAGGTTGCTCAAGATGACATTTTTTTCCTACAAATCTAAAGAAACAGTTCATGCTATCATCAACCACACAAACTGCTCACTAGTAAAACTGCAAGTGTAGTGTAATGAAGGAGCGGCAAAGTAATCTTACTTGGAAGCTCTCAGCTGCAACGCCCCTGATGCTCCAATAGACGACGGGCTATTGAGCTCCTCGCATTGCTGGCACAGCCCGCAGCAAACCTGTGTCAGGTACTAGTAGTGGTATGGAATGGTAGTATGTTGGTAGCTCTATGGGTATATTAGGTATTTCACATATGAGGCCACCTTGTATCGCCTAGCTCTTTATAAGAGTAGCATTGTATCCTGTTGCATCAATCAAGAAATGAAACCCTAATTTTACCTTCTTTATTTCCTGCAATTTATCTTTTAATTAGTTCTACAATTTATCAGTTTTATCGTCGATTCCTCCCCAAATCCTTCTTCTTCGTGATCATGTCATCAACATAAAGAAGAAGAAGAGTGCGACCACGAGGAGAACAGTGAACAAACAACGCAGGATCATGAGCACTGGGAGAGAAACCAGCAGCTGTGACCACAGAAGCAAAGCGCTCAAACCATGCACGAGGGGCTTGCTTAAGGCCATAGAGAGAGCGACGAAGACGGCAGACCATGCCATCTGTAACAGAATACCCAGGTGGTGGTTGCATATAAACCTCCTCACGCAACTCACCATTAAGAAAGGCATTCTTAACATCAAGCTGAGACACAGACCAATGGCGAACAGATGCCACGGCAAGAAGAGTCCGAACAGTGGTCATGTGAGCCACTGGAGCAAAAGTCTCATCATAATCACGGCCATGCTCCTGCTGAAAGCCACGAGCGACCAGACGAGCTTTGTAACGCTCAAGAGTCCCATCAGAGCGGGTCTTAACCTTATAGACCCACTTACAGGTGATAGGACGAACACGAGGAGGAAGAGGGACGATCTCCCACGTACCAGTGCGCTCAAGCGCAGCAATCTCCTCAGCCATGGCAAGCTGCCATTCAGGATGAACAACAGCCTCACGATACGTAGTCGGCTCCGAGACAACCGAAACACTGTAGGTAGCGGGATTATAGAAATCAGGTGAAGGACAAGGCCGAGAACGAAGAGAATAAGTCGGCTGAGACGGTGCACCGGAAGTAGAGGGTGCATCAGATGACTCGGTCACAACACGTGGACGGCGAGTGTAATAGAAAGGAAAAGTAGGATGAGAAGGAGCAACAGGAGAAGACGGAGGCGGAGACGGGGACAGAGAGGGTGAAGAAGGCGGCGACGAAGGAGGAGAAGAAGGCATCGGAGTAGATGGCACCGGATCAGAGGGAGGAGAAATATGAGGGATATCGGGAGGAGAATCAGGAAAAGTAAGAAAAGAGAGATCCTCCACAGTAGAGGTCGGGGAGGTCGAACGCGGATAGAAAGGCCGAGACTCATCAAACGTCACATCCCGGAAATACGCATCCGGCGAGCCACAGGATCCCAACAACGGTAGCCCTTATGCTCATCACTATATCCGAGAAAAACACACTCAACAGACTGAGCGGTTAGTTTGGTGCGTTCACGAGGAGCAAGAAGAACATAGCAAACGCAACCAAACAAACGAAGCATAGAATAGTCAGGAGAACGATCGTAGAGTCTCTCGAGAGGAATGGCACCCTGAAGGGCGGCAGAAGGCTGGATATTAATCAGATAGGCCGAGGTAGAAACGGCCTCAGCCCAGAAATGAGGCGGAAGAGAAGAGGCGATCATCATCGCACGAGCAGTCTCAAGAAGATGGCGATGCTTACGCTCAGCCACGCCATTTTGAGCATGCGCACCGGGACAGGAGAACTGAGCGAGAGTGCCCTGCTCAGCAAGAACACCACGCAAATGCTTGGAGATATACTCACCAGCAGAGTCAGCACGAAACACACGAATAGGCGTAGAGAACTGAGTAAGAACCATGGCGGCAAAACGCTTATATATGGAGAGAACCTCAGTACGAGAAGACATAAAATACAGCCAAGTGTAACGAGAAAAATCATCTATAAATATTATATAATATCGATGGCCCCCTTTCGAAGCGAAAGGAGCCGGACCCCAAACATCAGAGTGAACTAAGTCGAAAGGACGCTGAGATACAGACGCACTAGTAGGATAGGGTAACTGAATCTGTTTTCCTAGCCTACAACCCTGACACTGTAAAGAAACATCTCCTGAGACAGGCCCCAGAAGACCACGATGAACTAATGACGACAGACGAGAACCACAAAGATGACCAAGACGATGATGCCACTGTTGAAAAGAGCCGGTGACAGAGGCGACGATAGCAGGAGAACTGGCAGGCGAGGTAGCAGCGGAAGGAACACGAAGCCAGTCTATATCCCAAAGCCCCTGAGAATCACGGCGGCGAGGGCCAGCTCCAACCAAAACCTGCGTGCGACGATCCTGAACAGAACAAGAATCGGCGTCAAGAATGACGCGACAACCAGAATCAGTAAGCTGACCGGCAGAGAACAAGTTCATGGTAAGACGAGGAACATGAGAAATATCAGGGACAAAAAAGGAAGAAGTAGAAAGAGTGCCTCGACTAGAAACAGAGAGAGAAGTACCATCAGCAGTAAGAACACTAAGAGGAGAATCAAGAGGTCGAAGAGAGGACAGAGTGGAAGAATCAGAAGTCATATGAAAAGAAGCTCCAGAATCCAGAACCCACGAGGATGTACCTGACTGTGTAGAAGATGGTGGTCGCGCAGTGCCAGAAGAATCAGTCACAGAGCCAGCAGTACCCGTCGAAGAAGAACCTGAAGCGGCGAGCATCCGCTTGAGCCGCATAATGTCCTGGTCGGTGAAGCCGGCTGGAGAAGACCCTGACGAGCCAGAGGAAGCACGAGTCCCGGGAGAAGCAGACGCCTTCTGCTTACGCAGATCACGCTCCCTCGTGTAGCAACGAGACTCGGTGTGGCCAGGCATATCACAGTAGGAGCAGTGAGGGCGTGGACGAGCGCCACGACCCTGGCCACGACCCAGGCCCTGACCCTGAGGGTGGGTAAAAGTGGCGGAGCAGTGGACCGCGAAGGAGTCGATGAAGCAGGCGACGAAGGAGGACCATGGGCAGCAAGCACAGAAGGAACCTCAAGCAACCCAACGCCACGTAGACGAGTCTCCTCAGCACGAAGCTCAGACAGCACCTCCGAGATAGGGACACGACCACGAGCAAGCAGCTGAGCACGTCGGGGCTCGAACTCCTTGCGGAGCCGAGACAAGAACTCATATACGCGCTGAAACTCCAAGTCGGAACGCACAGTCTGACAACACGGGCAGGCACCACACACGGCAGTGCGAAGAGAGTCGAGCTGACGCCAGATAGCAGCGCTCTGCGTGTAGAACTGATCAATGGTAGAGTCACCCTGCTGAAGATCATGCTCCTGACGAACCACAGACAGATATAGAGCATCCCGGACGGCTGATGACGCTGACGAAGGTGAGCCCACATGTCAGCGACAGTACTGAGGCCCATAAACTCAGAGGCAAACTGCGGTAGAACACTGGCGGTGAGAACAGCCGCAGCACGAGCATCATCATCAATCCACTGGGTGTAAGCAGTCAGATCCAACCGGTAGGTCTCAAGGGCGTCAGAATGCTCCTTGACCTGCCGGTCATACGCAGCAATGGCAACATCATCCGCACTCTTAGCTGCATCCTTTGCAGCCTGAGTAGCATCGGCAGCAAGAACTGGTGGCGTCGGCGGAATAGGAGCAGTAGGAGCAATGGGGCACGGCGGACACGAGACCTCGCCGGAAAGCACACCCCAGAGACGAAGACCACGCATATGAATGCGCATAAAGGCAGCGAAATCAGGATAATTCGTGCCATCAAAGATCACCGAGCAGCGAGGAATCGCGACATAGCCCGACGATGCAGACATCTCCACCTTTTTTTTCGATTTTTTTTTTTGACAGGACGAAAGTCAACGCAGATCAGAGAGCTTCCGTGCTGGTAACGGAGGCGACCTGGTGACTAGAAGCGGACGACTTGCAAGCTGGTCTCGATCTGGAGGCAGACGCGACTAGCGCGGCCGGCAATGGGCAAGCGGCGGCGGCCCAAGGTAGGACTTCGGGCCGGACGGCTTCGGCCGGAGACGATGGGCAGAGGCAGGCGCAGGAGGCTCTCGCGAGGACGAAGACCGAAGACGGAGCGGCCGGAAACGGAGGCTGCTGGGGCGGTGGCGGCCAGGGACGGAGGCTGCCGGAGACGGGACGGCCGGGACGAGGGCGGCCGGGGCGGTGGCGGCCGGGGATGGGGCAGCCGGAGACAGGGACGGCCGGGCGGTGACGACCGGAGACGGGAGCGGCCGTGACGGTGGCTGCCGGAGAGAGAGCTCGATCGATTCGATCTGTACGAAACCGGCGGCTGGAAAAAAAAAACTGCACGAGTTGCGCGTGCGTGGAGCCCTAGCCTAGCTCTGATACCATGTTAGGAATATGCAACTTGTATTCCACGGGGGCCAAAAGCCACAATATATAGTACATGTACAGGTGTAAATATGCAAGGAGCCCCCTATCTAATAGGGAAACTACAATATACAAATATCTCTCTAACAGATCCATCGGGATCCTGACAAAGTGGTATCAGAGCAGTTCGATCGACGGACCAGCTCCCTCCCTTCCCTCCCCTGTTCTTCATCTTTGATTCCGTTCGATTCCAGTCGCACCGGCGACCCCTTCTTCTCCTTCGACCTGATTCGCGTCCATGGCAGCCGCGCCCTACTCTTTCCCCTACCCCTCCGCCTCCACCTACTGAAAGTGCATGGTGTCCCCATGTGTGGTTTTGGTAATTAATAACAATCCTTATGGACTAATGTTTGCATTGAGATATACTTGTAGATCTTATCCATAGGAAAAGATTGGAATTCATGTGTTGGACTCTAGAAGATTACATGATGATCAATGCTCTACTCAAGGGTTTATATGAAGAATGGTCATGTGTAGAGTTGAGCATATTGCAAGTATGTCTTGAAGGATTCAAGCCATCATCTTTGTGAAACGGAGCTTAGCGAGGCTCTCCCATAATGGAGTATGGGGGAGCATTTGGAGAAGTCTTCATCAAGCATGTGCTAGCAAGCACAATCAAGAAAGGTGTTCCAACTTGAGGGAGTCAAGATCGTCATCATCTAGCTCAAGTGGAATGCTCAAGGCAAAGGTATGATTTTGATAGGTTTCTATTTTACCGGTCTCGTGGTGTTAGTGGGAGACCGGGTTATAGGATAGACGGCGTATTATCAAGAGGGACTCTCAAGTGAATAACTTGATTGCATCTTTGTTGAGAGCTCAAACCTTTGCATATTTGGCATATCATCTTTCTTGTTTCTTATTTGGCTTTTATCCATGTGAAAATTTAGAGCTTGTGTTCATCTCCATACCAAGCTCTAGTTCATCAAAAACGGATTTCATTTGAATATCTTGTGATGTTTTTGATGTTGGAGGTTTTACCGGTTCGTCTTTTGTAGAGAGGTCAAACTCTCCTCTTGTGTTCTCCTCCTCACATGATGGACTATGATGTGTATATGCATGATCTTGTAGAGCTTGTGATTATCTTCGAAACAAACCCAAGATCATAGATAACGGAGTCCGGATGAAAAACTTGTTGAGTTTTCGTGTTGGAAATATTATCGGTTTATCCTTGAGGAAAGTTCCACACCTTCCCATGGGTGGTGACTTTACTCTATTTATGGTTCTTAATATTTCCACTTTTTGTAGGAAAGCTCTTGTCGCTATCTTTCCAACAAAATTGGTTCCATCCCATTTGGAGTTTTTTTTGCAAAAGTTAGAGGTCAATGAAGATCTCTTTCTGTTTCTGGTTGGCCGGCCTGGCCGGGCTGGCATCCCCCTCAAGGCCGGGCGCCTCGAGTACCCTGCCGGCCTCCAAGCCAGCCTAGGCCGGGTCCAAGGCTGGGCGGCTCGGGTGGGTGGCCGCCTACCCTAAACTCTCTGAAAGTCAGCCATCTGGGAAGAGGCCGGCCTCCAGGCCGGCCTCGCGAAAAACTGCCAACGGGTAGTTTTTCGAGGGGACTTATTTAAGGGGCATTCTCCCCCAATGGTTCCCTAACTTCTTGAGCTCGTTTTTCCCCTCTCTCTCCTCCATTGTTGACCTTTGGAAAAGCTTGCCTACCTCTCAATCCCTCCCATGATTCTTGCATATCTTTGAGGGAAAGTGAGAGGAGATCTAGATCTACATTTCCACCAATCTATCTTTCCTCTAAGTGAGGGGAAGTCTCTTGATCTAGATCTTGGGAGTTCCATTTGTTGAGTTCTTCTTTGTTCTTTCTCTCTTCTCCCCCCCACAAGCATTAGTTGCTTTTGGTGGGATTTGGGAGTGAAAGACTTGAGCACTTCTTGTGTTCTTGCCATTGCTTTGTGCATCGGTTTGTGCTCTCCACGAGGATTCGTGGAAGTTGAAAGTTTGTGAGCTTGTTACTCTTGGGTCATTGGACCCTAGACGCCTTGTGGTGGTTGAGACATTTTGTGGTCACTTGTAGCCGTTCGGGAGCCCCCAATCCAGTTGTAGGTTGTGCCCCGGATTGTTGTTGTAAAGGCTCCGGATTCCGCCTCGAAGGATTCTGATAGTGGAAGGTGAACCAAACCTTTTGTGGTGCGGTTCATCGGAGAAGAAGGTGAAGCCTTTGTGGCTGTTGAGTCATTGTGTTGGCTCACACCTCTCCAACGAGACGTACTCCCCTAAAAAGGAGGAATTCGGGAATACATCCTCGTCTCCTCGTGCCTCGTTATTTCTACACCTGAGCTCTTTACTTATGCACTTTACTTTGTGATAGCCTTCGTGCTTGAAGTATTCTATATTGCTATCACTTTGTTACTTGTCTTGCTTAGCATAAGTTGTTGGTGCACATAGGTGAACCTAGTATATTTAGGTTGTTGGCTTGTTAATTTAAACACCTAGTTTTATTCCGCAATTATCAAGCCTAAACCGAAAAAAATTTAATCGCCTATTCACCCCCCCCCTCTAGGCGACATCCTTGTCCTTTCACCTACTCACCTCCTCCTTTTTCTAGCGCATCCTCCTACCCAACGCCGCTCACGCCTGGTTTTCTTCCCGTCCGAGCGTACGGTGCTCCACCGGCCATTCCCTACGCCGCCACCTACCTCTACCCGCCTCCCACCTCCCCGTACATGGCCTCTACAGCCGCCTCGGCTTAGTCGTATGGAATGGTAGTATGTTGATGTGTTTGCTAGCAATCCTGAGAAGCAGCCATATGAAGAAGATAGTGCTTGCCCAAGCATTACCACAGATTTACCTCTTGAGCTGCAGCAACAAGAGGATGAGAAGGCTTGCAATTGTCCAATCCTAAAGGCCTCTGATTCAGTTGTCACAAGCTCCAGCCAGCTCGGCAGTGAGCATAGTATGAGTGAACTGAGTCTGCTATGGGATCCAGGAGCTTCGGCATTAGTGACCCCTCTGAATAATGACAACACCAACAAGACTATTGGGGTGTTTAATGAAGTTGTGTTAGATATACCACCAGCGCAGTGCTGATTGTTCACCAGTAAAGGTACAGCCGAGAGCCCCACCATTGAATGTATTGGTAATTCATGAGAAAAGAAATGAATGGGATCCCGGAGATACAAAATTCCATGTCCTGTTCATAGTTGTTGCTGGTGCTACAAAATTGCAGTGTCCAGATGTTTACAAGCTTGCAATAGTACATAAACTTGCTGTGAAGTTCGGTACAAGAAGGGTGCCCATTTTCCAATCTGATATCATGTGCTCTGATGCTTTTGGTTTGGGATGGACAGAAGTGAGTGCATCAGTGCTAATGGTCCTAGCTGTTCAATTTTCTACAGGCAGGTCTGTAGCTAAGCATTATATATTCCTGTCAAACGGTGGCACTAGTATGACAAACCATTATTTTCCAAAGCTGCTCATGCAATTAATATGGGCAGCAACAACAATCCAAGTGACAGCACAGAGTCATCCTATGGAGTTCTGGTTAATGGATGAGATGTTGCAGAATGGCAGTGAGCTTAAAGATGGACAATTAGGCATGCCTCAGGCTACAAGTATTAATTATGCTGATTGGGTGAAGGATAAGGTACAGTATTGTTGCTTGCAGATTGTTTTGGCCTGTCCATATTCAGTACCAGCCTGCTACTCTAGCATGTTCAGTTCGACAGAAGCAATAGATTCCGAAATTTGTATGTCCACTGCTACTGTGCACATGATACTGGTTTTGAGTTTTGGGAAAATAGCTAAAGAAAGAAGAGATGCCGCAGCTGTGTACCAAGTCTCAAAAATTCAATTTCCAATGAGAAAAATATCTCACGTTTGGGATCCTGGTATTGAGTCAATCTTGGTCTTCTACAAGGGGCAGCACATACCGATGATTCAGCTAGTCCACTGTTCTGCTATCCATGCATGCGACTTCATTCCTGGTCACTTGCCTCCCACAAAAATCGCAGCCTATTGTCCAAGCAACGTCCATCAACAAGGTTTCCATGAGGATTGCAGTGCAAAGCAATTGCTGCTTTCCGAGAAGTATCTTCAGATCTGGGAACTAGATGTCATCTTCATTACATTTCTACCTCCCTGATATGGTGACTTAATTAAGATGGATAATTGTCAATCTTAAAGTTTCTGAAGAAACTTGTTCCATTGGTGACCAATGGTCTCAAGGGGGGAGTAATGTCAGGTACTAGTAGTGGTATGGAATGGTAGTATGTTGGTAGCTCTATGGGTATATAAAGTATTTCACATATGAGGCCACCTTGTATCGCCTAGCTCTTTATAAGAGTAGCATTGTATCATGTTGCATCAATCAAGAAATGAAACCCTAATTTTACCTTCTTTATTTCCTGCAATTTATCTCTTAATTAGTTCTACAATTTATCAGTTTTATCGTCGATTCCTCCCCAAATCCTTCTTCTTCGTGATCCAATTCCGCCAGGATCCATCGGGATCCTGACAACCTGGACGTAGCAGTAGAAGCAGGGGGGACTCTGGGTTGTGCATGTAGTTGCATAACTATGGATATTTAGAAAAAGGGGAAAACTTCGAACATGCAGCTTGATGGAACCGAAAGCAAAGGAACCCAACAAGAAATGCGCAGCCGATTCCTAGAGCAAAATGCAATACCTTCTGGCCTCGGTTCGTCGTGGAGGCGACGTTCATCCCGGTGGAGGCGACACTTCCGGTCTATCTATAGGGGTTACACCGGCAGCAGGAGCACCGGACGAACACCGGCGCCAGCGTCGGCACGGCGTCAATGGCCACAGCACGGCGGCGTCTGGCAGGAATCTAAACGCATAATGTCCATCAGCATCTGACATTCCAAGTGCACACGGTTTGACGAATAAAATGTGACACACCTTCCAATCCACTAATGGCAGCTCCATCCTGCTTCGCCAAACTGTAGGTCACAAACTAAAGACCTTGACCTTCCAGTTTCACGGTCCATAATTATCTTGGCTGAACAAAAGAGACAGAGTTATTGTCCACATATACAGGAGCGCATCTTTTTATCCATATGATGTTAGGAGTAATCTTGTCAATGTAGTTGGCTGGTAGAAGGAGCTAGCTTAATCATGAAGTATTCAGGGTATGTAGGGAGAACTCTAGAATTAGGAATGTTTTAGAGTAAGATATTTAGGAGTAGTATGAAATATCTAGAGTTTGTAGAGTATTCTAGAAGTATGGTGTAGGGTTTAGATTGTGCCACATGGCAACAATCTTAAGGTTCATGTACAAGTATAAATAGGGGTACCACCCCTCCCATGTAACTAAGCTTGTAAAGCTAGTAAGTCAAGATGTAGCCTCAAGCATATGCATGCAATATATAGAGCATATATGTGGTCTGACATATATGCATATGTGTTGTGTTAGCTCGAGTGAGATATGGAGAAGGATGGAGAGATTGTTTCCATTCGATACCCTATGCTCACAAAGAGCAACTACTTGGCATGGTCCATCAAGATGAAGGTGTTAATGCATGCCCAAAGGCTTTGGGACGCTGTCGAGCCAAAAGATCCAAAGGTGCCCCCGGAGGAGAGTATGCAGAGTCCTAGTAGATGTCAGGAAGTATCTAGAGTATGTAGGATTCCTAGTAGATTTAAAAGTCTACAGTTCTCTAGTACCTTCTAGAGAACAGTAACCGACCTACTCTTCAGTGAACAGTAACCGACCTAGCTAGGCTATATAAGGAGATGTACCCTTTTGTATGAGAACTAAGCCTGTGTGATATATTGTGAAGATATATAGAGCTTCATATATTCCTGGTGTGTGACTGTGTAAGAGTGAGGGGTGTGTGTGAAGCACAACCTCATTGGAAGTGAGCTAAGTGAGTTAGCTCATACAATTGGTATCAGAGGCTCAAGATCTGAGGGCGGTGGCGATGGACTCCATGCGATGTGAAGGACGACCGCGTGAGGTGGAGGTTGTTGGCGGTGTGATGCCGCTAGCTGCTGGTTGCGGCGCGATGCCGCTAGGAGGAGAAGGCGGTGTGATGCTGCCAAGAGAAGACGACGGTGTGATGCCGTCATGAGGAGACCATGGTGTGATGCCATTACGAGGCGGCAGCGGTGCGAGGCCGCTGGCCCGTCGACGGTGGTGCGATGCCATCTTCAAGTGGAAGAGTCGGTGTGAGGCCGACGACTGTGGTGTGATGCCACTGTCACATGGAAGATCGGTGTGAAACCGAATCGGTGGTGTGATGCCATCTTATATGGAGTTGGTGTGAGGCTGACAAGCACGGTGCGATGCTGTTGCTAGACATGAGGCGGTGCGAGGTCGTCAAAATATGAAGCGCATGGTCCAGGCGATCTGGATTAGAGGATCAGTTGATATGACAAGATTAAGGGGGAGATTGGTAGGAGTAATCTTGTCAATGTAGTTGGCTGGTAGAAGGAGCTAGCTTAATCATGAAGTATTCAGGGTATGTAGGGAGAACTCTAGAATTAGGAATGTTCTAGAGTAAGATATTTAGGAGTAGTATGAAATATCTAGAGTTTGTAGAGTATTCTAGAAGTAAGGTGTAGGGTTTAGATTGTGCCACATGGCAACAATCTTAAGGGTCATATACAAGTATAAATAGGGGTACCACCCCTCCCATGTAACTAAGCTTGTAAAGCTAGTAAGTCAAGATGTAGCCTCAAGCATATGCATGCAATATATAGAGCATATATGTGGTCTGACATATATGCATATGTATTAGTGTGTGTGAATCACAACCTTCTTAGAAGGGGGCTAAGTGATTTAGCTCCAACATATGAAAATAGAAACAAGACAGAAACATGTCTCCCATGACTTTACCATATTTGGCGAACGCATCGCCGGAGGCTCTGATCATCCGTGCCATACGAGATGTCTCAAGTGCAAAACAGGTTTGAACAATACGACATGAGGGGCGCTTCTTTGAGCAGGAAAACAAGCACACATAAGGTAGTCCAACATGATAGGTTGATGGTGCAGGGAAATCAGTGTTATACAAGAGGAATCATAATAGGATCTTGACGACCACGAGCAGAAGAACGTGCTGGAGCGGCAGGTGTACTGCTCCAAGAAGTTATCTCCGCCAATTTTTCTGCTCCTCCGGCTGATCGGCAAAGAGTCGATTTTGATTAAATTGGGAGGAAGAGGATTCAGATTGGGGTTGGGGCACAACTACTGTCAAACAAAAAATCAGACACAGAACAAATGAAGACTTGCCACTATTGGATCTAGTGCACGTAATGTAGATAAAGTAGTCACACCTTTCACATCTATTCGGACAAAGCCAACCCAGTAACTAAGCGTTGTACGGTCATAAAGGCATACATATTTTTTATGGTGACAAGAAAACGTTTTCAGGTAGTTTCTTCTCATCTGAGTGGATAAAGGCGGACGTTCTACTGATTTCATTTATACAAAGAGTAACTGGTTTAATATTTAGGCTAACAAGAGCATGTACAGATGCTAATTACCTCAAATATCAGTTTACTAAGAAACTGGAAACTTGGGAAAATAAACAATAGATGATTCAGCAATAACATCTAGGTGTCGATGTATAATTCCAGGCAATGCTAGTATTGAAACCATCCGTCTCCTAGCAGGGTTTATTCGATCAATCAAAGAGCAAAGATTAAGCATACGCAATTCGTGCAGCAACTCGGTAAATTTGATTCCTCACTGAACACAAATGTTAAAGGCAGCTAGTATCAACAAAAAAATAAGACGTGGATGTACAAGTACAGATCTTATCGGCAACATTAGTACAGTGTGTGATTGCAAAACAAATAATGCCTGCAGGGAAGGAGAGTGCACAGCAGAGCAAGAACCTGCTCGAGGAAGTCCTCGTCATCCATAAGGGATTGCCGGGGCGGCGGTGGACTGGCGGTGTCCGCGGCTCGAGCAAGGCGGGGCGGAGCGGCGCCGCCGGCCGCGGAGGCAGGAGCAGGCGGTGGCGGCGGCGGGGGCAAGCAGCAGGTATGGCGGCAGTGGAGAGATCAAGGATGAAGACGATGGGACGCTGCTAATAGTCGTGGGCTCGGCCCATGTGTAACCTAGCGCTTCAAGCGAGCGGGAGGGTCGACTCGCTCACGTCCCTCGCACTAAATGGGCTGGGCCACCGCGCGAGTCATGCACCCATCTTTCCAGCGAGGCACCGTTTCTTTTTCCTTTTCTTGCTTTCCGAGTTTTTTCACATTTTCGAAATCTGAATTATTTTCAAATTTGTAACCTTTTCAAAATATGAGCAACTTTTAAAAATAAAACCGGATGGTCGGTCAGGGGCGGCGGACCGGCGGAGTGGCGGCTCAAGCAGGGTGGGGCAGCGAGGCATCGCGGTAGCGAAGGCGGCCACGGGTGGCGGGAGACGGCGACGGTGAAAGTGCATGTTGTCCCCATGCGTGATTTTGGTATTAATGAAAATCTTTATGCACTAATGTTTGCATTAAGATATTTTTATAGATCTTGTCCATGGAAAAAGATTGGAGTTCATGTGTTGGACTCTAGAAGATTACATGATGATCGATGCTCTATTCAAGGGTTTATATGAAGAATGGCCATGCGTAGTGTTGAGTCGTGCAAGTTCAATATGAGCGTCTAGAAGATGTTATGCTTGAAGCTTGCCACCCACACCAAGATAATGGTCATGTGAAGATGTTCCTAAAAGAGTCTCTCCCATAGTGGAGTATAGGGGAGCAATTTGCAAGTCTTCACCATGCGGAGCATGTGATAGCAAGCACGATCAAGAAAGGTGTTACAACTTGAGAGAGTCAAGATCGTCATCATCTAGCGCTCAAGTGGAATGCTCAAGGCAAAGGTATGATCTTGATAGGTTTTATATTTTACCGGTCTCATGCTTTTGGGAGACCGGGTTATAGGATCGATAGCCGTACTATCAAGAGGGGCTCACAAATGAGTAACTTGATCGCATCTTTGTGCAGAGCTTAAACCTTTGCATACTTGGCATATCACATTTCTTGGTTCTTATTTGGTTCTTCTCCGTGTTGGGTTTTGGTGCTTGTCGTGAAAACCTTTTGCGCTTTCAATGTTGGAAATATTACCGGTTCGTCTTTGAGAAAGGCTCCACACCTTTTTTTAGGGTAGCTCTTGCTTCCTTCTTTCCAACAAAACTAGATTCACGTGATTTGGAGTTCGTACGAGAAAGTTATTGTTATTTTCATTTTGCTGTTTCTGTCAGTTTTCAGAATACCGGAATATCCTGTTTTGGTTGGTACCGGATAACCCGTCCCCCAAACTTGCCCAAGTGGAAAATAGCTAAGGAATTAATGGCGCGAGCCATTGGACTCGGCCAGTTTTTTGGGCCGGATATTTCGTTGGAGGCCGGAATATTCGGGCCCCAAAGTCTGCCCAGGAAAAACGGCTAAGGAAAGTAGCGCAGCCATCGCACGACTCTCTGGAGTCCCCCAGATATTTTGGCCGGAGATTTCGAGGAAAGACGGAATATTACACAAAACCGGATATTCCGGCCCTCACTTAGGCCAGAATATCCGTCCCCAGTTTGCTACAACGACTAGTTTTTGGGAGGGGCTATAAATACCCCTCCCCTTCTTTAACCTTGAGCTGCTCGTTTTTCCTTCTCTCTCCTGCCATTTGTTGACCTTGGAAAGCTTGCCTCCCTCTCCATCCCTCCCATGATTCTTGCATATCTTTTAGGGAAAAGAAAGAGGAGATCTATATCTACATTTCCACCGATCCATCTCTCCTCTAAGTGAGGGGAACTTAGTGGATCCAGATCTTGGAGTTCGTTTGTTAAGTTCCTCTTTGTTCTTCCTCTCTTCCCCCCCCCCCCACAAGCATTAGTTGCTTTGTTGAGGCTCTGATACCAATTGAAAGGATCGTATGACACCTAGAGGGGGGTGAATAGGTGCTACTTCAATTTTAGTACTTTTTCAAATTAGGCTTGACACAAAAAGGTAAATTCTCTAGATATGCAATTACGGTGAATTTACCTATATGACAAGCTAGCAACTAAGCAAGGTACACGAAGTAAAGACGGTAAACAAGGATAGAGGTAACCGAAGTGAAAGCACACGGAGACACGGATGTATTCCCGAGTTCCTCCCTTTTAGGGGAGAGTACGTCTCGTTGGAGAGGTGTGAACCAACACAATGGTTCAACAGCCACAAAGGCTTCACCTTCTTCTCCGATGAACCGCACCACAAAGGTTTGGTTCACCTTCAACTATCGGAAACCTTTAAGGCGGAGTCCGGAGCCTTTACAACAACGATCTGGGGCACAACCCACAAATGAATTGGGGGCTCTTGAACAGCTACGATCTATCACAAATACAATAAGTGAGTACAACAAGAGGCTAGGTTTTCCCAAAGGAAATCCTAGCAAATGGTCCCTCAAGTGAATGAGGGGAAAGTGTAAATCGACTTGGTGAAGATGTAGATCTGTGTCTTCTCCTTCAATCCTCCAAAGATCAACGAGTTCGGGTGGAGGGATTGGGAGATCTAGTGAAGCTTGAGCTTGCAACAATGGTGTTCTTCTTTTTGGGCGAGCTCAGTATCCCAAGGTAGGTGGAGGAGCATTTATAGCTCCTCCTAAAATATGGTCGTTGAAGGGGTACAGAGAGGCAGGCCTGGGAGCCGGCCTGGCCGGCCAGGAGGCCGGCCTAGCATGCTGCGCAGAAGCTTCAGAGGAGCCGGCCTGGGGGCCGGCCACCCAGCCAAACCAGCCGGCCTGGAGCCCAGCCTGGCCGGCCTGGGTGCTGGCAACCCAGCCGAGCCAGCCGGCCTGGGCCCCGGCCTGGCCGGCCTGGGGGCTGGCTACCCAGCCGAGCCAGCCGGCCTGGGGGCTGGCTACTCAGGGTTCCACAAAACCGGCGATCTCCGACATTTCTTTCTTCTTATGGAATAGAGAGAGATACGCTTTATCCTTTTAACACAAAACCTGAGTTTTCCTGTAATCACTTAGCGAAGGGTTAAATAGTCCAAGTGTTGTGATCAAACACCAAAACAAGATTAGCGAACTATGTCCTTTCAATCTCCCATGTTTTGATGTTTGATGACAACATATGGATTTGCAAAAAGATATCTAATTTAAGCATAGGCAATGTTTTAATTGAAGCTCCCCCTTGCTTTTATAAGCCAACCAATATAATAGTGCTAGCAAGCTAAAAGATAGACAAGATATAAAGAGCAAGCACTATCAAGAGGTAAAACAACAACTTGGCAAGAACAAGGATAGTAAGGCATGTAATCACAAAAAATTCTATGTGAGTAAAGGATAGAAAAAAATTATCTCACCATAGACTTCTTCATATGGATAGATACCCGAGAATAGTAGATCAACATAGTCTTCTCCATATGGGAAGATAACCGAGAGAAACATAGCCTTACAATAAATGATGATAATATGGTTTCTTGATACAATAATCCGAAGATAACATAGTTCCACGATACAATAACATAGTTCCACAAGCATAAACCAAATAGAGTTCAACTAAAACGATTGCAATGCAAATAAAAACACAAAAGGATGCAAATGCATGAATGCAAATCCCCAGATATCTCTCTTCCCCGTTGGCATCATGACACCAAAAAGGGAGAAAGTGAAGTGAGAATCCCAAGAGATCACTCGTCGAAGTCCTCCTCCGCATCAACATCTTCATTGGCACCACCAAAGGCTTGACCGGAGCTAGATGCACCTTGGGTGTCCGGCCAATACGGGGCAAGAGAGGAGGCATCATCGTCGAACCAATAGGTGTAGTTGGAATTGTAAGTATTCTCCGAGACCTCGGCTGAGCTGGAGCAAGAAGGCAAGGGAAAATCAAGTTTCTTCATAATCTCTCTTTGATTGCGTTATAAGACTTTTGCTTGTAATCCTTGGCTTGCTTGTCCGCAAAGAAGCAATTCATTTTCTTGAATACATCCATTATGCCATGCTTCTTCGTGGAGGCCTCAACACGAGCTTTAGGAGCTTCAGGTCTAGCATGCTTCTCTTGAGTGGGAATAACTACATCCGGGGGACGAGATGGCAAAGGATGAAGAAAGGGCGTAAACAAATCTGTGGCATAGGCATTGAGCGCGACCGAAGCAACTTGGTGTCAAACAACTTCTGAAGGTATGGACCATAAATGGGAACCTTTTTCTCAAGAACCACGGAGTGCATCTCTTGCCACATGTAATCAAGAACATCTATTTTCTTCTTCCTCCAAAAGGTGGTAACAATGTGGTGAAGAAGATTGACCATGTACTTGCGAACCTCACCCTTCTCCCCAAACTTGACAGCGATAGTGTGCCGGAGGATAAAATGAGTGGCTTGCCAATAAGGAGTCATATATGTGATCTTGGGGATCTTTCCAATAGTGCCCGACTCGGGGGGATAGCAGTGATGGATTCCGGGATCGGCTTTCATGATGGTTTGCAAGTGAATACGAACATAAGCCATGGGACAATGAGGTAGCTCCTCGATGCCAAAGAGAGCACCAAATTCAGCAAGAGAAGCTTCACACTTGTGACCGGCACTCATCCATGTCATAGTCCTCTTTCCTTCCCTGGAGAAATAAACTGTGGCAAAGAATTCCTGAAGCAGCGCAGGAGAATAAGAGGTATTCACTGGCATGAGATTAGAAATACTATGAAAATCCATAACCTCCATCACCTCCGGCCATAATTCGCTTGCACTATCCACATTGAAGTAATAAGTGGGAACTTACACTTGTTGATGCATCTTGCAATAGAAACGGCCATCATTCGTGCAAGTGCGCTCGGGAAAAGCATATGGATTGAACTCCAACCGATCATGCTCAAACTCATCACTAGGCACTTTGGTCCAAGTTGAGCGTACCGGTTCCGCCGGATTGGTAGGGGAGGTCCCTTTCTCTGAACGGTTTTCTTGATCTTCTTGGACTTGGAGGAGGAACTTGACTCCCTAAGATTGGCCTTGCCCTTGTACATGGAGAAGTGGGAGGAAGAATCCTCAAGGTCTTTGCTTGATGACGTGAAACACAGGTTCGTTGGGAGACCCCAAGAGGAAGGTATGAAGCAGTGCAGCAGCAAGTTTCCCTCAGTATGAAACCAAGGTTATCGAACCAGTAGGAGCAGAAGCACTTCAGAAGGTTGTCAACGGCGCCAGAAAATATGGTGTTGAAGGGGATTCTGACTGTTGACGTGGAACCTGCACACAACACAATCAAACTACTTTGTCCCAACGAAACAGGAAGGTTGTCAATCTCCCCGGCTTGCTGAAAACAAAGGGTTAAACGTATGGTGTGGAAAACAGTGTTTAATTGCAGAAAGTAAAAGAGAACAATGATTGCAGTTGGTGGTTTTATCAGTGTAAAGGAATGGACCGGGATCCACAGTTTACTAGTGGTGTCTCTCCATAAAGATAAATAATATGTTGGGTAAACAAATTACAGCTGGGCAATTGACAAATATTGAGCGCATGACAATGCATATATATGACAAGATGACTACTATGATATTCATTTGGGCATTACGACAAGATACATATACCGTTATCCAACTGCATCTATGACTAATAATCCACCTTCAGGTTGACATCCGTGTTCCCCGTTGGTATTAAGTTGCAAGCAACGGATAATTGCATTAAGTAAAGTGCGTAATGTAAACAAGTACATATGACCGTAGACATAGCATTGTTGTGTTATCCCTAGTGGCAACAACACATCCACAATCTTAGACGTTGCTGTCACTCGCCCAGATTACTGGAGGCATGAACCCACTATCTAGCATAAATACTAACTCTTGGAGTTACAAGCATCTACTTGGCCAAAGCATCTACTAGTAACGGAAAGCATGCAAGATCATAAATAACATATAAAGATAGATTGATAATCAACTTGATCATAGTATTCAATATTCATCGGATCCCAGCAAACACAACATATAGCATTACAATAAGATGATCTTGATCATGTTAGGCAGCTCACAAGATCTAAACATGATAGCACAAAGTGGAGAGACAACCATCTAGCTACTGCTATGGACCCGTAGTCCAAGGATGAACTACTCACGCATCACTCCGGAGGTAGGCATGGTGATGTAGAGCCATCCGGTGATGATTCCCCTCTCCGGCAGGGTGCCGGGAAGAGGTTCTGGACCCTCCCGAACTAGGGTTGACGACGGCGGCGCCTCTGGAACTTTTCGTGGATAATGGCTCGGGTGTTTAGGGTTTTCGCGTCGGGGGGAATAAATAGGCGAAAGGGCGGCGACTGAGGGCACCCAGGGGGCCCACACAACCCTAGGGCGCGGCCCCACCCTTGGCCACGCCGAGGGTGTGTGTGGGGGCTCCCTGGCCCTCCTCCGTCTCTCCTTTGGACTCCGTGTACGTGTCGGTGAAATAAGACCTTCAGATGACTTTTCGTCCAATTCCGAGAATATTTCCAGAACAGCTTTTCTGAAATACAAAAATAGCAGAAAACAGGAACTGGCACTGTGGCATCTTGTTAATAGGTTAGTCCCAAAAAATGTATAAAAATGATATGAAGTGTATGTAAAACATGTAACAATTGGCATAATATCAACATGGAACATCAAAAATTATAGATACGTTTGAGACATATCAGTCTTCAAGGCCATCAAAAGCCGAATCAGCATCCATCACCAAGAAATCCGGAAGCTTCACCAAGAAATCCGCAAGCACACCAACAAGGGATGAGAACTCCCCCCCAAACCTTCACCAAAGAATGAATCTCGTGGATGGGATGGAAGATCTGGAGGAGGTCTTTTAAATCTGAGGTAGGAGAGGGTGTGGGGGCGGCTCTAATGGAGGTGACGGTGGTGGAGGAGCAAGGGAGGGGCGGCCATGGAGTTGAGGACGTGGGGGAGGAAGGAAGAAGATGGGGAACTGTTTGGTTCGATCCCCCTGCCCCGATGATAGTTGCCCCGAGACCCCGGCCTGGGAGTCGGCCGGGCCGGCCTGGAGGCCGGGCAGGCACCCGAGCCAGCCAGCCTGGGATCCGGCCGGGCAGGCACCCGAGCCAGACGTCCTGGCCGGTCAGACTGGCCTCCACCTCTTCTTCTTTGATTTTTCTTGATATTTGGCATAAACTTTGAGATCTTGGACATGTCTTCGGAATACCATCTTTAGAGTGATCACTTGGAGCAATATTTAGTGACACGGGGAGATGCAAACAAGATGAAATCTTCACACTTCCAATGGATAAAAACAAAAACCCCAAATAGCAACATTGGAAGTGGTTAGACGGGAAAACTAACAAATATGCAATGAAAGCTCGAATGCGACCGAACTCTTCAAAAAGGAAGAGGGCGGTGGCCTAGGCCACCATGTATGAGTTTATGTGGTGTGACACCGCGAAGATATATCTTGGGTTCACCGCCACTACTCGTCATTTAAGCTCACAATTCATGAAATGAAAATATAGAGACAAAATGAGTTCTTACTATTGGCATAATGGGGGGAGGGATAGTCCAATGTATTAGGACCACACTCCCCCTATGTCCATGCCTACACCTAAACCAAATAGATAGTCAAAAATAGGTGTGTATGCAAGATAGTCAAGCACGCTCCTTGAATCCACGATATTTAGCTCATGCCTCAAATAAGTGAATCTTGCTTCATCAAGAGGCTTCGTGAAAATATCGCAAGTTGGTCTTTGGTTGGAATATAGCCAAGCTCAATATCACCACGAGCAACATGATCTCGAATAAAATGATGACGAATCTCAATATGCTTCGTTCTTGAGTGTTGCACCGGGTTGTGAGCAATCTTGATAGCACTTTCATTGTCACACAAAAGAGGCACTTTGTCACAATTGACACCGTATTCCTTTAAAGTTTGCCTCATCCACAATTGAGTGCAAGCACTAGCGGCTGCCACATACTCGGCTTCGGCGGTGGGAGAGATATACAATTTTGCTTCTTAGAAGACCAACTCACCAAGGACCTACCAAGGAATTGGCATGCCCCGGAAGTTGATTTCCTATCATCCTTATCACCGGCCCAATCCGAGTCCGTGTACCGGCAAGAGAGAAGTTGGAGCCCTTAGGATACCACAAACCAAACCTTGGGGTATGAACCAAATATCGAAGGATTCTATTGACCGCTTGCAAGTGGCTTTCTTTAGGAGCCGCTTGATACCTTGCACACACCCCTACACTCAACACAATATCGGGTCTAGATGCACAAAGATAAAGCAAAGAACCAATCATAGAGCGATAAAGTTTTTGATCAACATCAATACCCTTTGGATTAAGTTCAAGATGACATTTGGTGTCCATAGGAAACCTCTTCTCTTTAGCATCTTGAACCTCTTGAGCATGTCTTGGGTGTACTTGGCTTGAGAAATGAAAGTCCCTCCACTCAATTGCTTGATCTCAAAACCAAGAAGAACTTCAACTCTCCCATCATGGACATCTCAAACCTATCGGTCATAAGCTTTGAAAATTCATCATTAAAAGCTTTGTTAGATGAGCCAAAGATAATATCATCAACATAAAGTTGGCATATGAAAAGCTCCCCTTTAACCCTCTTGGTAAAGAGGGTGGGATCGATTTGCCCCACTTCAAATCCACGGTCTAGCAATAGCTCTCTTAGGTGCTCATACCAAGCACGAGGTGCTTGTTTGAGACCATAGAGCGCCTTATCAAGCTTGTAGACATGGTTAGGGAATTTGGGTCCTCAAACCCGGTGGTTGCTTAACATATACCAACTCCTTTAAAGGACCATTAAGAAAAGCACTTTTCACATCCATTTGTTGCAATTTAAAGTTATGATGTGATGCATATGCAAGAAGGATACGGATGGACTCAAGGCGAGCCACGGGTGCATAAGTCTCTCCAAAATCAATGCCTTCAACTTGAGAGTACCCTTGTGCAACCAATCTTGCCTTGTTCCTCACAACCATTCCATGTTCATCTTGCTTGTTCTTGAAATCCACTTAGTGCCTATAACATTGCGGCAATCCTTTGGCTTCTCAACTAAATTCCACACTTTGTTGCGCTTGAAGTTGTTTAGCTCTTCATGCATAGCTTCCAACCAATCCGGTCTTCAAGAGCTTCAAACACTTTCTTTGGTTCTACCATGGAGATATGTGCTTGATGCTCACTAAAGCTTGCCAATTGACCCCTTGTGGTCACCTTGCTCTTCAAATCACCAAGAACCTCTTCTAGCTTATGACTTCTTATTTCCAAGGTCCTTGCAACTCTTGCTTTACGACGGGCTTCGATATCTCTATTGGATCTTGGAGGTATCACTTGATCATCTTGATCATTTGAGTCCCCGTCTTGACCGGAATGTTGACCTTGATCATCTTGATGCACATCTTCAACAATGAAGGAGAGGGTTGATCTTGGTCTTGACCTTGGCTAGCATCAACAATAGGAGTACTTGGTTCTTGCATAGCAACTTGGTCAACTTGAGGAGGGTCTTGAACTTGTTCTTGGGTTGGTGCATCATTTGCTTCCATGGTAGGCGCCGGTTCAACTTGTGATGATGGTGTCTCCACTTGAGTGGAGCTTGGACTTGCTTGACTTGCTTGAGGAGGCTCATGATGGATCTCAATGGGGCGATAGAAACCAACGCCCATTCTCTTATTGCATCTTGAGGTTCCTCATTATCTACATCACAAACATGAAATTGCGCCACTTGGGAGCCGTCATTCTCATCGAACTTCACACTACAAGATTCCACAACTCTCCCTAAGGATTTGTCGTAGACTCTATAAGTGTGAGATTCGGCACCGTAACCAACAAAAATACCCTCTAAAGCTTTAGATTCAAATTTAGATAAACGAACACCTTTGATCTTATAGAAACACTTACAACCAAACACTCGGTAGTAGGAAATATTGGGCTTGTTGCCGGTAAGCATCTCATATGGAGTTTCTTTTCTTCCAACGCGAAAGAATAACCGGTTTGATGAGTGACACGCCGTGGAGATGGCCTCGGCCCACAAGAAAGCGAGACTTAAACTCCGCCAACATGGACCTTGCCATATCCATAGAGTCCGGTTCTTCCTCTCGGCTACACCATTTTGTTGAGGGGTATATGCAGCGGAATATTGATGACGAATTCCCTCTTCACTAAGAAACTCATTTAGGGTGTAGTTCTTGAACTCGGAGCCATTGTCACTTCTAATGGCCAATATGGGAACATTGTGTTGACGTTGAACTTCATTGGAGAAGTCGATGACGGCTTGTTGAGTCTCATCCTTCGACTTGAAGAAATAAACCCAAGTAAATCTTGAATAGTCATCAACAATCACCAAACAATACTTCTTCCCACCAAGACTCGGTTGAGGAACGGCACCAAAGAGATCAACATGAAGAAGTTCCAATATCCTCTTTGATGAGATGATGGTCTTGCTTGAGTGGGGAGAATCATGCATCTTTCCTTCAACACAAGCCCTACAAAGACGATCTCTAGAAAAAGAAACATTCTCTTTTAGTCCAAGAATGTGGCCACCCTTGTGAAGACTTTGCAAAGTTCTCATATTGACATGGGACAAGCGGCGATGCCACAACCACCCACGTCGGCCTTTCCGAATAGGCATATTGCTTGAGTGTTGGTTGACCCCGAAAAGTCCACCACAAACAACTCATTTTCAACATACCCAACGAACATGACCTTTAGAGTCTTGCTCCTCAAGAGTACCACCATATCAATAGTAAAATGGACATCAAAGTTCATCTTATTAAGTGCACGAACGACATAAGATTGTAACCGAGGGACTCGACAAGCATGACATTTACAAGGGTGATATCCTTTGCAACTACCACCTTGCCGAGGCCCTTTACCTCAGCTTTTGACTTATCACCATAGAGACGGTTGAGTGATTTATATTTGGTCCCAACTCCGTCATGAGCTCCTTGCTTCCGGTCATATGACTAGTGCATCCACTATCAACCACCCATTTAGACCCACCGGAAGCATAGTCCTACAAGAAATCATTGCTTGGATTTAGGTACCCATTTCGCAATGGGTCCTCTTTTGTTAGCAACAAGGGTCTTTGGGACCCAAATAGAATAAGCAATGTAACCATCATAAGGACCAACATATTTTGCATAAACATCCCCATAATAATCAACATAAAGAATGTAGTTGGGGTTATTATGCCCCGCAAAGTCACTACGAGTGGTCTTGCCCCTAGTGGCATCACCACTCGCAATGGAGTCTTGGCTTGTGGGGCTTGGCCTTGTTCTCCTTGTTGTTGCTCTTCTTGTTCATTGCCTTGGCTACATAACCAAGACCCTCCTTCCCTTTGCGTTGCTTTTGCTCAACTACATGAGCAACAACCTTTTCTTTACCTTTGGGAATAGAGGTCTTGGCACTAGCGGCCTTGGCAAGCTCAACCTTCAACCTAGCATTTTCCTCAATAACATTTGCATGATCACAAAGGGAGTAGAGGTGCTAGGTGAGTTAGATTTAGAAAGTTGAGTTTGTAGTTGCTCATGAGACTTGACTAGGAGAGAGAGTAGTTTCCAAGGCCTTGTGAGCCTTGTCAAGCTTCTCTATATCCCCATGTAGTCTAGCATTAGCAACCACAAATTCGGCTTTCTCCTTTTTAATCACTTTATACTTGGCAATGGCATGGTCTCTTTCCTTAAGAATTTTAGCAATTATTTCATCATTAGTACTATCAAGAGACTCAAGTCTCTCCTCAAGAGTACTCTATATTCTTGTTCTTCTACAAGAGAGCATTCAAAGATGCTATAGTGATAGAGTCCTCTCTCTCTCTCAATGCGCATTTGTCCTCAAGGAGGTCTTCGGTTACCAAGTTGACTCATGAGAGCCTCAACATGCTTCTTGGCTTCACCTTGCAAGTTAGTCACAAAGTATCGAAAGCAACAAGTTCTTTCTTAATTGCAAGACTAGTGACATCATCCATTTCATGCATAGTCTTAGGGGTGGAGGATGATACCTCGGTGGCCTTGGCCATGAGGCAACGAGCGGTTGTTGTTGGAGATGTTCTCATTGGGGGATTCGAAGAGAGAAGGTGATGAGTTGAGGCAATGACCAATGCGGCCACCTCACGTGTGGGTTCTTCTTCTTCTTCGGAATCATCGGAAGGGTACTCTTCTTGAGTCATCAACACAATTCTTGGTGCTTTCTTGAAGAATGGCTTCTTCTTGACAATTGGCTTCCTTTGACCAACTTTGATTGATCCTTGAGTATAAGCCTTCCACCATGTTGTTCTCGGTTCTCATAAGGACAATCTTTGATGAAGTGATGCTTGTCATGACAATTGTAGCAAGTCTTTGTCCTTATAGCAAACTCCTTCTTCCCACTTGGATTGTTCTTTAGATCTACTTGAGCCTTTGCCTTGGCCGGGTCACGCCAAAAAGCTCTTGTGGCAAGGGCCACGTGATCATGGTAGGCTTGTTCAAGATCATCGGGAGAATGTTGCTTGGGCATGCTTCAATTTCCACACTATCATCAAGACTAACCACTTTGGCCTTCAAAGCAAGTGAGGGACCTTGTTTCATTCCCATGGCCCTAGCACGGTTGTCTAGAGCATTCTTGGTGGCAACCTTGGAAGCTTGCACCTCTTGCATAACTTCATTAGATGTCATTTCAAGGTAGTTGTGTCTTCCTTGTATGGCCTTCAATTCAATGGGCTCGAAGGGCATGAGAGCATTCACATACTTCCTCTTGATCCAAGCATCATCCACATAGGTTGCCCCTACATTATAAAAGGCTTTGGCAAGAATCTTGAGTCTTCCATACATCTCCTCATGAGTTTCACTATCAAGCATGTAGAAACCTTCGGCATCATTGCTCAAGGCATCAAATCTATTCCTCTTCATGCTTTCATTTCCAAGAAACACCTCCTCAAGACAATCCCAAGCTTCTTTGGTTGTGGTGACGTGTTGAATGTGATAAAGACCATTTTCTCCAACGGCAAGTTCAAGCATGTGAAGAGCGGAGGCATTGAGTTGAGCTTCAACCACCTCTCTTCTTGTCAAGTTGTTTGGATCCACAGCCTTGAATCCCACTCGAATGATCCTCCAAAGCTCGATAGAGGCACTGTTGACATGAGATTTCATTGAGTGTTGACAACTAGTAAAAGCCAATGCATTAAGTTTAGGTGGAGGACCTAAGATATTTATGCGAGGATGAGGGATAGGTGGGTCGGGAGAGTAGACACCAAGAGGCGAGACCTCATGGTACTCGGGCTTCCCACCTTCCGGCTTGGTTAGGGATGAAGGAGAATTCTTAAGTTCGGTATTGGTTTCTTCACCCCCATCCTTTTTCTCTTTTCCATCCCCGGAATAACCCGTGTCGGATTTAAGAGGGTCCTCATCCTCTTGAGGGATGGTCTCCAAAGGAACCTTGCCAAGTGAGATTTTATGAGCAAGTCACGCATCTCACCAAATTGGGTATCCATGGACGATTTCAATGATGTTTCCATCGATTTGAGATCGGCCATGGATGTCGGAGTGGCTTGGTCCTTCGTGGACTCATCATCAGTTGTCATACTTCTTTTAGGCGGTTAAGCCCAACAAGAGAGACGAGGCTCTGATACCAATTGAAAGGATCGTATGACACCTAGAGGGGGGGTGAATAGGTGCTACTTCAATTTTAGTACTTTTTCAAATTAGGCTTGACACAAAAAGGTAAATTCTCTAGATATGCAATTACGGTGAATTTACCTATATGACAAGCTAGCAATTAAGCAAGGTACACGAAGTAAAGACGGTAAACAAGGATAGAGGTAACCGAAGTGAAAGCACGCGGAGACATGGATGTATTCCCGAGTTCCTCCCTTTTAGGGGAGTACGTCTCGTTGGAGAGGTGTGAACCAACACAATGGTTCAACAGCCACAAAGGCTTCACCTTCTTCTACGATGAACCGCACCACAAAGGTTTGGTTCACCTTCAACTATCGGAAACCTTCAAGGCGGAGTCCGGAGCCTTTACAACAACGATCCGGGACACAACCCACAAATGGATTGGGGGCTCCCGAACAGCTACGATCTGTCACAAAGACAATAAGTGAGTACAACAAGAGGCTAGGTTTTCCCAAAGGAAATCCTAGCAAATGGTCCCTCAAGTGAATGAGGGGGAGTGTAAATCGACTTGGTGAAGATGTAGATCCGTGTCTTCTCCTTCAATCCTCCAAAGATCAACGAGTTTGGGTGGAGGGATTGGGAGATCTAGTGAAGCTTGAGCTTGCAACAATGGTGTTCTTCTTTTTGGGCGAGCTCAGTATCCCAAGGTAGGTGGAGGAGCATTTATAGCTCCTCCTAAAATATGGTCGTTGAAGGGGTACAGAGAGGCCGGCCTAGCATGCTGCGCAGAAGCTTCAGTGGAGCCGGCCCCAGCCGAGCCAGCCGGCCTGGGGCCCGGCCTGGCCGGCCTGGGGACTGGCAACCCAGCCGAGCCAGCCGGCCTGGGGCCCGGCCTGGCCGGCCTGGGGGCTGGCAACCCAGCCGAGCCAGCCGGCCTGGAGCCCGGCCTGGCTACTCAGGGTTCCACAAAACCGGCGATCTCCGACATTTCTTTCTTCTTTTTGAATAGAGAGAGATACGCTTTATCCTTTTAACACAAAACTTGAGTTTTCCTGTAATCACTTAGCGAAGGGTTAAATAGTCCAAGTGTTGTGATCAAACACCAAAACAAGATTAGCGGACTATGTCCTTTCACCCTCAGAAGGAGGAACTCGGGAATACATCATCATCTCCGTGTGCCTCGGTTATTTCTATGCCCAATCTCTTTACTTATACAATTTACATTGTGATAACCCGCGTGCTTGAAGTGTTATATCTTGCTATCACCTTGTTACTTGTCTTACTTAGCATAAGTTTGTTGGTGCACATAGTTGAGCATGTTTGATAAATTAAAACACTAGTTTTATTTCCAATTTATCAAGCCTAAACCGAATTTTTTTAATCGACTATTCACCCCCCTCTAGGCGACATCATTGTCCTATCAGGCAGGCTGGTTCGACAAGAACGTGCGGGTAGAAGAAGAGAAAGAGACAGAGGTGGGCCTAGCACAGGGGCGAACGCGGCGTGCACGCGGAGTGCATATGCGCACACAACGAGCGGGACAGAGAGGGCACACTAGGAGGACCCCCAAAGTGGTGGGTGAAGGAAAAAGACGAGTTGTATGCGTGAATAACAAGTACAGAACAAGTAGATGGTTCCCAATAAAATTTTATCCGGCTCGTTCTTCGTGTTTGTTTCTTTTTATGCGGGTTGTATGCGTGCAGAACAAGTACACTACACTAGAAAAAGACGAGAAAATGATACACACAGAAAATAAACAATAAAATTACATAGAAGACTGAGTAAAAAGCACAGAAAAAAGGAGTACAGATAACACTCGAACTACAAAGTAAATGAAAGACGGAGTACAAGTTGAAAGGGAAGTACAAGTACACAGAAAAACAAAGTACACAGAGTGGGAGTACAACTACACAGAAAAAGATAGAGTACATGTACACAACAAACGGAGTACAAGAACAAAGTTAGAGTACATGTAAACATAATATAAAGTACAAAGTTACGCATGACAGAGTACATACACTAAAACCATAAGTACAACTCAATGAAAACCTGAATACACCGAGAGTACACCATACTAGTTTAAGGAGTAAATTTTTTTCTCAAAATCTATCAACATGGGATATAGTTTTGAATATCTCGACGCAAGAATCTTAAAAGTGATTTGGACGACTGGTTCTCAAAATATTTCATTTTAAAACTTCGGTTTTCAAACATAAAAGGGGAAATTGTACTCCGATATCCCTTATCCCTTTCTCTTTCATTCTCATCCTTCAATGTTATTGCAGCACTTGGTGGATATGCATACAATCACGGGACCCTGCTGCAAAGAAGAAGATGACCATTTGGCGTGACGAGAGGGAGCACGGTGACATTCGCAAATGTTTTTTCTTGTGATTTCCCTCTTTGGGATTATTGAAAGCATTTAGCAAGTATTACAGTGATTTTGGGCTTATTTTAACCCGTAAGCTGAAAAAGAAGCGGCCAAAAGCCCAAGTTCTGCACAACGTCGTTCCCTGGCAGCGCTGCTCCAGCTCCAGCGCTATTCGCACTTCGGAATCAGGATTTACTCTCCCTTGGGGCGGCGGCGGCGACGAAGGGAAGAGAGGAGAGGAGCGACGGGAGGATGGCGAGCGTGTACATCCCGGTGCAGGGGACGGAGGAGGAGGTGCGGGTGGCGCTGGACCACCTCCCGAACGACGCCTCCGACATCCTCGACATCCTCAAGGCCGAGCAAGCCCCTCTCCACCTCTGGCTCATCATCGGGGTAAATCTCCTCACAATCCCGTGCTCTGTGACCCGCCAAGGTTTCCTTGCAGTCCTACTAAGGTCTAGGTCGTCAGTGGTGGTGGCTAGATGGATTTCTAGGGCTAGGGAGGGTCCCGTGGAACCTCGCCCCTGCAGATGCAGATGCGTCCTCTTTCGGTCCTTTCAAGGGTTTGGCCGATGTAGCCATATCCCTCTGAGTTTCTCAATTGTGCCCCCCCCCCCCCTGCTTTGTCCTGGTTGTTCAAGCCCAACTATTTCGGCTCGGGCTGATGCTAGTCTTGTTTTGGTATTGAGGACCTAACAGTCAACTCATGGAATATCATTGTGATTTGTCTGGACAAATAGTGTGAGTGGAAAATCCAAGGAAGAGGAGGAGCTGGGTCGCAAGTTCATTCTTGAAATCTCAATCCTTACACACGGGACTTGACTTTAAATCTAAGATGTAGGGTTACGGTGAAACTTAGACTTGCAACATAATTTAATTGTGTTTTTCTTGCAAAATTGAATTGCCCAGATTGGTAGTTTTGTATCTATGTAAATACTTAGGAAACTTCCACTTGCGTTTTCTGATTTCTTGTGAATTTTTTTTGGCAGAGGGAATACTTCAAGCAAGGAAAGATAGAACAGTTTCGGCAGATTCTAGAGGAAGGGTCTGGCCCAGGTTATTTTCTCAATATAATTCTCATCCTCTATAATTTATGATTATGCACAATAATTTTACCTTTGATTATTACCATAATAGTTCCTTTTCTCATTGTTTCTTTACATTATATGTTTATAAATCGTCTCTTGTTTAACCATTATCTCTTCTCTGCAGAAATTGATGAATATTATGCTGATGTGAAGTACGAGCGGATAGCCATTCTTAATGCTCTAGGTGCTTTCCATACTTTCTTAGGAAAGGCTGAGAAAGCACCACAGAAGGAAGTACATTTCAAAGATGCGACTCAGTACTACAACAGGGCATCGAGGATAGATGAAACGGAACCATCTACATGGATTGGAAAAGGTCAACTTTGTGTTGCCAAGGGTGAGTTGCAAATGGCATCTGACTCCTTCAAGATTGTGTTGGATGAGGATGGGGATAATTTCCCAGCTCTTCTTGGTCAGGCTTCTGTTTATTTCCTCATGGGTGATATGGAGCAGCAACACAAAAAAGCTTTGGAACATTATAGGAACTCATTAGATCTCTATAAGAGAGCCCTGCGGACCTATACAGATTGTCCTGCTGCTGTAAGGCTTGGTATAGCCTTTTGTCGATACAAACTTGGTCAGCTAGACAGAGCTCGACAAGCTTTTGAACGGGTTTTGCAGTTGGACCCTGAAAATGTTGATGCACTAGTAGCACTTGCAATCATGGACTTGCAAACAAATGAAGCCAGTGGAATTCGCAAAGGGATGGAAAAAATGGGAAGAGCTTTTGAAATTTATCCTTACTGCACTTTGGCACTCAACCACCTAGCGAACCATTATTTCTTTACTGGCCAGCATTTTGTGGTTGAGCAACTGACTGAGACTGCTCTCTCTTCAAGCAATCACGGCCTACTGAAATCACAGTCCTACTATAACTTGGCCAGATCATACCACAGTAAGGGGGACATTGAGACCGCTGGACGGTATTATATGGCATCTGTCAAAGAAATCAAGAAACCACAAGACTTTGTGCTGCCATTTATCGGACTTGGTCAAATACATCTGAAATTTGGTGACTTCAAACGTTCCCTAGCTAGCTTTGAGAAAGTGCTGGAGGTACACCCTGAAAATTGTGAAAGTCTAAAGGCCATTGGGAACATCTACGCAAACTTGGGTGAGAATGACAAAGCCATAGAAACCTTTAAGAAAGTTACACGGATTGATCCAAAAGACCACCAGGCATTTGTTGAATTAGGTGAATTGTTGGTAGAATCAGATTGGGCTACTGCAATGGAATACTTGAAAACAGCACGGACTCTCCTAAAGAAGGCAGAAGAAAAAATACCTGTTGAATTGCTCAATGGTATTGGACTTCTTTATTTTGAAAAGGCAGAGTTTGAGCTGGCTGAACAAAGTTTTAAGGAGGCACTAGGAGATGGTATCTGGGTTTCAATTATGGAAGGGAGTGTTGGAAGCTCCATGGTTCGCTGGAGTGTGCAGTACAGGGATCAGAGTTGTTTTCACCAACTTGAAGAATCCATGCCTGTTGAATTACCTTGCGATAAGGTCACCACATTGTTTAACTATGCGAGATTACTGGAAGAGCTTCAGGATACTGTGAAAGCCAGCCTCCTTTACCGTCTCATTATTTTCAAGTACCCCGACTACATTGATGCCTATCTGAGGCTAGCGGCAATTGCAAAAAGAAAGAACAATATTCAACTTAGCATTGAGCTGATAGGTGATGCTCTGAAGATAAATAGTAAGTATCCAAATGCACTGTCTATGCTTGGAAGTCTTGAACTCCAGAGTGATGAAACCTGGCTCACTGCAAAGGAACGTTTCCGTGATGCTAAAGATGCTACTGAGGGAAAAGACCCATACTCTTTGCTTCAGCTGGGGAACTGGAACTACTTTGCTGCCAATCGCCCTGAGAAAAAGGCCCCAAAATTCGAGGCTACTCATCGGGAGAAAGCAAAGGAACTGTTTTTGAGTGTACTAAAGCAAAACCAGGGTAATATGTTTGCTGCAAATGGTATTGGAATCTTACATGCTGAGAAAGCCCAGTGGGATATTGCCAAGGAGTTATTTACACAGGTACATGAAGCTGCATCAGGAAGTATATTTGTTCAGGTACCTGACGTGTGGATCAACTTGGCTCATATGTATTTTGCACAAGGCCTTTTTCAACAAGCAGTTAAAATGTACCAGAATTGCCTGAGGAAGTTCTTCTACAACACAGATGCAACTATACTCCTATACCTTGCCCGAACACATTACGAAGCTGAACAATGGCAAGATTGCCGGAACTCTTTGCTGAGAGCTATACATTTGGCTCCATCAAATTACTTGTTACGGTTTAATGTCGGTGTTTCAATGCAGAAGTTCTCAGCTTCCACTCTACAGAAGACAAAACGAACAGTTGAGGAGGTTCGTGCAACAGTGGCTGAGCTTCAGAATGCCATTAGAGTGTTCAGTCTGTTGTCTGTTGCATCAACGTACCATTCCCATGGTTTCGATGAGAGGAAAATAGAAACGCATGTGGAGTACTGCAAACATTTACTTGATGCTGCAAAGGTTCATCGTGATGCAGCTGAACAAGCTGAGCATCAAACCAAGCAAAAAGTGGAAGTTACCCGTCAAATTGCGTTGGCGGAAGAAGCTCGCAGGAGGGCTGAAGAACAGAGGAAATTTCAGTTAGAAAGAAGGAAGCAAGAGGACGAATTAAAGCAAGTGATGCTACAAGAGCAGCACTTTGAGCGTGTCAAGGAACAATGGAAACATTCCAGCAACAGCGCTGGTAAGAGAAAGGATAGATCCAAGCAGGACGATGAAGATGGGGAAAGTGGAAAGAAGAGGAGGAAGGGTGGCAAGAGGAGGAAGGATCCGAAGACAAAGATGCAATACGAGGAAGAGGAAGAAGATCAATACAGAAATGAACCAGAAGAAGATGATTATGCAACTATGACTGGCGGTGACAAGTCAGAAAAAGCCCCAGATCACCTTCTTGCGGCTGCTGGTCTTGAAGATTCTGACGCAGAAGATGAAACAGGACATCCCCAGTCTGCGATTGAGCGAAAGAGACGATCAGCATGGTCAGAATCTGATGACGATGAACCAATGGAGCGACCAGTGGAACCTATCCCAAGCGCGAATGATTTGAGTGAATGAAATAGTTAGTAGGATGATGCTCTTGACAATGAGGCTGATGAATATGTACTTATGTGATAACTTTTTATGTATCAAAACATTTGCTCCCTTGCTGTGGAACAAAAAACATTACGATCAATGGCGCTTCTTACAATGTAAGCTCCAAATGGAGCTTAAGCTATTTTTTCTTCTATAATATAAGTAAATGGAAGATTAATTTTGGACGTATAATCTGTGTAATATAAAATATAAAACGACCATCGGAAATTCCCTCCTCAGGGTCGGGGTCGACGTCCTCCTGTCTGTGTTCTTCCATCAGCTCTCTCATGTCTCTCGGGGCGATACCAAAGCCGGGACAGACCTGCCCCTTGGATTGAAGCGCCACGAGACAAAGGATCCTTCTGCGCCAGCGCCGACCTAGTCTTTGTCCTCTGCCTCTACCGCTCAGATGTGTCCCATGCCCGGTCTCCTCATCAGCCCGGTCTCCTGCACATAGGGGTGCCTACCCCTCTCGTCTGCTTCCACACATACTTGCATCGATGCCACCTCCTCCACCCCTTTCGCCCCACATTTTCATCCTCTACTCTCGGGCATAACGAGCTTTCCCCAACCAACTCCTTCTTGACACTCGATTTGGCCGACGAGGGGAGGATATGGACAACGAGGAGGAGAGGAGCGGTCATGCCCTCACGCGCCGGATGTAATCTCTCACCGGAGAGGCATGAGAGTGCAAGATCATGACGAGCACCATCGGCACACACATCCAAACCAGGGAAAGCGGGGATGAGTGAGAGGTTATTGTTTTTTCTAAGGTTTACAAAACACTATTAATGGTGTGATCGCATTGGCAACCATTAACCTTGTTTAACTGTTTTCTTAAAGATCCACAACATAAAAAAGTGTGGCCATGTGGCCTGCCCACATCAGTAATGATTATCCATTGCGGTATTTGGGGTGGCTCGCTGCTCATTTTCTGTGTGCCTCATCGCACAAGCGACCATCTTCCCACCGTGTGGCAAGGGTGTCTCATGTGGTGTTGCGTACAGCGTACATGGGACTACTTTAGATGAATTGCCCCGACTAATGAGATTTATTGCATTCACATACATTTATACTTCATTGGTTTTATCAAAATATTGTGACGTTTCATTTATCATGCTTTTGAGACCATGGTAAAGATGTTGTTTCAAACATAAAACAATGTTACGCTGATGACGTTTATGCTAGCGTGTCTGGGGTGGGGGCTAGATATTATTAAACATAGTAGTTTTTAAAAACTCGTTCGGTGTCCATCATTTCGAGTCGGGTAATGGATTTCGATCAAAATTCTATACCAAGCGTGTTTAGCTGTCGCGGAATTGAAAACTTCATTTCAAATGTAAATCCATCGAATACTTAATATTAAGTCAACTCTTGTCCTGAACCCCATCATTCATCTTTTCATCTCATATATTCCTGTGGCAGCCAAAAATGTTTTTTCAGTTTAAAATTTGAAATTGTACAAATAAAATAATGCCATCAATCTAAGTTCATTACATTTCTGTCAAATGAAATGAAATGAGGGGTGCTTAGAGCTCATTTAGCATCCATCATTTTAGGCCGGAATCATAAAATTCAATTGACATTCCATAACCAATCGCATTTGGCTATGACGAAATTAGACGTCATTTCAATTCGAATTCCAGCTAATGTCTTGGTAAACAAATTAAATTAAATGATGGCAAGCGTATTCTTTCCTTTCATTTCCGCCAAGTGAAGAAATGAGGGACGGCAAGCAAAAGTATTTGGCTTTGTTTGTGTTCTCCAAAACGATTTCTGCCTCGTTTCATTTCAGTTGGAAAGTTAAATAACAAGGTTAGGGATAGAAATTGGCATAACACACAATAGGTATTTGATAGAATTTCAAATAAAATGACATGTCCAATCCCATGTCAACGAAACAGGTTGGGCATGAAATTACAAATGAATTTCATGATTTCGGAAATGATGGCTACCAAACGACCTGATCATGCAGGGTCTATAAAATAGGGAAAGTAGGGAATGATGCAGAGAGAACCTCACTAAGGTAGTATACGGGTCTCTGTATGCTGTGGGGGTGTCCCTCTTCCATGCGTTCGACGACGAGCACGATGCTGACCACCCGATTGGTGGCGGACACGTACAGGAACAGCGACTCGCGTTCTTGAGGCGCCACCAGGATCGGAGGGCTTGTCAGCATACGCTTGAGGTCGTCAAAGGCTGCTTGTGCTTCTGTCGTCCACTCGAAGCTATCCGATTTCTTCATCAGCTGATAGAACGGGAGCGCCTTTTCGCCTAGTTTGCTGATGAAGCGGCTGAGTGCCGCCACTCGACCGGCCAGTCTTTGGATCTCTCGAAGCTTTGTCGGAGGTGGCATGGTCAGGATGGCTTGTATCTTCTCCGGGTCCGGCGCGATGCCTCGAGCCGAGACGAGGTATCCCAGGAGCTGTCCGGCTGGTACGCCAAAGACACACTTCTTAGGATTGAGCTTGATCTTGTAGTGTTTGAGGTTGGCGAAAGTTTCGCGCAGGTCGTCGAGGAGTGTAGCCTCGTTTTTTGTTTTGATGACGATGTCGTCCACGTAGACTTGGACGTTGCGTCCGATTTGCTTTCTGAGGCAGTTTTGCATCATACGCTGGTACGTAGCACCCGCGTTCTTGAGTTCGAAGGGCATAGTTGTGTAGCAGTAGACACCGTAAGGTGTGATGAAGGCAGTCTTGTCTTCGTCTTCCTCTTTCATCCTTATCTGGTTGTATCCTGAGTAGACATCCAGGAAGGATAGGCGCTCGCATCCTGCCGTTGAGTCGACGATCTGGTCGATACGTGGCAGGGGGAAGTGGTCCTTGGGACAGCATTTGTTGATGGCAGTGAAGTCGACGCACATGCGGAGGATCTTTGAATTCTTCTTTGGTACTAGGACGGGGTTGGCGACCCAGTCTGATTTCTTGATCTCTCGAATGAACTTCGCGTCCAATAATCTGTCGACTTCTTCTCCGATAGCTACGCGTTTCGGCTCAGAGAACCGGCGCATCGTTTGCTTCACAGGCTTAGCATCTGGAAAGAGTTGGAGGGAGTGCTCGGCGAATTCCCTGAGAATACCTGGCATGTCCACTGGACACCAGGCGAAGATCTCCCAGTTCTCACGGAGGAATTCGACGAGCGCGCCTTCCTATGCGGAGTTTAAGTTTGATGACACGTTGACCGTCTTGGTCAGATCCGTCGGGTGGACTTGGTGTGCTCGTGTGTCGTTTGTTGCGCTGAAAGCGACGTCGGGTGCCTGCTTCTTGGCTTCAGGGAAAAGGGTGCGGTCGTTGTTGATGGAGAGCTCCTGGAGCTGCTCCTGCATCTCGAACATCTCGGAGATTTTGCTGAATTCTCTGTCGCAGTTGTCGGAGCGTTGGAAGTTGCCCTTCACAGTGATGATTCCCTTGGGTCCTGGCATCTTTATCATGAGGTAAGCGTAGTGTGGGACCGCCATGAATCGAGCGAATGTCGGGCGCCCAAGGATCGCATGATACTGCGACTTCCAGTCGACAACCTCGAAGTCAATCTTCTCTGTTTGGAAGTTTCCCGGCTCGCCGAAGACGACTGGGAGTTGTAATGTGCCAAGGGGCGAGACTGCTTTGCCTGGGACGATGCCATGGAAGGTGGTATCTGACTCTGGCAGGTTCTCGACTGCGTGATTCATCCTGCGGAGCGTGTCCACAAATATGATGTTTATTCCGCTTCCTCCATCCATGAAGACCTTGGACATGGCGTAGCCACCAATCTGGGCTCGAGTACCAGGGCAGCGTGCCCTGGTCGAACCACAGCTGGGGGGTGATCCTCACGAGAGAACGTTATGCTAGTTTTGGACCCCTTCAGGTACTCGGGTACCGCCGGAGGCGCCATGACAGCCATGTTAACCTGGCGAGTGATCAGCTTCTGCTCCCTGTTGGACGGCCGTCCCTTCTGTATCATGTTCATCTGCCCGCGGGCCTCGGGATACTGATCCGCCGAGTCCGCCGGAGTTCTATGCGAGCCTGATGGTGTATCGCACCCGCCATGTGCGCAGTTGGCCCTGCGGGTGGAGCAGGAGGATTGGGAGGTGGGGGTTGCGCGACTCCCTTTGCGGCTGTGCCAGGAGTTGTTTGCAAGCGCTTTATGTACGCATTTGTTAACCTTGTGAATTTTCTGCAGTCCTTTACCAGGTGGCTGGAGTGGAGTTTGCCATCTTGGCCTTTGAACATCTGAAACCTGCACTCCTCGTCCAGCTCTAGGTCACCCGAACGTTCGGGCGAGTCATCGCGGCGCTTGCGCCACTCTTGCTTGCGGTATCCGTCTTTACGTTGTCCGTAGTCACGACGATCGTCCTGGCGGCTTCTGCTGCGATCATCCTGACGGCCTGCGCTACGGCTGCGCTCATCACGGGTGTCGGCGTAGCCAGCCGCCACGAGTTTGACTCCGTCTTAGTTGTCATAATGGTGGGATTTTCGTTTTCGTCTTCTGTCACGGACGTCCCTACGGCTCCAACTGCCATGGTCGTTGTTGCTGCGCGCGGACCCGTGGTGCTCTCGCACCGAGTCTTCTCCGTCTGCCCACTCATTGGCTATCTTTATGAGCTGCGCGATGGACTTTGGCTTTTCGCGTCCTAGTGCTTCCTGGAGGTCGCGCCTGGCAACGTCGCGAGTGAATGCGTCGATTGCCCTGTCCTCCGACACTACGCCCACAGAGTTTCGCATGGTTGTCCATCGTCGGATGTACTCTCACAGCGGCTCGTCTGATCGCGTTTGCAGGCTTGCAGCTCCGTAAACGTCGCTGGCCGATCGCATGTTGCGAGGAATTTTTTGACGAAATCCTCCCGGAATTGATCCCAGGAGTCATACGAGCCTTCGGGTAGACTCTTCAGCCAATCCCGCGCAGTCCCTGACAACATGAGTTGGATGTACTGCATTGCTGTTGTTGTGGAGCCTCGCTGACAAGAGACTGCTATCCTGTAATCCTCCAGCCAGGACGACGGTTCTTGGCTGCCGTCGAACTTGGGTGTTTCAGATGTGAGCCTGAACCTTTTGGGCATCCTGGACTCGCGGATGCGTCGGGTGAAGCACAGCGATCCGCAAGGCTCTCGGTCTTCGTCGGAGTACGAGTCGCTGCTGCTAGGGGACCGCGTGGATCTTGTGCTTCTTCCTCTGTTGACTCGACGTTGTGTGCTGGTGTCGCGGAGGTCTCCGCCTGTCTCGCGCTGTCGACTCCCATGTCGATCGCGCCCTGACCGATCTCGGTCTTCGTGGATGGCTACCGCTCGGTCGTGGCTATCTCGGCTCCGCAGCTCTCGCCGCGGGCTGGCACCACGACGGGATCTGCTTCCTTCGGGTCAGTCTTCGCCTGCGACCAAGGCTCCACCCGCCAAGTTGAGCGACCTTATTTGCTGGCGGTGCAGGGCTACATTAGGGTCGTCATCTGGGGGCTGCGTTGCCTTTAGGTATGTGGCCACTGACAGGAGAGCTCCCTGGGCCGTTTTGGGTATGGGGATCCCGTCTTCGTCATGCGTCATGAACGACACGTCCAGGTTGCGGGTCAGTGCCGCTCTTTCGCCTTCCGTCAAGCGATCCAGCCTGGATCGCTAGTGGTGTCGCGTCCGCCCAGAAGATTGGACAGCTGATAGCACAGCCCGTCGTGCACTCGACGCGCTAGCCGCCTTTTTGCGCTCGTCGAGAACTGCCTGCAGGTTCTTCAGCCTCAAGTTCTCCTGCCAGAAGATGTATTTATGTGCCGCGAGTTCTTCGGGTGTCGAATTCTCGGGCATCATGGTACAGTCGTGTATAGCTCTGATTGCCTTGATCGCCTGTTCCTTTGTGATGACGATCGTATTGCCGTCTGGCATGGTGACCGTCATAGGATAGTTTGTCACGTTGGGGCTGTTTTCACCACTCGCCGATGTTTCGGGTGCTCTGCCATCATTGTTTCCAGTATGTACCATGCAGACCTGGAGGGGAGTGTTGCGCGAAATTTTGCTTTTCTCGCCACTGCTGCTGCTACCGATGAAGGTGGCCGCAGGGTTGAGGTAGCAGTCGACCATGGCATGATCGCTGTCGTTGTCGGTGCGGGCGGATTCGACGTCCATCCCGACTTCGTCTGGCAAGCCGATGTATGTTGATGACGCGCCTGGAGTTTCCGTCGATGCAGATCCAGTACTCGCTAACATGGCGAGTGTGAGCCGCTCAGTCGACGGGGACGCGGGTGTTGATGATGGTGCAGGCGATGCAGACGTGGCCATCGGCGACATGGGCGGCAAGGACGTCTCCTCCGAGGGCGTTGGTGATGGCGGTGCAGGCGAAACTGGTGTAGCCGTCGACCTTGCGGGTGACGATACCGCCATTGGCGTTGATCCAGTCGATGGAGATGCGGGTGTCGCAGATTGATGCGAGTTCGCCGAGCAGAATGTCCCTGGTTGATTAGCGATAAGATCTGAAGGACCAAAGGTTACGTTCTCACCTGATTGTAGATCTGAACCTGCCGGTTGTAGATCCGGCGAGTGTGGATTGAAGTCGAAGGAGCCGAAGCAGATCGGTCCCGTGATGGTTACCGGCGAGCTGCCGGTTGCTGATGCAGATGGAGCCGGCGAAACCGTGGATCCAGCGCCACTCGTTCCCACAGACGACGCCAATTGACGAGGTGTTAACTCGGCAAATCCCATGGTTAGGCACCTAGGGTTGAGATCGGGAGAGAGATTTGGTAGCGCTGGTAGTAACTATGGTTGACAAGCAAGGTTTACCCAGGTTCAGGCCCCAGGTTCAGGCCCCCGGAGGGTAACACCCTACTTCCTGCTTGTCTGATTATTGATGGTTGTGAACAATGGAGTTACAATGGGGTCCCGACGAGATGTCGATCTCGCTAGGGTTTTGATGGCTATGGTATTGCGTGTCCTGGATCGGCGGCCCTCCCAGCCTTTATATAGGAGGCTGGGTCTCGGGGATTCGCAACCGACTAGGTTTACAGGTAAGCTAAGTTCAAACCGACTTAATCTATGCTTGACTTGGAGCGTACTCCTTTTTCCTGGGCCTTCTTCGTGGGCATCAGTCTTGGTTCCTTGATGGGCCTTCATGCGGGTCTTGACCTTATACGTGCACCATATACCCTCATAGTGGGGCACCCGAAGGGTATGCCCACATCAGCTTCTGAGCTCCCCTGGCGCAGGAACAGCAGCCGTCTAGCAAGAGGGCAGAGATCGCCTCCTTTCTTGCCACCATGACGAGGAGCAAGAGAGATATCCATCCGCGAGCCATGGCCATCATACCTGCATTTATCGAGCTTTATTGAAGAGGACGGCGGCGCGACGCCGAACCAGGCCGTCAGCTCTGACCACCAGAGCACAATCGGCGGCAGCATCAGCTCCACACACTGCCAGGAGCGATTCGTGCACTCTCGCAGTAACTCCCCAGCGCCAAATCCACGAATTTGTTTAGTACTACTCCAATTTCTCCCCTAGCCTCCATGGCCGGCCGGAGAACCAAGAACAGCACCAGAAATCCTCCAATCTGGACGCGAGTCAAACCCCCAAAAAGAGGACTCGTCGAGCTTATTCAAGCACGTACCTTCGGAGTCCCTCTCCCTCCGCACCCACCACCATGGGAGCACGCCGGGTAGGAGCTTCTCCAGGCCATGGCCACCGCTCGGAAGTGACCCGACCAGGCACCTAGGAAGGGGAGACAGCATAACGCCAATCAACACAAGGGACCAAACAACAGGAAGGAAAAACCTACAACTACTATCTACAGGAAAGCACCGAGCTCCTTTCCCATCACAACTCCGGCCGGCAGCGCCGCTAGAGCAGATCCGGGATCGGGCCGGGCAGCTAAACCTACAGGCGACTCTCAAGGAGCTCTCGCGAGAGGATAAGGCTGAGGAGAAAAGTGATGTATACAATGCCCTTAGTGGATTCACGCATGCAGCACGCAGCATGCATGTGGATTTTGTGGAGCAGCTTGAGCCTAGAGAGATAAGATCCACGCACTATCCACCACGCGGACACAAAAAAAAACAAGCGGGAAGCTAAGCTAGCAGGCAATGTCTGGTTTTGGACTGAAATGAACATGATGACGCGCTGGGCGTTGTTGGCTTCTTCCTCCATTCTTGGCGCCGCCGAAGCTGCCGGCTCCTCTGTTCCCCCGGCCACGACCAGGAGAGCACTCCTCATCTTCTCCACCTCACCCTTCACGCTCGCCACCGCCGCAGCAGCTCAGCCCTCCTCCACTCCCTACTCCCAGTCGAGGACCCTGCAGCTCGGCCTCGACACCAGCGGGTGGGTACCTTACTCGATCGTCTACTGCTATTCATTTCATCAAGGCAATTCCGATTAGCAAATTCCCATTGTCATGTGGCTCATGTATATATGCAGGAAGATCAGGACCTGCCCTTCCACCAATCCGGGCTGCGTGTGCACCAACCCCACCGTCGGCGCCTCCTCCTCCGTCGCCTCCCCGCTTGTCATCCCGGATGACACCTCCGCCGACGCTGCCGTTCAAGTACCCTAATTTTCATTCTCATTCACCTTGCTAGCTATTCCATCGACTCAAATTAACTGATTCCCAGTTCACTGCCATGGCAGTCGTTGCGGCAGGCCATCGTCAAGACACAGAAGAATGTCGTCTTCAAAGTTGATCAGCAGACTCCTCAAGGTACTTTCATCTGGGATCCCCGTCTATGTTTAAAACGACTGAGATTTTTTTCTATTTTTTAAATAGACTATGAAGCGTGTCACTTGCTCTTTTCCTCTAGATTACACTTTTATGTAAAAACGTGAATTACACTTTTCAGTGAAACACAACTATTTTCAAAATCGATTTGGATGAAAAAAGTGAGCTACTTTCATCTAGGCAGTCAGGATCACTGATTTCTATTGTACGACTTTACTATCTAAATTTATTGGTGGACTAGTATGCAATTCTAATCAGTAGAAACCACAGTTTTACCCGTTATGATTTGTAATCTTAACATAGATGTTTTGATCCGATTCTGACTACCTTGGCTGCAACCATGCGTGCAACCCATCGAGTACAAAGGAAACTAGTATCTCAGTATGCTCTGAGTGCATTCATCTGCATATGAGAATGTATGCAGGCCACTACATCCAGGCGGAGGTGGATGGAGGCTTTGGCCGGGACGTGATGGAGTACCTGGTCAGGAAGGATGCCGGCGTGGTGGCCTACCGCTGCGTCGCCACCAAGGTCACCTTCCTCTACCCCTTCACCACCGCCATTGGTGACTCGCGGGGGCAGGAGCAGAGGATCGCAGCCGTCGCACAGGAACTCGGGTGGTACGCGCCAGACATATCATCCTCCATCGACTTCGACGATGTTTCGACCTGATTCAGCTTGGGACCAAGATGCATCATTTGCAGGATAAAAAACATGCAGAAAGATTTATGGATAACTTGTCGTCCTATATAGCACTGCTAGCCAAAAATATCTATGTATATACACACTGTAGCTGCCAATTTGTGTTTGGAAAACAAGAAACATTATAGGAATTTCGCAGGTAATAAGTAAGAATTTTGGGGAAACTTTTGCCTAGTTGTCAATGGCGCCTTCAGTGTGTCTCTTGTTTGAAAAAACGCTTCCTTTCTCCGAAGAAACTATTCACCAAAGGGATACTTAAGAGGCATACAAGGGGGAATCTGCATGTGCTTGGACTTCAGCATTTTCCGGTTACGTGTTGATCGGGCTTTCAAGTTCTCTAGGAAGACTTCAGCATTTTCCGGTTACATGCTGATCGGGCTTTCAAGTTCTCTAGGAAGCTGAGAGGCAGACGAATTCAGGTTCTTGCTGAAAGAGGTGAGTCTGGCGGAGAAATCTTCTACCCAAAGTGTTTTCACAGGCATTTCACTTTCAGGTTCTTGTCCTTTTGATGAAGTTCTATACTTTCAAAAAAAATCACACAAGGGAAGCAAAAATACTATCTTGGTGCTTTGCTACCTGTTTTAAATGAATAATTACAAGCCTAACTAAATAATCAAGGTCAGGGCCAGCACTTCTTAAAAAACTGGATATGCAACTGTAGTGTAGACTATGCAATATGGCTTCAGCGAATTCAGGCTGTTCCACCTACATGTATCTGAAACTTCACTGCAGTCTTTGAGTTAAAGGTTATTTTTTATATCTTGGTTATGCTTAACGTGAGCTCTGGACATGCGGAAACTCACAAGTGCACCCGGGAGCATGTGCTCCCGGTTTTTTCGAAAAAAATTTGAAAACTTGTCAAAAAATTCCGGAAAAAATCATGCACGTACCTGAGCATGTCACGCACCATCGTGTCAAATTTGGAGACGAAACGACATCGCGGCTGCCCTGTGCAAAAATGACAAAATTCTGACAGCAAATAGCATCCAAAATTTTGAATTTTCAGATCTGTGATTTGTCATTTTTGCACAGGGCGGCCGCGATGTCGTTTCGTCGCCAAATTTGACACGATGGTGCGTGACATGCTCAGGTACGTGCATGATTTTTTTCGGAATTTTTTGACAAGTTTTCAATTTTCAAATTTTTTTCAAAAAAACCGGGAGCATGTGCTCCCGGGTGCACAACGTCCGCTGGACATGGCACAACTTGTATTAGCATTACTAATATATCACCTGCAATACATTTGATGCGCGTTTAGAATTTCATGGGACTGAAGAATCATTCATTCTTGTTAAAATTGCAGCAGGAGCAGATAAAAGAGGTGAACTGAATTTACAACCAAGTGATATCTCAGTTCATCAGCACTAACAAAAACATGAGTATGGATAGTTCACATGAACAAAGGAGGTACCTCTCACTTGCTCTTGGGATTTGCGGTGGTAAGTGCGCCGCCCTTTGGTGGGTTAAGCTCAACCCAAGCCTCGATCCATCTGGTCATGGCATCGGCAAGCTTGATGATGTAGTCATCCACCTTGCCGAGCTTCACCCTCACCAGCTTGGCCAGCTCAAGGTAACACTTGTGGAGAGTGGTGACCTCCTTCGGAAGGGCCACAGAGCGGAAGAAGGGGATCAGCTCCTCTTGGCAGAAGATGCCGTTGTATTCCTTGTTTAGGTTCACAAACGGGTTGCTTGCTTTGCCGTGCTAGATGTAAGGTAGATCCGTCTTAATACCCAGGCTCGAATGGTCAGTGATAACCTGTGTGGACAGGGCAAAAGATAACTCAGTACAGATAAAACTGCAGCAGGACAGGGCGTAACTGAACAGAGCACGGTATCGGGAAGAATGGATTTGTGAGGTTTTTTTTGTTTGTTTTTGCGAATGGATTTGTGAGGGTTGTTAACTTGGGCGTTCAACTGCATATACCGAATTTTCCATGGCAATATTCAATTTGCATTCAGAGACATAGCACCGTTGCATATCAGGTACCTTGGTGCACCACCCCTCCCACATAATACACTCATGTCCCTGATAGCGGCCCATCAGGGTTCGGACGCGCGACGATGAAGAACACTGCCGCCCTCGCCCGACGGCTCACGCAGTTCACCGACGACGGTTTGACGACCACCGGACAGAACCAAGTCAGTGCCCAACTTGGGGATTCAGAACAAGAACGAAAAGGATAATGTACCAGAATATTAATTGGTATGTCTTTCTTCTCTTTTGCCTCACACACACACAAAATCCTGGCGATCTCTTTCTTCTCTTCTGCGTGTCTCTGTCATTTTAAGATTCACACATACAGGTTTTGTTCTTAGAATGAATCTTACACTATTCTTCGTTGGAGCGGAACAAATCTAACCCTTGGAAAATCTGTTAATTCTCAGAGAACAATGCACTCGCTTATACACATTTTTTACGTTGGCACAACAGCCAAATTTACATACAACAACTACTGCTCTGCCTTCCTTGCATACAACAACCACCTTCTGGTGGATCACCGTGTGTGTTATGTTAGGGTTTCTTTCCCTGCATCTGCTAACACAACAAGATAGTATTTGTTCACTCATCTTTGGTTTGGCCAAAAGAACACCTGAAAGGCACTACAATGCATAGTATTAGTAAGAGGAGCGGGAGGAAACAGCTTCTTACCTTTCTAAGATACTTCGCGTGAAGTTTCAGTGCAACCTCGCAAGCCTTCTTTGCATCCAAGTTCCCATTAACATTGTTCAATATCTAAAACAAGGAAAGAGTCACGTTAAACTAGATCAGCAAACCGAACTTCAGATCTATTAGCCTATAACAAATCTTATTACAATCTTAGTTCAGAACCCTAATAAGTGTTTCATCCTATACAGGAAAAATGGCTTCATCCCAGCTTACCCTAATAAGGTCATCTAACCCTCGGGCTTCTCGCAGGAGCTTCTGGCTGTTCTCCTTCAGGACACTAGCAACCAGGAACACAGAGATAGGGACAGGGCCATCAACACCATTTGCACCATTCTTCACGTTCGCCCTCTCGTACTTGCCAAACTGACGGGTCGACTTTACTCTTGGTTTATTTCCTTGAGCTCTGTCAGTTGCAGGCCCGGTCTCTTCATATGTGGAGAACATGTCAGGATCATATTCTAGAGCCCACATCATCTGCGGACAGCAAATATGATCATTTTTCAGCAATCAAACCTTTTATTTACAAATGAGAGTTAAATCTTCAGAAAATATACAGTACTGGTTCTTTAGACATTGCAACCAGGGTCGCAGTTACATGGCCTTTACTGGCTTCTAGACAGCTAGTAAATACCTAATGATGAAAACCCGTGGACTCACTAGTCTTCTAAGTTTTCCTTTTGTTTTGATTGACTGATGTGCAAAATAATGCACATTCAGTCCGAGTCCATGTGCATTCCTAGCTAAACTGAAGTACAACGAAAGCCTTAGTGCTCTTTTGTAGTATGTTACAGTGGTAAACCCAACAAAGCTGGAGTGTGTGATTGTTTACCAGCAGAAACCATCTTGACCGTTTTCTGAAACCCTGGTTGGCTGATTATACCATTCATTTATTTTGTGGATACAAAAACAACCTGACCACACAAATAGTAGGAAATATGCATTATATTTGATGGCTTGCCTAACTAAACCTGGCTTTCAGCACCTCTGAACATAGTCATGTCATCATTAAAGAGACGAAAGAATATCTGAATATGTCATCTAAAACAGAGTAGGAAATCTTATTTGAATTAAAGGAATTGTAGCCCTTGATACTTTGAGAAATGGATGTCACTGTATAACAAAACACCACTGTAATGGATTTGGTTCACAGATCAAACCTGATCTGTATGAAATGATATATCAAATGTTTTAGATTTAGCAACACATCGAAAGAAATATTTACCTCCCAGAGGTATAAGGAGTCCCCAAAAGACAATTCACGCCGAAACAACACCATGAACATGCGGAATGCAAAGAGGTAGTCACCCCCACCAAGTGTTTCTGTGTTCAAGAGTCAACAAGCACAATACATCAAATGGATATAAGACTAACTGATTCACAGGTCCTGAGTCTTTATTGTTAGGAATATGCAACTTGTTAGGAGAACTCATCGTAGAGTCTCTCGAGAGGAATGGCACCCTGAAGGGCGCAGAAGGCTGGATATTATTCAGATAGGCCGAGGTAGAAACGGCCTCAGCCCAGAAATGGGGCGGAAGAGAAGAGGCGATCATCATCGCACGAGCAGTCTCAAGAAGATGGCGATGCTTACGCTCAGCCACGCCATTTTGAGCATGCGCACCAGGACAGGAGAACTGAGCGAGAGTGCCCTGCTCAGCAAGGACACCACGCAAATGCTTGGAGATATACTCACCAGCAGAGTTAGCACGAAACACACGAATAGGCGTAGAGAACTGAGTAAGAACCATGGCGGCAAAACGCTTATATATGGAGAGAACCTCACTACGAGAAGACATAAAATACAGCCAAGTGTAACGAGAAAAATCATCTATAAATATGATATAATATCGATGGCCCCCTTTCGAAGCGAAAGGAGCCGGACCCCAAACATCAGAGTGAACTAAGTCGAAAGGACGCTGAGATACAGACGCACTAGTAGGATAGGGTAACTGAATCTGTTTTCCTAGCCTACAACCCTGACACTGTAAAGAAACATCTCCTGAGACAGGCCCCAGAAGACCACGATGAACTAATGACGACAGACGAGAACCACAAAGATGACCAAGACGATGATGCCACTGTTGAAAAGAGCCGGTGACAGAGGCGACGATAGCAGGAGAACTGGCAGGCGAGGTAGCAGCGGAAGGAACACGAAGCCAGTCTATATCCCAAAGCCCCTGAGAATCATGGCGGCGAGCCGGCGAGGGCCAGCTCCAACCAAAACCTGCGTGCGACGATCCTGAACAGAACAAGAATCGGCGTCAAGAATGACGCGACAACCAGAATCAGTAAGCTGACCGGCAGAAAACAAGTTCATGGTAAGACGAGGAACATGAGAAATATCAGGGACAAAAAAGGAAGAAGTAGAAAGAGTGCCTCGACTAGAAACAGAGAGAGAAGTACCGTCAGCAGTAAGAACACTAAGAGGAGAATCAAGAGGTCGAAGAGAGGACAGAGTGGAAGAATCAGAAGTCATATGAAAAGAAGCTCCAGAATCCAGAACCCACGAGGATGTACCTGACTGTGTAGAAGATGGTGGTCGCGCAGTGCCAGAAGAATCAGTCACAGAGCCAGCAGTACCCGCCGAAGAAGAACCTGAAGCGGCGAGCATCCGCTTGAGCCGCATAATGTCCTGGTCGGTGAAGCCGGCTGGAGAAGACCCTGACGAGCCAGAAGGAGCACGAGTCCCGAGAGAAGCAGACGCCTTCTGCTTACGCAGATCACGCTCCCTCGTGTAGCAACAAGACTCGGTGTGGCCAGGAAGATCACAGTAGGCTCCTTGACCTTCCGGTCATACGCAGCAATGGCGAGATCATCCGCACTCTTAGCTGCATCCTTTGCAGCCTGAGTAGCATCGGCAGTAAGGACTGGTGCCATCGGCGGAATAGGAGCAGTAGGAGCAATGGGGCACGGCGGACAGGAGACCTCACCGGAAAGCACACCCCAGAGACGAAGACCACGCATATGAATGCGCATAAAGGCAGCGAAATCAGGATAATTCGTGCCATCGAAGATCACAGAGCAGCGAGGAATTGCAACATAGCCCGAGGATGCAAACATTTTTTTTTTGAACGGAAGAGTCAACGCAATCTGGATCAGATCACGGCCGGACGAGAACAGGCAGACGTTCGTGGAGAGAACAGGGTCAGCCGCACAGGAGCACGCCGGAGGAGCAGCAACAGGAGGCGGCCGGCCGGAGGGATGGAGGCGCCGGTTGAGGACGGAGAAGGCGGCGCTGGTTGCAGCCGGCGGCGGCACGAGGTGGAGTGGCCCAAGGCAGCGGCTGCGGCCGCGGACGGACGGCCGTAGCCCGATGGTTCCGGCCGGATCTGGCAGGAGCCGGCCTGCTAAGGCCGGGAATCGACGGCGGCGGCCGGAGTAGCTAGAGAGGAGCCACGGCAGGCAGGAGGACGAAGGTGGCAGGCGGCCCAGAAGCTCGAACGTGAGCTGTACGAGGGGCGGCTGGAAAAAATTCGCACGAGTTGCGCGTGCGGGAGCCCTAACTCAGCTCTGATACCATGTTAGGAATATGCAACTTGTATTCCACGGGGCCAAAGGCCACAATATATAATACATGTACAAGTGCAAATATGCAGGGAACCCCCTATGTAATAGGGATACTACAATATACAAATATCTCTGTAACATTTATTACATACCTAGGTGGTCATGTAACTTTGGATCCAGCACCTGAATAATTGAAGCAAGGTGCTGAAGCTGGTTCTCAACCCCAACAGATTGTTGTGTGCATCTGAAATTCCCTCGCTTTAAAATCATAAGTAGATAACAATAAGTGAAATTAGAGGAAACAAGCAACAATGAAGACTGATGGAGAAGCAGTGCATACCAGTCTACGCATCAATCTTTCAAAGCACCAAAATGCGTCTGCTTCATCATTGAGTAACACTATCATTGGTGAGCATAAATCACTCATTCCTGTTTAATATGTGGAAAGAAAATACATAAGAATCTTTTCAGACAAGAGATAAGCCTTAAATGAAAATAGGAGGATGCAGCTACCTTGACAATAACCAACTTCTTTGTCAATCCACGCGTACACAGCTAGAATATCCCACAACTTGGAGAGATTTTCTTTCTTCTCATAAAACACCATGGATCGGTCAGTGCGTAGAACATCAAGACCTGTTATAACCACCCCCATGACATACACACCCCACAAAAACATAAGAGTGGGGAGAACAGAATATGGCAGACAACAAGTAGTAAAATGCTTACACCTTACCAATTTGGTGCAGCGTGAGCTTCCACTCGATAGTCTGTTTATCCGTTAGACGGTCCACAGATTCATCCTCCCCATTCACATTGTTGCTGCTGGTCGAACTACCTTGCAACGTACTCTGGTCTGAAGTTGCTTCAAGTAGAACCAAAGGGTCTTTAATAGGCACGCCATCCTCAGTTATGATCGGGGCTGTGATGATTTTACCGCTGCCCACGTGAGAATCCATCTCTCTGCATTGTTCCTTCCATCTAGCATACTGTAATCTGCATACGGCACGTGCTGTGAAAACAAATTAAAAGCTGCACACGTGCTTCTGAATTCTTGGAAATCAAAAAGATATAATATGAAGAACATGGGAAAAAGGTGCCCCTATTCTTAGATGTAGTGGCACTAACCGATTACCACATTGTGGTAGAGAATATAAAGAGATGGTCACTTGCAAGTAGCAAGCAAATAAAGGTGATATTACTACCTATGACATGGGATCATGCTAGCATGTTATGGTTGCATTTGCAAGCACATTACAGACCAAGGCAGCGTGTATTATTTGATCCAAACTAGCTTACATATGTATCGTAGTCACATATTGTGTGCACACTAATACACAGTTCAAAATTAACACTAGATAGCTAGTTTTTCTGGTTTCACCCGGAACCGGCCCTCGAAGCACCTCCTAAGGGTTGAAGTGAACGCAGACCACATTTTGACAACAAAGAAAAGCATATCAAGATGTGAGTACCTTCTCGTGTTCCTGATGTGGTCGCGCTCATCGAAGGTGCTCTCGGGATCGAAACAGCCAAGCAAGAACTCCCAAACCTCGTTCCTAATTGTAGGGTGCACGCCCTAGACCACAGAAGAAAAGAGAGAGCCAGATAGATGGCTTGTGTTAAGAGACGAGGGAGGGGTATTAAAATGAAATGAAATGAAATGAAATAACGAGGGAGGGAGGGCTGTACCCCTCTCTGTATCCGGCTTAGAACAGAGGCAATATGCAGGGAGCCCTCTTGGGAGAACGCGGCCTGCCATTTTCGGACGCTCAGCGTTCTGCCAACCTGAAATTAGTGAATGCGGCATGCTCAGTGAGGGAACAAGATGCAAGATCCAGGGCAGGGCAGGAAGGAACGGGGACCTGACCTTGATCTTGAACTTGGTATCGGGGACGTTCTGGTCGCAATCGGTGCGCAGCGGGTACAAGGAGGAGGAATCAGCATCCGAGTCCTTGCTCCAGCGCCGCCGCATCATCTTCCGATCCGATTGCTCGTTGACTTACTTCTTCTTAGGAAGAGGAGCAGCCGTTCTTGGTCTCGATCTTGTTTGCTACGAGGAGGGCAGCAGATGGATCCAAGAAAGAAATCGAGAGGATGCCCACCTAAGTATAAGAATCGGTTGATCTCTGCCCTGCCTGCCCACCTAACCTAAGGGGATGCTGGATAATTGGTAGGGGCGGCCGGCCGGCAGAGTGCTTGCTGGTGCTCCGCTGGCTGTGCCGCCCTTTTCTCCTCTCACTCTGAAACGAATCAGCACCAGGGAGGCAACGAGGGAGGGAGGGAGGAGCTTCCTACGGAAATTAATCTCTCACGAAGCTAACCAGGAGTCAACTATTTAGAATTTTTATCTCTTTTCTTACGAAAATCAACTTAACATTCAGGCAGTTGGAGCATGTGTTGGCACTCATAGAACAGGGTGCCATCTAAAATGCTTTATTGATTTCATTTGCACGCATACAATCGCTGTTAAAGAAATACTCCTCCATTTCGAATTATAAAATGTTCTACCATTTCTAAATCTCTGTATACAGACATGTTTCACGTTTAGTATCTACTTGCTCATTTCAGTTCGTATATAGCGCATATTAAACTCTCTAAGCATATTATAATTCGGTACAGAGTATTAGATATGAACAACATAGATCTTTTTACACTCCATTCATAGCCAGCCAGACAACAATGTTGCACGTACATTTTCTTACAATGCAACTAGCGCTCTTGTCCTTTCCTCTTCGTTTATATACTATTCGCGTTTCGAATTATAAGACATTCTATCTTTGTTCGAATCACATGTATATACACGTATTTTAGTGTTGTTTTTTACTCATTTGTTTAGATTGAAACATCCAAACATCCTATAACTCGGTATAGAGGAAGTACATTCTTCGTTTGCAAACATTTGCAAACAAGAAGGTTTCAATCTGTTCATAACCTCGACGGACAAGTGCATCTTCACTTTGACTTTGAAGATTAGCTGGTGAGCTTCCTTAAAATAACTGCTGGTGGGTTTCTTCACGTTCCCCATCTACGCGCGGATCTTCTCGTGATCTTGCTACGTTTCTCGTCACCCACCACTTGTAAGTAGGGATGTAAACGGATTGGATGGAAGCAAAAACTTCCGTTATCATATCTTTTATCATATTTTTATCGGATTCGGAGCGGTGCGGACTGGATCAGAGGCGGATATATCGGACCGTGTATTCATAACGAAAAAGGAGCAGACTGGGTGTGGAAACAAAAATAATTAGATATGTACGCTCAAAAGTACATCGATAAACCATATAACCAAAAATAATTGTTCAACAACCTAATATCCTAACAAAATTATACTCCATAGTCTATAATAACTATGTAAGTGAGTTGTTATTTAATAGACGAACTCGGCAACTCACTAACTACTAAATGTAGTTATTAAGTTAGACGTTTCGGTTGAATATCAGCGTATTTCATTAAAACTATCGGATAATCCTAATAGTTTTAGATAATCCATATCCTGAGGCTTTATGACATACCATATCCTGTAATCAAGTTCAGAATCAGATATTTTATAGGTACATCGAATTTGATTAGCTAGAATAACTTAATATCCATGTCAAGTTCAGAATAGGATATTTTTATCAGGTTCCTTCAAACTGGATATGAAAGTTTCGCAATCAAATTTGATGCAGAAATTATCTTATCCGTCCTGCAATCAACCATCCTCCATATTTTCGAAAATCCAAACCGATGGCAAAAATCACACTGATACTATCAAGGCAGATATGGTGTACCTCCAACTGCGTTATCTCGCACACAAGGCTGAGATCCGCAATCAATGGCTACAGGATGCCGTTTAAGACTTTCGCGTCCCCTTTGAGTCATACGATCGTTTTCACTTTTAGTGATCTCAACAGCAGTTTCTCGGTAGATAAAGGTTAATGCAGTTTATGGGCTCTTTTTCTTTTTTTTTTTTTTGAGGAGGATCCGACACATATATTCAGACATCTCGTCACACTTTTACAAAAAGGTCCAAAGGAAAACAAAAATACAAAGAGGACCCCAAAAAGTGCAAAGAGCACCCTGAGCTATCGAAGAAGACACAGACGGATCCAAGACGATCCCCAAGCACCTAGGCGACGGCGACGCCGCCGTACCTCCAACCGCCGGGAAGAGGGCACCGCTCCAGCATGTAGAAGGTCGCAGAAGCCGTCTGCCGCCGAGCGACGGAACCGAAACTCGATGAACGAGTACGACCACGGCACCTGCTCCCCGCAACCGCCAAACATCCAGCCGGCTCCGCTCCGCCTAGGTCCACCACCACCACCCCCGCACCACCTCTAGGCGCCGCTCCCCACGCCTCCACGGCCGGCTGGAGCAACCACGAAGAGGACCACCACAAACAGCAGCAACAAAAGCAGATCAGCACCGCCCACCCACTCCTCCCCTCTCCACCACGGACGGCCAGAGGAACAGAACAGGAAGATGTGACCTGACGAACCACCTCCACAGCCTCTCCGGCGAGAACACCGGAACGGGGAACAGAGGGGGAGAACAAAAGCTCAACCACCGCTGACATCGCCACCGTCTCGATGCCGACGCGAGCCACACACACACCTACACCTACACCTAGACTATACACGCACGGCAGCCTCCGGAGCTCCCCCTACCTCACAGCGTCAGAACGGTGGCCGGAGGCAGAGGGGAGCGGCGGATTCGCCGGCGGGAGCAGAGCACGCGCGGTCGCCTCCTTTTCCGCCTCTCCTCAACAGTAGCGAGCGGATAAGGTAGGATAAGATGCTGTACCATCTCGTTGCAGTTTATCGGCTCTCTCTTGCAGACTTAGGATTCTTTGTAATATCGAGAGTACAAAGGTTAATGCATTAGTACGCAAGGATGCCAAATGGCTAAATTGCATTCATGGATGGAGAAATTATTTAGATGACCAATATTACGGAGAAAATTACATGATTAGGTGCTACGCACTACAATGGTTAATTTTCCCATTTGCTTTTCACTGTGTTTAGTTGGTTGATGGATAGCACATTGGACTTAAGATTTCGACGAGGGCACTTGGCAAACCCCTATTGGTCGGAGCGACTAGGTGGCTCCACGTGGCTTGATTGCCGAGTATATACGGTAAAGTGCTCGCGGCAAATAATGGTCACTTTCCCCAGTGTTTTAAGTTATATAGTTAGGCCAACCAATAAGATAAACAAAAAAGTTGTTTACCCAGTACCAGGAGGAACACTAAGCAAACACTAACGACAGAGTATTTGCCAATTGTACTTGACAGGGCACTTAAGGCGTGATTGGTATTCTACGTGAGGCACCACACCAAATAATAGAAATGAAAAAAATTGGTGATGCCCGCACGAGCTCCTGGGTTAGACCAGCGTGCCACTCAAACACCTCTCACGCAGGCCCATTAAAAATTGTCGAATCGATAGTTTTTGCGGATTCAGCCATTTAATGGAGCCACGAGTGCATATGTGGCTAATTTTTTTAAAATAATACATTTTTTATTAAATTCGAGAAATAATATGCGTTTTAAATATTTTTGAAAAATAATACGGCCTAATTTGCGCCGTGGACGACAGGTATCTGTCGTCTGCGCCGTGGACGACCAGGCCCTATCGTCTGCGGCGCAGACGAGCAGGCCGTGGCCCATCCCGCCCACGCGCCCGACAGGCCACTCGTCCTCTGATACGTCCAAAACGTATCTACTTTTCCGAACACTTTTGTTATTGTTTTTCCTCTAATTTGTGTGATTTGAATGCAACTAACACGGACTAACGCTGTTTTCAGCAGAATTGCCTTGGTGTCTCGTTTTTATGCAGAAAGTCAAAGTTTTAGGAAAATTCCAGAAAAATTTCAGAAATTGTATTTTTTCAGAAGACCCACGGAGCCAGAAGACGAAACGAGGAGGGTGCACAGGGGCACCCCACGCACCCAGGGCGCGGGTGGGCCCTTGCCGCGCCCAGGGGTGGTGTGGCCACCCTGTGTGGCCCCCGACGCTCCCCTTTGGACTACTTAAGGCCTCTGACCTAAAAACGTCGGGGGAATCGACACTTTTTCCAGAAACCTTCCAGAGCTCCGCCGCCATCGAAAACCCTATTCCGGGGATCAGAAACTCCGTTCTGGCACCCTGCCGGGACGGGGAATTGGAGGAGATCATCGCCATCATCATCACCGCCACCTCTCCATCGACCATCCATGACTCCCCCATCCATGTGTGAGTAATTCCCCGCTGTAGGCTGAGGGGATGGTAGGGGTTGGATGAGATCATTCATGTAATAGTTGTGAGATTTGTTAGGGCATGGTGCCTAGTATCCATCGGTAGTGCTTATTGTCATTGTTGCAACTTATTATGCTTAATGCTTGTCACTTAGGGCCCGAGTGCCATGATCTCAGATCTGAACATGTTATTGAATCATGAGAATAATTATTGTTTTGAATCATATCTATAAGTTGTATACACACGTCACTGTCCGGAACCCGAGGCCCCAAAGTGACAAAAATTGGGATAACCGGAGGGGATGGTTGCGACGTGAGGATCACATGTGTTCACGGAGTGTTAATGCTTTGCTCCGGTGCTTTATTAAAAGGAGCACCTTAATTACCAGTAGTTTCCCTTGAGCCCCCGCTGCAAACGGGCTGGTAGGACAAAAGATGTTGTGCAAGTTTCTCATTGCGAGCACGTACGACTAAATACGGAACACATGCCTATGATTGTTTATTACTTGGATACCTTATTATTTATCTGCAATTGCCCTATGTATGACTATTTCATGAATTATCTCATCCATGCAGCGCACGTTCATCCATCCCTATGCCTACAGTATTTTAATCCTGCTGTCTACTGCAATTATTACTGATGTCTTTATTTTACTGCTGCTATTATTTCACTACTGCTAGTGTCATAAAACTGTTGCCACTGATAAACTGTGTCGAGCAAGTCTACTTCCAGGTGCAGCTGAACTGACAAATCATCTGTCAAGGCTTATAAATATTCTGTGGCTCCCCTTGTGTCGAATCAACAAATTTGGGGTTTACTTCCCTCGAAGACTGTTGCGATCCCCTATACTTGTGGGTCATCATCCTCGAGTGGACACCAATCGTCCACGTCGCCGCCGATAACCCTATCGTCCACGGCGCGGACGATAGGTCGTTGTTTAGTGCTCGGTCGTTCCCTTTCTTCCTCCTCGCATCTTCTCCCTCTTGTCCGTCCGAGCTCGCGGTGCTCCGACGATTCCCGGCCGATTTGCTCCAACCAACCACACAAACTTCATCTTAAAGCATCCTAGAGGTAGTAGGGAGCAAGGGGAACGTCGATCTCCTCATGGGATAGTTTGGGGAGGCGATTTGGTGGTGCCATTTTGGAGGAATGGTGGAGATGCGGTGGAGGTAGGTGTAGCCGGAGTGGTGGTGGTGCTCGTGGTGGTTCTGCTGCGGAGGTGGTGATGGTGCTGCTCCGGTGAATCGAGGCACCCTTCAAGGGTAAGTGGTGTTTGGCTAATTAGGGTGTTACCTAGATAATTAGGGTTTAGACTAATTAGATTTACGTTAATAGTTAGTATGTCGTGCGGTATTATGTAGTAGGTCGTGCCGTCGAGAATCCTATAGTTGCTATTATTTTGTGGTTTGTAATTAGTGCACGAGTTCGGTACATATATTATAGGTGCTCGGTTGTTATTTTTTCAGAGAGTCATTATCAATTTTACCATGCGGTATTAAGTAGTTGTTCGGGTTACAATTATTAATCGATGGTACGTAATTGTTGACGAGTCTTAATATTTTATAGGCGAGCAGAGATGTCTGATGTAGTGAAGTGTCGGTTCTACTACGGTGCTGGTACTGTCTTAACAAATGAGTTCGGGGCAGATTTGAGTCAGTTTCAGCAGTCGGAGTTGGAACTTAATTCTCCGCACACATGATCGATCAGTCAGGTGAAAGAGTGGTTGGTGGATGTTTAGGGCTTAATCCTGAAGCAGACACCGTTGGTGTGCATGCATTGTGGACGAAATCAATGTCAACGGCAGACGTATTCTTCTATTTGAGGCCGATAGATCGGACCTCTCAGTGGGTGCGCTGGCTACAAGCCTATGAAAGCAGGGGCATTAACCCAGCCACCCTATTGCTTCCTGTGGCGAAGGAGGTGAATTCATATGAGGGCGAGGGTGGGCACGATCCTGGCCAGAGCAGTCAAGAGATGCATACAGAAGAACATGATTATAGGCAGTCAACAGATGTTGGAGGTGGCGGTTACGAGTCAGGCGAGAGCAGTCAGGCAGATGGTGATCATGATTATACTGGTGAGGCAGATGCAGACGATCGATTTGGTCGTATGCATAACTAGATGGAAGAGGAAGATACGGATGGTGATAGTGCTGACGCCGATGATTCCGACGAGTCGGATGACGAGCAGGAGGTGCCTAATCCAGCGTCATGGAATCATGACTTTTCTTCTGCAATGACCGTGAACGACGGTCATGATTCTGCGTGGCACTATCACGAGAATAATATTGCCATCGGTGCTCTCTATCCTGACAAGCAACATTTGCAGGACGCAATCATTAAGTGGGCAATGTCGACGTGGAGGGTTTTCAGAACCAAGGTGTCAAGTAAGAAATATCGGACAATGGAATGCTAGGTTCCGAGCTGTCCAGGGAGGGTGCATGGCTATCTCCCTATGTTTGGCCTAAACTGGAAGGTCAGTGACGTAGTACAGCACACATGTGTAATTGATACCATCCCTAAAGATCATGACAATATTTCGTCCACGCTTGTTGCTCGGCTGCTTTACTCGGAGTTAGTGCAGGGCAAAGATGTGGAAGTGAAGGCCATTGTGCAAAAAGTGTTGAGCATGTTTAAGTATACAATTTCTTATGGCAAGGCTTGGAGGGCTAAGCAGAGGGTGCTTGAGATCAGATTTGGTTCTTTTGTGTACTCATATGACTCAGTTGTTCGGCTCCTTCATACATTGCAGGTCCGTAATCCAAGCACCCATGTGGATGTCCAACACTTCTGGATGCAAGAGTTCCCAACTGTGAAAGTGTTGCATCGTTTGTTCTTCTCTTTCGGTGTATCCATCGAAGCTTTCAGTCATTGTCGACTAGTGATTTGTGTTGATGGAACTTTTCTTACTGGCAAGTACAAGGGGCAGATTTTGACCACCATTAGTCAGGACGGCAACAATCAGATCGTGCCGCTCGCATTTGCTTTTGTGGAGAGCGAGAATACTCAAAGTTGGACATGGTTCTTCAGGCAGCTTAAAATTGCAGTAGTGAAGGATAAGTAGAATGTGTGCATCCTTCATGACAGGCATGCAGGTATACTCAATGCGATCAAGGCACTCACAAATCATGGGCCTGAGGAACAAACGCCTTGGGTGGACTTGCAGAGCCGTTGGTGCATGCGCCATCTTGGGGCCAATTTTTTCTCGCAGTTCAAAAACAAGGATCTGATGAATTTATTCAAAAAACTCTGCAAGCAGAACCAGACATGGAAGTACAATTATGTACGTGAGATGCTTGATAAGTTCAGTAACAATCATGTTAGGCAGAGGAAAGCTGCACGAAATGTAGCAGTAGCAGCACATGTACAACTTGTAGCTGCACAGGCAGCAACAGGACCTGCACCGGCGGAGGATGAACCTGTTGGGCTTTGTGACTTGCCAGGATTTGATCCGCCTGGGGTTAGGAGAAAAGCTGGGAGACTGATTAAAAACTTTCAGCAGTGGATAGAGCACGAGCCTCTTGAGAGGTGGTCTTTGCTGCACGACACTCATGGAGCTAGGTACGGTGTCATGACTACCAACCTCGCTGAAACATACAACTTTGTCCTACGAGGAAACCGGGCGTTGCCTCTTACAGCCATTGTGGAGGGTATTTTCCAGGGCACCGTGAAGTATTTTAGAGAACGACGCCAAAGAGCTCATTTGCATATTGTGAACAACCCTAACACGCCTTACTGTGAAAAGATTATGAAGTACATGGATGAGAAGATGGCAAAAGCTCGGAATCACACTGTCCTCGCCATTGGAAATCAAGAAAGGAGGTTCGAGGTGCGCTTACCGTATGACAAGTTCGGCTGTGGAAATGTTATGAGGACGCATGAAGTGAGAATTGGAAATGAAGCCAGGCCAACGTGTGAGTGCACATGCAACAAACCAAAGTTGCTTCACCTGCCTTGCTCACATGTACTTGCTGCTTGCGGGCAGATAGGGATGGCCGCAATCTCGTTTGTGTCTCATATTTCCTGAAAGAGTCTGTCCTCAATACCTGGACAGGTGAGATGGTTGGATTTCGCGCTATGGGTAATTTCAACACTGTTGATCCTGCTGAAAGGCAGTACATCCCTGATCCAAGGCTATTGCGTACCGGTAGAGGGCGACACCAGTGCAAGCGCATCCGTAATGATATGGATCAATCTGAAGCAGGAGGCCCTACTAGGCAGTGTTTCCTCTGCAATAATTTTGGCCACAAGGACGACAATTGTCCACGATTCGGGACTGGCGAAGCTGCTACTCGTGGTCGAGGGAACCGGGGACGTAGCGGGAGAGGAAGAAACTAGAACGGGAGCATTATGTTTTAAATTTGCAATTAGTGTGGAACTATGTTTCTATTCGTACTAAGTGCGGCACTATGTTTCCAATTTGTAATAAGTGTAGAACTATGTTTCTATTCGTACTAAGTGTGGCACTATCTTATATTTACTAATTGGAGGCACCATACGAGGCTCCACGTTAATCCTCAAGTTTTAGAAAATTTAGTCCATCCGATCTAACCCTAATCAATCTAAAGCCATTGGATTAAGAGTCCAATCCGCACGCGCGCGTGAGGCGTGACTATTCTGGACTACCTTTCTAGGCTCGAGTTCGAATCTCGCAACCATCCTCGAGGAGTCCTTAATTAATTAGTCACATGCACGCAAAGCCTTTTTTTTTTGCGAAACCCCTTTGTCAGTCTATCATACAGATTGCACGCCGGTGATGGCAGGCGTCGATGCATCACGGACGGCCGGAGGTCACTATGAGGCACCCATCAGCGGAAGCAGTTTCCGCTCCAGGACCAATCTCGCTGGATTTCAGGTAAAGGTTCCAGCAGCAGAAACGTTTCCCAGTTAGATCCGTCCAAATCTTTGATCCATAAAATTCAATATAAGTGGTTCGGTTTGTTCATGGATGCATTGGTCCGATCCTATTGGTGCAAGCGTATGGCCTATTCTGTAGTTTGCACTTGCCTACCTGTGGAAGTTCCCGGTCAAATTTCTCCTCTACTCAATCCTATGCCCTTGCTTCGTTTTAGCTCCTTCAGAATCAAATATGGTTGTTTAATTTCGGTGCTTCTCATCTCATCTAATTTTCAATCTTCTAATCGTCAAGACCTACAGACCTAGCCTGGACGACGCCGTTGTCTCCTGATGGTGCACAAGCACGCCATGCCCGCAGATCTTCATGCAGGAATCAGTAGACTGTCTAAACACAGTTTCAATTTGCGATAGATCTATACTAGCAGCTGTCCGACTAACTACCGTAATTTTGTTAACTGACATGGAAAGGGAAGCAGATATATTATCAATACGTATTTTAAATACTCAGTTAGTTGAGTGTACTATTAGCTACAGGGTTGCAGTTCAATTCCTTAATTATATAGCCTTTTTTGCAGGTGAATATAAATAATAATTTGTAGTTTTGGCTTAATTTGTCTTTCCGCTATAATCATGTGACGAATTTTCTATGTATACCGTAGCCTGGACTATTGATGCGTATCAAGTTGGAGCAAGGAATCTATTTGGCTGATGTACAAGTAAAACCGAACCTACTGCCATTTGGTCTTGCTCACCGGACAGGTACCAAATAGTTGTAAAAAATCTATATTTTTGTCCTGCTATCCAGAATATTTAGTCACGGCTGCCGAGTTTCTACAAACATCATACTATTGACAGAAAACATTTTACTGTGTGGTTCACATCTTACTTATCTCACCATAAAAAAACATATATCAACATGGTTTTCTTCTTCTGATATGACATATAATGTTTGGTTGAAAGATTCGTAGAGGCGTGTGTAACTAATAATCCACATACCATGTTTCTTAGCCAGTATCTAACACCTCTATTCACCATGAAAAAATTAAGGTGGGTTTCTCTTGATCAGTTTCACATTTTCCATGTGCATTCCCATTTGCTCAAATCCGCGTGAAAATGAAGGTCACATTTTCTTCCAGCTCGATCTTGACTAGCGTAGATGATTCACCCATATAAATCAGCATGTTTCGTAGGCACGTTCTTAATTTTCACATGCATTTTTTTGTGTGTCTCAGGTATGCAAAAATATAATGAAATAATAACCGCCGATCTGAACCTGTCAGAATTAAAATTCAAAAGAACTCCAGGTAACCAATGAACCAATAATCTATTAATAGTCCCCACACGAAATAAATGTTGTGCGACTCAGGTCCAAGTGTTAAAAATGGAATTCACATGGGTAAAAACTGGGAGAGAATGGTTTTTGACACATCCTTTCGGTACTCTTTTATCTGCAGCCTGCAGGTTAACATGGGAAAACAAGCACATACTTTGATTGCTCATCCTTTTGAGTGTCTTCCGCAGTTATACCTGTCAAGATGGTTCCAACATTCAAAGTTATAAATGATACTAATGCTTCTTTCTCTGACTTATGTAACAGATTTACGTCAAAATTACTCGGTTCCTTTTTATGACGTTCAGTATTGATAACCACTATCGAGCATCATCCTGAGTCGCCAACAATGCAAGCATACAAATGCATGTAAGGACTACTCCATTTACTTTTTATTCAATTTTAACATGTCATTACGTATATAACATAGCCCAAGTGTCTGATAGTAAACCATCCATAATGGGAGGAAATTCCTTGGGTGTTCGAATTGTCCAATTTTTATTGTAAATTCAGCATTTCTAATATGCTAATAGTGTCTAACACTAATCGCTACTATACGGACCATGCATGTGATTGTTGTAGACAAGTGATTCACGGTCAGGTTTGGCTAACTCAATCATCGGGATTGAGCTACATCGTTTTTAGAAAATAGTGGTGATTTTCTTCAAGAACATTGCATGCATAGACATAATTTCCCATTAGTCGAACGCAAGTTCTAATTGTTATCCAGGACAACAGTACTTAAGTTCATTCAAATCATCATCCCAACCATAATAAGATGAGCTAGCAAAATTTAAAATGTATATGTAAACTAAACTTTAAAGTTTATAAAAAAACAAATTTAGGGTTATCGAATGCAACCCCCTACAACGTGTAAAAGAACCCATGTGCTCAAAATTTAGTCACAAAATAGCACAACTGTGCGTCTAAAGCAATAACACTTCACAATTCTACTTCAACGTAGTACATTTGAGAAAAAACACTGTTCAAGATATCTTCCGATATTCCGATAAATCGGCCGATTTATCGCTTCTCGGTGTCTGACCAATAAGATAAATCGATCGATTTACCCCTTATCTTGGGTCGACCGATAAGTTACCGATAAGCGATATCCCCAACATTGGAAAAAAATATGTTTGACATTCCCAATGTATGAAAGGAATAATGGAAAGATGTATAGAAGTATCCATTGTTAACCAAGTAGCTTCTCCTCTTCTAACACTTTTCACATATTTGAATAAATATTCGGAAGTATACTATTCTAAAATGTTTAAAAGGATTTCATCTGATCGACTAATTTCTTACTTAAAGTATTTTTATAATTGTGCATGGAAGTACGCCGAGATATATGATATTCTTTTATTTCGGGCTTGAAAGCTAGAATTAAGTTGGAAGTTGCCCAACGTATAAAACACATGCATAATTTTGAAGTAGTATTTTAATATTTTTACAAAAAAAATATAGATGACAATAAGTTAGTAGCCTGTGCGAATGCACGGGTTGACGACTAGTGTTTTAAATTTGTAATAAGTGTAGAACTATGTTTCTATTCGTACTAAGTGTGGCACTATGTTTTAAATTTCTAATAAGTGTGGAATTATGTTTCTATTCGTACTAAGTGTCACTCTATGTTTTTAATTTTGCAGGAATGGAGAGAGTATACTTGCTTAATGAGACCGTGGATAGTACGCATCATGCTAGGAAATTGCAGGAACGTAGGCTCGATGCCCTCATCACTCGCGGACCTAGGGAAAACTGGCAGATACACCCTGGTTGGGTTGATAGGTATGTGTTCAAATTAAGTTCTGCTTACTCATTTTGTACATGTTGAGACACGTATACCCGTATACTTAACATGTTGGGTTTTTTGTACAGCAGGTTGAAGTGGGCCGGGCTTTTACCGTTTGCGCGTCTAGTTGAGGCCACACCTCAGTCTCTACGCCTAAAGATTGACAACTGCCTGCTCATTTGCTTAGTTGACCGATGGAGGCCCGATACGCACACGTTTCACTTTCGTTGGGGTGAGATGGCTCCTACACTGGAGGATGTGTCTTTCTTGTTGGGTCTGCCTTTGGCGGGTCGGCCCATAGGACCGTTGGAGGCTCCGGAAAATTGGGAGCAAGAAATGGCCGAGCGTTTTCAGGGTATTAATCCCACCGTTGGGCCATTTGGGTCAGAGGATCACGGACCCAAGCTTGAGTGGTTGCTCGGTTTTCGGGTTAGTTCACATTTTTAAAATGTTTTACCTTACACGATCTTTCTCATTTCTCACATACTTTCTTCGCTAAATATAGATACAGAAGTTTCCGGGGTATCCAGCCATCGAACTCAATGTGACACAGGTCACTCGGAGCCCGGAGGCATATATCATGTGGTTGCTCGGAAAGGTTATGTTGACTGAGAACCATGTCAGCACTATCAGCGCGAGGTACATCCCTATTGCACTTGAGATCGCACGAGCCACAGAGCGAGGAGACATCGCACAAAGGAGTTGGGGGTCTGTTGTGTTAGCTGCTACTTACCGAGGTATGTGCAACGCGTGATCTTATGGTGCCATCTTCAGCTCTGCTTGGATGCCCTATATTGTTGCAGCTCTGGTCGTGGGAGAGGTTCCTTATCGGACGACCAGACGTACTAGCTGAGCAGGCTTACCCGGTGACCCCGTTGTTAGACGATGAGAGGATAGACATGCCTACTTTCGTTGCACTGTGGACGCGTCGCAGGGTATGTCTACACATCGCAATTTAACGTATTGCGTGCCTATTTCATTAAACATTGGATGTCACTAATTTAGTTTTCTGCAGAGACGCTTTGCGCAAGATAACATTCGGAATTGCTACGAGGCTTTCAACGAGCAGTTTGACGTGTTGAGTGTGGGCGCGGTTATCTGGCAGCCATACACGGTCGCTGCTATGGAGGCTAAATACCCGGGTGGTATCTCCACGCTCTGCACGAGAGATATGGAGTACTGGATGACAAAATCAAAGTCATTTTCGGTGTATTTGTGGAGGAGATGGCCCAGCAGCGGGTTATGAGGCAATTTGGTCGTCGACAACTAGCACTTCCTCCGCCGACGGATAATCCCGTCCCACACATCATTCACGGGTATGTATTTTTGTGCGTTCCAAACTTCTCCACATGTTACCACTAATTAAATGGCGAGCACACATCACAAATGTAGGTTGTCAAGGAAAGGAACCAACAGGACCGCGCTACAGTGGCTTCAGCCGTACGTCGCAGAGTGGCACGATACCACGACACGAGTCTGGCAGGAGAATCTCGAGTTCGATCCAGCACAGTTCGAATCCTATTTACAGGTTTACATGACCTCGACACGACTGCGCATCATGCATCACGAGCACCCTGAGGCGACACCGGCTCCTTCTACGTGGGATATGTATCCAAGCCAGTCTACTTCAGGCTCCAGACAGTACGCCGTAAGTTCATTTCCCCTATCGAATGCAGGCCAGTCTACTTCACCTATGTTTAATTAAAACTTCTTGTCCAAATTACAGGCCTAGTTGACACACGAGCTGCAGACTGATGTGGCTGAGTACTGTCGTTCGCTTTCGACCGGATCACTACTTGAGCGCCAGCCGCATTACTCTTGGGTGCGGCGCTTGGAGGACAGGCTCCGAGGTATCTACGAGGTGATCACTTGCACACGTACTTCCGATGTTGATCCGCGCCATGCAGCACCGCGGCCACCTCGTCCTTCCCAGCCGCAGCCCCAGCAGACTTCCCAGTAGCCGCAGCGACACCGACAACAGCCGCGACCACGTCTACCTACGCAGCCTACACCCAGACCACCCCCTCCTGACCAGGCTGGAGGTTCGTCGTGGCAGCAGCTGCAGAGCATCGGGCTTCATTCTTCGTCCGCCACCCCAGCCACAGGGTATGTATTTTGTTATCTCTTGTTTTCGATATTAATCGGGATACAATTTATTTACTAAGTTTTTATGTTCCCTCTGTCTGGATATCAGTCTTCTATATCCGGACAAAAGTCGTCGGGATCCTCGTGGGGGAGTGAGCAGGATGCGTACAACATACACGACAATTGGATGGGCACGTACAACACTCCTCCACCACAACCCACACAGGAAACACAGCAGGACCACGACGAGTCCCTTATTCCTGCACGTGACGTTCGGCCACCCCACAGGTTGGGTTGGACGACGCCAAATCCACCACCTCCGCGTCGTGGCAGACGGCGTGGCTGACTCTTCTAGAGACATGCCTACCTATCTATGTATGAGATCTTTTTATTTATGTAAGACATATCTTTCAGACTTATTTATATGTATGTTCCACTAGACATATCTATCTATGCACGCGAACTTCTAGTCAGTCGTACTGCTCTAGTCCAGATAATATTTTTTCGTCCATTACACAAACATTGCAAATTACATAGACAACAAGAACTTAAGATACATTGCAAATGAAGTTACATCGGTACTAGGAACAACACAACATAAATTGAAGATACATGGTACTCTGGAAATTAGAAACAACAAAAGTCATCTACCATCGACGCAGCCTCCCGCATCACTCTTGCCGTTCGATGACGCAGCACCCTTGTCCTTTGACGACGCAGCACTCTTCCCCTTCGACGATGCTTCACTCTTGACCTTCGACGACGCAGCACCCTTGCCCTTCGACGATGCAGCACCCTTGCCCTTCGCCGCCGCTGCAGCTCTCTTGCTCGTTTCACTCGGCATGAAGATATCGTCTTCATCCTCGCTCTCCTTGACCCAGAAGTAAGGATGGTTTTCAGCCCACCTCAACATTGCTTCAGTCCTATATGTTGGCTGCTTCTTCTTCCACCTAGCATGCAACCTGAGAAGTTCTTCCCGTATTTCCTTCCAAGTCCTCGATGGCCACCCATGCCTATATAGCGTCGCTGAAAGCTCACCGAGATGAGGTGGATAACTAATAAGTTCCTCCCATGGCACTAACTTATTGTCTACCTTGAAGTCGGCCGCACACCACAAAAGGCGTTCGGACATTTGAGGATGGAAACTACGATCTAAAGGAAAGCTCGACATGTTTGAGTGCTTACCCACCTCAGTGAGAAGGGGTTCTTATAGGCCGAGAAGACAAGAATTGGCGGGAGAAACAGGCGGGGGATAGGATGGCGGGAAAAAGGGCGGGAACGAATTTGGCGGAAAAAACGGCGGGAACAAATTTGGCGAGAAATAAGGCGGGAATGAATTTGGCGGGACAAACGATGGATGGAGAAAAAATGGTGGCAAAAAATACTCGGAAGCGACGGTGGCGGCAAAGAAATATCAGCCAAAATGAGGCGCATGCAGCTGTCGGCGTGCATGCAGATGACGAGCTCCTGTCGTCCACGGCGCAGACGAGCAGGTGCTGCCCGCGTGCAGCTGACGGACGACAAGCTTGTCATCCACGGCGCCAACGATAGGCTCCTATCGTCCACGGCGTGAATTAGGGCGCAATATTTTTCAAAATGTTCCAAAATGCGTATTATTTTTAGAATTTCATAAAAAATGTATTATTAAAAAAAAATTAGCGCATATGTGTGGCTTCAGAGCTTCAGGCGTAGGTGAGCCATAAATTACATTTCTTTATCTCCTTCACCTACTCCCTTCTAATTAAAACAACAGCGATTCGACTCAAATAAGCTCTACATGAAAAAGTTACACGTCGAGGATGTGATTCACTTCTGACAATTGGTTTCGATCTTCCGCCACTAGGGCTGGCGCGGAGGGTGGCGTCTTGCCGCCCTGTGCACCGCCTCACGCCCCTTTCGCCCTTAAATATCTCTTCACGGGAAAATCTTAGACATCCGAACACAATTCCACGAAAAGTTCCGTCGCCGCCGTCGTCGTCAACCCTAGTTCGGTAGGGCTCTGAATCTCTTCCCGGCACCCTGCCGGAGGGGAGATCATCATCGGAGGTCTTCTACATCACCATGCCAGCCTTCGAAGTGATGCGTGATTAGTTCATCCTTGGACTACGGGTACATGGCCGTAGCTAGATGGTAGTCTCTCCACATTTGTGCCTCATGTTTAGATCTTGTGAGCTGCCTAACATGATCAAGATCATCCTTATGTAATGCTATATGTTGTGTTTGTTGGGATCCGATGAATTGTGAAATTATGGTCATCTTTGTTTAGATTATCTATGCTATGTTTTATTTATGATCTTGCATGCACTCCGGTGCTTGTGGTTTCTTTGGCCGAGTCAATTACTTGTACCTCCAAGAGAGGGTATTTATGCTAGATAGTAGGTTCATGCTTTCATGTGTCTGTGCTCGACTGACAGAAACGTATAAGACCATGTTGTGTTATTGCTACTAGGGATAAAACATCGGTGTTTATTGCTACAGTTATATTCATTGCTTACTTTACGCAATTTGCTTAATGCATTTATCTGTTACTTTCGGGTGACATGCTGGATAGCGATCCCGGGGTGGATTTTTAGTCATAGACTTGTTGGATGACGGTCTATATATTTTGTCGTATTGCCCAATTAAATATTACACTGAACTATATTATGTCATGATAGCATTGTCATGCCCCCACAATTTGTTAATTGCCTAGCTGTAATTTGTTTACCCAACATGATGTATCTTTTGGAGAGACAACACTAGTGAATTGTGGACCCCGGTCCAATTTCATCATATTGTTTACAACATTTTACTTTACTTTTGTTCATCATTTGCTCGCTGCACCGTTCTCACTTTCATCATATTTTTCACCATACGTTTAATTCTTTGTTTTCAGCAAGTCAGGGGATTGACACCCTTCCTGTTTCGTTGGGGCAAAGTAGTGCGTTTGTTTGTGCGCAGCTCCACGTCAGTTGCGCCGCTGACACCAAGACGAAGCCTTCTCCAAGTCCTAATGGTTCGATAAATCTTGGTTTGTAATCAAGGGAAAACTTGCTACTAGCTGCTTCTCAATCTTCCTCTTGGGGTTCCCAACGGGCATCGTAATTGGCCGCATCAGTCCATCATTTAATGTTTAGATTTACACAAATAAGATGCACATCGGAGATGTGATTTCATTCCGGCAAGTGATTCCGAGTTTCGCTAACTACAAATATTTAATTTTGTGTTCATGTTTGTACCATTTTTAGATCAGTTTTGTGAAATTCATGTTACAAAGTCGGTTGTTTCAAAATTCCTTTAACTACTGGATTCATCTCTTTATTCTCCACAACTCTCATTTTTGAGTTAGCATGTGTGTTGGTGTAGGAGATAAGTCTACCGAGGCGAGGAGATTAACATCACTAACACACACAAGTTTGCATCCCGGAGCTTATACATGCAACCAAACACCAGGACTCCCATTCTTGCCCTCATGTAGGAAATGGAGTATAGGCAACCAAATGAACTGGACAACATGACCTAGAGCCGTTTCTGCATGGCCATGCCCCTAGAGCCATGTGCCAAGGAGCAAAATCGGCCAAGGCAACCAATCACGTACTCCTTCCGTTCCATTTTAATTGACTCACATATATCTATGTATGGATGCATTATATGTGAGTCAATTAAAATGAAACGGAGGGAGTACGCCCTTAGCAAAGTTGGTACCGCCGTCAAGAATCTGTCATACGCGGTGGCAGGGGACTGGTGCCACTTTTTGTGTGGCCCCGAGTGTCCTCGAAATACACTCGGCGTACATATACGATTTGCCGAGTGCCTACTAAAATGAACTCGGCATATGGCGCATATAGCTGTGTTTGCCGAGTGTTTTTGGCTAGCCTCCTGAGACTCCAGGCTGCGTGCATCTACATGTACATGCTATACTTGATCAGGCAAGCTTGGAAGATCACCTGTGTTCTCTGATCATCTTGCCTTGTGCTCTACCCGAAGCTGAACATGTGATATTCGTGCTACTACTGTACATTTGACCCCCGCGCGTGTGTCTGCAGATTATATGCCACTTTCAGAAGAAAGATTAATGCTGACAAACAAGATGCACCCCTGCCTGCACGCCCACCTCTCAGAGTCTCGCAACTGCCACTAGCAGGCTACTGTTAGATACCTCTACCAACCAACTATCCCAAAAGACCGATCTGATGGAAAGTGGTGGTATAATATACACAGGTCTTGAGTTCAAGTCTCAGTCCCCGCATTTCCCCCAATCATTTATCCATACCCACGTCGGGTGTGAGGGGAGGTGTTGATCATTCTATATCCAAGTCGGATGTGAAGGGGGGTGTTAAGTATATTATACCATCACTTTTCATCAGATCGGTCTTTTAGGATAGTTGGTTGGTAGAGTTATCTAACAGCTACAACAAGGAAGTACATACACTACACTAGCTAGCAAGCAAGCGTAGCCAAGACAGGCACCGTCCACAAAATCCAGGCTCAGTTACTGACTGAATAAGCCAATCATGCTCATCAGTTGCAAGGAGCTAACCTGTTTGTTTTCTTTTAGTATGAGGTCACACTCAACTCAACTGGACTTGGATTCTTGCTTGCTCTCTTTGTTGCTTTCCTGCACCACTCATATCCTCACTACTGCGACTCCACACCAAACCCTCTCATTTTATCCCACAAATTTTATCGCACTACTGCATCACTCATATCATCACTCGGATTCTTGCACTCTCTAATTTTATTGTCTGTCCAGCAGCATCTCAACGATTCACAAAATGCAAATTATCTGAACAAGGAAAGAGTCACAAAACGAAAATTTATTACTACAGGTGGCCGAATCTATCTATAAGCAAGGAACCAGTTTAATTCTTGATCACAGAGACATACAGCGATACAGTGAGTTGCACTACACTAGAACGAACAGAGAAAGGCCTAAACTTTCAGAGAACTCAACTCAACTGCGAACTGAGCGTGGAAGCAGGAAACAACACGGCCACATATGTAGGTACAGTGGATTGAGAGGAATGATACACATATGGAAATGACTTTAGAGAGTGAATTAGGATCCGAGGTCGATGTGCACCCCGATGGCGACGAGGAAGATGGCGGCGAAGCAGAAGAAGATGACGGTGTGGACGACGATGGACACAGCGCTGGTGTGGAAGTTGCCGAACTCGACGAACCGGCACTTGCCAGGGATCTGGCAGAGGAGGCCCGGCGAGAGCAGGATGAACAGCACCAGCGGGATGAACACGCCCGCCCAGTCCTGCATTTTCTTCCCCTTACGTCTCTGGGCACACAGACAGAAGATGCTCGCTGCCTGTCTATAGAGCTTGTAGCAATTCTTTCTGCAGTGTGATAGTGGCCATATATCATCAGGGTTGAGAAGGGAAGGGGGTTGCAGCTGAGCTATCATCCATGTTTCACTTGTCATTCCAATAAAAGGGGGACGGTCTCTTTACCGGGCCAGAGGTAGTGAAGCCTTTTAAATAATATTAATGCACTTAGCAAGTACTCCCTCCGTTATTTAAAATAAGATGTTTTAGGTGTTGTACATGTTGTCTACATGCATGCAAAAAGGAGTGAACATGTACATTAAAATGTGTCTAGATACATATGTGTGCATGTGCATGTAGACAAATGCTAAAACATCTTATATTAAAAAACGGAGGGAGTAGGACTTGAACTACTTAACAGTTAACATATGTAATTTGTGTAACATGCCATTGCTGTTTCTATCTGACAGTATATCATGTATACATGATATTTCAGTAGTTTTTTATAGGTCTGATCAGAAGGGAATGTCAGCAGGTTACTGCTTGCGTAGGAGCTAAGAGGTACCTACTGGAGTACTGGTAAGGGGAATTTGTCTCAAGAGCTGCCTATATGTAGGTGGAGTTTATATCATGGCTTCAGAAAGGGAGGTCAGCTAGGTTAACCATTGGTTGGTGGGCACCTAACTGAATAAGTTGGCACTTCAAAGTCTGACTAATGGACTGGATAGGAGGACACCTAAATAGCCACACAAGTCTTAAGTGACAGTACTAACTTTCCTGACCACACAAACATGATTCCTGATAAACACCAAAGGTGATGGTAAAGCAGTAGTAGTAGTGTTGGAAGTCCAGACAACCGTGAATCTCACACGAAGTCGTCGTCATGACTAGATCACCTCGCGTGCGTGTCTGTCCGTGGGTGAGAATGTATATATCGACCGGGGAGTAAGTGGAATGTCCGCATCAGCTACCAAACCAAAAACAAGAATGGCTGCTGCTGCTGTGTAGAATGGAGGACCATATGCATGCATGCATGATGAAGGTTTTGGTTGCTTGCTTTGCAAATCCATAAGCGAAAAGGACCTCGTTTCAATCCCAGGTAAATTAGTACGAGTAACTAACATTACTTGCTTAAGGTCCCCTGCTGCTCCGTAGCTCGTTTTGTAACTACAAAAAGCTTTGCTTACACGACGATAGTGATCTATGATTCTTACAAGGATGTTATGAAGTACAGTGCAAATACAATACAAAATCAAGCTGGCAAATCCAAGAAAACAACATCAAAATCTGCAGTTCTGCACCGCCAAAGAAATATCAACAGATCAAAACCACAACTCCAGAAGAAGGAAGAAATGGTTTACTAATCTGTTCCATCCGTCACTTCTTTTGCTTCTTCCCTGGCTTCAGCTTCACAACTTCGTCGATGTACAGTATGCCCTTCCCTTGTACACCTCCGGAGGTTTGCAGCTCCGGACAGTGCCGGCGAAGTGGTGCACCCTATCCGCCTGCCAGGCGGTTGCCCGGCAGTCGAGACGACGCCTCGGTTACTGTTGCAGGAAAACCGCCGTAGTGGGATCTTCTGTGGCAAAACCGCCGCCCACGATCTCGCCGTTGATTGCGCGGTTGCGCGCCACGCGGCGCGATCTCCGGAGGCGGTTACCGGATGCGGCCAGGCTATAAAAGGGGGGCGACGGGCACAGTGGAGGAAGTTCACCCACTTCGCTCCATCTTCTCCACGCGCCCGAGGCCTCCGCCGTGACTCTCGTGCTTCTCCTCTCCTTCTCCTTCTCCGGCGAAGAAGCTCTCCACCGGCGCGGCACCTCTTCCTCCAGCGCGCGGCAGCAGCGGTCACGGCAACCGAGGGCCACCACCACTCGACGCCGGCGACGACTCCCGCTCCTCCGAGCACGCTGGAGCCCGAGATGGCGGATGGGAATGACGGCGGCGGCGATTGGCGCGGCTCGCATATCACCGCGGAGGACATCGAGGGCCTCCGCGCGCGCGGTCTTCTGTCGACGGAGGAGCGTGTGGGGGTGCGCCTCGCCACCGAGGATGAGGTAGTCCCCGTCGCGCACGCCGGCGAGTCTGTGGTCTTCATGGACCACTTCAACCGCGGGCTCGCGTTGCCGGCGAGCCCGTTCCTCCAGAGTTTCCTGCAGCTTTTCGGCCTGCAACCGCACCACCTCGGAGCAAACTCCGTGGCGATGCTGACGTACTTCGCCACCGTCTGCGAAGGGTGGCTCGGCGTCTGGCCTTCTCTTCCTCTCTTCTGCCGGCTGTTCTACCTCCGCGGCCGATACCTCGGCGACAAGGAGGAGCTCGGCTTCGTCGACTGCGGGGCCGCGATCGTCTACCGCCGGTCGCGGACGGAGCTGCCCGGCTACAAGAAGCCGGATACGGTGAAGGACTGGCAGCGGACGTACTTCTACGTCCGCAACTTGAAGGTGGGTGAGGATCACATCCACTTGCCGGCCTTCCAGCCGGTCGCCCCGGTTAGGGACAACTGGGGCGTGAAAAAGTACGGCGACCAGACGGACGTCGACAAGATACTTGAGCGCCTCGAGGAGCTCTTCACGAAGGAGGGGTTGACCACCCGGGACGTCACCCTTTGCTGGCTGTACAACCGGATCGCGCCGCTGCAGGCCCGGCTGCACAAGATCTGCTTCCTGAGCGGGCGCCTCGACCCCACCCGGCTGACCTGGAAGAGGTGGAAGCTGGAGTCGCTGAACGGCTGGCTCCGGCACGTCGCCAAGGAGCAGAGGGTGGCGGAGAACTGGAAGTACAGCAACGCGCCGTACACTCGCAGGAAGCGGGCGCCCCAGGTACGCTTTCCTTGCTCGTGCTTCTTCTTTCATGTCTTGGCCGGCTGCTCATCCGGCCGGCTGCGCAGCTGTTCAAGATCCAACGTGAGGAGGATGGGCCCAACGGCCCCCAGTTCCGGCCGAACATCCGGCTGGAGATGGATCCGCCTGGGGAGGCCCAGCCGGAGGGTGACGAGGAGGCGGCCGAGGGTGGCGCCGATGGCGAGGGCGACGACGACGAGGCCGCCCAGGTAAACGGTGGTCGCGCCGGAGACGACCAGGCGGTTGAGGCGCCGGCTGACCAGGCGCCGCTTGGAGGTGGCGAGGCGGGCGACGCTCCGCCGGCTGCTCGGGTAAGCCGGCTGCCTCTAGCTCTGATGTTGACGAGGTCTCGAAACCCGTGGAAGTCATTGATCTCTCGGACACTGAGAGCGTTGAGAGTGAAGAGACCGCGGGGTCGACCTCGGCCCCTCGCCCGAAGAGACCGAAGCCGACTACTCCAACCGGCGCGGAGGGAGACGACGACGACGGCGAGTTGCTGCTGAGGAAGCGGCCGAAAAGGGTCCCGGTCAACGTGCGCGGGTAAGTGCTTCTCATTGCTTGATATCTCTGCTGTTTTGCCGGGTGAATCATCATGCTTTTCGCAGGGCGCCGAGGCCCTTGACTGTTGGCGGGGCCGCAGAGACGACTGCTGCGCCGGCTGCGCATGCGGATGCGGCCGCCCGGGCAGCCGGAGAGCAGGAGGGTGCGTCGGGGGAGCAGCGCGGGCAGCCCCTTGCGCCGGGTGCGGGAGGCCAGCCGGTGGCCCCCCAGGTCGAGGTGGTTCCGCCTTCCGGTGGAGGCGATGTCGAGAAGGCCGGTGGTGCCCCGGGGGCAGCCGGGGTCGGAGCGGTGGGCGCTCCGAAGACGAGGGCCGGCGGAGGCGATGTCGAGAAGGCCGGTGGTGCCCCAGTGGGCGCTCCGAAGACGAGAGTCGGCGGGGAAGCAGGTGGCGCCGGCTGCCGTGGAGAAGGCCAAGGACGCCGCTGCCTCTTCGCAGCGGCAGCTAGTGCTGGCTGATCCCTCCATTGCCGCCAACGCTGGGGGGACGCGGAGGCCGTCCAACCCGCTGGACTTCGCCATGGAGATCCGGAAGGAGCTGGTGGTCCAACTCCAGGACTTCGGCCGCTTCCTGGAGCTGCTCAAGGTATGTTCTTTTGCTTTGTTTCTTTGCTCTATCTTTGGTCGGCTGCGGCAGCCGGCTCGAGTTTTTGAGCCTCATCTTTCCTCAACTTCAGGAGGAGTCCAACCAGAAGGTCCTGCAGCTGGAGAAGGACCTCGAGGCCGCCAAGAGTGAGTGCCTTATCCGGCTACGATATTTCGAGACGGAGCCGGGTGCGGAATCTGATGCTTTTCTTTGGAGAGAGCGACGAGGAGCTGCGCGCCAAACTGGCTAGCTACCAGTTCAGCGACCTGGCGCAGGAGGTGGAGCGCCTCAAGAAGCGCGACGAGGAGCGGCAGGCGGAGCTGGACAACCTGGCCAAGGCCAAGGAGGCGGTGGAGAAAGCGGCAGTGGAGGCGCGGGAGCAGTTCGAGAAGCTGGAGCAAGGCTACAACCAGCAGCGCAAGGACGACCAGGCGGAGATCACGAAGCTGAAGGACGAGGTCACCCGCCTGACGGCGGAGGAGGATTCGGCGCGCAGAGAACTGGCTCGGATCGACTTCGCCGTTCGAGGTAATCTTTGTAACGATGCGCTTGTCTTGCTGAAGATTTTCTTGTCCTGACGCTTTTTGTCCGGCTGCAGGCTACTATCCGTCTGCGGGCCTGGAGGCGGCTAGGGCCCAGCTGGAAGCCCTTGGGGTGGAGCCAACTGATGCCGCCATTGCCGGCTGCTCGACCTCCGTGGCGGACCGGGTGGACCGGCTTGGGGTTGATGCCTACGCGCTGGCCTTCGCGACCAGGGAATCCCCATCGTCCTGGCCGAGCTGGCACGTCGTCTTGCTCTTGCGCCGGCTGCGGTGCAGGAGTTGCAGGAGTCGGCCGCGCGTGGCGGAGCCTTGTGGGCCGTGTCGCTGCTCAAGTCCTGGTACCCGGCTGCCGACCTGGAGCTGCTCACGGTGGGCTTCCGGGATGACGACACTTACGCGAAGCTCAAGCAGCGCCCGGACATTCGTGATGCCGCCTGCACCATCGCTGACTTCGTCGACTTCTCGGACTTCATCCTCGACAGGCAGCCGGCCCAGCCGGCCAAGGACTCGGAGGCTGAGTACGCCGAGGAAGATGATGGCGACGAAGTCGAGGAGCCGGCGAAGGGCTCCAAAGGGAAGGCCGTCGAAGAAGCCGGCTGCTCCAAAACTGGCGACGTGGCCAGCTCCTCCAAGGCCGCCGAATGAAGACCTCGGGATGCCGAGTTGCCGCTTGTACTCTCGTGCTCTTTTGTGAACTTGTCTTATTTGTCCCCGGGATGCCGGGCGTACTTGTTTTGAACTTCTGCTACTCGTGTCGTGACTTGTGTGGAGCTTCGTCTCCTTTTGTTTCTGCTCGAAATTTCTTCGCAATTACTTTTTTGCCTCTTTACCCTCACTAGCCCCCAAGATTCGGCTCGGCTGGCGCAGCGAGGCGAGTTGGATCTGAAGTGTCTTTGAATAGCGAGCCCGGCTGCCCTCGGGGCAACCGGTTTTCCGCGCACTAGCCCCCGAGATTCGGCCCGACTGGGGTAGCCAGTTGAGTCGAATCTGGACTAGGAACCTTCGAGAGCTTGCCCGGCTGGTCGTGACAGCCGGGTTTTCGCGCACTAGCCCCCGAGATTCGGCCCGACTGGCGTAGCCAGTTGAGTCGAATCTGGACTAGGAATCTTCGATAGCTTGCCCGGCTGGTCGTGACAGCCGGGTTTTCGCGCACTAGCCCCCGAGATTCGGCCCGACTGGCGTAGCCAGTTGAGTCGAATCTGGACTAGGAAACTTCGATAGCTTGCCCGGCTGGTCGTGACAGCCGGGTTTTCGCGCACTAGCCCCCGAGATTCGGCCCGACTGGCGTAGCCAGTTGAGTCGAATCTGGACTAGGAACTTCGATAGCTTGTGAGGCCGACAAAAATCGACACTTAGAACTTCGTTAGATCGTTAGTCCTCAAAATCGAAAGGGTTGGCAATTTTTAGCTTCGGTTTTTATTCGATTAGGGGCCGGCTCGCCCTTGTTTTGCCGCCCGTGCCCCTTCCCGTGTCTCGGCTCTGCGACCCTGCTCTTGCCGGCTGAACTCTGCAGCCGGATCCGAAGAGAGGGCCGGCTGGCTGGGCGCACGGTACTGAGATCTTTGAGAGGCTGAACGCAGGCGAACGAGAGCGCGGTTTTTCTGTCGCGAGCCGGAGACTTTTTCTTTCTTACGAGTTTTTCGCGTGTGCCCCCTAGCCGGTTTCTGCCCAACGTGTCAGCCGGGTTGCGGTCTGCAGCCGGATGCGAGAGTAGGCGTCGGGGTCGAGCACGTTACTAAGCTAGCGTAAGCGAGAATCGGTAGTCGGCTAGCCACAGCGAAGGATAAAGAAACAACACTGATACAACGGCAGCCCCCGAGTGTGCGCTCGGGAGTGCTAACTTTTACTCAAAAGAAACAACAGGGCGTTACACTTCTTCTAGGAGTAGAAGGCCTGAGGAGGCAGGCGTTCCCCCTCCTCGAAAGGGGTAAACGGCTTGTCCTCTTTCTCCTCACGTACGTCTGTGAGATAGTACGCGTTGTTGCGCAGCGCTCTGCTGATGATGAACGGGCCCTCCCAGGGGAGGACAGCTTGTGGAGTCCCTTGGTGTCTTGGATCCATCGGAGCACCAGGTCTCCTTCGCGGAACGTGACCGGGTGCACTTTCCGGCTGTGGTACCGGCGCAGATTCTGCTGGTATATGGCCGATCTGGACAAGGCCAGTTCTCGCGCCTCCTCGAGGAGGTCCACGCCGTCTTCGTTTGCTCGCTTGGCTTCTTTCTCGGTGTAGAGGATGGCTCGAGGGGAGTCGAACTCGATGTCAGCCGGCAGGACTGCTTCCGCGCCGTAGACGAGGAAGAAAGGCGTGTAGTTCGTCGAGTGGTTGGGGGTGGTCCTGAGGCTCCAGAGTACATGCGGGAGCTCTTCGATCCAGCATCCGGGTGCTCGCTCGAGTGGGTCGACCAGCCGGGGCCGGATTCCGGCTAGGACTAGGCCGTTTGCTTTCTCCACTTGGCCGTTTGACTGGGGATGAGACACCGAGGCGAGGTCCAGCCGGATTCGCTTCTCGCGGCAGAAACGCTTGAAGACGCCCTTGGCGAAGTTCGTGCCGTTGTCGGTGATGATGCTGTGCGGGTAGCCGTAGCGGTAGATGATGTCTTGGAAAAGGTGATGACCGTCTGGCCGTCCCACTTCTTGACTGGCTTGGCCTCGATCCACTTGGTGAACTTGTCCACCGCTACGAGGAGGTGAGTCATGCCGCTTCGCGCCGTTTGAAGGGACCAACCATGTCGAGCCCCCAGACGGCGAATGGCCAGGTGATGGGGATGGTTTGCAGGCTGCAGCCGGCGTGTGTTTCTGCTTGCTGAAGCGCTGGCAGCCGGTGCAGGCGCGACCATCTGCTCGGCGTCAGCTAGAGCAGACGGCCAGTAGAAGCCGTAGCGCAAAGCTTCGCTGCGATTGACCTGGACGCGGCGTGGTGCCCGCATTCGCCCTTGTGGATGTCCTCCAGCAGGCGGCGCCCCTCTGCCGGCTCGACGCACCGCTGAAAAACGCCTGTCGCGCTGCGCTTGTAGAGCTCGCTGTTGATGATGGTGTACGCCTTGGAGCGTCGCAGAACTTGTCGTGCTTGCACCTCCTCCTCTGGGAGCGTGCCGTGTGCGAGGTAGTCGAGGAATGGTTGCGCCCATGAGGGAACTTCGTGGATGGTGAAGACGCCGGCTAGCGCCAGCTGGGCGGCTTTTGGATCCGGCTGCGCAGCCCCCGGGTGTGTCGGAGCAGCCCCCGGGTTTGCGCTGGTCTTGTCGATGAGCTCGGGGACGGGTGCGGCTGGCGCCTCGTAGCCGGGTGGGTCCAGACGACGTGGTGGGGGGACAGCCCCCGAGTTTGCTTGTCCGGCTGGTGGGCTGCAGCCCCCGGGTTTGCTTGTCCGGCTGGTGGGCTCGCAGCCCCCGGGATGACGATGGATTCCGAGTCGGGTGACGGTGTGATGGATGGCTTGTAGACGTGCTCGAGGGAGACGCCGGGTGGAATGGCTCGCCGGGTGCTGCCAAGCTTGGCTAGCATGTCAGCCGTCTCGTTGTTGGCTCTGGGCACGTGGTGGAATTCGCACCCCTCGAAGCATGCGCAGAGCTGCTGCACGAAGAACCGGTAGGAGGCCATGTTGGCGTCCTTGGCGTCCCAATTTCCTGAAGTTTGCTGGATCACTAGGTCCGAATCGCCGAAGCACAGGATGCGCTGGATGCTCATTGCCTTGGCGATCTTGAGGCCGTGGACGAGGGCCTCGTACTCGGCGACGTTGTTGGAGGCTTTGAAGTGGAGCTGCACGGCGTACTCCAGCCGGTTGCCCTTGGGCGCGGTGAGGACGATTCCGGCTCCCAGGCCTTCGTACATTTGGAGCCGTCGAAGTGCATCCGCCAGTGCGCGGAGTCGGGCACAGGCGGCAGGTACTGTGTTTCCGCCCAGTCGACGATGAAATCGGCGAGGAGCTGGGACTTGATGGATACTCTTGGCTGGTACAGGACCGTGTGCGGGGCCAGGTCGACTGCCCACTTGGCGACTCGGCCGGTTGCGTCTTTGTTGCCGATGATGTCTCCGAGTGGAGCCGTGCTCACCACGGTGATGACGTGCTCTTGGAAGTAGTGGCGCAGCTTCTTCTCCGCCATGTGCACGCCGTACACGAGCTTCTGGTAGTGGGGGTAGTTCTGCTTCGACTGCGAGAGGACCTCGCTCACGTAGTAGACCGGCCGCTGGACCGGGTGCTCCTTGCCTTCCTCTTGGCGCTCCACCACTAGGACGATGCTGACGCACCGGTTGGTGGCGGCGATGTACATGAGCATGGGCTCCTTTGGAGCAGGCGGCGCCAGGACCGGTGCCTCGGACAGTGCCCTTTTGAGCTCGGCGAAGGCTGCGTCTGCTTCGTCCGTCCAGACGAACTTGCCGGTTTTCTTCAACAGGTGGTACAGGGGCAGGGCCTTCTCGCCCAGCCGGCTGACGAACCGGCTAAGCGAGGCCAGGCAGCCGGCGAACTTCTGGATGTCTTTTAGGCCGGTTGGCCGCTCCATGCCCTCGATGGCGGCGATCTTGTCTGGGTTGGCCTCGATCCCTCGCGCGGAGACGAGGAAACCGAGTAGCTGGCCAGCCGGTACTCCGAAGACGCACTTGGTTGGGTTCAGCTTCATCTGGAACCAGTTGGCGAAGGTTCTCTCAGGTCGTCGATGAGGGTGCGGCGCTCTTTGGTCTTGATGACGATGTCGTCGACGTAGGCGTGGGCGTTGCGCCCGATCTGGTCGCCCAGACACTTCTGCATGCACCTCTGGTAAGTGGCGCCGGCGTTTTCAGGCCAAACGACATGACCGTGTAGCAGAATGCTCCGAAGGGCGTGATGAATGCGGTCTTCAGGTGGTCATCCGGGTGGAGCTTGATCTGGTTGTAGCCGGAATACGCGTCCAGGAAGGACAGGTAGTCGCAGCCGGCGGTGGAGTCTATGACTTGGTCGATGCGGGCAAGGCGAAGGGATCCTTGGGGCACACTTTGTTGAGGCTGGTGTAGTCGATGCACATGCGCCAGGTGTTGTTTTTCTTCATCACCAGGACTGGGTTGGCGAGCCAGTCCGGGTGGTACACTTCCATGATGAAGCCCGCGTCGAGTAGCCGGGCGATTTCTTCTCCTATTGCTCTTCTCTTCTCCTCTCCGAAGCGGCGGAGAGGTTGCTTCACCGGTCTAGCATCCGGCTTGACGTGTAAAGAGTGCTCAGCGAACTCCGTCGGTACACCCGGCATGTCTTTTGGAGACCATGCGAAGATGTCCCGATTCTCACGGAGGAATTCGATGAGCTCGCCTTCCTATTTGTCGCTGAGGGTGTTGCCGATGGTGAGGAACTTCCCGTCCGGCTTGCTTGCGTCAAGCGGAACCTGCTTGCTGTCTTTCTTGGCTTGAAACTGCGTCTCGCCCGACTGCTTCTTTGCATCCGGTACGCCGGGTGCTCTGCCGCTACGGCGCGCCTGATCTCCTTGAACTCTTCAGCCGCTACCAGCGACTCGGCGAGCTTCGAGCCGGCCGAGGCGCATGCCATGGAGCGCTTGAAGTCGCCGGCTACGGTGATGATGCCGCTCGGGCCCGGCAGCTTCATCTTCAGGTAGCCGTAGTGGGGTACGGCCATGAATTGAGCGAGAGCCGGGCGGCCCAGGATGGCGTGGTAGGGGCTGCGGTGGTTCACCACCTCGAAACAGATGCTTTCACGGCGAAATTTTTCTTGTCTCCGAAGACGACGTCCAGCCGGACGGTGCCGATTGGTGTGCAGGACTGCCCCGGCACGATGCCGTGGAAGATCGTCCGGCTGCGGTTCATCCGGGCCTCGGTTATCCCAGCTTGTCGGCGGTGTCCTTGTACAGGATGTTGATGCTGCTTCCTCCGTCGATGAGCACTCGGGAGAAGGTGACGGCGAACTCTTGCTCGGTGACGAAGGTGGGGTCTAGGAGCATGCTGTAGCCCCCGGGATTTGGCATGATGTCCGGGTGGTCGCCGGGTCCGAAGGAGATGGGCTGGTTTGCCCAGTCCATCAGCTGCTGGACGGCGGGGACGACGCGTTCACCTCTGCGACGCGCAGCCGCTGGCTGCGCTTGTCGTTGCGCTCGATGATGGAGATGACGTACGCGGCGTCCTTGTTGGGGTACACGTCGCGAGATGTGCCGGCTGCGGCAGCCGGCAGTCTTGGGCGCTCATTGCGCTGGTTGTTGCCTATGTTGATGCCGCCTTGGGGAGGGGGTGGGCCGGGTGCTGGAGGCGGCGGACCCTCTCCGCGCTGCAGACGGAGAGTCCAGCTGCAGCGCGCCGTCGTGTGGCTGGCCGGCTTCCCGGTCACGCTGTGGTAGCGGCATGGGCCGTTCATCATGTCCTCGAACAGGTATGCTGGCTTTGCCCACTGGCGGTCCTCGTATCGCCCTTCTGGCTTGTTCCACTGGCGGGGATTCCGGTTCCCACCATCGTCGCCAGCCGGTTGGCCGGCTTCGGTTGCGTTGACGGCACGGTTCTCGTACCGCCCGTCTGGCGCGCCGCTTCTCTTCCGGCTGTCTCGATCTCGATCGTCGCGGCGGTCGCGGTTGTCGCGGTTGCCTCCATTGTCCCGGATGTCGCGGTTGCCTCGGTTGTCGTTGCTGGGGCCGCCTGGCTCTCTCGCAGCCGGCTTTTCTTGTGTCCTGCCGGCTCCATCTACTTGCATTGGGACTCTCATGGCGGAGTCGGCCGTGGCGTACTTGTCTGCTATGGTCATGAGCTCCGCCATGGACTTTGGCTCGTCTAGGAGCAGCGCGTGCTTGAGCATCGTGCCCTCCCGGCAGCCGTTGATGAAGAAGCCGACTGCCTGGATGTCGTGGACTCCTTCGCAGGTGTTGCGCAGGGTTGACCATCTCGTCAGGTAGTCGCGGTCGGACTCGGTCTTGCCCTGGGTGCAGCGGCTAGCTGGCGAGGGCGAGCTGGGCGCTTGTAGGTGCTGGAGAAGTTCCTGACGAAGACCTGCTGGAAGTCCAGCCAGGAGTTGATCGATCCATCCGGCAGGCTGTTGAGCCATGTGCGAGCCGAATCTTTCAGCATGAGACACGTAGCGCACCGCTACGCGCTTGTTGCCGCCTGCGATGGAGACGGCGGTGACGTAGTCGGATAGCCAGTCCTCTGGCTTCGTGCTTCCGTTGTACTTGGGTGTGTCGCGCGCGAGGGAGAAGTTCCGCGGGAAAGGCTCTCTTGCGATGCGAGGTCCGAAGCACCGGTGGACCTCGCCCTCCTCTTCTTCGAGCCGGCGGGATCTCTCCAGGGCGTCGAGGCGGTCGCGGGCGTCGGGGCCGAACGTCGGGCCTAGATCTCCCAGCCGGTCGTGGACGCTTCCCCTGCGGGCAGCCGGCTGGTCGGGGTAGTTGTACTGGCCTTCGCCGGCAGCCGGCGCGTTGTTGTAGTTCTGGCCACCACGGCAGCCGGCGCGTTGAAGCGGCTTGGTCTGGAGTTGATGCTGCGCGTGCGGTTTCCACCCGGGTTGGGTGCTTGTGGCGATGACGCCTGGCGGTCACCTCGAGTTGCGCCGGGTGGAGGGGCTCCAGGCGGGGGCGGCGGGAGGGACGGCGAGTTCATTGCTGACGCGGCTTGGTTCTGGCGAAACTGGTGGTCGGCGGTGTCGAGGAGGTCCTGGACGCGCTGTTGCTGCGCGCGTAGCTCGTCCCCCTCCAGGTTGGGCAGTTCTGCGGCGGCGGCGCGTGCTGCCTTCATGTTCTTCACGGGGGAGCTGTAGACGGGTCGACGGTAGGCGGTGGTCCGGCTGCTCCAGCCGGCTCGGCTCGGGAGCCGGTCCTCCCGCCATCTCGTTGGCGAGGTTGCGCCTGACGTTTCCCCTCGGGTTGGGCTCGACGGCGATGGGGGTGAAGCCGTGGGCGAAGTTGTACTCGCGGACCTGCGCTTCCATGCGACGATGCGTGGCTGCGACGCCGTGCGCGCTGCTGAGGAGGCGCTGGCGGGCTTGCTCGAGGATGATGGCGGCCTGCGCGGGATCCGCGTCGGCGGCGATGGGCGTGGCCAGGCCCTGGAGCATAGCCTGGACGGAGTTGACGGGGGCGTGCTGCTGGGTGCTCGCGACGTCGGACACCATGACTTCCGCGTAAACGCGGGCCTCGGTGCTGCTCTCGCAGCCGGCCATCTCCTCGGGGAAGTGGTCGACGCAGCGCTGGATGTTGGCGGGGTAGGCGGGCGCGAGGGCGATGTAGACGCGGTGCTCGCCGAAGTGCAGGACGTGCCATCCTCGGGGAAGGCGGAGCCGGCGAAGCAGTTCGCGTTGTCGTTGACGAAGTCGATGGAGCCGAACGTCGAGACGAGGCCGGAGGCGACTCGCTCGCCGAGACGGCTGCGGGATCCCTGGCGGAATGTGACTCCGGCTGCTGCCATCTGCCCCACGGTGGGCGCCAAATGACGTGGTGTGGAACACGGCATATGCCACGGGGTGGCTAAGATCGGGATGGGGGCAGCGTTCTGCAACAGCGGCACCCGCAGGGATTGCGCCGAGGCGGACACGGGAAGTACCCAGGTTCGGAGCCCTCCCGGAGGAGGTAACACTCCTACTCCTGCTCGATCTCTCTATCAATGGTGACACAGTACAGAGGTGCTCCTTGAGCTGTTCGGGAGTTCCATGGTTCGGGGTGGGGAGGAAGAAGGATGAAAATGATCGGCCCCTTCTACTTGGGCACCAGACAGCCTTATATAGGGCTGGCTGCCTGGCTTACAGGCGGGTCCGGCTGGCCCGTGCCAGCCGGTCAATGTCGGCTACAGGGGTGTTTCTTCATGACGCTGCATGTCCGCCGAGCAGTAGAACCTCGTAGGCCTGCAGACGATGTCGGGATAGACTTGGCGTCGTGGAGGGCTGGCCGGCTGCGATGCCGGACCCCTCCGACCGGGTAGGCGGCGCCTGGGATCTTGTCGGGCGCGAGGCAGCGCTCCGTGCCTCCCGCCTGTCGGGGCTGCTGAGCACTGTGGGGGACGTCAGGCCATGCTTCGCTTTAGCCCACGCCTGGGCGACGTGGAGGGTGCGCCGGGCACGGTTCCGGCACCCGCCCAACACGGGCCCTTGTCTTCCGCTCGTCGTGGGAGCGCGGCAGCCGGTCATCCGGCTGGCGAGCAACCGAATCCGGCTGCTACCGTTGACCTCGGTCGCATAAGGCGGGCGTCGTTTGTCGTTATCTGTTCGTCTGGGAACTGTGCCGATGACGAGTCTGCAGTTCCTCTTGCCCGCGCCGCTCGGCTGCGCTTTGACTGGCTAGGCGGAGTCCGGCTGCGCTCGGGGCAGACGGTCTTGGCCCACCGCCCAGCCGGGCAGCAGGAGGCGGCCGGGCGCTTGTATTTTGCGTTTCACTCGGGATCTTCTGTGGATCTTTGGGTACCCGGGTTTTATCCCCATGTCACATATTCATCGCTAGTGCACCCAGGCTAACATACACAGAACAACACGGGCTAATTACAGCCTCACGATTAGTCCGCTTAATTTGATCTAACCGTTAAAGATTACACTAACCCTCTGCCAAAATTGCGTTTAGCAATTTGTCCGAGCGGACGAAAACTCTGCCAAAGGCCACGCCCCGCGTCCACCCAGTCTAATCACAACAACCCGCTAATCCCTCTCCGTCTTTCCTCATTTGCGCCCCTGCCTTGACCCACTCCGACGGCGCCGTCTCCATTGCTCCCTTCGACGCGGGGACAGCCCAACGCCCCACTCGCTAGACGCCGCCCATCCCCACTTAGCACGCCTGGACGCCGCCGCAACCGCCACCTTGCATGCCTGGAGGACGCCGCCCCGAGCCTTGCCGACCACGCAGGAATAGCCCAGCCTCAAGGCACCTCCGACGGCACAAGACCACGCCTCGCGCGCGGGGGCGTTTCCGTGTCCTTACGCACTGTCGTCGCCCCCCAACGCCGCCCGGGCATTCATACCCATCAACTGTCGTCCGTGCTCGGTTCGAGGGTCGGCAAATTGACCAGGGTGCCCGCAAGGCGACGCGGGTATAGCAGTTTTGGTTTGTCCCAAATTGGCCTGGAGACCGCCGGCCCGAGCGTTACCGACCACGTGGGCAAATTGACCAGGGTGCTGCCATCTCCTTCATCCGCCGGCTGCGTGAGTTTCAGAGGTCCGATGTAGATGCTAAAGGCCTAAAGGTAGGGAGTATGGGAGGTGATTACCCGTTTTAATTTCGTCTACTATGAAATTCTTATATAGTTTTGTTGTCAGATGAGATACAACGATTTTTTTATGAGAGTGCTTGTTGCAACTTCATACGATAATAAAATCAACATACGCAGAGTGAACATAGGAATAGATGGGAACCTGCAGTATAAGTATTTCTATACTCGATAGCCAGCATATAACATACTGAATATTGCAGGCGAGAAAAGGCAGGTCCATGAAAGGCATCATGGCACCAGCAAGGAAATTTCACATGCTTGGCACACTGTCGGTCAGGCCATCGGCCGAAATCGTCTAGCTCGGCTTTGACCGTCAGGTCCTAGACTATTCGTGGGATGTGTCAACCATTCTGAATCCCTGATTTCAGGCAGACAGCCAAATCGCAGCTTCACCGCACTTGCAGGTGGGGCGACTGTACCGAGTAATTTACTTATGTCATCACGGGTTTGTAGATCCAACATATATATTAGAAAGGTAAAGGTCTTCGTTCCTCTTGGTTACTTCTACTGCTAGCCTAAGAAAAACTAAATGGAAATATGTCTTGTACGGGTTGGGGCATTGGCGGCGCTGGGTGTATTCCCCTGTCTGCCGTGGAATACCCAAGATTATGACGCGAAAAAAAACATGTATACATTTGGCCCAGCCCGATAAGGTGGAAACGAAAAAAAGCCCAGCCCGCTGAGGCGCTGACTGTCTCGCGTCGCTCCGTCGCTGCCAGGCACATCGCACACACGCAGATCGGCAGACGCCAGACGCCCTCTGCCCTCGCTCCCGTTTTCTTCCTCCGTTCCTCGGCCTAGCCGCCGCGATGACGGACGACCGCCGCCGGCCAATGCAGCCTGGAGCAGTCGACGGCCCCGCGCCGACCCGCGCCCAGGGCGCCCCTCCTCCCGTCCCCCCCCCCCCCCCCAGCGTCCCCGAGCAGCTTCTGTGCAGAAGGTACGACTCGCCCCTAATTTCTTTGATTCATGTAGTTATGGGCTTATAAATTGAAATATTGCTATTTTTGTTATGCTAGTGCTTTTTTATTCATATATTGATAGAATTGTGATGTTTGATCCATATACTACATTTAGAGCAAAAAAAATTTGGGTGGAATACCCAGGCGCCATTTCCTGGCGCCGCCACTGGTTGGGGCATGGAACTGAATTTGATAGAAGGAAGAGATTTAATAAGCCTAGATATTGGGACAAACCAAAACTTTGTATGTGAACTTATAAGTTATAACCAGCATTTTTAATCAAGGCGCTTTGATATATCTGTACACTTCTAATAAATGGAAGAGCAGCAGGTAATTAAAATGACATATAGCTAGACTGTTACAAAGAATTTCCGGATAGTATTGATATAGATCTAGTCATCCTGATATATTTTTTAGTTCAGGCTATGAGTCTTTCTAGATTGATGGGAACATATTATATGTGGATGACATCTTCACACTTCAGGTTGAGGAGGTCTTTGTGAATTCAACATTGGTTCCTTATATCCGCAAATATCGTTTCTGTCCAACAGGTGCTTGTCCAACGGATACAAAACATATGCTGGTATTGGTTGAGCTAACAAGTCGGTATTATGCTTCCCCTGATTCTTTGTTCCTTCTATGCCAGAAAGTAAAATTTGTGATCTTGAGTATATCAAGTGCATAATTAACTGTCTTGCCTCCTTTTCAACCTTCTTATTTATGCACCTTATTTCTTACCAAGTTAGCTGTCATTCCTACATCATCATGGAATATTTTGGTGCAATGTCTTGCCTTATTTTGCTAACCTTAATTAGGAAACTGAGATTCATCGGTGGTTTAGATTTTTTTTGTCAGACATGCAGTAAGGAAAGATGAGACGAATTTCAAGTTTGAAACCGTGTTGGATCCATATATTTGTGGTGTTGGCTTCTCACCACCTTGGTTCTCATTTCTATGAGTTTGGTGCACCAATCATTTCATGGGTGTAGTAAAATTCCTTAGCCAAACTCTTTTTTTATCTCGGAGGAATTGTTAGATTATAGAATTAATTTAGGAACTGAAGTGGATATCTTTAGGCAGGGTATTTTTTTACATATATGCTTGCACTATCTTTTTTTTTCCCAGGTAGATAGGATGTGAGGTATCGGAGTATTTTTTTAACAAGATGCGTATGCAACCTGGTGAATGATGGCGACTACCTCTCTACAGAGTTTTTATAACATATTTCCGATCGAAGCTCTCAAACGAAGGTGAATTGGGATTTCAAGGTGGAAATCAGACCCATCATACGCTGTAGTTTTTTGGGGTCATATTTGTCAATGGCTTTGTTATTTGTGTAAGCATTAATTAGAGCTTTGCCATCCATTGTAATAACATTGCAAAGTCATGTTTTGCTGGATGATAAGTTCCTGGTATGGATTGAATCGTCAATGTTTTCAATTGTGTATACCACTATATGTCTATACCACATATATTCTATATTGTGTAAATGTAAAATTAAAATGTGCCATTCAACTGAATCATAAGATGACGTGCGTGCACGTGCAAAGCTACTAGTTAAGGTCAAGATCGACGACAAGGACCGGGCTATTCTTATGCTTACTTCGTTGCCTAAGTACTACAAGGCTTGGTTGTTACTCTGGCTCGACAAGACCAGTATCACTACGAGCGAGGTATTATGATCAAAGAGAAAAGAAAATTCCGAGGATAGTATTTCTGTTAGTGCAACTGATTGTCATGGTCTGTTGGTCAGAAACAACAATGGTGGTAAGTCAGAGAGAAATGAAATGAAAAAAGGCGTAGTGTTTTCATTGTAAGGAGTAGTGTCATATCAGTAGGCACTGTCCAACATGGAACAAGGCTGATGGAACCACAAATCTTGCTGTGAACTCTGCTATATCCAAAAGGACAGTGAACTTCTGACCTTGGAGAGTGAAGTCGATGCAATGTGGGTATTGGATACATGAAGCTATTATCATGTGAGTTCTAATAAGGAGTGGTTCTCTTCCTACAAACATGATGATTATAGAGTTGTCTATCAAGTCGATGGTGGGACAACACATCATGGGCATGGGAGATATCAAGATTGAAGACTCAAGAGGATGATACAGTGGCACTCCAAGTTGTTAGATATGTGTCAAGAGCTCAAAGCAATAATATCACCTGGGAAACTTCATGGTAAGGGCTATCTCTATTATGGATAGAGACAAGTTAACCATAGGGTCAGGGAAGACAAGATGCTGGATGAAGGGCAGAGGTCCAGAAACAATCTGTACAAGATGCATGTGTGCATCATTCCAGGTGGAGCTAAAAAGGTGCAAGACGCGACAACATGCATAGTGGAGACACCCGAGTTCGATAAGAATTGGAAGGCTGGCTTAGGCAGTTGAACAAAAAAGAAAACCAAGTCCAACATACACAATACACATGTGTTCGTGCAAAAATGATTATCTCAAGTTGGCGACATATATTCGCCAAGGTGTAGTTTGTTGCGGTTTATATCGAATATGTGTATATGCTACAATTGAACTTGGATACGCAGTAGGTCACGTGTTGGAGTCAAAACACACGTGTTGGAGTCAAAACACTTGTAACCTGAGCCTATTATATAAAGACACCGGTGATAGACAAAATAAACTAGAAGATAGTTATGTTAGACATGGAGATGGTCTAGTGCCCGTGGCAGGAGCGCCGGACCGTCATGACGTTCATGATATAATGTGTCTATATACTGTGACGGGCATGCATGTCTTCATCTATATTTTGATTAGGACATTGAAGTGAAACGCTCGTTAAACATATGAGTAGATGTAGCCATCGATAGCTGAACTACAATACTCTCTCGGTTACTAAGAGCAATGAGGTATTAGCACTGGAGGTACAACAACTTGCATCGCGGGAGCAGTTTCATACAAGAAGTTGTAAAGTTGCACAAACTCATACAAAAAGTTGAGTAAGCTGTGCAAACTCATACAAAACAATCCAAATTGGCCACAGTGGCATGACACGTTGGATTTGTAATATTGCTCAAACACCCTTGGAAAATTAAATTAGCACAGATCGGTCCAACAATGGCACAGACAGTTATCATTTAATGAAGAAGTACCCGTTTTCTTGCGTATTTATGGAAAAGTCCCCCGGGGTGTACCTGTGATAAAGGAGGAAACATACCGCAATCGACGCGTACCTGCCTTCTCCGTCCGCGCCGTCGCTTCGTTAGGTTGGCGTCTGCCGAGGTGATTATGGCAGACGATCCCGTCTATCGCCGATACGACATGGAGGCGCCAGAGTACGGTGAGTTTTCATGGTTGTGGCATCCCTGTTCTCTTCCCCGCTCGATTTTTGGCCGCTGCGCTATTCTTCTCCGCCATGGCGGCGATTTGAGGTGGATTGGGTCGAAAAAAGGTCGGAATCGACATGTTAGTGTTGCGTGAAGCTTTGACGCATGAATCTGTGCTCGATTTCGTTTTGTTCATCCGTTTCGATCTGTCAGTTGGTGTGTTCGTCGCCCGCGGCTAGTGTGTCCTAATTATCAACGAATCGGTGTTTGTAAATTAATTTCGTTTGCAGATTAGTGGTAGGTATGGTTGTGACTAGGATTTGAACGTAGCCCGCACCGATTTGGAGCATGCCCTGTTTCGGCCATTTTAGCACTGCAAGAAAGGAAAGGTCGAATTTTTAGGATGATTTTGTGCAACTATGGAGTGTTATTATGAATTGTTAGTACTGTACTGTTAGTTTGAGTTGTTTATGTTCAAAAAATTCACTTTATATGTAGTACAAATCATTTTAGGCTTAACTAATTTTTTTCAATTGTGCTTGTGACCCGAAGATGCAATTGTTAACTGAATTTCTGTGCAATGTAGGTGATGATTCTGACAAGTTCACAATCCAAATAACTCACAATGGATTTTTCGTCGGGCTGAGAGGCACTGTGGAGTATGCAAGCAGTACAACTGACTGGTTTGACAAGTAGCAGAGATACATTTTCAGTTTTATGGATTGAGGATTTTCTGAAGCAGCTAGGGCATCCAGATAATGGGAGGACACATGTGTATTGGATGAGGCCTGGAAAAGGAATTGAAGAGGGGTTGATTTGTATTGAGAATGATGCTCATATCTTGATGATGAGAGAAGCTACCAAGGAGCACAAAACTATATCTTTGATAGTGGACCACACTAACTTTCTCAATAATATCAGGCAAGATGTCATTGCGAAAGTTGGTCCAGAACCAGCAGAAACATCAGTGGTAGTTAAGCAAATTAGTGAAGCTGGTGAAGAAGAGACAAATGATGACCCACAAGTATAGGGGATCGCAACAGTCTTCGAGGGAAGTAAAACCCAAATTTATTGATTCGACACAAGGGGAGCCAAAGAATATTTATAAGCCTTGACAGATGATTTGTCAGTTCAGCTGCACCTGGAAGTAGACTTGCTCGACACAGTTTATCAGTAGCAACGGTTTTATGACAGTAGCAGTAGTGAAATAATAGCAGCAGTAAAATAAAGGCAGCAGTAATAATTGCAGTAGACAGCAGGATTAAAAATACTGTAGGCATAGGGATGGATGAACGGACGCTGTATGGATGAGATAATTCATGAAATAGTCATACATAGGGCAATTGCAGATAAATAATAATAAGGTATCCAAGTAATAATCAATCATAAGCATGTGTTCCGTATTTAGTCGTACGTGCTCGCAATGAGAAACTTGCACAACATCTTTTGTCCTACCAGCCCGTTTGCAGCAGGGCCTCAAGGGAAACTACTGGTAATTAAGGTGCTCCTTTTAATAAAGCACCGGAGTAAAGCATTAACACTCCGTGAACACGTGTGATCCTCATGTCGCAACCATCCCCTCCGGTTATCCCAATTTCTGTCACTTTGGGGCCTCGGGTTCCGGACAGTGACGTGTGTATACAACTTATAGATATGATCCAAAACAATAATTATTCTCATGATTCAATAACATGTTCAGATCTGAGATCATGGCACTCGGGCCCTAAGTGACAAGCATTAAGCATAATAAGTTGCAACAATGACATAAAGTACTACCGATGGATACTAGGCACCAAGCCCTAACAAATCTCACAACTATTACATGAATGATCTCATCCAATCCCTACCATCCCCTCAGCCTACAGCGGGGAATTACTCACACATGGATGGGGGAGTCATGGATGGTCGATGGAGAAGTGGCGGTGATGATGATGGCAATGATCTCCTCCAATTCCCCGTCCCGGCAGGGTGCCAGAACGGAGTTTCTGATCCCCGAAATAGGGTTTTCGATGGCGGCGGAGCTCTGGAAGGTTTCTGGAAAAAGCGTCGATTCCCCCGAAGTTTTTAGGTCAGAGGCTTTTAGTAGTCCGAAGGGGAGCGCTGGGGGCCACACAGGGGGGCCACACCACCCCTGGGCGCGGCAAGGGCCCACCCGCGCCCTGGGTGCGTGTGGTGCCCCTGTGCACCCTCCTCGCTTCGTCTTCTGGCTCCGCGGGTCTTCTGGAAAAATAGGATTTATGGAACTTTTTCTGGAATTTTTCTGAAACTTTGACTTTCTGCACAAAAACGAGACACCAAGGCAATTCTGCTGAAAACAGCGTTAGTCCGTGTTAGTTGCATTCAAATCACACAAATTAGAGGAAGAACAATAGCAAAAGTGTTCGGAAAAGTGGATACGTTTTGGACGTATCAACAGACACTGAATTTTATGACAGTGATTGGGATGTTGAGGATGGTGATGATGATATTTTTGCAGCTAATGTTGACAAGGAAGTAAATGATAACAATGAACCAACTGAAACAGTGGAAGAAGAGGATGATGCAGGACTTGAACATGAAGATATACAACTGACAATACAGCAGCAACATGAGTTGAAGTACAAACTCAGCTTATTTAACCCATAAGTGGACATGGAAAATCCAGATTTCAACCTCTGTTGACGTTTCATATGTTGAATTAAGTAACTATGTGAACTATCTTTGATTTCACTATGTTTCATATGTCAAATAGAGACAACACAAGATAGCAACTTCCATTCATTGATAACAGGAGGTTACAAGATATTACAACTTGTGCTTCTCCTACATCTCCAAAATGCAACACTAAACTCCTCATCATATTCTACTTCTTCTTTACACAGCTAGTCTCCAAAATACTATGATTCCTACCATTTGTCCAAAAGGCAACCTAAAATACTAACACTACTTCTCCTAATGCAACCCTAAACTACTAACAATACATTCAGTTAACTACTAACACTTCGTCAGTTAACTACGAACCTACTTCTCCTGCTGCTTCTTCTCGCAGCTGCAACCTGGAAGGTGAAGCCCTGGCACTCCTGTAGTCCATGACAGTGGCATCCCAATAACAGGAGGGCCAAACTTGCTTGATTTCTACAAAAGATTCATCAAATCCTCCATCGAAACAAACTCAAAATGCATCATTTCCTCCCCTTTGAACTTTGTCACCTTCAGCACCTCCGACATTGGCTCTGAGGAGGAGCTGGACGTTGTTGCGCGAGCCCTTAAACCATCAAGCGTGCACTTCTGCATCGACATCAGCATCAGTAACTTGAAGTCGCCGTCCCTGCGAACGATGAGCTCGCTGCCCATGCGCCTCAGCTGGGTCCCCATCTTCATGAGATCGGCTGCACACCGAGGCTGCTTCAACTCCTCGATCGGCACACCTGCCAAATCCAGCAAAGCTGTCGCTGCCTCCTCTTTCTGCCGCACTTCCGGTGTCACTGGCTGCAGGTAGAAGACCTGCTCCACCTCCATCTCTCAGGTTGGTGAGCGGAGCACGAGGTGGCGGCGCTAGATTTGGGTGGGGAACGACGGCGGCGCTCAGATTTGGGTGGGGAACGACGGCGGCGACACCGTGTGCTGCGGGGAGAAGGGAGCGAACGAGGGGATTGAGGTCAACGCGACGGTGGGAAGGGATTTTATCGTTATGTACCTGTGTGTGATGATTCACAAAGTTGGAGGGGGTTTATGCAAAATTTACACGCCACGCGTGCCCGTACTTTTCCACCGTGGCAGCCACATGTCGTCTCCGCAGCACACTTGTACCAGTTTGAATCCGCAAGACAAGTATTTGTATGAGTTTGTGCAACTTTGCAACTAGTTGTATGAAACTGCTCCCGCGATGCAAGTATTTGTACCACCAGTGCTAATACCTCAAGAGAAATATAAGACTTTTATAGCCTTTTTGATTTTGTCCTTATTTGTTACTAAATGAGTGAATCAAACCACTAAAACATGTCTACATACATACGAATTATGACAAAAACTAGAAAGTCTAAAAAAACTTATATTTTACTCCCTCCGTACACAAAATGATGTCTCAACTAACTTCAAATTTGGATATATCTACACACTAAATTATGTCTAGATACATCCAAATTTAAAGTTGGTTGAGACATCCTGTTGTGAACGGAGTATTAGGTACCTAATACTGTCTCCCGCTCAACTTTTCTACAATGATGATAAATGCTTAACATATGGTATTTCTCATCGATTCTCCGTTCGTACCTGCGTTGACAAAGATGGCAACACCAGGTGGATTGTGTGCTTTTGAAGCATAAGATTTTCCTTCGGGTTTAAATGTGACGTGGAAAAGGCAGGGTCAGGGAAAGGACTCACGAGGGGCCGCTTTTCAGTTCCTGCTGCCGAAAATGTCACAGCGGTCGGGTCAGGGTTTGAAAATCCGGCCGAACACCCCTTTCGCATGTCGCCCCCCTCTGAGTTCAAAACTATTCACACTCCAGTCCTCTTCACCTCACTCCTCTTCTCCCCTCATTAATGCTTCTCTGAGCTCACCGCAGAGAGAGAGAGCGCAGGGGATTTGTCTGTGGGGGGTTCCAACTTCCAAGGAGCGGGGGAGAGAGAGAAGCTTGAGCTTCGATCCGGGCGTTCGGAGCTGCGATTTCGAAGGGAGAGAGAGAGAGAGAGGATATGGTGCGACCGGCGGCGGGTCCAAGATTTTAGGGAGGGAGCGGTTGTGGCGGCGGAAGCAGCGCACGGGGGGAGAGGATGACGGGGGTGGTGGTGGTCTCGACGGGGTGCAAGGGCGAAAGCGTGGGGAAGAAGAGGGGCGGCGGCGGGGAGGAGGCGGAGGAGCGGGAGCGGCAGCAGCTGTCGGTGCTCGCGCTGCTGCTCGCGGCCGTGCGGAGGTCGGTGGTGGCGTGCCGGGTGGAGCGAGAGCCGGACCGCGTCGCCAGCGGCGGCGGGTGGGGGGAGGAGGACGACGAGGACGCGGACGCCGCCGCCGGGCTGGGGGAGATGGAGATCGGGTGGCCGACCGACGTCCGCCACGTCGCGCACGTCACCTTCGACCGCTTCCACGGCTTCCTCGGCCTCCCTGTCGAGTTCGAGGTGGAGATGCCTCCCCGCGTCCCCAGCGCCAGGTACCCTACCCTGCCCTTCCTTCCTTTCTTCCACCCATGAGATCTCCACTTCGAAAGCTTCGATTGTTCAAGACGAATTTGTGCGTTTTAGCTTCTGCAAATTGTGCCGGATTAAGGGTGAACGTTTTGGGTGAAGAGGAAAAATCAGGTTTGAGCAGCTCATGAGTTCTCGACTGCTTGCTTGACGTGCGATCTGAGAACCCTGTCCTTTTGTTATTAAATTCCTCGCCTGTTCAAGCAACTTTGCTTCCTGATACCATAGATCTGGAAACGCGGCAGCAGTTTCACTTGTTTTTTGTTGTTTCAACTTTTAAGGCAAAGTTCCCCTCAGGGGATACCATAAGTCTCTGTAACGGTGGGTGCCTTAAATAAAACCAAGACTTCAGCTGAAGTGGAATATTTTTTTAGATAAAGGGCTTTATTACTTTAAAGAAAGTATTACACCCAGCCTCTGCATCTAAGATGCACACAGCCGCAATCCAACAGTTCAAGAAAAAAGAGCAAAAGTAGGCGAATTACAACCAGTCTCATGATAATGTAAAACGCCTACGCCGTAGACTAACTCGACTGCCTAAGGCGGACCAATCCGGCGATCAAGCGGCCACCCATGTTGTGAAAAAATGTCCCTCGCCACCTCTTCCAGTCGTGCACATGCCTCCGTAAAGATATCTCGATGTCCCACACGCTGTAAGGTGGACCACGAACGGAGAAAACCTGTGCACCGGTAGAGAACCTGCATATGAGAAATATTTTTATCACTGAAAACCTTGTCATTTCTACTAAGCCAAAGCGACCATATGATGGCAATCGCTCCCACCCTAATAACAGGTCTAAGCTTCTTATCAATCCCGTGAAGCCAGTTGCCAAAAACATTTGCAACCGACTTAGGTGGATATAAGTTAGACGCTATTTGGATAGCTGACCATATAGAACGTGCGAAACTACACTCGAAGAATAAGTGTTTTATTGTCTCTTGTTGGGAACAAAACATACACTTAGTACTTCCATGCCAATTCCGTTTGACAAGGTTATCCTTGGTTAAAATGACACCTCTACGAAGGTACCACGTAAATACTTTTATTTTAAGTGGTATCTTCATTTGCCATATTGTTTTATTGTTATCGACTGGGATATCAGAATGCACGAGTGCCCTATACATAGAATCTACGGAAAATTTTCCGTTCCCACATAGATTCCACCGGAATTCATCGGGACCTTGTGTAAGTTGGACCAAAGCCAACCGTGCCAACAAGTCATTCCAAGATGCTAATCTTGGCCCAATTAAATCTCGTCTGAACGACACATTGGGGGTGAGCTCTGCATAACAGTAGCTATAGTGTCCCCTTTGTGCCGAACAATATTGTATAGGGCTGGATATTGCTCTCGGAGGGTGGTGTTTCCTAACCATTTGTCCTCCCAGAATCTAATCTCTGTGCCATTCTTAATATTAAATACGCCAAAGCGAAAGAAATGTTTCTTCGTCGCCATTAGGCCGGCCCAAAAGTGGGAATCACCAGGTTTCCATAATACCTGTGATATCGCCTTTGTGCCGATGTATTTTCTTTTAAGCAGAGTTTGCCATATGCCATCCTCAGTTAGCAGCTTGAAAAGCCACTTACCAAGGAGAGCCGAATTCTTGACAGCAAGGTCATGAATACCCAGCCCTCCTTGATCTTTGGGTCGGCAAACAACATCCCACTTAGCCAGTCGATACTTTTTTTCTCACCGTCCCCTTGCCAAAAGAATCTTGATCGGAAGTAATCCAATTTTTGCAAGACTCCTTTAGGTAACTGGAAGAAGGAAATCATATACAGTACCATGTTCGTGAGTACCGAATTAATGAGAACCAACCTTCCACCAAGGGACAGTAATTTTCCTTTCCAACTAGATAGCCTAGCCTGCAGACGCTCCTCGACGTGCTTCCATTCCGCATTAGTCAATTTCCGATAATGTATAGGTATACCCAAATACATTATAGGGAATTGACCCTGCTCACAGCCAAATAAGTCGGCGTACTGAGCAGCTGCGTCCTGAGCATCACCGAAACAAAACAACTCACTTTTATGGAAGTTAATTTTCAATCCTGATAATTGCTCGAATGCTGATAATATCAATTTCAGATTCGCCGCTTTCTCAAGATCGTGTTCCATAAAAAGAATTGTATCGTCCGCATATTGAAGTATTGAAAGTCCCCCATCAACGAGATGTGGTACTACCCCTTCAATTTGGCCATCCAATTTTGCCCGTTCAATCATGATGGTCAACATGTCAGCCACTATATTAAATAGTATAGGCGACAGAGGATCACCTTGTCTTAAACCTTTTTTAGTTTGGAAATAACGACCAACGTCATCGTTGACTTTGATCGCTACACTTCCGCCTGCAACAAAGTTTCGGATCCATTCACACCACTCATCGGAGAATCCTTTCATTCTCAGAGTCTGTAGTAGAAATGGCCACTTCACTTTGTCATATGCCTTTTCAAAGTCTATTTTGAAAATTACACCATTAAGTTTCTTCGTATGCATCTCATGGACGGTCTCGTGTAAAACCACGACCCCATCAAGTATATTCCTCCCCTGCATAAAAGCAGTTTGGGTAGGTTTAACCACATGATCTGCCACCGAGTTTAACCTAATGGTCGCTACTTTTGTAAAGATCTTGAAACTAACATTCAGGAGACATATAGGCCGATACTGCTGTATCCTCTCAGCCCCTGAACCTTAGGTAACAAGACGATTTCCCCAAAATTAAGGCGAAAAAGCTCGAGATGTCCAGCGTGCAAACAGCTGAACAACTCTAACAAATCGAACTTGATGGTCTCCCAAAAATGCTGATAAAACTCAGCAGGGAAACCATCAGGCCCAGGCGCCTTATTATGCTCCATTTGGAATACAGCCTTGCTTATCTCCTCCTCAGAGAAAGGAGCAATGAGCAGGTTGTTTTCCTCGGGAGTCACTTGGGTAATATCATCCGTACGTGACTCGTCTAGAGAGAAGTTTCCTTCCTCCGGAGCCCCGAACAGACCTTTATAGTAGCTTGTAATATACTCCTTGAGCATGTCCTGCCCCTCGATCAGTCCCTCATCCTGATGCAAAGAGTGAATACGTTTCTTCCTATGTCTGCCATTAGCAACATTGTGGAAATACCTCGTATTCGAATCCCCTTGCAGAATGAATTGGGCCTTAGACCGTTGGTACCATTTAAGCTCTTCTTCCCGCAACATACGTCCCACCTGAACATTTGATTGACTTTTTAGTTCAATCTCCTGTGCAGATAGGGGTCGTACTTCTGCTAGTTTATCAAGCTCATCAATGATAGCACACAGGCGCTCTTTTTCTTTTTTTAACGTACCAGTTGTATGCCTCGCCCATCCCCGGAGGAATTTACGCAATTGCGCATTTTATTATTCCACCGTTGGATGGCGGTGGCGCCTACAACCGGTTGAGACCATATCTTCTTAACCAGATCATCGAAACCGTCCCGCAACAGCCATCCTAATTCAAACTTGAATTGTGACTTTGCAGGGGTAATCAACGTCCCAGTAGACAAGAATATGGGGGCATGGTCGAGAAAGCCTCAATACGCTCCAAGGCACGAACCGTGACTAACGGATACTTTCCTCCCAACGGGAATCCATAAGCACACGGTCGAGCTTCTCGTAAGTTGGCTCTGGAGACTATTCGCCCAGTGAATTGTCTCCCAGTCATATGAACCTCCCTTAAGGACAAGCTATCAATAACAGCATTGAACAAAAGAGGCCAATGACTATCAAACCTTCCCCTGCTTTTCTCGTGTCGGTATCGAAGCATATTGAAATCCCCCCTATAATAATAGGATAAGGGTTATCTCTAGCTAAGTTAACCAACTCTCGAAGAAAAGCCGCCTTATAATCTTCTTGGGCAGCACCATAAACGGCAACTAGACTCCAAATAAAGTTATCGGATTTGTTACAGACGTGGAACTTAATATGAAAATCTCCAACTGAAACATCCAAAAACTCCATGGTATCTGATCTAATGCCGAGAAGCATGCCCCCGATCTACCGCGAGGAGGACAAGAATGCCAAGTAAAATCCACGCCGCCTGAAAGGCGATCTAGGATGGTGCTCGGAAATCTCGTCTACCTGTTTCCGAAATAGCCAAAAAATCCAACTTATAATCCCGTACATGATGCGCAATATTCAAATGTTTAGCCAAGTCGCCTAGACCTCTGCTATTTTGAAAGATGCCATTCATCGGGAAATGTTGGGGATTTTGACTTTTTCGCGTTTTTGCGCGCGGATTTGTTTTTCTTATTTTTAGCGGATTTAGATCTCCGGCCTGAGGCATACAGGTCATCAAAAGATCCCAGCCCGTCCTCGTCTAAATCCACCTCGGTTACTTCTCCTACAAGATGTGATAGAAGTTGTCCATCTATTGTGTCATTCACCTCATCATCATCTATAGGGGACATAACCGGCTTACTCGAAACACTAGGAGAGACTCTACGACGATCATACTCTACGTGTTTCAACACACTAGCCGAAAGCACTACCTCCTTTTCATTTCTACCTAGACTGACGCCAACTGCCGACAACTTAGAAGAAACAGCAGACATTGTAAAGGACAGAAAAGAATGCTTAGGTTGGGACTTACCGGCCAATGGGGTAGAGAAAGTCGCCGCCTTGCGACGCATCGCCTTAGCCAACGAGTCCTCGTCCGTCGCGGAGGCGCCATCTCCAAGGGGGATGATACAACAAATTTTTCGGATATGCAATAAGGATGCAAGAAATTCACTTTGGCTCTTTCACCAAAAATTTGAAATGTCGAAAAAACCCCGCGCATACATGTTCACATTCTATATGCCCACACAAAGTTTTTCGAAAAACCGACATTTTTGTGGCCTCCGTAAAAAAGACAAAGAAATGTCTAGTGAAAACCTTATTTTAGCACCGAATTTGTCTTTTTACACAAGCCACAAAAAACTCGTATTTCTGTAAACGACTTTGTGCACACATAGGATGTGAAGATGTACCCGCAAACATTTCTTTAGAATTTTTTGGCATTTCAAAATGGGTTTAAATTGCATTTTAAATAAAGGGGGCATATGCATCCAGGAGCTTACTTTTTAGCCAATTAGAGACAGTTCTTCTATTTCAGAATGTTTGTTGGCATAAATTTGCCCTATGCTTCCCGTAATATTCAAAATGCACATGGAGTTAACTGAATCTCCAAAAACTGACATTTAAATGTGGCTGTATCTAAGATTCTGTATGCACATGGAATTAACTGCATGACTGCAAGAGGGTATTTATTGCTAATTTTGTCCAAGATTCAGTATGGACATGGCTTTAACTTAAAAACTAAACTCTACGTAATCGTGACTGTCACACACAAGATACAGTATGCATATGGCATTAACTTGAGGATTATAACTGATATTTAGAGATAACTTTGTCCAAGATTCTATATTTAGACTGAACTTAATTCGTTGACAAAGCGCGTCAAAAGATGCTTACAAATTTTCTCCCGTCAGTGCCAGCGTTTTCGGCGTCTCAGCCGAATCGATGCAGTGCACCTACGACGGCAAGGGAAACTCAGTCCCCACAATACTGCTGCATATGCAGGAGAGGCTGTATGCTCAGGGAGGGCTCAAGGTCAGACATCATGAGTTGCTCATTTGTATACCAGTAAGGCCTGAATCAGCACGAATTCGCTCATTTGAGGTTTTGTATCTTCAGGCTGAAGGGATCTTTCGCATAAACCCAGAGAATGACCAAGAAGAGCACGTGAGGGACCAACTGAACAAAGGAGTTGTTCCTGAGGACATTGACGTTCACTGCTTGGCAAGCTTGATTAAGGTACATATGTCCTCTACTCCTATCAAAATATGATGACATGATCATCACAGTATTCCCGCTATCAGTGTCTGTAATCATACGTTGACAATCAACAGTAAAACAAAGGCTGCTGATTTTACAAGCGGGTAACTACAACTTCCATGTATTGTTCAGGCATGGTTCAGGGAACTTCCTGAAGGTGTGCTCGATAGCCTCTCCCCGGAGCAGGTGCTGCAATGCAATTCTGAAGAGGAATTCCTAGAGCTCGTGACCCTACTACGGCCCACTCCGGCTGCGCTCCTCAATTGGGCTGTTGAGCTCATGGCTGATGTTGTGGAAGACGAGGAGCTAAACAAGATGAATGCTAGAAACATAGCCATGGTGTTTGCCCCCAACATGACTCAGGTAATCATCATTTCAGTGTTCTTGCAGGGTAGCACATGTTTGTACTTACCTGACCGTTGTCAATTACTGCATCTAACATTTACATTTTAATTCAATGCTAGATGTCAGATCCTTTGACAGCCCTAATGCACGCTGTGCAAGTCATGAATTTTCTCAAAACATTGATCTTGAGGACACTTCGAGAGCGTGAGGATCCGGCTACCGGAGATTACACTCCATACTCATCTCCAGCGACTTCGGGTCGGCATTCGGATGCCGATTACTACGGCAGCGAGCGGGAGATGATGGACAGAAGCTGCGAGCTGAGTGATATGCATAGCCAGATCAGCAAGTCCGGGGGGCAGGTGGATTATCTCGTGAGGTACAATACCTGTTTCGACAGTGAACAGGAAGGCGAGCATCCCCTCACGAAAGCTGAAGAAGGGTTCTTGGATCGACTGGAAAGCCAAGTAGAAGAAGATAAACCAGAGGGAAGCGCAAGCAAACAGCGCGAAGTAAGCTCGGAGATGATTGCAATGGAGGACGTTCATCCTGAGCTGGAATCTGAAATCAAGGAATTGGAGGAGATACAAGAGGTAGAAGGTGCCGAGTTAAAATGATAAAATGCCATGTGTTTTTGGGCAGGTGGATTGTGTTGTCAACATCTGGTTGAAATGTATTGCTTGTAGTGCATGAACTAAACCTTGCTGGCCAGGTGGGGCATTCATGTTTGCCCTGCCCTAGGACACCAGCCAGATTCACTGCTGTATGGTCATCAGTACTGTATGCAAATGACCCCATTAGTGTGTATTATGCCCATGTCTAGTCTCATGTTTTCTTTTTTGTATCTGCGAATTAATTTCTGATTTGTCATCACGGTGTCTACCCAAATATGATGCATAATATAGCCACAGGATGGCAGCAGTAACAGGACGCTGGAGTTTTACCAACTTATTACTTTGCATACGATGAAAATCTGAACAGCAGCAAGATTCAGTATCAAGGTAAGAAAAAGTTGGTAACATCACATTCATTTTCAACTTCCTCCCACCATGGAACACACGGTAGATTCATCATTTGCCACGCTAAGTTCAAAATAGCATATGTAATAGTTCCCTGACATCAATTAAATAACCCAGTTGCCAGTTGGTCAGAGGCAGAGTTACGGACATCAATTATCATGGTAGCCTGGTAGGGTTCAAACTATAGAGCAATATAAAACTAACCACACATGCATTTATCAGCGGATACAGGTGATATTACAACAAAGTGGAAAACTGTGATGCTAGTTACTTTTCCCTGGTAAGAATAGTACCGACAGTATGCGGCTTTGATTAGTGCCATAGCTTAGTACACAAACAAATGTTTATGTTTTCCCGTGTAAGAATATTGGATACCACATTGTTTATTTTAGTTTTCACCTATCCAGATTAGTGCCATAGCTTAGTGCAGAAACCAGTTCTTGCCCTTTTACTGGCAACAATTTCCTCAAAGGAATCCAGGAGCTGCCCTGCCAAACTACTGGGCTCATCAAGGAGGGTGCGGATAAAGGTGAACACGACCCTACGCTCCTGTTCCGTCGATCTCAGGCTGAACCAGGTTAGGAATCTCATTCTAAAATCCCCTCGATGTGGCCACCACATTCCAACCATCGAATAATCTTCACACAGTACTCATAGTTATCATCTAGCTGTCCTAACCTACGGGAGAAGAGCCTCTGTGAGCCAATAACCAAATTGCCGTCTTCTGGACAGGTTTCCTGCTCCAAGTCTGATGTCTGCTTCCGACTTTCTGACCGAGATTCCATGGCAGGTGCCTCCCCGACATGCCCCTCCCGCAGGTCGCAAAATCACCACGGCCATTTGATTTTCTCAATCCATTCTTTCCTGAACCAAACCCATTCTCCTTCCGAAGGCACTCCGTTGGCATGACTACCTCCGCGTTTAGATCCGGGACTGAAGTTTCATTAAGATCGAGTTTGCGTGAAACATGTGCAACTTGATCCTTGTCTGGTATCAGTGAATCACTCTGATCACACGAATCTTCAATCTCGTCTTTGCAATACTCGTCGGGGCAACCATCCTCCTCAGCCCATGCCTTCCGCAATACTTTACCCAGCTGGCGCACCATGAAGCCCGACGACCTACCTTTTTGACTCTTGACATCTCTCGGCGGTAGAGGAGCAACCTTCTGCACCATGCTCTATGTTCTTGTGGATGATCTCCACACTCCTGGTAAAGCACTTAGACTCGGAGTGGCCAAGTTCACCATCCTCGGTAAATGAAATGATCCGAAAAGCATACTCTGTGCAGGGATGCAGATTGGAAATCAGTATCCTTCTTTGGTCTTTCGGGAAAATAGCAGGCTCCCCAGTGGAGGGCGGCTCTCTGCTATTCCAGTACCAAAGCTTGTAGCCTTTGATAGCATGATACGGTGAGGAAGCAGTTTCTTTCAGAACGATCACTAATGATGAAGCTGTAATATCTTCAAATCTAAACCTGCAGGCAGTAGGAAGCGTATCTGCACAATGAAACGAAATTCATAAGATTCATAGGCAAAAATCACATGGACCTACTAGAAAGAGGCGAAATCTACATTATTGAAATCACGCACCAATTTGTTTAGTTTCGGCTTGAGAGTTTGACCGCAGCCAGTCATCTGCCTTTTCCATTGCTAGGGAGCAAAGTTTCTGCACATCGGCAGCAACAGGCAGCCGGCCCACAATGCCACGGGCCATCTTAGAAGACATACCATTAAGGGGACCAACCTCAGTTTCCAGCTTGGCTTTTGCATCCCCTACAATCTTATGCAGCTCTTTAAAACGGGTTGTACCATCCAAAAGTCTATGACATAGGTATATGCGAGAACAAAGAATATCAACCCGACGAGCATCTTTAGCAACCATTAGCTGCCTTTTCCAGCACCTGCTCAATCAAAAAGTACCATAAATTAGCACCTGCTCAATCACAAAGTACCATAAAGAGAACTTATACAGGAAATAGACGAGTAAATGGTTCAATGTATATGAGCTTATATACATGAAGTTAACAAAATGGATACCATCTACACTATCATACTTCTGATGTATGTTTCAGGCAATATTAACAGATAGGCTAGTCAGTGTTGGGATTACTCATATAAAAATAGTTCAAAGCCAGCAAAGTCATCACAGAAAAGTTCCAGGTCAGCTAGTAAAATGTGATGAAAACAATATCTCAACAATTCCAGCCTTAACTATTCATAAAACCAGGCAAATGCAACATAACAGAAAGTGCAGTGTACAAAATGCCTAACAACATCCCCATACTGAAATATATTCTAGTGCATCAGTCAGAGGCAAAATTACTCACCCAAGTATTCCGATAACCTTCCCGCAGGCAGCACAGCAATAATGACCATCTAGGTGCATAGATTGCCCAAGATCAATGCGCCCTGCCTTTCGGCGCTGGAGTGCACACTCAACGTGGCAGGACGACTCGCAGCAATCCCCGTCACCAGTCTCCGATGAGCAGACCAGCCAAAGGCTAGGATCTTTGTTGTCATCGTAAAGATGGCAAATACAACACGAACATCGCTTACAGAACGTATTTTCTGAGGTAAGCACCGCTTTGCAGGCTGCATTTTTGCATATCCATGTGGAAGAAGGCCTTTTGTCTTGCGACATTTCACTCCCACCAGGTTGAACAGGGTAGACCGCCTTTCTTGGCGGCTTTCTTAGAGCCTGAATAACAGCGAGGCTTAAACTATTGCTGTTATTTGAGGAGAGCTTCTTGGGATCTATGGTCCTGCACCTCTTCACGGGTGCTGCTCTTGGAAGTTCTTCCACTGACTTGCATTTCGATACAGTAGGCTGTTTCTTTTCAGTGCTAACACTAGCATCATTTGATTCTTGTTCCGCGAGAAAATTCAGTGGTTCCAGGGCATTGTCTGAAATGGTGTTGCTGTCATCAGCACGCCCAGTTTCTTCAGGTCCGCTCGCACCACTAGAAGTATGTAAAGCTAGCCAGGCAGAAGACGAAGTACAAGAAAGGAAAGAAACATCAGTATGGACAGAAAACAACGAAACTTATCAAGTGAATACCACCCATCTCCTACCAATTAAATACACTACTTATGGTATAGATAGCATGGTTTTACACTTGTCGAACACCTGAATAAGCAATTCTTAGCCTAACTCCCAGCCATTAAATATCACTTATCACCTGGCGTGCTGATCAATTAATTAAGCCGCTAAAGGCGGAAATCAGTAACTAACTATGCGTGGCTATAAGATTGACTAGCGTTCCGCGGCAATTCATCATATGAAGCAAGCAGGCATGAAGCAGAACTGCAGAAGCATCTGCTTGACCTAGCTAGTGGGACAACCCAGACCAGATCGAGCTTGCGCGCACGCGGGAGAAGAAAGATCAGCTCGAAGCGTGCACAGATGGATGGATTGGAGCGAAGCAAAAAAAAAGATTCTGGTTCTATAGCTCACAGCACCGAAGCCAAAGAAAGGGCCGGGCTCACCGGCAGCAGCTAATCCGGAGGGATCTCCTCCGCTCGACGCCATCCAGAGGGAGGTCCGCGGGCCGCCGCCGCCGACCAAGAGGGGGGAGCGGGTGGTTTCCTTCGGCCGGCGTGGTGGAGGAGAGGAGGGTTTTGTTCCTCCTCTTCTCCTTCCCCTTTTGCTCCGGGATGGTGCACGAGAGCGACGACGGAGAGGGACGGCGGAGGGTGGAGGTGGACCGGGATGAGTTGGGCTGGGCCCTGCCCGAGGCTTGGCCCAGAAGGCTCAGGGCTTTCTTCACATGGTCCTTTTTACTGTAGCAAAGTTTTTTTTTAATGAATTTTCAACTCAGTCTTTTTAAAGCTTCAAAATGAGACCTTCTAAAAACTTAAGATTCAGGTTTCGCTCTAACTTGTGTATCACGAGAACTAGCTGAGAGTTGCGCCCCTTCACAAAAAATATAAAAAACTGAGAGTTGCGCAAGCCATGCCTGATGCCTCTACCTAGCTGCAGGTTTAGCTTCGAGATTAGATTGAGGTCCGGGCTGTGTCCGGTGGTTAGGTGCGAGTTGCCGCTACTAGCAACCCAAGTTTGACTCCTATCGGGAGCAGAATTTCGGGAATTCTCACAAATGAGGATTAGACATGTATTTAATTGCATAAACAATGCAACAGAGCTTCCTCCCATGCTTAGCATCTTGGCTTTAGTTATTCTATGAGGAACACTGTTTTGTTTAGTGTGTAACTCAACCATGCATCGACTCAGTGTTTCCGTATGGATATTGAATAATGCATATTCCTACACTACTTCGGCGGACATTATAGCTAGGAAAACGGAATTTAAGAATGAAATGTGGTGTGCAAATTACTCTCAAGGAGTAATCAACCAAGATGATTTTTTTTTCTAGTTATGACCTACTCTCCTACAGCTCAGAAATTATCTGTAAATAACTATCCGTAGGATTTTCAATTGTCAGGTTAAAGGACATTGCCCGCATTGGACCCTCTGATGTCCGTATTGGACCCTTCGAGTAATCAGATCACTGAAAAGTATCAAGATTCACTTAATATTAGGGTTAAATTCAGGCTAACATTATCTTGGCAGACACAATTAGAGGTCGTTGTTCACTAAACAAAGTGGGGCCATGCAAAACTGGAGAGCAAACTTCCATTCCCCTGTTTAGGTTGTAGTGTTCGTGCATTCTGTGGTTATATTTTTCAAAGCATGGAGCTCAAGAGAATTCACATGTTGTGCTCTGAAATGCTCATGAGAAGGTGTGTTAGGTTGTTCGACAAAGATAACCTCAAAACTTAGGGCAGCATTATCTTGTCGTTGTTTAGCTCAGAACTCCAAAGTCATGTATGATGTTGTTCAGGCTTATACCAAGCTTCCGAATTTCAAATACAGTTGCAGGTTACTCTATTGTGTTTTGCTGGCGGAAAAGGTGCTTAAAACTTGGTTACTATTATGAATTACTCTTTAAAACTGGTAATGCAGTACTACCGACTCCCCTAACAGGCTAGATACTACAACAGTAAAACAAGTGTACATACCTTTCCAGTTTGATGTAAAATTGTACACTAGTACAAATTTTCTATGTACAGTTCTAATTCCAGAAAAATACAAGTACAGACAGATTGCAGTGGGTCAATCAAAACCATTCATTCCTCAAAAAATTATATGCTGTCCATTAATCGTATAAGAAGTTAACTAGAATGAGAATAACATGCGGATGTACTCACAGCTTATGTGTGCCTTGAATAATTATGAGCCAGGTTACACACCATGTGCTATCTTTCAATTCTCAAGGAACCACAATTAGCAGAATGATAGCATAAAAGTAATTGATATTTATGCCATTATGTTCCATCAACAACATGCTACTGTTATCTGACATTGACATTGCAATAGATACAACAATGACAGTTCCACACATTGATGTTACACTACTCGAGTCTAAGAACTCAACTACCCAACCAATATGTTCATCATCTACCTATGCTTTGCGAGACCTACTTCTCTTCTCAAAAGCATCTACTAAGACAGAAGGGCAAGACCTTTTGAGATTTGCATAACCTTGGGTTGCAACAACATCATCCATATTATCTGAAGAGGCAATAAACTCAACGCAAACATCCTTAAGCTTGTCACAGTTGTGCTGATCAGCTAAAGCCAATGTAGTTGCCACGTTGTCCACGTCAACATTCTTGCCAAGGAAGTTTTGACATATCACCTTCAGCCTGTCCATGGCATACCTATCTGCAGCCACGAGTAGATGGCGGTGCATTTCACATTTATCGTCGCCTTCAAGATCATCCAATTCAGGCAAGGAATCTGTATAGATGAAATGCAACAGAGACTTGAACACAGCAGGTTGCATGTCTTGGATGGTTACACACGCCTCCCTCATCGGGCCGAAGAGCTGTGCCTCGAAGACAGGTGACCGCATGGCAAGCACGGTCTTGTGCGCCTGGAAGGTCTCTCCTCCAACAGTGAAAGTGACATCTGCCTTATCCTTTGCTTCCAACAGCTTTGCGAGATGCTCGAGGATGTCGGACGGCGGAACCTCAATCTCAGAGCGCCCCACAGTTTCAGACACCTGGGTTTCCTTGATTACGGTGATTACAGATTTGATCATGAGGACATCATTCTGAAGGTACCTAGTTGATTCCGCATAAATGCTGCTTCTTAGAAACCTCACACTATACCGACGAAACTGTGAGCTGAAGGCCTTGGTTTGTGGGGTAAACGCCGTGCTGAGCAAACCTGAATCTTGCCTTATCAATCCGAAATGGAAGAAGGTCCGAACCTCCGCGTTGCTGTTCATGAGCTCGAGACTTATCTCCACACACCCTTCGGGCAGCCCGGCTGCTCCATCGGGGTAGAATCTGATGGACCAGTCGTACCCACCAACGGTGTAGGTGGCCGAGGGGACGAACTTGCCGACGCCCATGCCCTTCTTGAGGCTGTACCCGGCGATCTCGAAGATGTGCCCCCCCTGCTCCTTGTGTGTGGAACACCTCGACACCGTCAACTTCTCCGTGGTGCAGCTCGCCGCCGTCGACACCATCCTGCCCACAGTCGTGGTTAATTCGAAAAATGGATAGTGCGGATCTAAAGCATAAGAGAAGTAAATAGACAGCTTTCCCGAGGAGGAGGAGCGGGAAAGGAAGGCGGAGTTGCCAACCTAGGAAGAATAGCGAGGAAGGGGAGAAGATGGCAGCGGCGGCGGCGACGGCAAAGTGCGTGCGAGAGCCAGACCAATGCGAGGTAAAAGAGTATCTGTAGCAGATCCCGCATATTGGGCCAAAATGCGCTTTTTTCGGCCTTTTTTTTACACAGCAAGTTCGTTCGGTCCAAAATTCTAAAAACTTTTGCGGTAAATTGATCCGGCCATGCCATATTATATCAAGGGGATTCCAGGCCCATTTTATGGTGACCCGCATTTCCCAATCCCCACACCGTCACTGGCTCACCGTCCTCCGGCAAACCCTCCTTGAGATTTGCTGTCGCCGCCTCGAAATGTGGCCGGTTAAGCCCAAGCCCATGCCATGGAGCTTCCTCCGGGTCGCGGCGCCGCGTACGACAAGATGTGCCGCCGGATGTGGCCTCGCGTGCCCTGTGTGTCTACAGCGTCCTCTCGCGGACCAGCCCGACTGCGTGGCGTGGGTTCAAAGTCCTCGCGGAGAGCCTCCTACCCGACACACACACGACGGCAAGGCACGAACCGTGAGCCACCACGCGAGCTTCCCACGGGTGCCCTCTATTGCTGTCATCGCGACCCTCCCCCTCCCCCTACCAACACACACACGCACGGTGATGACGCCGAGGCTCTCACCGATGTCCAGCAAGGGCGGAGAGATGTGGCGAAGGCCATTTGCCGCTCCAAAAACACCATCATCACCGACGTTTGGGACTATGCCATGCGCCGCGGGACGAAGAGGAGCGGTAGTAGCCGGTTTTCATGGAGTGCCAGTGTCGCACCCTAGTCGATATGCTCCTTGTCATCGACAATGACAATGACCGAAGTCGCCCGTCCGGTCCCTGCCACCGCCTCCTAGATACCCTGTGGCTCCTTTTGTAGATAAATAAATCTAGATGTTCAGAACTAGGTAAGTTGATCTAGTTCCAAATCAGCTATGTTTTTTTGTATGAACTCGTCTATGAAATGTATGAACTTGTTGTCGTGTTTGATCACCAAGTGATTTTTTCTTTAAATTTGCAGTATCACTCCTAGGTATCAGCAGATACTCATACTGCCACAAAAAACATTTATGATACCGTCTTTTGCGGGATATGGTAGAGATGCTCTGAACCTGAACCTGGTGGGTTGTTTGGGGCGTTTGCCAAAGAGATAACTACAATGGGTACCTATCTGTGTGGTGGGAGCAAACTAGTCCAACCATTGCAAATCGGGTCAGCCGGTCCAAGTTTTTGTTAGTCCGTGCTAAATAAGTCCATTTATTCCGAAATGACACGCGGACGACACGCGCACATTGGTCGGAGTGAAAAATAGGAAAAAAACCTCTGAACTAACTGAAAACATAGAATCGGTCCCTAAAATGGGCTAGCCATGTGAAACTGATGACAAGGACCATGTTCTTGTTCCTATTCTCATTGCCATCCTTACCTGTTTGTCTCACAAAGTTACAGAGGGCGATTGGTTTGGCCCCTCCACACCTTGAGCACATCGGTGGCCTGGATGACATTGTCGTCAAATTTTGTGGATGCTTCCTGAACCCCGACTTCGTGGATGGGACAAAGGGCCACTAAACTACGGTGAGCCTCTTTTCCATCATCATGATTCTCAATTTCAGTTGGTTTTGGTGGGGTTTAACTAGGGTTCTTCGGTAAGGATGCAGTAGTAATTTGCCGAAGTTGATTTCAATAACCACCGAACGGAAAAACAAAATTAGAGAACTAAAGTTAACGGAACTTGGAATGAATTGTGAGAATAAAATCACCTCGTCCATGCAAACCTTTTTCGTGTAGAGGTAACCGCAAACCAAAAACATTGTTGCAGATATCAAAAGAGGGGAGGGGTGAGAGGGAGACAAGGAATAGGCGCAATCTCGTGCAAGGCGGCATCGCAAGAGCCACCATGTTTTCCCATTTACGCGGCTCGTTGAGAACGGGCATTTCAGACGTTTTCTCAGGTATTGACTGGTGGGTGCTTTAAGCAGTGTCCCAGGCACATCATACAATCTATTGGAAGGATGATGCGTAGACTTCCCCCAATTACTTTCTGATGTATGAACTAATTATCCCTCCGTCCGGAAAAGAATGTCACAAAAATGGGTGCATCTAGACATATTCTAGTGCTAGATACATCCATTTTAGCGACATCCTTTTCCGGACGGAGGGAGTAGTTTATTATATGTTCGAAAAAACTTGTAGTGTATTATATAGTAGGAGTTTTTGACTAAATAACATAGTAAAAGGGATATATTTTCCTTTACTTCAGTGGTTCGTGATCTCAGATTTGGTTATAACTAGAAGAATGTCCGATGCGTTGCAACTAGAAATCTCATTTTTATCGTTGGAGATGTAAAAACCTAATATTGAATGAAACAGTGTAAAAATATAATTGAAATTAAAAATGATAATGCAAATTAATTTTTCAAAGACATCGATATTGTTTCTTTACCGGCATGTACATACTACATAATGAAGACTATGGACAAATAGAAAAATATACGAACGGATATAACTGAAAATATAGATCAAATGGTTATTATTATTATCTGATGATGTGGACATATGCAGGGTGATATAGATCTTACTAATGTTTTGCCTTATAAAAAGTATAGATTATATTAGTTACAATATACTACCTTTAGGAATTTTAGGAATGTAAACGGATCGGATCGGATTTTGTCTCTACCATATCTTTTACCACATTTTTTCATCGGATGCGGTTCGAAGCGGATAATGATCAGATGCGGATTCGTAGTCGGATATATGTGGTCACGGATTCGGGAACGGAAACGGAGCCGATTCGGAGCGGAAACAAAATTAATCGGATATATACGCGCATAAGTAAATTGTCAAACCATACAACCAAAAATAATTGTTCAATAACCTACTCCCTCCGTCCATAAAAGGATATCTCAACTTTGTCTAAATTTGCATGTATCTAGACATGTTTCATGTGTAGATACATGCAGATTTGAACAAAGTTGAGACATCTTTTTGTGCACGGAGGGAGTAATAACTAATAAAGTTGTACTCCATACTTTTTACAATGAGTTGATGTTCAACGGACGAACTCGACAACTCACTAAGTGTAAATTGTGCTCTATTAGATTATACATTTCGGTAGAAAATCGGATTATTCAGATTAAATCCATCGGATTATCCTATTTAATTTTCGGATAATCCATATTTTGGACTATACCTATTATTATATTATCTCTCTCCTGTCTAAAAAAAGAATTTGGTTCCTTAGTCTCTGCCTATCAAAAATTCCACTTCGTCGCTTCCTTCGCCTGACTCTGCCGTGGCTCTCTCTATCTCGCGTCGCCAAGCTCATCGGCGACCCTCATCGACACGGCTGGAAGAGGCCATCGATTGCTCCATGACCTTGCTTCAATCCGCCACTCTTGCTCTCCTACCGACCCGCGACCTCGCCTCCCTCACCATAGCTGGCCACCACTCCTGCTCTCCTCTCTCTCGCCCTCACCAAAGCAGCAGAGCGAGTAGCTCCGGGACTGTGGGGAGACAGCGAGATGGAGCTCACCGGAGCCGACGCGAAGACCGATGATTTTCCTCTGGACGCGTGGAGATGCGGCGGCAGCGGCGTCGCACGGTGTTGCGCGGCAGATCTCGGCGCCGACTGGGTATTCCTGCTCACCCCTGCCTTGGCTTGGCTGCAATTTTCTTTGTCCATTCCGATTAATGGATGCAGGTCCACTGACTTGATCCTCTCGGATGGTTCTTGGTTCCCCGTTCCGCTGTGGCAACAAGTACTCCCAGTTCCACAACTCAGGCCTCCAGGTGCAGAGCATCCTGTACGTGCAGGTAAGCCACTAACTACAAGCCCAGATCAATCCTATGTTGGATGATTTGGTATTCGTGCAACTTCCAGATTATAAATAGTATGTGCATCAAAGTGTATATTCTGCATCTCATATTGTAATGTTATCACTCTCTTTAGGTTGTGTACAGGAGGAGCTCAGGCCAAGTGATATAAGCATCCAAAAAATTGAGCACATCTGAGAAAGCTGTTCCTCCTCACCGTTGGAATTAAAAGAGGATTGAAATCTCCCTGAGGTGATAAAAACAACTTTTTTTTTCTGATCTGACAGTTCCTTTCATTTATATTTTGTTCTCATCTCTCCTTGGGAGTTAGGGGATGATGTACAGATCTAACCAATGTGATCTGATCTGTTTCTTAAAGTTCTCTGAGGTAAGGATGCAATCTTCTGGTGTTTACTAAATATAACCATCTTTCTTCCACCTACTCTTTATAATTTCAGTAAAACCGATGGTACAGATTCAGGCATTAGTGATGCCAGGTTCAGGTTACGTAGCAAGCGGGGGGTAGAGTTGAGTACCAACGAGTTGTTTCCAAAAGTTTGGCTATCGAGTTGTTTACTTTGCTTAAGTTGCGATAAGCTTTCAGACATTAGTGATGGGTTCAGGTGAGTTGTGAGCATACATGAGAATATGAGATCTGGCTAATTTGTTGCTCCTTAAAAAACAATTACTCATACAGAATTTTTTAGCATAATTTTATGCCTACGGTATGCTTGTGAAATGCTTTACTCAAGTGGCGCATCAAGAATGCGAGTATATATGGGATTGAGTAGTCGTCGGATGGATATATGTACCGCCAATAGCTCAACTCTCTGTGATCTTCAGCCAAAAGTAATGTTGTCAAAACATATATCAGTCATCCTTGAGATACTTTTCCTTGCCATGCTTGTGCACTAATTGTTCGCTCAAATGAACTGATCCAATTACTTAGATCAATTATTTGTAATTTTATTTGTAACTATAGCTACTTAAGGAAATAACAGGTGCCAGTTACTTAGCTCGGATTTTTTTGACTGTCTGAATATCAGTAGGTAAATTGGTCTGCCTTGTGTGTAGATGTGAAATTTGGTGCATAATAATGGGATGGCCAAATTTTCAAATTCCGTTGGAGACACTAGTAGGAAAAGGCCTACCACTGGCGGACGGAAAAGGCCTACCGCTGGCGGCCGAGCGCCCGCCAGCGATCACTACGCCAGTGGTAATATATACCGATGGCGGGAGGCCGTCCGCCAGCGGTAAGGGCTGTTACCGCTGGCGGGCATCCTATAGCGCCCGCCAGCGGTATATGCCACAGCGCTGGCGGGCATGCGTCCGCCAGCGGTAAGCCACCACGCCTGCCAGCGGTACTAGTCGCTGGTTAGGGGTTCTGAGTGCTCTGTCCGCCAGCGGTAATCCTGTGTGTCCGCCAGCGGTAGTATTTCGTGGTATTTTTTTCTAGAAAATCCTATTCCAGCAGTATATCTAGTATAAATACAGTATATTCAGGTGTACAGGCGAACAAAACAACAGGAATATAGACAAATCCACATACAAATGACATTGTTGTTTCATCGATCACATGCATTACAAACCACATAATAATAGCCAAGATGATAAAAGTTGTCATACACGAATACATGTCGATAGATTCAGCCACGGAAGTTTTCCAAATCAACTACTATCATCTAAACCACAATTACATACAAGAGAATGACAATGACGATGAGTAAGAAGGGGATCACGATGAAGTTGGACTTCATCTGGTTCTTCCTCTCTTCCGCAAGCAGGTGATTCAAGTATCTAGCTTCTGTCTCCGCTTTACAGTTGTAACCATTGTGGTTGTTCACGATGATGTTGGACTTCATCTGGTTCTTCCTCTCTTCCGCAAGAAGGTGGTTGAAGTACCTAGTTTCTGCCTCCGCTTTACTCTTGTAGCTTTTGTGGTTGTTGCCTTTGAACTTGTTCACTTGCTTTAGACAGTCTTCCCACTCTCTTTATAGACTCCTAGAACATGACCTTGGTACACCACATACCACTTCTTCATTTCTCTGTACGACGCATATAAAAGTATAAGTCAAATAAGAGTTGTAAGAAAAAAGATGTGTGTACATAAGATAGAAGAAAATATAGCATCGATCACACAAAATCAAACGACTTTCGAAACTAGGCAAGTTAATTTAGGGATGTAGTTTACGAAGACTATTAATTGTTGCTCACCTTCTCTTCGGTATCTACGGGAACGCGTTACCACCATCTAACGAGTTGAATAGCCTATAATCACCCGAACATCTTATGCGATGTTCTATCTCGGCGTTAGGTGGTGGTTTAAAGCCGAAGTAGAACTCCCCATCTTTTTCTAGGACGTCACACATGATGATTCGTGCGATCATCTTCTGGATGTAACGGAACTCATCTCTGATAACATAATCAGTGGGTTTCTTCAGCCTTTGGCACCATTTGTTAATATCACCAACAAATTGGCCTCGTCGTTGAAACTTTAATAACCACCGCATTTGATAGATTAGGTACCATGACTCCATAAAACTCCTTGAATCCTGCTTGATGCAGGGGAAATACGTTTTGTGGGAGAATTTATAGCTTTCATCATATGTCTTCTTTTTTTTTTAATCGGGCCACCCTTTAAGGCGTAGCCGTTGAGAGCATTATTCAGAACAATCTTGATGTCGGTGTAGTCCCTTCTAGTAGCCTTGTCTTCATAATGATCCCCGCTGTCGAGATACACGGCACTCAAATCTACCATGTCCAACCAGATGAGGGTGCTGTGTTTGTTTCTGCGCAAAATTTCACCATTGTAAATGCAGATTCAACGATGAAAATCTATGGAAGCATGTTAATTATGACAGGTATGAATGACTTACACGGGAAAATAAGGCAAGAGATAGGTGCGCTTGTGAACATTGTCGAGGAAGAGATTTTTGAGGTAACGCGTCGCGTTTTTCCTACCCTCAGGGTTGTTCACAAACATTTCTTGTAAATAGTAGGGGTCAACTACCACGATTTTGGGTGTATCCTCCATTTTGATTTGGTACGCCATATGGAGCGCAGCAAGGCGGACCATGGATGGGTGGAGTGGGAGCATATGGAACATTCTGAAGATATCATCAATCTCACAAAGAGCAGGTCTGCGCCATCTTCTGTGACAAAACCCAACCGTTTTGGTACCTTTGCAAGAAAAACTGGGTATGTTGGATTTTCTTGCTCGAGAAGTCTCGTCTCCATAACAAGAACAAGCTCATGTAGGTTGATAACCCACAAGTATAGGGGATCGCGTGTAGCCTTTTCGATAAGTAAGAGTGTCGAACCCAACAAGGAGCTAAAGATAGGATAAGTAATTTCTCAAGTTCTATCAACCACTGATACAACTCTACGCACACTAAACGTTTGCATTATCTAGGAAATAAAACTACAGTAGCAATACGGGTATGAGAGGTAGTTTTGCAAGATAATAAATACAAGAAAGTAAAAGTTAGTGCTGCAGCAATAAAGTACACTAAGTAACCATATACTAACAGTACCATGAGTGTGGAAAAGTGGTGGTAATTGTGGTGCCTTTGTCCAAGATTAATTAGTGAAGGTACTTGGTTCATTGTCCTCGATGCAGTTTTCTATGTGGGAGAGGCTAAATATACATGCACTCCACTAATTGGAATTACAAGTACTATATGATTGGATTGTTAGTAAGCATCCGCAAATACTAACAATGCATTAAGGTTTCCCCACCCATAGCCTTAAGTTCATGGTCCTCTTACTCCCATACGTGCAACTAATCGGTTCGCGTTCTCAGGTTTCTGTCACTCCGGCAGAACTTCCCCCGCTTCGTTTACAAATACTACCAACCCTAGGGTGTTTGATCCATGCGCGCACAAATATAATGGACACCAAAGGACAGTACCATATAGACATACAACTCTAATGAACCTCATGCATTCAATTAAGCAATCAAAAGACAAATAAACTACAGAAACATGATGTAAATCATAGGATAAATATTATAGCATCAAACACCATGTTTACATAGGACGGTACAGAGGTTTATGGGAGGATGAACCACTGAATACGAGGAGGAGATGGTAATGGAGATGGCGGTGAAGACGGCGGAGAGGGCAGCGAGGAGCGCAGGGCGGCGGCGGCGGCGCCGACGGCGCGGGAACTCCTTCCCCGCCGCCGGCATCATGGGGGAGCGCCGCCCCTTAGCCTCCCTCCTTCATGGCTTCTTGGGAGCCCTCCCCCATGGAGATGAGATCCATGGGGGAGGCAAAAACATGGCTTTTGGTGGCTGAAATTCGTGGGTGGAGGAGTTCTCCACGAGTTAGGTTTCCTCCCTTTTTATATCTTCTCGGATTTCCGTCACCCCCTTTTAGGGTTCCACCAAAACGGGACTACAGGCCGCGTCCGAACTCCGATTGGGCTGATCTTGGGCTTAAATTCTTCGTATGGAAAATTGTGACAACTTGCGTAAGAGCCAGGTATCCATTTGACATCATCTTCGAGGGTCAGACAATCTTCGTAAAAAGTTCTCAGACAGATTTCAGGAAAGTCCCAATTCGACTCCAACAAGGTTTCCTCTTGTATTCTTGATAATTTCTACACATCAAATAGTAAAACAAGAACATTGTGCACTTTTGCAACTATTAGTAGGTTAGTCCAAATAAATAATAAACTTAATATGAAAACAAGTGCTAAAAGCATAAAAATGGCATGAAACAATCAAAAATTATAGATACGTTTTGGACGTATCATAGGTCCAACAAATGTCCAGATAACTTTTCGAGCAAGTCCGCCGGCAGGATCGATTTACCCAAGTGATGCGTCGTATGCCAGTTCTTGATGGGTATCCTGTCCACAAACCGGAAATCAGTCCCCTGCTCTGGCCGGCTGTTGGAGTCATCCAACTTATGTTTCTTGTATCTTTTCCGTGCCTTCTTAGGCTTGTTCACCGGCGCATCTTCTGGCGTATCATGATTTTGCACAATAGGCATCAAATTGGTGATAGAGTTGCCGTAGCCGTGGCCGATCATGGGGGGAGGCTCTACTTGGCCTCCATTCATCCAAGTCCGAACGAACTCACAGACGGTAGGAAACATGGATTTGAATGTGCTTGTGAGTTCGTTCTCGATGAACGCCTGCATCAGATCCTCGCCTCCTATCTGAGAACCCCTGGCCTCGTCGTTGTCAGCCATGTTCACACTAACGAGAAAAGTCGAACTTAGTATAACAGGGAAAATTCACTTAATTAAGTACTAAGATACCTATGAGTCTAAGTTTGCCGGAATGTCCGTCACGGCAAGTGTAGGCACTCAAATATGTCTTTTTTTAGAAAAGGTCATGCGAAAATTCACGAAAAATTTCGGCATGACCTCTGCTAAAAATAGGACATATGGAGTACCCGAATTTGCCGGAACAGAAGTTAATCGACGTTCCGGCAATATCAAGGGCCTCAAGGGGTACCTACAAACATTTCACATTCATCGAGAATTTGTCGATTGCCATTCCCGCAACCACAAAATCATTACCACATTCACCACAATTGCATCACACCACCACCACATTCACCACACATTCACCACCAAATCACATTCACCACACATTCACATGAATCAATCATAGGCATTTGAACAAAATATGGGCAAAAAAAATAATATAGTCATTTTAACAAACACCTTCCGTGAACGGTGGTCACCGGGTGGGAGGGGAGGGAGGAGGGGATGGGTGAGCTCACCAGGAGGGGCGCGGCGGCGTGGAGGAGGAGGCCGGGGCCGGTGTGGGGTGGTCGGGGCACAACGGCGTGGAGTAGGAGGCCGGGGCCGGCGTGGGGTGGTCGGGGCGGCGGGGTGGACGCGGCGGCCGTGGGGTGGTCGGGGCGGAGGGGTGGACACTGCGGCCGCGGGGAGGAGGTGGCGGGGAGGAGGAGGCCGGGGCCAGCGTGGCGCGGAGGGGCGAGGAGGTTGCGGCGGAGGTGGCAGCGGGGTCGCGGCCGTGGGCGGAGGTGGCGGCGGGGTCGCGGCCGTGGGAGGAGGTGGCGGGGGGGACGCGGAGGGGCGAGGAGGTGGCAGGGGGGACGCGGGTGGTCGACGGCGGTGTGGACGCGGCGGCGGCGGCCGGTTAGGGTTAGAGGAGAGAGAGCGCGGGTGGGGGAAATGGGGAAAAGAGAGGAGACCGACCGGTAAGTGGGGAAGTGTGTGGCCCCACATTACCGCTGGCAGACGGGCCACAGTGCCCGCCAGCGGTATGTTATTACCTCTGGCGGACAGCCTCCGGTGCCCGCCAGCGGTAAGTTTCTATTTTTAATTTTTTTGGTTATTTTTTTTTATGTTTTTGTTACTCCTTAATATTTTCAAATACAATTGCGCATCTCAAAATACATTTGAAATATTTGTGTCCATTTACAAAAATATTTTAAATACATCATGGTTCAAAACATCTCCAATACAAATTTAAAATAACACACGTCTCGCGCTTTTCTCTTAGCGTTTGTCCATCTTCTTGCCTTTTTTGGTCGCAGTTGCATAATTTAGCCCCACATTATGACTTCTTCTTTTGAATGGAAGACCTCCTCTCGTGGGTAGCGTGGTTCTTCTTCTTCTGAATGTGTATGTTGTCTCATCATCTTCATCATCTTCAATATTAGGGTCACCGAACTGGTCGAAGTCGTCCTCATTGGCGATTCCATCCATTCCGATGATGTTTCTTTTGCCTCTCCTCACGACCACACGGCTAGGCTTTGACAGGTCGGTTATGAAGAAGCATTGAGACACGTGCTTAGCCAATACCCATGGCTCATTTCTTGCGGTGACGTTTGTGCTTGATGAAGTGCCGGCTTCGGGTAAAACCATGGTGGTGAAGTATTGGTCTTCTTTTTTGACGGTGGATAACCTAGCCCATCTCACGCGGAACATCAACACCTTCTCTCCAGAGTAGTTAAGCTCCCAGATCTCCTCTATCCTTCCGTAGTATCTGAACTTCTTGTCACCGACGTAGGATTCCATCGTTACCCCTGAGTTTTGATAGTCAGAAGTTTTGTACTTTTCCTCCGTGTAGAAAGTGAACTCGTTGATATCATATGCTTGAAACGTCGCGAGGTTGGGGGCAGGGCCACGTGATAAGTCGTATAAGAGTCTACCTTTTGTACAATCCGTTGGCGGAGCGACAAGCTCATCTTTGAACCAACGCAAGAAAGAGGAGTTGTGCTCTCTGATTATTTCTCCTTCGGTTCTTTGTCTGCCCTGGTCAATTGTGACACCCCTCCCTGGCACATATAACCAGAGAGGCGGTCGCCCCGTGCGCCAGCCCAAGATATCTGGCTGCACGTCACGACAGTGCAACATAATGGAAATCATTACACAATCAGGCACAAGAAGTGCTACAAATGGTTTACAAGGCCATCAAGGCATGACCAAAATATCAAGCCAAGCATGGCTCTTGACAGAGTTTAGCTGGCAGCGGAAGACGACTAAGGCAACGGCTTGGAGCGGCTCCACTCCACAGGCATCTGGCTGGGCTACTGATCCTAGCACGCTCTTGCTCCATCTCCTCGCTAAGCTGGAAGATGAATCCTCGCCAATATCTGGCCACAAACACAAGGCCCGTGAGTACATTTGTATGCACTCAGCAAGAATCGCCACTCACTACAAACAATCCAACAATCATGCAACAAGATGTACATTGGAAATAAAATCCTACAACATGGCAAGGTGTACACTAGATACATGACATAAAAGTAGCATGTCATTGACAACCAAACATGTCATAAGCAAGCAACGGGGGTTTCACCAGTACAGCGTCCAAGCCAGGTGGGGTTGGATCGTGCACCGGCAATCATACAAAGAGATTACCTATGTCTCGTTCTTGCACCGAATGGAAGAGCAGGGGAGAAGGAAATGGGGAGGAGTGGCTAACCCTTGGCTCGGACTGCCCTGGGGTGCTCTTATACAGAGGGAGGGGAGGAGGACTTGATGGCACCGACGGCCACCGGTGCACCAACCTAGCTCCAAAAAAAATGATGAGGAGGATAGGGACGGCTCCGGTCTGAGCCAGGGGAGCAGGAGAGGGCTTGGTCGCTGCGGGGGTTGGGTTGGGACGCGGGAACAGCAGGGGAACCAGAGGAATAGGAACGCGCAAGACGCCGTCCTGCGCGCTCCGGCGTCCGGAGTGCGTCACGGGCGGCATCGGCGCGTTCCCACTGACTCAGGGCACCAAACGGACAACGGTTTCCACCACTGGGTCCGTAACGACGAGAGCAACCCATTAAAACAAGAATCACTCAAGGATTCCAAACTTTGTAAAATAAGATTTTTAGAAAACCAAAAGTACCGAAGGTGCTCGATGAAATGACAGGGGCCTTGCACATCTCAGAAAAATCCCAAAATTTCACCACTGCCTATGCTTGGTACAAGGAGGGCGTACAAGAAGTTTGAGCTCATTTGGTGGTGTGGAAAAAAGGGTTTCGCAAAAGTCCGCTAAGTCGCGTACCGGCATCGATTTTCGGCTTACAAAGGAAGTAGGTCAAAACTTGCTCGAATGGGTTTGGGTCCAACAGAAGAAGTGTAGGAAATGCAAAAATATGGAACTCCCTAAATTATGAGAATTTTCTGAGACTCCTAAGTTGACTGAATAAATTTGGGATCGGAGCCGACATTTAACAGTTAACTCCGAAATTGGAAATATTGAATTGGAGTATGAAATATTTTTGGGCGGGTCTTCTAGAAATGGGTAGGGGAGTCCTCCGGTATTCAAAGAGAGAGCAAACTCTACGTCAAATCTCCTCGGAAGATTTCAGGAAGCCCTTATTAAAACTAGAAAAAGTTTTCCGGCGTCCAAAAATAATTTAAAATTCGGTCTGAATTTTCGGGGTGTTACATCAATGTACTTCTGCTTAATCGTGATTTTGTGCTTTTTCACCCAAGTATCGACCATTTCAAGATGTTGGAGAGCTACTAAGTTTGCACTGTTAAAGTCGGCCATTCGATGAGCGAAGCCCACATGTAAGTCCTGCGCGCCATTTTTGTGACCTGACCCACCTAACTTGCCAAAGTGCTTGTTAGGGGGCAAACCAACAGGGTTATCAATTATCTCCAGATGATTGGTGCAGAAAGAGATGCACTCTTCATTGAGAAAGCCTTGAACGATGCTTCCATCCGGACGGGCCCTGTTACGAACAAATCCTTTTTGACCCCATTCATCCTTTCAAACGCCATCATGTTGTGGAGAAACAACGGTCCGAGATGAATGATATCATCCACGATGTGGACCAACAGATGCACGCAAATGTCGAAGAATGCAGGCGGGAAGTACATCTCAAGCTCGCGTAGTATCACAACAATTTCTTCCTGCAGCCTTGAGAGTCTCTTTGCTGTGATTGATTTTCGAGAGATCACGTCAAAGAAGTTACAGAGGTCAAAAAGGGTGTCACGGACGTGCTTGTCCATTATCCCTCGGATCGCAACTGGGAATATTTCCGTCATCATCACGTGACAATCATGAGACTTCATATCGCTGAACTTCTTTTTCTGCCAGTCTAAGAATCTGCTTATCAGCCCCGGGTAACCCATAGGCACTTTGACTCCTAGAAGACACTTGAACAACTGTTCGATCTCATTTGGACAAAGAGTGAAGCAAGAGGGGGACAGTAATAGTCATTCTTCTTAACCCTTTTAGCAGGGTGACCGTCCGTCTCCTCATCCGACTGGTCGTCATCCCCATTTTTGTATCCCCTTGAAGCTCTTCCCTAATGTTCATATGTTTAAGGTCACGTCTTGCTTTCGGCCCATCTTTTGTCCTGTCCGCCATGTGGAGCACAGTGCTAAACAAACTCTCGTACATATTCTTCGTGATATGCATTAGATCAAGGCAATTTGGCGTACTGAAGATGGGCCAGTATGGCAAGTCCCAAAACACATACCTCGTCTTCCAAGCACCATGGAGCGGTTTTGGCGTCTGTCGCTTCTTTCCCGGCTCAGGGCACTCTTCCCAACCATTCAGCAACTCGTAAATTTCATCGCTGCTCCTCTTACGTGGAGGTCCTCAGGGCTCATCTTTACCGTTGAAAAGGTCTCCACGTTTCCTCCATGGGTCTGTATTGCGTAGCCACCTTCGATGGCCTATGTAGACGGTTTTCGAAGAACCGGCTTTCTTGAGCTGGTGGAATGTCGGATCATCCATGCACCTGACGCATCCGTTATGTCCGTGGGACACCTGGCCACCAATGTATGCGCAGCCGGGCAAATTGTGCACCGTACACAACAAGGCAGCTCGCATAGGGAAATACTCTTATGCGACTGCGTCCCAAGTGGAGACCCCTTCTGGCGCCCATAAAGTGGTTAGCTCATCTTTCAGTAGCTTCAGATACAGATTGATGTCGCTGCCTGGTTGTTTCGGCCCTTGAATTAGCATGCTCATGTGTATGTACTTTCTTTTCATGCACAACCAGGGGGGAGGTTGTATATCCATACAAACACAGGCCACGTGCTGTGTGTACTGCTAGTGGGATCTATCAACTAAATAAGTTTTTATTGGCTAAAAGTGATGAATTTGATGGGGAAATTAGCCACAAATGAGCAAAACTCGAGCTAGTGAGAGAAGCAAGTGTGAAGTGCAATAATGGAGGGAAGGGGTTGGTGGCCGCACTTATGCCACTTTTCCAGGTTATCGCCGGCGGACGCATATGCGTGTCCGCCAGCGGTAGTTAACTTACCGATGACGGCCGGTCTGGAATGCCCGCCAGCGGTAACCTGTGATATTTTTTTCCCCGGATGGGCACAGCCAAGCCAGTTACCGCTGGTGGGCACCCCAAACCGTCCGCCAGTGGTAAGTTTCGTACCGCTGGCGGGTACTGACTCCGTCCGCCAGCGGTAGTTAGCCCCGCCTCCTCGAACATGCCTGGTGCTACCGCTGGCGGGCACCGTGGGACGTCCGCCAGCGGTACGTGTAGAACCAGTGGCGGGCACGGAAAACCGCCCGCCAGCGGTAATAACACTGGCGGAGGCAAATACCGTCCGCCAGCGGTAGGCTGTTGGCTATAAGCACATTCCTACTAGTGAGACTGGCCTGGATTGTGCTTTAAGCTGCTATGCCTTTAGTGAGAAAAAGAGAGATAGTTACATCGCTTGGACCAGACTGTCAGTGACGATAAAGTCAATGAAATTGTAAAGAGTGTCAAGAACTGAAAACCTGACAATCATGGGCAGTTTCAAACAGACCCCAAGCTCATTATCATTATGTCGTATTTAAGTTATTGTTACTTTCGGTACATCTGCATTTTGTTCGGTGGCAGTATTCGAATTGCAATTTTGTTCATATGATTGGTCCTAGAACAACACTCATGGCCAGTTGGTTATGGCATCTGAATTTTGAGCACAACACTCAGATCACTGCATCTGAATTTTGTTGGTTTGTAGCTGAGTTAACATCAGTTATTACTGCTCAATTCTCCACAGATGCTGCATATTGACAACACACACAACTGAAAGTCGCTCTAAATGGCGGCTTGGATAATCAAGCCTCAAGCACCGCTTCGAGGTCGCGCAGGGGCGGGTGGCCGTCAGCGAGGCGTTCGTGGACACCGTTGATGACAGGAAGAGACATGATACCTATCATGGACTGTAGGCCCTTCAGTAGGGGATGAGTGAGGCCTTCGAGTACGCGCCATGGTCCATGAGTAGCGACGGCAAGCGGCGAGTCATCGTCACTGCAAGTCTGGACTTCCGCGAGGATGGCGCTGGAGTACGTCGTGCAGGTCGATAAGGTGTACATCGCTCTGGGCGTGAGGCTCATCTCCTTCCCAGACGTGAGTGGATCGATTAGCAACTTATGCTGTACTGTTGTGTACTAAAGCTTGGTCCTGTGAGCTTCTTATAGATGCACTTGTTCCGGAAATTTTGCTTCAACAACTTTAGTTTGTGCGATTATGGTAGTTCCTGAGCAGGTTTCAAATAGAAGAACTGGAAGTTGGGAGCATGTAATGGTTCATTTACCAAGGCAGCTTACTAGAAAAAGAAAACAAATGGAAATTTATATTTATTCGTAGCATGCTGTCTTCAGTTTATATATGTCAGCATTTATATTGGATAAGAGAACTAATGTACACATGTGACGTGGGTAAAAAATAGATGTGATTTACAAGCTATGAAAATTCTGGAGAAAATTTGGGTAAATTATTCCTTGTATTTGTGGTTTTTCATTGGGACGGAGTGAGTATATTTTCGTAAGAACTATTTTATTTTTTCTTCACCGTTGCAACGCACGGGCATTGTGCTAGTATATATATATATATATATATATATATATATATATATATATATATATATAATAATAATAATAAATGGAGGAACGTTTCTTCCCCAGATTTTCGTCCGTTTTGGGTTTCTTGTCGTACGTCGCTATTTTCCTTGGTATGTTGTACGAGTCTCCACGTTTGTGTCTCTCGACGAAGAATACAACTCGAGGTCGATCCGGTATTTGGCTTTTCTACTTGACTGTTTCCTATCCTAGCTCCCACCCCCTGGTTCGCTATATATACAGCTCGAGAACTATCCAATACCGGCCCTAACCCACGATCATCGATCGATGGAACGAGCAAAGAAGTTGATGGCCACAACGATCGAGGGCGTCAGGACGCTGATCTCGACGGCTCACCGGAAGGACCGATCTGACTGGCTCGAGCGTCATCTTCGCGTGCGGCGTGTGGAACGACGGAACATTGTCTGTTGAAGCCGACCTACCGCGAGGCCGTCTGTCATCATTGCACGTTACATGGCGGTGGCGGAAGCGTCCGAGCAGATCAATTGATGGATCGTGAAGGTCACTGAGGAATCTAATCCGGGTGCGCATTAGGGCGAGGGAGCTTGCCGTGATGATTTTTTTGCCTCACGGGCAATGCCGCAGGCGCCCAATCCTCTGAGCCGGCTCTACCCGCTCACATATAGCGCCACTATTGCAGGACAGGAGGATGGGGACTGAAAGGACATTTCTTAATCTCTTGTGTTTTGTGAATTAGGCAACAACACTAGTGATGATTTAATATGTGAATCAAGTGATACAGGTTTTAGGTGATTAAAACATCTTTGCATCAAATCCAAAAAGTGAGTTGAAAAGAGCTTGTATTGTTGCTGAAGAAAGATAATCGGAATATCCGATTCTGGTGGGATCGGATTATCCGATCGTCAAGGGTGGCTCGAATTCTGCTAAGGACTACAAGCAACCACGTACTGAACTTTTTCGGAATATCCGATTCTGGTGGGATCGGATTATCCGATCGTCAAGGGTGGCTCGAATTCTGCTAAGGATTACAAGCAACTATGTACTGAAGTTTTTCGGAATATCCGATTCTGGTGGGATCGGAATATCCGATCGTCAAGGGTGGCTCGAATTCTGCTAAGGACTAACAGCAACCAAGTACTGAAGTTTTTCGGAATATCCGGTTCTGGCTGTTTCGGATTATCCGGTGGAATCGGTTTATCCGATACTCATTTGAATCGGAATATCAGATTCACCTGTCTCCAACGGATAGAAATCTGGGAGGGGTATAAATACCCCTCCCGCTTCTTCAAGCTTGGTACCACGACCAGGAATAGTCTACCCACCATTGTTGAAAGCTTGAAACTCCTAGATCTTCTCCCTACCACTCAAACACCTTGTCCTTCTAGGACTTGGAGAGTTGACCTAGATCTACACTTCCACCAAAGCGATTTGATTTCCCCATCCATTCCTTTGAGGAACTTGTTACTCTTGGGTTCATTGGAACACGAGACGGTCGTTGGTTGTTCTTGTGGCTTTGGAAGCGCGGGGACTAGCCGGGAGCCTCCAATTGAGTTGTGGAGTCGTGCCCCGGCCTTGTGATTCTTGTGGCTTTGGGAGCCGTGGGAATTTGGTGAGAGCCTCCAATTCGGTTGTGGAGTGTGCCTCATCCTTGTAAAGGTTTGTTGCCGACCTCGAGGGCATCATATAGTGACTCGTGGAACTCCTCATTGGAGGATAACACGAGGGAGATACGGTGTGCCATATCAAGGCTATTCGGGGCTCACTTGTGACCCCGCACCGCTCCAACGAAGACGTAGCTTCCATTGGGAAGTGAACTTCGGGAATCATCTCCGCGTCACCGTGTGGTTATCTCTTAACCTTCCTTTACTTGTATTGCTAGCTTAACTTGTTTAGAATATCTTGCTAGCTTGTTTATTGCTCATCATATAGGATTGTTCACCTAGTTGCATATCTAGAGAACTTATATTTGAGCAATTCCCAATTTGATTAAAAGAAAAAGAAAATTTGTAGTTGCCTATTCACCCCCCCTCTAGTCAACCTACTCGATCCTTTCAATTGGTATCAGAGCAAGGTCTCTTTATTAAGGGTTTAACAGCCTAAAGAGGAGGATGACTAGCGAGGAGGAGTTAAAACTTGCTAAGGAACAACAAGAGAAAAATGATCAAGAAAAACTTGAGAAAGAACTAAGTGAAGCGGGGATAACCCTACCCGATGATAATGCCCCGGTCACCATGAATGCCATGATTAAACTCTTTGGGTTCATGAAAGGCAAAATGGTGGACGAGGTGTATACTCGGGTCATTAATAATCAAAATGCCTCCTCATCAACCGGTGCTCTATCGTTGAGGCCTTGGTTGATAAGGATAACAGAGAAACCTAAAATTAATGAGAAGCCCCTCATAACTTTGCTCCACCTACTTCATATCTCACTCAAGTTCCACCCACCCAACCTCATATAACCAACCTAAGTAGACCGCCTCCTAAGCTTGATAATACTCGTTATTTCACTTGGAAGAAATCTATGGAGTCTTATTTTCGCAGCTCGTCGGTGCATCTTTGGAGGGTGGTCTACAAGGTTACAACCCGGTTGATCCCACCAACTTGACAAGGCAAGAAGAGATTGATGAACAACTTGATGCAAACGCCAAATACATCCTTGAGAGTGCCATGACCGCCAATGATGAAGATCAAGTGCGAAATCTCAAAACCACCAAGGAGGCTTGGGATTTTCTCTCATCGGTATATGAAGGAAATGAGGGCATTCAACGCTCCAACGACGCCATCCTTCAACATCAAGTGGACAACTTCATCATGCTAGAAGAAGAGACACCATCGGATCTCTTCCGAAGACTCACCAAGCTTGTTGTGACCATGAGGGAAAATGGAAAGAAGGATATGGATGATGAATGGGTCAAAGCCAAGTTCCTCAAGACCATTGTTCCATACAATGAAAATATGGTGATGAATCTCCATGCAAGAGCGGACTACAAAACAATGTCTCCCAATGACATATTGGCACAATTCGTCACCTATGATACCTTGAAGGCCACTTCCAAGTCTTCCATCAACCAAATTCGTGGCACGAAGAATCTTGCCTTGAAGGCCCATGTGGGAGAACATCCAAGATATGAAGAAGGCACGGTTGTTGATCGTGAAGAAGATTTGGAGGGTGAGCTCAATGAGGTTCTTGCTCTTGCCGCCACCAAGTTTTGGAACAAGAAGAATTTCAAGAGCAACCCCTCCCCACCAATGAAAAGAATGTGCTTCAATTGTGGAAAGGACAATCACCTTGTGAAGGATTGCCCTTATGAGAGAAGGGAGGATCATGGTGGTCAACTCATTCTAAAGAAGAACAAATATCACCCCAAGCCTACCTTCATCAAGAGATCACCTCAAAAGGCTCTTGTGGCATCTACACAAGAGGAGTACGAGTCCGGTGGCGAGGAGGATAATGACTCAAGTGAAGAAGTAGGAATGGCGGCTCTTGCAATGGGCAATCTTCCTCCTTCATTGGCACCCCTCTTCTCGCCCCGAACGACGACAAGATCTCCAAGCCTATGTGCCTTATGGCCAAGGAAACAAAGGTGATTTCCCCACCTAAAAGTATATCTCCTCTAACCATCTCTATTGGATTGTGTTGAGGATGTAGGGAAAAATGAGGGTGAGGACAAGATTACCCTCTTTGTGAACAAACTCCAAGGTCCAACCAAGAAAATGGTTGAGGCTCTATGTATCAATATGGAGAAGCCAAGAACCTTCTTGAGGAAAGGAGGTTAGGATTTGTGAGCTCGAAGGGCATGCATGTGATCATGCCGATAAAATTGGTGAGCTAGAGATCAACTTGTTGAGGAGCAACTTGAGGAGACCCAGCCAAGGATTTATCCAAGGCAAAAGAAACCCGTGAAACCTCTATTCAAGTTGCTAGTGATCTAAAAGTTAAAAATGATGAGCTTGTAGAGAGTCATAACAAACTCTTTGAGAGTTTTGAGCAACTTAGGGAAACCCACAAGGTGACCTCAAGTGAGCTCACCAAGCTCAAGGAGTCATATGCTAAATTACAAGCTCAATACATCTATGCTAGCTTCACCACATCTCATAATGATAAAGATGCAAATGCTTGTACTCTAACCCTTTGTGTGTGAAGGCATCTCTTATTGAGGAGAACACTAGGTTGAAGGCCCAACTTGAGAAGGGTCTAGCCACTTGTATCCAAGGGGAGAAGAACCTCAATGATCTTTTGAGCAATCAAAAGGGAGTGGTTGGCAAGGAAGGACTTGGGTTTACACCTAAGTCCAAGAAGGTCAACAAGAAGAAGAAGAAGAAGCCTACTTCCCCTTCCAAAGATATTTTTTGTGAAGGAGGGGGAGTTGGCAAGACGAATGCCAACCCATTGTGATGGTGATGCCACAAGGGGCAATGCCACTCACAATGACTTTGGGAAAATACAACCCTTCATATGTTCTTATGAAATCTAGAAATGGTTGTGTTTTTGCTAAATATGTTGGCACTTCATATGGAGATGATTATCACTATGCTATTTGGGTTCCAAAGACCCTTGTGACTAACAAAAGAGGACCCATTCCAAAATGGGTACCTAAATCAAAGACTTGATTTCTTGTAGGACTTTTCTTCCGGTGGATCTTCATGGCTCATTGATAGTGGGTGTTCATCTCACATGACCGGAAGCAAAGAATTGTAAAGGGCTTATTGAAACAATTACTCACATTCTCTCATGTCACCGTTGGGAACAATGCAAGACTTAAGGTATTGGGATATGGCAAGGTAGTGATCACTCCGGAGTTATCCATTGAGAAGGTCCTCCTTGTTGAATCCCTTTCATATAATTTACTTTCCGTTGGTCAATTATGCAATGCCGGTTACACCGTTATCTTTAATAAATACCACGTGACCATCCTTTTCACACAATCTCTTAAAGTAGCCTTTGTTGGATTTCGTGAGAACGGTTTGTATGTGGTCGATTTCTCGAAAGAGACCACTCAAATTGCCACGTGTCTAATGGCTAAATCCGACAAGGGATGGCTTTGGCATCGCCGGCTAGGCCATGTCGGTATGAGAAATTTACAAACTCTTGTGAAGGGTGGACACGTGGTAGGACTAACCGATGTTAATTTTTCCAAAGATCGTCCTTGTAGTGCTTGCATAGCCGGAAAGATGCATGAAAAGAATCACCCCAAGAAGACCATTATCTCCACTAAGAGGCCTTTGGAGCTCCTTCATATGGATCTTTTGGGCCTCCCACATATGATAGTCTTGGTGGCAAGAAATATTGTTTGGTGATTGTGGATGATTATTCAAGATATTGTTGGACTTTCTACATCAAGAGAAGAGTGAAACTCAAAAGATATTCATTGACTTTGCAACCCTAGTTCAACGCCAATATGACTCCAAGATTTTGGCAATAGAAGTGACAATGGTACGGAGTTCAAGAATTACACTATGGATGATTTCCTAAGTGGGGAGGGCATTCAACACCAATATTCCGCTGCATATACTCCTGATACGTCCAAAACGTATCTACTTTCCCGAACACTTTTGCTATTGTTCCACCTCTAATTTGTGTGATTTGAATGTAACTAACACGGACTAACGCTGTTTTCAGCAGAATTACCCTGGTGTCTTATTTTTGTGCAGAAAGTCAACTTTTGAGAAAATCCCTGGAAATAATCGCAAACATCCTATTTTACCAGAAGACCCACGGAGCCAGAAGGGGAGTCGGAGGCGACGCACGAGGCCACAACGCCAGGGCCCGGCGCGGCAGAGGTGGGCCCACACCCAGGGTTGGCGTGGCCACCTCGGTCGCCCCCGACGCCGCCCTTTCAAATACTTATTGCCTCTGACCTAAAAACATCGGGGAGTCCGTCGTTTTTTCACAAAACACATCCACGCTCCGCCACCACCGAAAACCCTAATACGGGGATCAGAAGTTTCGTTCTGGCACCCTGCCGGGACAGGGATTCGGAGGAGATCATCGCCATCGTCATCACCAACGCCTCTCCATCAACCATCAATGATTCCCCCATCCATGTGTGAGTAATTCCCGTTGTAGGCTGAAGGGGATGGTAGGGATTGGATGAGATTGTTCATGTAATAGATGTCAGATTGTTAGGGCATGGTGCCTAGTATCCATTGTTAGTGCTATTTATCGTTGTTGCAACTTGTTCTGCTTAGTGCTTGACACTTAGGGCCCGAGTGCCATGATCTCATATCTGAACATGTTATTGAATCATGAGTATAATTATGTTTTGGATCATATCTGCAAGTTGTATACATCTGTCGTTGTCCGGAACCGAGGCCCCAAAGTGACAATAATTGGGACAACCGGAGGGGATGGCTGTGACTTGAGGATCACGTGTGTTCACAGAGTGTTAATGCTTTGCTCCGGTACTTTATTAAAAGGAGTACCTTAATTGCCAGTAGTTTCCCTAGAGGCCCCGCTGCAAACGGGCTGGCAGGACAGAAGATGTTGTGCAAGTTTCTCATTGCGAGCACGTACGACTAAATACGGAACACATGCCTATGTTTGACTAGTACTTGGATGCTTTATTATTATCTACCTGCAAATGCCCTGTGTTATGACTATTACATGTGCTATCTTATCCATGCAACGCCCGTACATCTGTCCCTATGCCTACAGTATTTTAATCCTGCTGTTTACCAAAATCACTACTGATGTCTCCGTTACACTGTTGCTACTGTTACTTCAACACTGCTGCTGTTATATCACTGTTACTACTGATAAATTGTGTTGAGCAAGTTTACTTTCAGGTGCAGCTGAACTGACAATTCATCTGTTAAGTCTTATATTTATTCTTTGGCTCCCCTTGTGTCGAATCAATAAATTTGGGTTTTACTTCCCTCGAAGACTATTGCGATCCCCTATACTTGTGGGTCATCAAGACTATTTTCTGGCGCCGTTGCCGGGGAGCATAGCTTTATTTATAAGCTCATCTTAAGGTGATATTATTCGCTGCAATTTATTTATCATGGGGAAGGCTCGTGATCAGAAGGTGGCTATATTGCCATCCACTACAAGGAAAGGTACAACTCTGAACACTACTGCTGCTCTAGATTCCCCGTCTGTTATAAGTCAACTTATCACACCACCTCATGCACGTATTTCACATGCTGTTACTGCTGAATCTGAAAATATTTCTGATGAATTTGATGATGCTTCTACTGTTCTTGATGAAATTAGTTCACTAGGTGCTTTTCTGGATGCTACGATTGCTAGGTCTAGACAAATTGAAAATGATGAAATGCCTAATGAAAATCTTATTACACTGCTGATTCACTTGGGTCGAGGGAATTCATTGATGATGATGATCCGAGGAAGCCTATATAGATCTTGATGATGATTTTATTGATGAATGTATGAATTTTGAATCATCTGTTGATGCTAATGCTATAAGAAATCTTATTCAAAGGCGTGCTGTTAATTATAAATTGTATCCTGATCCTAAGTTTGCTACGTCTCCAAAAATATAAGAGATAAAGATTATGATTTTTCTGTGGATTTGTCTCTTATATCCATTGCATAGAAAGAACCTTTTCGAGGTGTCGAAAATGAAAGTGCTGTAGAACACATGAATAAGCTTTCTACTTTAAGTACTCCCTCCGGTCCAATAAAAGGTTCGTGAGAATTCAACGTGGGTAGTACAGATGGTAGGTACAAGTTCTGAATCTTATTCTGGATCGGAGGAAGTAGCTTATTTTCTGATGATATTAAAAAACGCAGCTACTTCGTTACAAAAATATTTCCTTTCTCATTGAAAGATGATGCTAAAACTTGGTTTAGTAATTTATCTCCTAGTTCTATTAAAAGTCCTCTAGGTTTGATTGATGTTTTCTTCCAGAAATATTATCCTGCTAGTGCTCAGCATGCTGCTTTGCAGAGAATTTTTAACTTTAAGCAATTAAAGGAAGAAAACTTGTCTGAATCTTGGACAAAATTTTGCTATTTAATTAGAATTCGACCGGGACACCAACTAGCTAAAAATGAACTTCTTGATATATTCTATAATGGACTAACTGTTGAATCTAGGACCTACCTGGATAGTTGTGCTGGTTGTTTTTTCAGGAAACGATCTCCAGATGAAGCTGAGGAATTAATGGCTAAGATAAGCCAAAATCAGAAGATTGGACTATACCTGAACCTGCTCCGGTACCTGAACCTGCTCCAGTGCCCACACCGAGGAAAATAGGTGTTATTGAATTGAATGATGAAGGAATGAGAGAAGCCAAGAAATCTCTTAAGGAGAGAGGAATTAAATCTGAAGATGTGAAGAATCTACCTCCAATAGAAGAATTATGTAAGCCAATTCCTCACCCTTCTATAGTTGAGGTACACTCTCTCCAATATTTTAATTCTGGTGATGTTCCTTATCGTAAGCCTCCTGATCAATGCTTAGATGAGTTGGATAATTTTATTGTTAAACAGGAGCATTTTAATATGAGAGTGCAAAATCATCTGTTAGAAAATTCTCGTATTATTAGTAATTTGCATGATGTTTTGGAAAGAACTGTAATGATGTTAGAGACCTTGTTAAACATTTTAATATGGTTCAAACTCAAATGGAGCAAATTACTAAAGTACAAAAAGATCTGCTAGCTAAGAATTCTAACAATGATGGGAAACATGCTTTTGGTATAGAAACTAGGGGTGGTGCTTCTACTCAGGATCCCTTGTATCCTGAAGGACATCCTAAAAGAATTGAACAAGACTCTCAATTAACTGAAAAACCTGGTACTTCTTCTAACAGAAAGAAGAAGACACATAAACATGTTGTAGAGTCCTCTGAAACTGCTAGGGATAAAGAACCTGTTAATGATCCTAATAGTATATCTGTGTCTGATGCTGAAACTGAAAGTGGTAATGAACATGCTAATGATAATGATAAGAACAATGCCATTGATAAAGAAGAAATTGAAGAGGAATCTGATGAGGATACTGAAAATAAGAATTATACTAAAGAGGATTTTATTGTGAAGAAACATGGTAAGGAAAGAGAACCTTGGGTGCAAAAACCAATGCCTTTTCCTAATAAGAAACATAAATCCAAGGAAGAAGAACACTACAACAAATTTTGTGAGTGGATGAAAACTTTGTTTTTGCAAATTCCTTTGACTGATGCTATTAAGTTGCCTCCTTATTCGAAATATATGAAAGATATTGTCTCTAACAAAAGGAAGATTCCTAATGAGGAAATTTCTACTATGCTTGCTAATTATTCTTTCAATGGTAAGGTCCAAAGAAGCTTGGAGATCCAGGTATACCAACTATTCCTTGTTCCATAAAAAAAATTATGTTAGAACTTCACTTTGTGATCTTGGAGCAGGAGTAAGTGTGATGTCTTTCTCTCTTTATAAAAGGCTTTATTTGGATAAATTGATACCAACTGATATATCTTTGCAAATGACTGATAAATCTACTGCTGTTCCTGTTGGTATATGTGAAGATGTTCTGTTCAAGTAGCTAACAATTGTTTAATTTTAACTGATTTTGTTATGTTGGAAATGCCTGAAGATGATAATATGTCTATTATTCTTGGAAGACCTTTTCTTAACACCGTAGGGGCTGTTATTGATTGCAATAAAGGGAAGGTCACTTTTAATGTCAATAACAAAGAGCATACTATTTATTTTCCAAAGAAGCTTGATAAATTATATGGTGTGAATTCAGTTGCAATTTTGGTACTGTCAAAGTTGAGGTATTGATTGTCCTATATATGATCATTATGAAGGATATCAAAGTATTATGGTTGGATCAATATCTATTCAATATAAGGTAAAATGATTATTTGATGGAGTTTAATTCTTTTATGCCATATAAAATATAATTGGTGGCAAGACTTGATCAACCTTGCTAACAAATATGTTTTAAATGCATAAAATTGTTGAACAACATTTTCTTTCTCTGATTTATTTTACCTGCTGTTTTATTACTATGATCATTTGTGAAATTGCTTCTGTTTTCTTTTCATTATTTAAGTACCTAGACTTGCTCAAAAATAAAAGTTTTCAAAAATTCTGGAAAAATTCTGTAAATTTTTGTTTTAAAAATGGAACGTGGGAGCACCTGGGGATGACCAGGGGGACCCACCATGCCTCCAGGCCACCCCTCGGCGCGGCAGAGGCTGGGGCGCGCCCTGCCCTGGCGTGGGCCCCACCTGGCCATCCACATGGTGAGTTTTCTCCCCATCCTTTCTCTCTCCTGACCAAACTCACCACCATTGCTCAAACTCGTGTTCTTGCTGTTCTTGCTAATTTTTCGATCTCCTTGCTCAGCCCATCTTTGTTGCTGAGATTTGGATCATTCTTCTCCGGTAATTGACTCCCCCGATTATCCAAGTAGAATTTTGATTGGTTGAGTATATCCTGAGTATTTAGCTGCTGTAGATTGCTTGTTAAGTGAGCTTGCATGCTTGTTCTATGCTAGATTAATCAACTTTGATGCATGTGTAGCCCTCTTACAAGTTCTATAGTAGTTCTCTTGCTTTTAGTTGCTCCAAAATCATTTTTTATGAGAATTGTTAAAAATTTCAGAAAAGGAAGATGGATGGGAATGTGCATGGACATCCAATTCATGCTGGAGATTTAGTTGTGCATGAAGTAATGGGGGTTAATCGTGAAGACTCGTGTTCCCTGCAATTTATCCATGCCATGAGTTTATGTCTGCTGCAGGAATCCTCCATGATTTCATCACACTAACTTCTAATGCAGAGTTGGGGCAATTTGTTTCTGATGAGCCACATCAGTATGCAAAATTGACTATGTCAGTTGTGCAAGATTTCAGATTTGATTGGGCTTTGCAAGTCCCCATGGTTCATTATAAAATTTATAATGTTCGTGTTGATCTCCCCTTTCATGATTTCTGCACAGCCATCAAGGTACCACAGTGGGGTCATATGCGAAGATTGAAGGGCAACCTAATCATCTAGTGGAACTTTACTCGGAAATCACCAAAGGTAGAGGTTTTGTAGGTGAGGGTTGTAAGATTCGACATATCCTGCTCCCTGCTATTCGATACTTCGCTTATTTCATTAGTAAGTGTGTTCTAGCCAGGAAAAATGCTAACAAACTATCTGTGTATGACTTGGCATTTCTTTCTGCTGCCTTGAGGAATGATAAGACTTATAATTTGGGTGCTTTGATTGCTTTTCGTCTTTCGACTAACCGTGAAAAAGGGAGTATTTGTGGTGGTCTCATTGCTTCCAGGTTGTTAGCCTATCACCAGTTGGGACCTCATTACGTTGATATTGAGCTTCCTAGAGCTAGACTTGATATCAACTCCATGATAAGTCATCAATTTGTTACCAATTGGTCTACCATTGATAATTTATCCTATGAATTGATTTTTGTTACTGTCTCTAGGCGTAGACCTAAATTTTCTGAGCGAATAGTTTGTTTGCCTGCACCTCTTTTGTTTAACCTTGATGTCAGGCAAGGATGGTCGTTCTCAGAGGAGGACCTCGATGCATACATGGTGGAGCATGGCACCCAGGCCGAACCTGAGGAGGGGCAGCCCGGGCAGGCAAGCTCTTCACACCAATATGATTATGCGAGTGGTACTTTTCCTTCTTTGCAGGATGATTCCTATGATCATGCTAGGAATGATTTACCATCATGGAGCTCTTACCAGCCGTGGGGATGATTGACTCCCACTTAGGCCAAAAGCCTAAGCTTGGGGGGAGGTACGCGTATATCGACATTCACTCATTTCTATATCATATTATGTCATTCTTTGTATATCCATGTTTTTTTCTTTTAGTTGTTCTTCTTGTGTTTGTTTTATTTTCTCAAAACCCCAAAAGACCAAAAATATTTCTGTTATTTCTCTATCCTTTTACTTCTGTTATTTCGAATTGTAGTTTATTTTGCTTCTTTAATTTTTGGTTCAATATTAAAAACCCAAAAAGATTTCCTTTGTTTATTTGTTTCTTTCCACTTTGCTTTAAAATCGAAAACCCAAAAATATTTGTTGCTCTTCTTGTGTTTTGTATAGTTGTTGCAGAGTTCAACAGTCTTCCGTGACTCCACTTGGGGCTTGGTTTTCATTTCATATCATTCAAGTCATGCAAGTGAAAGGCAATAATGACGATGTTCGACAACTTGGATGTGGTGAGAGGCTGGTATGAACTCTATTTGTTTTCATTTTTGTACATATACTTATCCATATGGACATGCTTAGTCTGTCATGGTGGTGGTTATGTTATTTAATGTTTGCTTGTTAGTTCATGTCTCTTATGATCAATTCCAATTTACTGATTATGGATAACCTGTCATATAGATATTTGCTTGCATTGTTTTATTCGTAAAGCGGTATGGCATTGTGGTATCCTCCTCTGAATGATTTACTTGAATCGACTTGGCACATGCTCACACATGTTTATGACTCAAAGCAAAAGTCAATCAAAGCCTCGATGATTTATTTTGCCTCAGAGTTTTAGTATCACTTTTATGCCACTGTTAATTTTATTCTGTCGCAAGTATGATTATGACGGTTATGCTCTCTTTGTTGTCGCTTCCCAGTCTATTGCTAGCCTTCACTTGTACTGAGCGGGAATGCTGCTCGTGCATCCAAAATCTTTAAAACCAAGTTATTCCAAAGAGTCCACTATAAATTCCTATGCATGGTATTTCACACCATTCCAAGTAAATTTTCATGTGCTACCTTTAAAATCTTCAAAATACTTCTCATTTTGTGACACTGTTTTTAGCTCATGAGGACGTGGTAGTTGGGATTATTATCTTCCATGCTAAATTTAGTTTCTCAGACTAGCAGCTTACATCTGCTTATCTACTTTTATTTTGCACAAGAGCTGGTTAGACCACTATAACATCTGAAAAGTAATGAAAAAAGACACTCCTCCATGGTATGTGATTGTTGGCAGGCACCCGAGGATTCGGTTAGCCATGGTTTGTGAAAGCAAAAGGTTGGGAGGAGTGTCAAACTATATAAAAGTGCATGCTATAAATGCCTAATATCAATATCTCGGAACCGCTCTAAAAACTTGTTTAGCATGGAAGATGATAAGAACTCTATTACTATTCGTTGACAGGAACAACCACCTCTCAAAACAATTTTACTTCTGTTTTATAAATAAAAAGCTCTAGCACATGATAATCTCTGCTTCCCTCTGCGAAGGGCCAATCTTTTATCTTTATGTTGAGTCACCACCCTTTCTTTGAGCACTTCTTCGAGAGCACAACTGTCATTCTTAGTGAAATGTACTTGTCCCAGAATACGGTTATTTGTGGTATAACTTTGATGCTTTTATCTCTGATATCTTTTTATCTAGTCCTCATTTAAATTTCAGAGGTGCCCGGGCATTTATGTTTTGCTGTACAAATACAGGCAAGCGAGATACCACTTTACCATATCTTATTACGAACATTGCAATCCTGCACATAGATATATTTCAGGTTGTTTACTCTTAGTATGTTGGAATCTTTTCATGGTTGCATAATTAGCAGGTTTCGTTATTCACATATCTCCTATCATGAACTGCCTAAGTTTTGATCATAGTTCAAGTATGTATACATCATATGAAGCAAATGTGTTCGTAAAAGTTTTCTTTGTCGCGTTCAGTTTGTCAACTGAATTGCTTGAGGACAAGCAATAAGCTAAGCTTGGGGGAGTTGATACGTCCAAAACGTATCTACTTTCCGAACACTTTTGCTATTGTTCCACCTCTAATTTGTGTGATTTGAATGTAACTAACACGGACTAACGCTGTTTTCAGCAGAATTACCCTGGTGTCTTATTTTTGTGCAGAAAGTCAACTTTCGAGAAAATCCCTGGAAATAATCGCAAACATCCTATTTTACCAGAAGACCCATGGAGCCAGAAGGGGAGTCGGAGGCGACGCACCAGGCCACCATGCCAGGGCCCGGCGCGGCAGAGGTGGGCCCGCGCCAGGGTTGGCGTGGCCACCTCGGTCGCCCCCGACGCCGCCCTTTCGACTACTTATTGCCTCTAACCTAAAAACATCGGGGAGTCCGTCGTTCTTTCGCAAAACACATCCACGCTCCGCCGCCACCGAAAACCCTAATACGGGGATCAGAAGTTCCGTTCTGCACCCTGCCGGGACGGGGATTCGGAGGAGATCATCGCCATCGTCATCACCAACGCCTATCCATCAACCATCCATGATTCCCCCATCCATGTGTGAGTAATTCGCTGTAGGCTGAAGGGGATGGTAGGGATTGGATGAGATTGTTCATGTAATAGATGTCAGATTGTTAGGGCATGATGCCTAGTATCCATTGTTAGTGCTATTTATCGTTGTTGCAACTTGTTGTGCTTAGTGCTTGACACTTAGGGTCTGAGTGCCATGATCTCAGATCTGAACATGTTATTGAATCATGAGTATAATTATGTTTTGGATCATATCTGCAAGTTATTGTCGGCCCAGTGAGAACCAGGATGTGCTGGGCCTGTCCTCCACGGCCCTCGACACTCGACGGCCAAATTTCGCTAAGGACCAAGCCTACGGCTTGGAGAGACTCGCGAGGCAAATCGCCTCGCGAGGGCTTTAGAGGCAGCGGAGGCCTATGGAGGCCCTCTTCACTGCTGCCCCCTCTTCAAGGTGATCTCCTCTGAGAGAGGTCAACGCCAAATCCTCCACAGGGCACCCTAGTCCTCGTGGGGATTGCTTCGCTGCAAAGCAACCTCTACAGAGCGCACATGGGCTCTGCAGCGGCCGCAGAGTCACGCGCGCCTCTGCGCGCGGTGATGTCGACGCCGCAGTTGCCATTCTGGTGATTAAAGGAGTCAACAAAGATGCGCCATCCGCACCGGACTACAAGGATTTCCTCTTTGGTCATAAGGGGACCGGCCGGCGCTACGCTCCACGGCCAACGTCACCGTGGGCACCCCACGTTCCTCTGCAGCCCCAGCTGGCCGTCTGATAACCCACAAGTATAGGGAATCGCGTGTAGCCTTTTTGATAAGTAAGAGTGTCGAACCCAACGAGGAGCTAAAGGTAGGATAAGTATTCTCTCAAGTTCTATCAACCACTGATACAACTCTACGCACACTAAACGTTTGCATTATCTAGAAAATAAAACTACGGTAGCAATATGGGTATGAGAGATAGTTTTGCAAGATAATAAATACAAGAAAGTAAATGTTAGTGCTGCAGCAATAAAATACACTAAGTAACCATATACTAACAGTACCATGAGTGTGGAAAAGTGGTGGTAATTGTGGTGGCTTTGTCCAAGATTAATTAGTGAAGGTACTTGGTTCATTGTCTTCGATGCAGTTTTCTATGTGGGAGAGGCTAAATATACATGTGCTCCACTACTTGGGATTACAAGTACTATATGATTGGATTGTTTAGCAAGCATCCGCAAATACTAACAATGCATTAAGGTTTCCCCAACCATAGCCTTAAGTTCAAGGTCCTCTTACTCCCATACGTGCAACTAATCGGTTCGCGTTCTCAGGTTTCTGTCACTCCGGCAGAATTCCCCCGCTTCGTCACAAATACTACCAACCCTAGGGTGTTTGATCCATGCGCGCACAAATATAATGGACACCAAAGGACAGCACCATATAGACATACAACTCTAATGAACCTCATGCATTCAATTAAGCAATCAAAAGACAAATAAACTACGGAAACATGATGTAAATCATAGGATAAGTATTATAGCATCAAACACCATGTTTACATAGGACGGTACAGAGGTTTGTGGGAGGATGAACCACTGAATACAAGGAGGAGATGGTGTTGGAGATGGCGGTGAAGACGGCGGAGAGGGGCAGCGCGGCGGCGGCGGCGCCGGCGGTGTGGGGAACTCCTTTCCCCGCCGCCGGCAAGCTTGGGAGCGCCGCCCCTTAGCCTCCCTCCTTCATGGCTTCTTGGGAGCCCTCCCCCATGGAGATGGGATCCATGGGGGAGGCAAAAACGTGGCTTTTGGTGGCTGAAATTCGTGGGTGGAGGAGTACTCCACGAATTAGGTTTCCTCCCTTTATATATCTTCTCGGATTTCCGTCACCCCATTTTAGGGTTCCACCAAAATGGGCCTACAGGCCGCGTCCGAACTACGATTGGGCTGATCTCGGGCTTAAAATCTTCGTATGTAAAATTGTGACAACTTTCGTAACAGCCAGGTCACCATTTGACGTCATCTTCGAGGGTCAAACTGACAAACTTCGTAAAAAGTTTTCAGACAGATTTCAGGAAAGTCCCAATTCGACTCCAACAAGGTTTCCTCTTGTATTCTTGATAATTTCTACACATCAAAGAGTAAAACAAGAACATTGTGCACTTTTGCAACTATTAGTAGGTTAGTCCAAATAAATAATAAACTTAATATAAAACAAGTGCTAAAAGCATAAAAATGGCATGAAACAATCAAAAATTATAGATACGTTTTGGACGTATCACCGTCCTGCATGGACGATGGTTTCTCTGCCACAGGCACCAGCTTTACGCCCATGGACCGCGTCCATGGACAGCTGGGCTGCGGTGCACCGTGCTCCCCCTTCTGTCGCCATGTGATAGCCCTTCTGCGGCGAAAGCGCAGGGAAGAGGCCCGGGGCGCCTATAAAAGGAGGAGGTGCACCACCGTAGCAAGGGATCGGATTCTCATTCTAGCTTAGCCACTTAGGCGCAAGGAAGACGTCGACCACGGGCACGGCGAGGACGCTGAGTCCTCGCATCCGTCCCAGCGCCACAGCGCCTCCACTCTTGGGCGTCCAGCACCCAGCCCGAACACCGCGCTACTCATGGCCGCGGAGCTCTTCCGCTACCGCCCCACCGCCGAGGCGCACGACAACTGGCTCGGCCGCCTCCAGCACCTCGTCGACATCGCGGCGGCACCGCGCGCAGCTACGGCGTCGCGCTCTCTGGTGCACCACAACTCCGGACGCGCAGGGACTGCCGCGCATGGCGCACCTCCGCCGCCGCCTACGCCGCCGCCTCCGCCAGGTCCGCCTCCAGCAGCGGCGCACAAGGCCGCCTCCCACGCGTCTTCGCTGCGCGATTGCCAAATCGTGCAGCGGACACCCCCAGACGCGCGGGTGGAAATGGAGCGCCAGAAGGACCTCCAGAAGCGCATCGCCGAGGAAATCGGCCAAGCGGGGCGACAGAACCGCCGAGCCCTCCAGGGTGGCATCGCCTCGTACGCCACAGGATGCGCGGCCTTCACCGCAGCCTGCGCCGCGTCATCTGGCCACAGAAGTTCAGGCCTGACCTACCCAAGGGCTACGACGGCACGAACAACCCCATCGAGTTCCTGCAGCTCTACACCACCTCCATCCAAGCTGCGGGGGGAGACGACAAGGTCATGGCCAACTGGTTCTCCCACGCTCTCAAGGATTCTGCCTTGTCGTGGCCCTGAACCTTCCCGGATTCCATTGACACGTGGGAGGAGCTGCCAGCAGTTCGTTGCAACATCAAGGGCACGTACGAGCGCGCCCTCACCTACACGACCTACGTGCTGTGCGCCAGAAGCCTGGCGAGGACCCTGTAACATCCCAAAAAAATATAATCGGTATTCTTCTTCCAAAAATGAGAGCCAACAAAAACTTTTGCTTAATTATGTGTGTTGACCTCATATTGTTGCTTGTGTGTTTTTATTTCTTGCTAATTATGTGTTGCTTGCTCTAAATAAAGACATGAAGAAAAAGAAGAGAAACAAAATAAAAAGCAAAGCAAGAAAATAATGAGACAAGTGTCACATAAAATTCTCAAGTGAGAAATTGTTTACCTTCACAATAAAATTCAGTGGAGTGGTAATGTAAACACTCCCATTTTATCCTTACTACTTTTCTCTCTCAAACATTTTGAATTAGTTTTAAAATTCAAAAGTAAAATTCAAATTGAAATAAAACAAAATTCCATAGTTAAAACCCTATGAACAAAAAATGATTCAAACATTTATTTTGAAATGCCAAATTTTGTGGAGCTACTACATGTATGTGGAAGCCTCACAAATATTTGTGAATTTTTTTAAATTGATTAAGTACCTCAATTAAATTCCAGAAATGCTGCTGGAATTAGAAAGGAGTAAAAGCAACAGAAAAGGACCAAGAGGTAAATAGAAAAAAGAGTCCAGGGTGGCGTTTTGCAATTTCGCCATCGTCTCCTACCCCTAGCTCCCCGTCACCGTCGCCGTGTCGCCATGGTCGTCATCGCCGTTCCCAGGCCCCCCAGGGCCCCCCTTGCTCGCGTTCGTCCACGCTCGTTGCCTCTGCACACCTCTGCTCGCGCTCGAGCACCTCTCTCGCCCCAACGCGATCCCTGTCCCCCGTTGCCCGCCGTGGGAACTTGGACGGCGCCGGCCAAATTCGCCCCACCCGCTGCAACCTCGACACGCACCCGTCGCCATAGCTGCTCCCAGCTGGCTCCGGGGTCCCCACAGACTTGGTATCAGAGCCATCCTGACTTTAGGAAACCTTAGTTAGCATGGTCGTTAGACAAATGTTACAAAAAGATTAATTTCTAAAAGAAAGGAGTGAAGTATTTTCGAAAACTGCTTATCTCCAATCCTCTTACTTATGCAAAAATTTATTCTCATTAAACATTACAATTTCCTTGTATCCTTAAAATTTTGCAGACTTGTCATCTCATTAAACTTAAAATTTGCTATTGTTACCTCACTAATTTAAAATTTTGTACACTTATCATCTCACTAACTTAAAATTTTGCTTAAAAATTGTAGATGGCACTCCACTGGACCGAGTTCGTTCAGCTTGAGAAGGATAGCAAGCTGACGTTCGAGAGGACTTGTTCGAGTTGAGCAAGCTGTTAGGTCGCCCCGCTCCAGAGTTTGAGGGAGCTCAGATTGACGTTCACGGTGTCGGAAGGCTGAGCTGGCTCATCAGTCGTCAGTTCGCAGGAACATCAAGTCTCCCAGTTCCAGGACGCTCGTCTTCACCACCAAGGAGGCCACCTGGGTTGACGGTCTCTGTACTGCACAGAGGATGCTAGCCCGACTTTGTGAGGAGCACAAGGCGGAGTTAGTAGTCCCGTTTCCGGTTCTACGGGAGGCGCAACTGCGACGGACACCCTACTCCTTCCCCTTGCCACCCGATGTTTGGGAGCTACATCATGGACATGGAGCTCTTACTTCAGCACTCAGGATGATCTGATGCGCACTAGGATTCAGCTTCGCTTTGACCGCGAGTCGCTCGTTGAGCTTCGGAGAATGAGGAGAAGCTGCTGGAGGAGAAGGTCGCTCTTCTCGGAAGAGGGCCCAGCTGAGGAGGACCATCGTGAAGCTCCGCAAGAAGGTGGCGGAGCAGGACCAGCTGATGAGGATCTAGAGCACCATACTGACGAGATGGAGGAGGAGGGCGAGGATCTCCGCAAGGAGAACAACGCTTTCCTCAGTGACGATGATGACTTGTGGAGGAGATGGACTGTGAGGAGATGATGGAGGAGTTAGTTGACGAGGAGGAGGAGCCACTCGAGGCAGTTCTCGAGGACGAGGAGGAGGATCCCGAGGAGCCACCCTACCAGTCAGATGCTGACGTGTTAGCTGGAGGTTCCACCTCAGTAGGCGAGTGACTTGATCACTACCGCAGGATTAGGTTGACCCCTATCGCTAGTCGAGTCGAAGTAGTGGTTCTTTTGGAAACCAGATGCTATGTATCTTAGATGTAAGGTGATGTTGTAAGCTTGAGGTTGTAAGCTTGATGTTGTTGTGAACTCCTTGATGTGATGTTTGTGAAATATAAGTATGTTTGTCTTGTTAATCTGTGTGAAATATTTTCATATAATCCTTAAATTAATCAACCACTTGCGAAATCGTCTTTCCCTTAGTCGAACTTTTTGCCTTGCCTCTTATACCCGGTGTGCTTCAGGATGCCGCCCCGTCGAGCAATGCGGAGGATCAGGATCAGCACCACCACCACCGGACCCAACCCCGCCCAACTTCTCGCGCTTATCATGGAGGAACGTGAAAATGCCCGGCAGGAGCGCCAGGCTCATCTCTGCCCTACACAACTCGCAGCCGCTTATAACAACAACAACAACAACAACAACAACAACAATGGTGGTAATGGCAATGGCAATGAAACAGCGATCCACCTTAGGCGATTTCCAGAAGACCAACCCACCCACCTTTCCAAGGGACTTCACCCACTGGAGCCGATGATTGGCTTCGCACCATCGACAACAATCTGGAAGTTGCTGCTGTGGGAGAAAATGAGAAAGTGTTGTATGCAACCCACTATCTCGCTGGACCTGCGAGCTTGGTGGGAAACTACCAAGGCTCTCCAGCAGCTGTCATGTCATCAACTGGGCTGAGTTCAGGAGAATTCCGCAAGAAGCATTCCCAGTGGACTCATTGAGGAAGAAGGATGAATTCCGCAAGCTGAGGCAGGGAAGTAAGATGTGGTCGGTTATCTTGATGAGTTTACCGACTTATCTCGGTATGCTGATGACACCGACAAAGAGAGAAGAAGATGGAGCGTTTCATGAGTGGACTTCATGATGAACTGCAGTGTGCTTGGTTATCCATGACTTCCGTGATCTGGAGTCACTTGTGGACAAAGCCATCCAGCTGGAGACCAAGCGCAAGTCTATGTATGAAGGTCGCAAGAGGAGGATGAATGCTCAGGAAGGTTCGAGCAGTCAGAAGCCTCGTATCTTTCAGCAAAACCCAAACCTGCCTATCGACCACCCCAAGCTCCACGCCCCAATTTCCCTAACCGCCCAAACAACTTCAACCGCCCCAATGACAATAACCGTCCCAGAGGAAACTTCAACAACTTCAACCCCAATGCCAATGTTGTCTGCTTTGAATGTGGCAACAAAGGTCACTACTCCAGGAATGCCCCAATCCAAGAGGAATGTTCAGCGCCCCAATGCACCGAACAATGGTCAAGGCCGCAATGGAAATGGTAATGGCAAGAATGCCGCACCCCGCGGAAATGCTGCTGTTGTCAAGGGTCGTCTGCACCACATCAATGCTGAAGAAGCTCAGATGCGCCAGATGTTGTGCTGGGTACGTTCCTTGTCAACTCAGTACCTGCAACTGTTCTGTTTGATTCTGGTGCAACACATTCATTTGTTACCGAGGAGTTTGTTGCTAAGGGAGGTTTAGTAGAAGGCTTCCTAACTAAAACCTTGAGTATACAAATCCCTGGCTCCACCTAGAAACCAAGAGATTTTGTCCAAATACTGCCATGAGATTTCAGGCGAAAAATTTGCAGCCGACCTAATTTTTAGGAACCCAAGGCATAGATGTCATACTCGGTATGAATTGGCTAGCCAAGTACCATGGTCGAATAGACTGTGCCAGAAGAGCTGTATCCATCACCACCGACAAAGAAGTAGAAGTGGAGTATGTGTCTGAACCCAATCACTCCCAACCAGGCTGCCATGAGAGCATAGCTCGACCCCCCTAGATGAGATCCGTGTTGTTCACCTATTCCGAGATGTTTTCCCTGAGAATTGCCTGGTATGCCGCCAGACCGGGAAATTGAGTTCATAATTGAGCTTATCCCAGGAACAGCCCCAATATCCCAAAGGCCTTATCGGATGAATCCGGAAGAACTGGTTGAGTTGAAGAAGCAGTTGGCAGATATGCTCAGCAAAGGACTTGTTCGTCCAAGCGCTTCACCCTGGGGATCACCCATTATTTTTGTGGACAAGAGAGACGGTACCACACGACTGTGTGTGGATTATCGCAGGCTAAATGACGTGACCATTAAAAACAAGTACCCCTTCCCAAGATCGAGGATCTGTTCGATCAATGAACGGAGCCCGAGTCTTTTCAAGATCGATCTTCGGACAGGATACCATCAGTTGAAGATCCGAGAGACAGACATTCCCAAGACCGCCTTCACCACCGTTACGGTTTTTTGAATACACCGTGATGTCCTTTGGTCTGACCAATGCCCCAGCCTATTTCATGAATCTCATGAACAAGATTTTCATGGAGTACCTCGACAAGTTCGTGGTAGTTTTCCTTGATGACATCCTTATTTATTCCAAGACCGAAGAAGAGCATGCTGAACACCTGCGTCTAGTTTTGGAGACCCTCCGAGAGCACCAGCTGTATGCCAAGCTTAGCAAGTGTGAGTTTTGGCTCATGAAGTGGCATTTCTCGGACATGTTGTATCTGGAGGAATTTCTGTTGACCCGAGAAGATCCAAGCCATTTTGACTGGTTATCCCCAACCAGTGTGACTGAAATCCGAAGCTTTCTCGGACTGCCGGTTATTACCGCAAGTTCGTTGAAGGATTTTCCAGTATAGCCAACCCTTGACCCAACTGTTGAAGAAGGACAAGAAATTTGAATGGACTCAGAAGTGCGAAGATAGTTTCCAAGAGTTGAAGAAGAGACTAACCTCACCCCAATTGTTATGCCAGACGTCACCCAGAGTTTCGACGTGTATTGCGATGCATCACGCCTCGGACTTGGTTGCGTTCTGATGCAAGAAGGCAAAGTTGTGTCGTACCTGTCCCGGCAGTTGCGACCGCATGAAGAGAATTACCCAACCCATGACCTGGATTAGCTGTTGTTCTTGCTCTTAAAAAGTGGCGTCCCTATCTTGCGGGACATCGCTGTGAGTCTATACGGATCACAAAAGCTTGAAGTATATTTTCACCCAGAAGGAGTTGAACCTGCGACAGAGGAGATGGATGGAATTAATCAAGGATTATGATATTGGAATCCACTATCACCCGGAAAGGCTAATGTAGTTGCCGATGCCCTTAGTCGCAAACCCTGCACCTGAATGCCTGATCCAAGCCGAACAACCAGCCTTGTTCAAAGAGTTCGAAGATTTTGGACTAGAACTTGTTAGCCATGGTATCTCGCCAATTTGGAGTTACCCCAACCCTGATGGATCAAATCAAAGAAGCCCAAAAGGTCATGAAAGCATTGAAGGAATTAAGAAGAAGATTCCCTCGGCAAAGCACCCGGTTTTACCGAAGATGCTGAAGGAGTGCTGAAATTCAATGATCGTATCTGTGTGCCCAATGTCACGGAACTTAAGGAGTTAATCCTGAAGGAAGCCCATGAGACCCCTTATTCAATCCACCCCGGCGGAACCAAAATGTACCAAGACCTTCGAGAAAGATTTTGGTGGCATGGAATGAACGAGAGATTGGTTCTTTCGTAGCCAAGTGTGATATCTGTCAGCGAGTCAAGGCTGAACATCAGCGGCCCGCTGGATTGCTTCAACCTTTGAAAATTCCCGAGTGGAAGTGGGATGAGATTGGAATGGATTTTATTACCGGACTTCCAAGATCCAACCGAGGCCATGATTCAATCTGGGTCATCGTTGATCGATTGACCAAGGTTGCTCATTTTATACCTGTCAAGACCACCACAATGGAGCCAGTTAGCAGACTTGTATATTTCCAGAATAGTAAGCCTGCATGGTGTGCCTAAGAAGATTGTATCTGATAGAGGCACGCAATTCACCTCAAGATTCTGGAAATCCCTTCATGAAGCCCTCGGAACCAAGTTAGCATTTAGCACAGCTTATCATCCCCAGACCGATGGCCAAACTGACGAGTGAACCAGATATTGGAGGACATGCTTCGCGCATGTGTTCTATCCTATGGTTCCAAGTGGGAAGATTGTCTTCCGTTTGCAGAGTTCTCGTACAACAAGTTATCAGTCCAGTCTGCAAATGGCCCCTTTTGAAGCCCTTTACGGCAAGAAGTGTCGTACACCCTGAATTGGTCCGATACCGGAGAAGCAAATTGTTTGGACCAGATACCCTCCGTGAAGCTGAAGAGCAAGTTCAGCTTATTCGTGAACGCCTCAAAACTGCCCAATCCCGTCAGAAGAGTTACGCTGACACCAAGCGCCGTGACCTCACTTTCAGTGTCGGAGATTATGTTTATCTCCGAGTGACACCCCTCAAAGGAATGCAGCGTTTCCATGTCAAAGGAAAGTTAGCGCCAAGGTATATTGGACCCTTCAAGATCATCGCTCGTCGAGGAGAAGTATCCTATCAGCTGGAATTGCCACCGGAGTTAGGAGATTATCATGATGTCTTCCACATTTCCTTGCTCCGGAAGTGTCTTGAAGTTCCTGACCAGCCTGATGTTTTCAAAAACATCGACCACCTCTCCATCGACCTGAACCAAGACTGACTTATCGCGAGAGACCCCTCAAGATTCTCGAAGAAGATGTTCGTGTTACCCGAAGACGTGCGATCAAGTTTTACAAAGTCCAGTGGACTAACCACTCTGAAGAAGAAGCAACTTGGGAACGTGAAGATTATCTTAGGAATTCCCAGACCTCTTTAGTACCTAAGCCTAGCAAATCTCGGGACGAGATTTATTTTAAGGGGGAAGGATTGTAACATCCCAAAAATATTAATCAGTATTTATTCCAAAAATGAGAGCCAACAAAAACTTTTGTTAATTATGTGTGTTGATCTCATATTGTTGCTTGTGTTGTTTATTTCTTGCTTTGTGTGTTGCTTGCTCTATAAAGACATGAAGAAAAGAAGAGAAAAAATAAAAAGCAAAGCAAGAAAATAATGTGACAAGTGTCACATAAAATTCTCCAAGTGAGAATTGTTTTCCTTCACAATAAAATTCAGTGGAGTGGTAATGTAAACACTCCCATTTATCCTTACTACTTTCTCTCTCAACATATTTGAATTAGTTTTAAAATTCAAAAGTAAAAAATTGAAATAAAACAAAATTCCATAATTAAAACCCTATGAACAAAAATGATTCAAAACATTTTATTTTGAAATGCCAAAATTTGTGGAGCTACTACATGCTATGTGGAAGCCTCACAAATATTTGTGAATTTTTAAATGATTAAGTACCTCAAAATTCCAGAAATGCGCTGGAATAGAAAGATAAAAGCAACAGAAAAGGACCAAGGTAAATAGAAAAAAGAGTCCAGGGGGCGTTTTGCAATTTCTCCGTCGTCTCCTCCTAGCTCCCCGTCACCGTCGCCGTGTCGCCATGGTCGTCGTCGCCGTTCCCAGGCCCCCCAGGGCCCCCCTTGCTCGCGTTCGTCCACGTCGTTGCCTCTGCACCCTCTGCTCGCGCTCGAGCACATCTCTCGCCCCAACGCGATCCCTGTCCCCCGTTGCCCGCCGTGGAGAACTTGGACGGCGCCGGCCAAATTCGCCCCCACCGCTGCACCTCGACACGCACCCGTCGCCATAGCTGCTCCCAGCTCGCTCCCGGGGTCCCCACAACCCTCCGCAGGTACATCCAGCGCTTCCAAGTCCGCAACAAAAATCCCAAACATCCCGGACTCGCACGTCATTGCGGCCTTCAGAGGGCGTCACCAACCACAGGATGCTCGAGAAGCTCGGCATCCATGATACCCTCTCCTCCGTGGTGAAGCTCTTCGACATCGCAGACAAGTGCGCCAAGGCAGAAGAAGGCTCCTCTTCGTCAAGGTGGGCTCAGACGACCCTGTCGAGGGATCCAAGACCCAGAAGAGGCGTGACGAGACAAAGCGCAAGCCTACGCTGTCTGGCAGCCGAACCCGACGCCAAGCACGTTCGCGAGGACTCCCCTGAGGCTGGCGAGAAAAAGGTGGATAACCGCCCATTCTGCATCTACCACAACAGGCGCGGCCATGCGACGGAGAACTGCTACGACCTCAAGCAGCTGAGCAAGAAGCGCGAGCAAGAAGAAGGCAGCGGTAGCCGCGGCAGAGGCCGTGGTTACCGCAAGGCGGACGTAAAGGCAACTACCAGAGGCCGCAGGGGACTCAGGCGAATGCCGCCGAGAAAAACAACAATCTCCCCGACGAAGAGCCTGGAGGTTACCAGGCCCCTAAGGGTGCCATGGCATGCATCCTCGGCGGATCCCAAGCGCCCAAGTCGAACAACCAGTTCAAGCAGTTCGCTCGCGAGCTCAATGCAGCGCTTCCCGGGGTCGAGACGTCCCGCCCCCTCAAGTGGTCCCAGTACACCATCGCCTTCGACGCCAAAGATCACCCCAAGTACCAAGACTGTGGGCACCCTCCCGTTGGTGTGCACCCCCACCATCAACAACATCGCCGTCGGCAAGACGCTCATTGATGGGGGTGCAGGCCTGAACGTCATCTCTGTCGAGACCTTCGAGACGCTTCAAGTGCCCTACGAGTGGCTTATGCCCTCCAGGCCCTTCACCGGGGTCACCAGCGGCTCAATCTCGCCTCTGGGGCAAGTGAGGCTCGCGGTCACCTTTGGCACGCAGGAGAACTACCGCACCGAGCTAATTGACTTCGACGTCGCGCACATTGGCCTGCCCTACAACGCCATCCTCGGCTACCCCGCCCTCGCGAAGTTCATGGCCGTCACGCACCACGCCTACAACATGGTCAAGATCCCTGGCAGCGGTGGCACCATCACCATACGTGGTCACGTACAGGACGCCACGCGCGCTGTCGAGATCGCCTACAAGGCCGCTGCCATGGCATTCCCCGCTGACGAGGACATGGAGCCTCTCGAGAGGCCCAAGAAGAAGAAGCAGCTGTTCACTCAAGAGCAAGCATCTACAAAGAAGGTGTCGCTGAGCACCAGTGGCTCGGGGGCTGAGGGCTCGGGGGCTAGCGTCACCATAGGCGCTGGCTTGCCTCCCAAATAGGAAAGCGCGCTCGTCGCCTTCCTTCGGGCAAATTCTGACATGTTCGCATGGACTCCGTCAGAAATGTCCGGTGTACCAAGGGAGGTGATCGAGCACCACTTAGCCGTGTGTCCAACGCACGCCCTGTAAAGCAGAAAGCGCGGAAACAAGCCCCCGAGAAGCAAGCGTCATCAAAGAAGTAGAGAAGCTGAAAGCAGCAGACATCATTCGAGAAGTTGCCCACCCCACTTGGCTCTCCAACGGTGTGGTTGTCCCAAAACCCAATGGAGGAGGCCGGCTCTGCATCGACTACACAGACGTAAACAAGGCCTGCCCCAAGGATCCATACCCCATGCCAAGGATAGACCAGATTGTGGACTCCACCGCCGGCTGTGATCTCCTCTGTTTCCTGGATGCCTTCTCAGGCTACCACCAGATCAAAATGGCCAAGGAAGACGAGGAGAAAACAGCATTTCTCACCCCTTGTGGTGTGTATTGCTACACTTGCATGCCCTTTGGCCTGAAGAATGCCGGCGCCACCTTCCAGAGGCTCATGAGGATCGCCTTGGGGGCTCAGATGGGAAGAAATGCAGAAGCTTATGTCGACGACATCGTGGTCAAGTCTCGCGAGGGAGACACTCTCTTGAAGGATCTCGAGGAAACCTTGCCAGCCTGCGCAAGGTGAACATCAAGTTAAACCCCGCCAAGTGCGTCTTCGGGGTGCCTTCAGGCAAGCTCCTCGGGTTCCTCGTGTCCCACCGCGGCATAGAAGCAAACCCTGACAAGATCAAGGCATAGAAGACATGCAGCCCTCGCCGCCTCAAGGACATGCAGCGCCTAGCAGGATGCATGGCCAGCTTAGGCCGCTTCATCTCCAAGTTCGGCGAGAGAGCCTTGCCATTTTTCAAGATCATGAAGAAATCCGGCACCTTCAAGTGGACTCCAGAGGCGACAAAGCATTTGAGGACTTGAAGAAATACTTGGCTAGCTCACCAGTCATGGTAGCCCCCAGGGCAGGCGAGCATCTGAAGCTGTACCTAGCAGCCACTCCACAAACTGCAAGCGCCGTCCTGGTGGTGGAAAGAGAAGAGCCAGTTCTCCCCAAGAAAAGCACTGCCACACCAAGTCCAGAACCTCCCGACGAGGAACAGTCTCTCCAGACCCAGTGCCAGACCCACAGCCTCAAGTCGAGCCACTACAAGCACCCCTGCCGAGGCTCCTCCACAGGCAAACCTCGCCAAAGGTCCTGAGGAGCCTCTCGAGGGAGCCGGCTGCAGCCCATCAACGACCCTCGTCGAGCATCCAGTCTACTTCGTCAGTACTGTACTGCGAGATGCTCGCGAGGTACCCAGTGCAGCAGAAGCTCCTCCTCGCGCTCCTCATCGCCTCCAGGAAGCTGCCACTACTTCCAGGGCCACCCCATCACGGTGGTCACGTCCTTCCCCCTGGAGCAATCCTGCGCAACCCCAACGCCACTGACCGCGTCGCAGGATGGAACATGAGCGCATGCAACCATTCAACTTGCGCTTCGACACCACAAGAGTCATAAAAGGGAGAGCGCTGGCGGATTTCGTCGCCGAGTGGACAGACCCAACTCCTGAAGAGCCTCGCGAAGAAGAAACCGCGTCATGGAGATACAATGCCAAGCCACTGGACCATGCACTTCGACGGAGCTTTCGCCTGCCGCAATGGTGGGGCTGGCGTTGTCTGACCTCACCAAAAGGTGACAAGCTCTACTACGCCATCCAGTTGTGCTTCACAATAGACAAGATCTCCAACAACATCGCCGAGTATGAAGGCCTCCTCGCCGGGCTCAGAGCCGCAATCGCCCTTGGCGTCAAGCACTTACTCATAAAGGGTGATTCCCAGCTCCTGGTTAACTTCTCCAACAAGAGCTACACGCCTAAGACGACCACATGGCCGCCTACCTTGAAGAGGTCCGCAAGCTCGAGAAGCACTTCAGGGCATGGAGCTCATGCACATCCCGCGAAGGAGAACCAGGAGGCAGATGACATCGCCAAGCGAGCATCACGAAGGCAGGCCCAGCCGGCCGGCGTCTTTGAAGAGAGACTCTCCAAGGCGTCCATAAAGCAGCCACAAGAAGCAGCAGCCACAAGCACAGACGAAGTACTCCCACCACCTCCTGTAGGTGGGGCACCCAACTGCGGTCCATCCTCAGGGGAGCGTCTGCTGCTGGCTATGGTGCATCAAGAGACAGGCTGGGTGACGAACTCAAAGACTACTGCTGAAGGGAGTCCCCGAGAAGACGCGGAGGCGGAACGAGTGGCTCGACAAGCCAAGTCATACTACATCCTCGAGGGAGACCTGTACCGCAAGCGCCCAAATGGAATTGCACTAAGTGCGTCCCCCCGAGGAAGGCCGCATGCTGATCAGAGACATTCACAGTGGAGAGTGTGGCCACCATTCCTCTGCACGCACCCTGGCAGGCAAGGTCTTCAGGAGCGGTTTCTACTGGCCCCAAGTGCTTCAAGATGCTATCATCGTCCAGTCTTGCGATGCGTGCCAGTTCCACGCCAAGCAAGTCCATCAGCCTGCACTGGGACTCCAAACCATCCCGCTCTCGTGGCCTTTCGCGGTCTGGGGCTAGACATTGGGACCCTTCCCGAGATCGCAAGGGGGCTACCGTTTCCTCTTCGTGGCAGTCGACAAGTTCACCAAGTGGGCAGAGGTTGAAGCAGTGCGCAGCATACCGGCCAGGCAGCAGTAAAATTCATCAGAGGCCTGGTCTGCCGTTTTGGTGTGCCAAATCGCATCATCACCGACAATGGCTCACATTCACCAGCGGCATCTTCAGGGCCTACTGCGAGAGCCTCGGCACCAAGCTCTGCTTCGCCTCGGTGGCTCACCCACAGAGCAACGGCCAAGCCGAGCGAGCAAATGCTGAGGTCCTCAAGGGCCTCAAGACAAGAAGCTTCAATCGCCTGAAGGGCTACGGCAAGGGCTGGATAGACGAACTCCCGTCCGTGCTCTGGTCCATCCGCACGAACCCCACGAAGCCCACTGGTGAGACGCCATTTGCCCTCGTGTATGGAGCTGAAGCAGTCCTCCCCACAGAGATCAAGCATGGATCCGCACGGGTCCTTGCCTTCAACGAGGACGATCAAGCAGACCTCCAACGACGACCTGCTGCTCCTTGACGGGTTGCGCCGCCGTGCCGCCCTCAGGGCAGCAAGTACCAGCAAGACCTGCGACGCTACCACAGCCGCCACATACGTCCACGCACTCTCGAGACAGGCGACCTCGTCCTCAGGAGAATCCTCTCCAGGGAAGGTCTCCACAAGCTCTCGCCCATGTGGGAAGGCCCCTACAGGGTCACACATCGCCAGGCCCGGCGCGGTACGCCTCGAAACGGAGGACGGCATCCCGGTCAAGAATCCATGGAACATCGCGCATCTACGCAAGTTCTACCCGTGATCATAGTCACGCCAGACATTTTTTGTCTCTAGAGGGAAGCACACAACTTCACCTCCAAGCTTCACAAAAGCTTCTCCTCCCGAGGGCCAGCCCCTCTGAGCTCTCCTGATAACGTGCCGCCGCAGGCCGTGAAGAGTCTCAGCCACTGAATGTGGTCCCCATGCCTCGACATGGAAAACTTTATCTTGGTACACCAAGTGTAATGAACCAATTCGTTTCTCAATGAAACATTGCGCTGAGGCGCCGCTGTGTAATATTTTGGTGGTGAGTTTTACTTTTCATCATCTTAGTTCATTTCGCGCTCATATTTTCCCCATGCGCACCTCGCGAGCGGGGGCTGAGTACGGTGACTGTGCCTCGAAGCACCCCAACAGCACCGCAAAATCCAAAGGATCCGAGCTCTAACACGTGAGCACGCTCTCACGCCTGTTACCTCCACAAGAGCTCTGGCCTATGGGCTTGCTCCCAAACACGCCACCTCACCAAAGGACCTTGGTGCTTACTCTCCTCGCGAGATACTCATGAGGAAGCCTATAAGCGCGCATGAGTTTTTACTACCATGTACTTGCTTTGGGTTTGCCTCTCTAACCAATACAGGGAACAAGAGTCCCCCCAAGCTCGTGAAGCCACGCTCCGACCTCAAGAGGAAGCGCACCATCAGGGAAACCAACGCCCTCTACGAGACCAAAGTCTCGCAAAGCTAAGTCCAGCGCTCGCCTCAGGAGTTTTTTCCTCCCTCTCACGAGCATTGTCGTCCCTCGAGCGGGTTTTTTCTCCCTCACACTCCATGGACTGCTTGTGCGTCAAAGGGGGGCCCTCGAGCACCGCGACTCGAGAGCCCTTACCTCTCCAAGCCTTAAACACCCCCCGGCCTTGCCGAGTCAAGCTCCGGCATACCGCAGCGGCGGAGTCATAGCGCAAAGAGATGGGTCCTGACGACGTAGAGCGAAAAAAGACATGGAACAGGGATAAAAGGCCCATCGAGGGACATACACATAGTAGCGCACGATTAAAGTGTCTTACAAACCAGAATGGATTAAAACAAGTCTTAAAACAAAGATAATTGCGCCTCAAGCGCGTCTTGTTGCAGGAGCGGCCTAGGCAGGGGCATCGCCGTCACCATCCTCCTCAGCCTCCTCTTCAGCTTCTTCTTCAGCGCCTTCCTCCTCCTCAGCGGCCTGCTCCGTCTCGACCCTCTTGAAGCGGTCGACGTAATCGTTGACCTCCTCCCGAACCAAGTTGGAGAGGTCCTGAGCTTGGTCCGCCTCGACAGGCTCGGTCACGACTCGAAGTCGAAGCTGGGGTGAAGACGCTGGAGGTTGGCGAAGACGCGATCGATCGCCACCGTCAAGAGCTTGCGGCACTCTTCATCGACAACGTCGCCCATCTCCGCCACAGGGCCCTCGAGCGCGGAGAAGAGCTGGTCGAAGTAGGCGAGATACGCGGCAGCATCGGCATTCCCATGGACGGGAACCGCAGGGGCGTCCACTCCCAGGTTCGCCGCAAGGGTGTTCCCCCGAGCCACCAAGGACTTGAACATGCGCTCCCGCTGCTGCGTCAAGACCTGTGCCGCCTGCACGTGGTGCTCAGCCTCCTCAGCACGCTCCACGGCAGGGCCCACCTGCGGTCAGCTCCTTCATATCAGCCATCAAGGAAGCAAGGTTCTGCTCCGCGCGCGTCCGGGCCTCCGCAGCAGCCTGGAGGCGGGAGTCAAATCGCTTCTTCTGGGCCTCAAGATCCCTGATGCGAGCCTCAAGCTCGTTGCGTCTCTTCGTGAAGCGATCCTCTTGCTTCTTGGCCTTCTCCGCGAACTCTTTCCTGCAGTTGTCACGGAAGAGCTTCTCCTTGGTCGCAGACTCCTCCGCCATCTTCTCCTCCTTTTTGCGAAGGTTCTCATTGGTCTGCGCGAGGCGCTTCTGGTAGAACTCCTCGTCTTGGGTAACCTTGTTCTCGCGGGCTTCCAGGTGCTCCCGCTGCGCGGATTGATCCTTCTCGATCTGTTCAACTGTTCCTCGCGCTTGCGCGCCTCGGCCTCGCGGGCGTCAAGCTCAACTCCGCGCTGCACGATCAGGTCTTCGCGGATGCGCAGGTTCTCACGGAATTTCTCCAAGCTCTGCCGCACGTTCTCCGACTCGGCAACGATCCCCGCCTCAGGTCCAGAAGCTCTTTGTGCTTAGTGGAGACCGCCGCTCACGCGCCGCCAGCTCCTGGTGTTTGGCCTCGGTCTCCGCCTCAGAGCCTCGCGCCTGGCACCCAGGTCCGCAAGGGTCTCCTCAACCTCACGAACCACGCTGATGCGGATCTCCTCGGCGGAGCGCAGCGCTGCCTCGCGTTGCGCCTGGGCAGCCTCGTTCTTCTGGCGGCAGCGCTCCACGGTCTCCTGAAGACAAGCCCAGCCCCGCGCAAGCTCGGCGTCCTCCTCCGCCCTGGAGCGATCCTCCTCAGCGAGCTGGGCCTCAAGCCCGTCGAGCATTTCCCTCGCCGAGCGAAGGACAGCCCCACGGCGAGCTGCAACTGGGCGCGCCCCCGCAGGACTAAGGCCCATGGCTCACCGGAGGGCCTGGAAACGCCGGCGCCTGCCGAGGATCCCGAGCGTCGCGCCTTGGGCTCTGAGTGCCTCGAGGCGCGCCTGGGGGCTCTGGTGCGAGCCTCCCTCTTCGTCCACGCAAGGGGCCTTCTGGGGGCTCTGATGAGAACCCCCCTCGCCTCCCGCGCTGGAGGCCTTCTGGGCTCGAGGCGCCCTCACCATCAACCCCACCATTTTTCTGCCCCTGGGGAGCACTCTCCTCTCCCCCAGGGGCAGGGTTGGCCTTCTCAGCTGAGGCCGCCCCCACAGCGGCCTCAGAGTCCACCGTGGGCTCTCCAAGGCTCGTGCTCGGTGGGGGCGATGACGCGGCGGCCTCCTCCATCTCGACGTCAGCGCGCACTTCCGCGAACGCCTCTATCTCCGCCGCACGCTCATTCGCCGGCGGCGTGGACCTCGCCGCATCCGCCTCCGGCGCCCCCTCCTGCCGCACAGGAGAGACGTCAGGCCGCATAGGCGGTGGCATCGTCACCTCTGCCTCCTCCTCCTTCTCCTCGTGGCGCTCCTCTGCCTCAGGAGGCGGCGCCGCAGCCTCGGGAGAAGAAACAGTGCCCTCGGGAGGCACCTCGTCGGCTGCACGCGCTGCAGACGCCGCTGCAGCGCTGGGGATCTCTCCAAGCCTCCACCGTTTTGGCACCTCGGGGCCCTGGAGAGGTAAAGGCTCAAAAAATCCTCGAGGAGTCTACACAAGAATGACATCAAACAGAAAAGGGAGTCAGTCCTTACCCAGATGTCTTGGCGCGGGAGTCAACCCACACCGTGTTCGACGACCGCCACGGCCTCGACGGCGCGGCACCGGCGCCGGACCCCTCGGAGCAGTCTCGGCTTTCCTCTTGAGAGGAGTGCCCGCTGGATTCCTGGCGGTCCTGTCATGAATAGCCTTGGAGCGGGGCTCGCAGTGGCCCGATGAAGCACCATCATCATCGCTCTCCTCTTTTCCCTCAACACGCTGCGAGGGAGCGACCACGAACTGGTCGCGCTGCCTGAGGAGATCCCGTGGATCTCAACTTCAGGCGCCGCACTCTTCGAGGTGCTCGAGTTCTCCGCCGAAGAAGCAGGGCCTCCCGAGGCGCCGGTTGCGCCTGCGTCAGATTCCGCGGGCGTTTCCGTCGTCTCCTCGTCGCCCTCAGCTGGCGCCCCCTGCCCGCAGACTCTGGATCCTCGCGAGGCCCGACATGCCCCTCAGGCACCAGGCCCCACTGGTCGAACTTCGGCATCGTCTGCACGAGCGAGACGCGACGCCCGAGATCGATCCTGTGGAGCGGAACAGCCTTGTCGTGGGCTTGGGGATGTCTGGAGACGTGAAGAGGGTCTCCATGATGGTGTGCACCTCCTCCTGCGTGAAGAGGGTTGCGCTCAGGCGCATCTTGTCCCTCTGGTTGGAGTACAGCCACATCGCGTCCGCATGCCTCTGGAGCGGAGCAATGCGACGCCTCACGAAGTCCTTGGCAACCATCTGCCCAGTGAGGCCTGCCTCGCGGAGGTCCCTCAAGCGCCTTACCACGGGGCCAAGTGTAGCGCCCTTGAGCGCCTTGGAAGACCAGCTCGCCCTCTTCGTCGGAGGCGCTTCAGGCAGTTCGAAGAAGGCGCTCTGGCTCCCGAACTTCATGAGGAACCAGCGCTTGCGGAAGTCCTCCACCTTCTTCGTCACGCTGGTCACAATGTTCTCGCCGTTCCGCGCGATGGGGATATAGATGCCCTTCATGCCATCGGTGATGCGGAAGGACACGCACCCCGACCGCTCCTTGTTCGCCGTGAACCGGAGCGCGTAGAAGCTGCGGAAGAGGTCCACCGAGGGCGGAATGCTGATGTATGCCTCGCAGAGATAGGCGAAGATGGCGAGGACAAGGATGGAGTTGGGATGGAGATGAAGAACCTGGATCTGGTAGCGCTCCAGAACCGCCAGAAGAAGTCGGAGAAAGGAGGCACGAGCCCGGCGAATAGGGTGTGCATGAAGATGGGGTAGAAGCAGCCAAAGGAGTTGCCACCGTCTTAAGCACCGTGGCGCCGTGCTCGTTGGTCGCCGAGGCCGCCATGTGACACACCTTGTCCAGCTGCGCTTCCTTCTCGAAGCGGAAGCCGGTCAGAGCCGGCTCGAAGTCTCCGTCCTGCTGCATCGCAGCAGGCTCGCCGCCCTGCACCACTGCCTTGCCCTTCGTGGCCGCGGTGGCTTTCTTGGGCGCCATTGCAGCAAGATTGCGAAGGAAGAGCGCCGGGAACATGAAAGCGCAGAAGTCAAGAGCAAGGAGACGGGCGCGCAAATGATGCAGTAACTGCTGCCTGAACCGGCGCTGCAGGCTTTATATCCCTCAGAGCAGTTACCGAGACGTGGTGGGTCCCCACACTATGCCCATCATCTCCGAAGAGAACGTGTCGTCGCGGCGTAACTGCCCTACACGTGTCTCGGGCCGGCCGGACACTTTGGGCCCATGACGATTCGCCTGCGTCCACTGGACTACATCGTGCCCATCATGGGCCCGGGGGCTACTGTCGGCCCAGTGAGAACCAGGGTGTGCTGGGCCTGTCCTCCACGGCCCTCGACACTCGATGGCCAAATTTCGCTAAGGACCAAGCCTACGGCTTGGAGAGACTCGCGAGGCAATTCGCCTCGCGAGGGCTTTAGAGGCAGCAGAGGCCTATGGAGGCCCTCTTCACTGCTGCCCCCTCTTCAAGGTGATCTCCCCTGGAGAGAGGTCAACGCCAAATCCTCCACAGGGCACCCTAGCCCTCGTGGGGATTGCTTCGCTGCAAAGCAACCTCTGCAGAGCGCACATGGGCTCTGCAGCGGCCGCAGAGTGACGCGCGCCTCTGCGCGCGGTGACGTCGACGCCGCAGTTGCCATTCTGGTGATTAAAGGAGTTAACAAAGCTGCGCCATCCGCACCGGACTACAAGGATTTCCTCTTTGGTGATAAGGGGACCGGCCGGCGCTACGCTCCACGGCCAACGTCACCGTGGGCACCCCCACGTTCCTCTGCAGCCCCAGCTGGCCGTCCTGCATGAACGGTGGTTTCTCTGCCACAGGCACCAGCTTTACGCCCATGGACCGCGTCCATGGACAGCTGGGCTGCGGTGCACCGTGCTCCCCTTCTGTCGCCATGTGATAGCCCTTCCGCTGCGAAAGCGCAGGGAAGAGGCCCGGGGCGCCTATAAAAGGAGGAGGTGCACCACCGTAGCAAGGATCGGATTCTCATTCTAGCTTAGCCACTTAGGCGCAAGGAAGAAGAAGACCACAGTTCCCTTTCCTTGTGTACACCACTGCCAAAAGAGAGCCCTCGGCAAGCTCATTGTACTGTAACCTCCATAAGCAGTGCAATACAGACAAGCAGGAGTAGCGGTGTTACCTCCACACGAGGGCCGTGAACCTGGGTACGGGCTGGTGTTCATCTCTGTCGTGATGTCCCTCCTCATGCTCGACGAGCACCGTCGCCGTGCAGGTTGAGGGTTGTTTGACCAACGTGTTTAGCCCCTTACACGAACTCTCTTCGTGAGCTTGACCATCCCTGTTTCGTGGGAGTCATTCTGCGACAGTTATATACACCTGTCGTTGTCCGGAACCTGAGGCCCCAAAGTGACAATAATTGGGACAACCGGGGGGATGGCTGTGACTTGAGGATCACGTATGTTCACAGAGTGTTAATGCTTTGCTCCGGTACTTTATTAAAAGGAGTACCTTAATTGCTAGTAGTTTCCCTAGAGGCCCCGCTGCAAACGGGCTGGCATGACAGAAGATGTTGTGCAAGTTTCTCATTGCGAGCACGTATGACTAAATACGGAACACATGCCTATGTTTGACTAGTACTTGGATGCTTTATTATTATCTACCTGCAAATGCCCTGTGTTATGACTATTACATGAGCTATCTTATCCATGCAACGCCTGTACATCCGTCCCTATGCCTATTGTATTTTAATCCTGCTGTTTACCGAAATCACTACTACTGTCTCCGTTACACTGTTGCTACTGTTACTTCAACACTGCTGCTGTTATATCACTGTTACTACTGATAAATTATGTCGAGCAAGTTTACTTTCAGGTGCAGCTGAACTGACAATTCATCTGTTAAGGCTTATATTTATTCTTTTGCTTCCCTTGTGTCGAATCAATAAATTTGGGTTTTACTTCCCTCGAAAACTGTTGCGATCCCCTATACTTATGGGTCATCAACTCCCCAACAAAATGGTGTCGCCGAAAGGAAGAACCGCACTCTTATTGATATGGCAAGAACTATGTTGGCCGAATTTCATTCCCCATACAACTTTTGGGCCGAAGCCATCAACACCGCTTGCCACTACTCAAACCGGCTCTTCTTTCGTCCTCTCATGGAAAAGACACCATATGAACTCCTTATCGGTAAAAAGCCAAGTGTCTCTTACTTTCGTGTATTTGGTTGCAAATGCCATGTTTACATTAAAGGTTGCCCAATTGCTAAATTTGAATCTAGATCTTTTGATGGTATTCTTGTTGGATATGCAGCAAACTCTCATACTTATGGGGTCTACAACATATCCACCGGATGTGTTGAAGAATCTATGAATGTGGAGTTTGACGAGGATAATGGCTCCCAAGCGGGGCATATTGATCATGATGATGTAGGTGATGATGCTCCATCTCAAGCCATAAGAACTATGGGGATTGGAGAACTTATTCCTATTGAAGAACCTATTGTTGATACTCAAGAAGGAGGAACAAGTTCTACTCAAGTTTAGCCATCCACCTCAACAATTGATCAAAAAACTATCCAAGAACAAGAACATGATCTTCATCCACATGATCAAGAAAATGGTCTAGAACCCAACTCTAGTGGTGAACAAGACCATCATGAACCCACAACTCCAAGAACTCCACTTAGGGTTGACCATGAACAAGATGAAGGCAATGATGAAGATATACGTGTTGGTGAAACAATTGGTCAAGCCATGGAACGCCGGGTCATCCGGCGTGCATCAAAATTGGATTATCAACAACACTTCAAAGAAAATATCCTTGGGAGTATCCGTAGGGGTGTGTCCACACGCAATCAATTATCTAACTTTTGTGGTCATGTCTCTTGTTTATCTAGCTTAGAACCTCTTAAGGTATATGATGCTCTTGAAGATATGGATTGGATTACGGCTATGCATGAAGAGTTGAACAACTTCGAGCGCAACAAAGTGTGGTCATTAGTTGAAAGACCCAAAGACACATGCCATAATGTCATTGGAACCAAGTGGATATTTAAGAACAAGCAACACTCACATGGTCAAGTCATCCGCAACAAAGCAAGATTGGTTGCACAAGGCTACACCCAAATCGAAGGAGTCGACTACGGTGAAACAAATGCCCCCGTTGCTAGACTTGAATCCATTCGTTACTAATTGCTTATGCATCTACTCATAAATTGTTTTATATCAAATGGATGTTAAAAGTGTTTTCTTAAATGGTCCACTAAATGAATTGGTGTATGTCAAACAACCTCCGGGTTTTGAAGACCCTAAATTTCCTAACCACGTCTACTTACTACATAAGGCTCTTTATGGGCTCAAGCAAGCTCCATGTGCTTGGTATGATCATCTCAAGGAGTTCTTAGTAGACCGTGGCTTTGAAATTGGGGTAATAGATCCCACCCTTTTCACAAAAAAGGATAAATGGAGAGTTTTTTGTATGCTAAATATAAGTTGATGATATTATCTTTGGTTCTACTAACCGTGATTTTAGTGATCAATTATCTAAGCTAATGACCAAGGAATTTAAGATGTCCATGATGGGAAAATTGAATTATTTTCTTGGCTTTGAAATCCACCAATTTCGAGAAGGAACATTCTTATGTCAAGCCAAGTATATTAAGGACATGCTCAAGAAATTTGACATGAACAATGCCAAGCCATATAAGTTTCCCATGGACTCCAAGGCGGATTTTCACTTAGATCCGGATGGTAAGGAAGTTGATCAAAAGCTTTATCGTTCTATGATTGGATCTTTGATTTACCTTTGTGCATCTAGACCGGATATTATGTTTAGTGTGGGTATGTGTGCAAGATTCCAATCAAGTCCTAGGGAAAGTCATGAAACCGCGGTTAAAAGGATTCTAAGATACTTGATGGATACTCCTAACTATGGTCTTTGGTACCCCCATGGGACAAGTTTTGATCTTGTAGGTTATTCGGATGCGGATTGGGCGGGTTGCAAAATGGATAGAAAATCAACTTCGGGTACTTGCCAATTCCTTGGTAGGTCTCTTGTGAGTTGGTCTTCCAAGAAGCAAAATTGTGTGGCCTCGTCCTCCACCGAAGCCGAATACATTGCCGCCGGAAGTTGTTGTGCACAATTATTATGGATGAGGCAAACTTTAAAGGATTATGGTGTCATTTGTGACAAAGTGCCTCTTTTATGTGACAATGAAAGTGCCATCAAAATTGCTCACAATCCGGTTCTTCATGGGAAGACCAAGCATATTGAGATCCGGTATCATTTTATTCGAGATCATGTTGAGAAGGGTGATATTGCAATCAATTATGTCAACACCAAGCATCAACTCGCCGATATGTTCACAAAGCCTCTTGCTGAAGCAAGATTCAAGGAGTTGAGATGAGAACTTAATGTGGTGGACATAAGCAATTGGATTTAGTGGACTTCTTGCATACCTACCCATATTAGACGATATTCATTTGGTTTGGATGTAGGCATGGACATAGGGGGAGTGCGGTCCTAATCCATTGGACTATCCCTCCCCCCATTATGCCGATAGTAAGAACTCATTTTGTCTCTATATTTTCATTTCATGAATTGTGAGCTTAAATGATGAGTAGTGGTCGTGAACCCAAGATACATCTTCGCGGTGTCACCCCACAAACTCATACATGGTGGCCTTGGCCACCACCCTCTTCTTTATGAAGAGTTGGTTCTTTTTGGAGTTAATTGAAAATCATTTAGAGTTTTTGGTCCTTTTGTTGGTTTTATGGAAAACACACTCAACTTGGCATTTCCTTGTTTGATTCTTGCAAGCTTGAGTGTGAAGTACAATTGTCAGTTTGGCAATCTTATCCCAAGCCTATCCTACCTAAAAACATTCTATCTCTTGCACACAAGTCTTGTTTTCAAACTGAGGAGAAAGGGTTCAGCAGGCCAGAATTTCTGTGTTCCACAGAAATTCTGACTGTCGGAATATCCGATGCTGACGGGATCGGATTATCCGATGCGTCGGATTATCCGGTCCAAGTCAGACTCGGAATATCCGACTTGGCGGTTTGTCGTCTTTTTAAAGAGGAGAGGTCGGGGTGGAGGGCTCATTCGAGCACTCTGTCCATCCCCGACCTCCACTCTCCTCCAGCACCGCCGCCTGCTGTCCCCGCGCCGCCCCAGCGTCTCCGGCCGTCCCCAACTCCGGCCCTTGGCCGGATCTGGTGCTCCTCCTCCCCGGGAACCCCTCCTCCAAGCTTTTTCCTCAATGGATGAGGTAACTTCTTTTTTCTCAAACCCTAGGTGTTCTTCACCTAGTTCATTTCAAGAAGTTATATTTTTGCTGTTTCCTTTGAGGGTAGTGGTTCCCATTGGTACTTAGAACACTAGGCTAGCCTCCCCTTTTGTCGATCTACTGCTAGACCTAGGATTTGCATCAATCTGTTGCTGCTGGTTTCAGATCGGATATTCCGATTCAGAGTGAACCGGATATTGCGACTCGTCGGATTATCCGATACCTGACTGAATCGGATATTCCGAGTTGCACAGTTAGTGTTTTCAGCAACATTTTGATTTGTCCAGGACTAAGTAGATTCAACTTAGGGATGCTCTCCTATTGTACCTTGTATCATTCCTTGCTCTGTGACTTGTGTGTACTTATCCATGCTGCCTCACGAGGGGTTAACTCATCAAATCCCATGGTTGAGGACCTAGGGTTGAGATTACGGGGGAGAGAACGTGGTAGAGCTGGTAGTTTCGTCGGCTGACAAGCAAAAGCAGGATTTTACCCAGGTTCAGGCCTCCGGAGAGTAACACCCTACTTCCTGCTTGTCTGGTATTGATATGAGGCTATCTGCGAGCTACAATGGGTCCTGGCGAGATGTCGATCTCGCTAGGGCTTTGGTGGCTCGAGTATTGCGTGTCCTCCTATCGGCGGCCCTCCCAGCCTTTATATAACAGGCTGGGTCCCGGGAGTTCGCAACCGACTCAGATTACATGTAAGGAAAATCTAAACCGACTATGGCTTCGCCTAACTTGGAAGATACTCCAGCTTCTTGGGTCTTCTTTCATGGCTTCATGTAGGCTCTTGATAGTTGGGCCTAGTCGATACGTGCACCAGGTACCCTCACGGTAGGGTACTCGAAAGGTATATCCCTGTCAGTAGCCCCCGAGTACTTGTCTGACTCGAAGAATCGGGCATGGACTCATTCATCTGTGCACGTCATATATTTTGTACCTGTGTATACGATTGGAATTCATGTATGGATAGCACATTTTGTCTGGCTATGTCGATTATTCATTGACTATGGTTTTTGCTTATGATAATCAAGGGATAATAACTTAGTAGGCCCCGTACACTCGACGGATCGGGACCGGTAACTGCACATTTGGGAAAAACCTACTAGCTTTCAATCAAACTCGAGTCCCCGACTCGAATCTGGAACAAACTGGTCAGACTCGACTCAGGCCGTTGAGGTCTTACTGAATCGTTCTGCAGTATCATTTTGAGATTACCCAACGCGTCCATCGGGATTTTTCATCACGTCTGCTGACACAGAAAGTTTTAAGGATTAACACTGCTGGAGCGGTCCCTAGCCTAGCTTGACAGATCGGCGGGTCTTACCTTTGCACTTATGCATGCAATATCCGAGGTATTTTGCGGCATACGCAACTCGGGAATTTATCGTGTATGATTTTGTGTTACATGGTGCTTATCAGCTGAGTCGAGTCGTCTGTCGACTGATTCTTTGCCATTATTCTATCGGGTGCGCGACAGCGCTCCCGATGGGAGTAGCCCCCGAGATTGTGCTTTATTGCTCGCAATGGAGGATAATCTCAAATCTTTTTATCCTGTACATTTTCAGTCGAAGAATTTTTTTGATACGGTCCCGATGGGAGTAATACGTTTCAGTCGAAGAAACTATCGAGTGCCTTTATGTCTTGTGTTGCGTAATTTGCAATTTCACCCTCGAAACAACCGAGGCAGTCGAAGTACTGGCTGTGTCGTAAAGTTTGAAGGACTCGACTTTCCTATCAAGTATGAGACCTGAAGTGACGTCAGCAATGACGCATGCCTCGACTGCAATTTCTCACAAACGATGGCGTGCTTGGTATGACTGATGGGACACGACACGCTTGTGGGCCCGTTATGTAGTCCTGACCGAGGGGCGGTGTCGTTTGGACTGGATTTGACCGCTCTGGCGTGATTTTCACGGGGTGTGATGATGGTTCCTAGATTCCCGTGCGTAGTGGATGGAATAGCCGGCGACATGCCCGCCATGTGTACGGCAGGATTCCACGTGGAGCACACGTCTTGGATTGACGACTGTGATTGATTCTCCTTTGATGGTAAATATGCAGAGGGCGGAGCTGGGTGATACGTCTCCAACGTATCTATAATTTCTGCTGTTCCATGCTTATATTATACCATTTGCTACATGTTTTATATACACTTCATATCACTTTTATGCATTTTCTGGGACTAACCTATTAACAAGATGCCACAGTGCCAGTTCCCTGTTTTCTGCTGTTTTTGGTTTCAGAAAGTTACTTCTGGAAATATTCTCGGAATTGCACGAAACAAAAGGCCAAGTCCCTATTTTTCCAGCACGTACACGGAGTCCGAAGGAGAGACGAAGACTCCCGAGGTGGCCAAACCATAGGCGGCGCGGCAGTGGGCCCCACCGCGCCGCCTGGTGGTTTGGGCCCCTCGGGGGTCCGCCGACATCGCCCCTTCGCCTATTTATTCCCCGAGACGTGAAAACCCTAAAACACCGAGCCTTTCATCCAGAACATATTCGCTGCCGCCGCCGTCGTCAACCCTAACTCGGGGGGTTCTGAAGCTCTTCCCGGCACCCTGCCGGAGAGGGGAATCATCACCGGAGGGCTCTACATCGCCATGCCCGCCTCCGGAGTGATGCGTGAGTAGTTCATCCTTGGACTATGGGTCCATAGCAGTAGCTAGATGGTTGTCTTCTCCACTTGTGCCATCATGTTTAGATCTTGTGAGCTGCCTATCATGATCAAGATCATCTTATTGTAATGCTACATGTTGTGTTTGCTGGGATCTGACTTATATTGATACCTATGTGGAGCTGAATATTATATTATCATGTCTATGTCATTTGTGATCTTGCATGCTCTCCGTTACTTGTTGAAGCCTTGGCCAAGTGAATACTTGTGACTCCAAGAGGGGGTATTTATGCATGATAGTTGGGTTCAACCTCTATTTAACCTGGGATAGTGACAGCAAGTTCTAAGGTTGTAGATGTGTTGTTGCCACTAGGGGTAAAACAGCAATGCTTTATTCAAGGATGAATGTATTGTTTACATTACGCACATTACTTAATGCAATTGTCTGTTGCTTGCAACTTAATACTGGAAGGGGTACGGATGTTAACCGGAAAGTGGACTATTTAGGCATAGATGCATGCTGGATAGCGGTCTATGTACTTTGTCGTAATGCCCAAATGAATCTCATAGTAGACACCACAACTCACACATGCATGTTATATGCACTTATCAATTGTCAATTGCCCAGCTGTAATTTGTTTACCCAGCATGTTAGTTATCTTATTGGAGAGACACCACTAGTGAACTGTGGACCCCGGTCCATTCTTTTACATCTGAAATACAATCTACTGCAATCATTGTTCTCTACTGTTTTATGCAAACAAACATCATCTTCCATTCGATACGTTTAACCCTTTGTTTTCAGCAAGCCGGTGAGATTGACAACCTCACTGTTAAGTTGGGGCAAAGTAATTTGATTGTGTTGTGCAGGTTCCACGTTGGCACCGGAATCCCTGGTGTTGCGCCGCACTACACTCCTTCACCAACACCTTCGAAGCAACCTCGTTTTCCTACTGGTTCGATTAAACCTTGGTTTCATACTGAGGGAAAACTTGCTGCTGCACTCATCATACCTTCCTCTTGGGGTTCCCAACTGACGTGTGACGTACAAGCATTGTTTCTGGCTGTTGCCGGGGAGATATTCCCTCGTCAACTTAGCGCAGCAACACGTTTTCTGGCGCCGTTGCCGGGGAAAACCGAATTGCTTCTGCAAGGGGAGTCTCTCACACCCAATCTCTTTACTTTGTTATTTGTCTTGCTTAGTTTATTTTTATTTAGTCTTGTTTGCTCTCTTTATCAAAAACACAAAAAAATTAGTTACTTGTTTATTTCGGTTTTGTTTTGTCTCTTGTCACCATCATGTCTTGTTCCATGCCTGTTGCTATGTCACCTGAGGAATTGATCTTCACTTTTAAACAAGGGAGTGAGGAGAATTTTAAAGAAGCTTGGTCTAGAATTAATGATTCCTTTGGTAAAACTGATCCTAAAATGACTTTAAGTTGCTTCTCACTAGCTTCTACTTTGGTCTAGCCCTTTGTTATAGATATGCTTTAGATGCTATTGTGGGAGGAGATTTCCTTCACTGTGATGGGGACCAAGCTTTTAATGCCATAAAAAAGTTGATTGCAACTTCTAGCTCAACTAATAAATTTGATTCGGCCCTTGTTAGCATCCATGCTAGATTAAACACTCTTGAGACACATATATCTTGTTTAAAGGACGGCTATAATCAAATTCGGGAATATTTTGACTATGTTCCAACAAATTTTGAACCTTCGATGTGGGTCCCTACGGTAAAGGTTGCTATTTGTGGTGAAACCTTTTATGCTCGTTGTGATATTATGTCTGAGTTTTGCCTTATGCCTAAAAGCATTTATGAAACTTTGAATCTTTGGGGACTTGCTGAAGGAGGAGAAGGAATAACTCTTACTGATAACTCTGTTATATTTCCCGAGGGGATAGCTGAGGGTGTGTTTACAACCTTTCTTGGGAGAACGGTGTCCACTGATTATCTTGTTATTGAATGTGCAGGGACAGGACAAATTACACTTGGAAGATCTCTGCTCAAATTAATGGGAGCAACCATAGATGTGGGAAAAGGCACTCTGAATCTTACCTCCACACCAAGGTGCGGCCATGTATTCCCCAAACCAAAGAGTAAGTCTAAGGGTAAGAGAGGTAGGCACATGGCCCTTGGTATTGATGTCAATGCTCCTCCACTTTTGACACTTGATTTTCACTTTCTGCGCCTAGCTGAAAGGCGTTAAAGAAAAGCGCTTATGGGAGACAACCCATCGTTTTTATTTGCTGTTATTTTTGTTTTCTTTGAGTCAAGGAGTTTTGTTACTTCTGTAGCAACTCCTTTGTATCTTTATTTTATCGCAATGTTGTGCCAAGTAAAGTTCTATATTGAAAGTTGATGCAAGATTTGGATTTCTGCGCAGTGACAGATTTTTAGCTGTCACGGATTTGAGCTTATCTCCCTGTAGAAAATTCAAAAAATTCTGAAAAAATCACGCATATTCCTGAGATATGTACGCAACTTTCATTATTTTAGGCCAGATCCATCTGAGCAACTTAAGTGCCTCGAAAAAATTCGTCATTCCAGACTGTTCTGTTTTTGACAGATTCTGCCTTTTGTTTTGCATTCGCTCTTTTACTGTGTTTGTGTGGATTTCTTTGCTCCACAAAGCATTGGTGGCTGTAGCTAATGTCCAGAAGCTTTGGGATTGATTGTATCATTACAGAATATGAGAATTTTTGATTATTTTTGATTATGCACTAACCCTCTAATGAGAACTGTCTTGAGTTTGGTGTGAAGGAAGTTTTCAAGGATCAAGCGAGAAGGGTGATATTATGTGATCAAGAAGAGTGAAAAGCCTAAGCTTGGGGATGCCCCCGTGGTTCATCCCAACCATATTCAGAGAGACTCAAGCGTCTAAGCTTGGGGATGCCCAAGGCATCCCCTTCTTCATCAACAAACTTATCAGGTCATCTCTAGTGAAACTATATTTTAATTCTTTCACATCTTATGCGCTTTACTTGGAGCGTCTGTGTGTTTTTATTTTTTTTTTGTTTGAATAAATTCGGATCCTAGCAATCCTTGTGTGGGAGAGAGACACGCTCCGCTTTTTCATGTGAATACTCATGTTCTTCACTTATATTTGTTGAGTATTCTTAACTAGCTACTGCAGTGCTTTTAGCTCCTGTTTTTCATGCATCTCTTCGAGCTGTTAGCACTTGTTTATAAATACTCTCTTGCTGCATTATATTATCATTTGGAGAGTTTATGTTTAAATAAATTGATTGGTGTTTGTTTGGAAGAAAGAAAATGCTACATGTAGTAGTTGGTATTGGAAAAGACATATGCATTCTTGTAGATCATTGTCTTGTTTCGATTTGATGCTTTGCAATTGTTTTGAGCTCTCAAGTAGATCATGTTTAAGCTCTTGCATCATGTAGTTAAAGCCTAGTAGTGGAGAACTACCGTAGAGCTTGTTGAGACTTGGGATGCATATTTGTTCTCTCTAAGGTCTAGATATTTTCTGGTAAAATGTTTGAGCAACAAGGAAGACAGTGTAGAGTCTTATAATACTTGCAATATGTTTTTATGTGATTCTTGCTGTACCGGTTTATACTTGTGTTTGCTTCAAACAACCTTGCTAGCCTAAACTCTGTACTGAGAGGGAATGCTTCTCGTGCATCCAAAACTTGAGCCAAAACCCATGCCATTTGTGTCCACCATACCTACCTACTATGTGGTATTTCCTGCCATTCCAAGTAAATATTTCATGTGCTACCTTTAAACTATTCAAAACTTTATTACTCCTTATTTGTGTCAATGTTTTATAGCTCATGAGGAAGTATGTGGTGTTTTATCTTTCAATCTTGTCATTTACTTCTGACAGACTTTCACCAATGGACTAGTGGCATATACATCCGCTTATCCAATAATTTGCAAAAAGAGCTGGCAACGGGGTGCCCAGCCCCAATTAATTACAACTTTCATTAATAATTCTCTTCACATGTTTTGCCCTGATTTATCAGTAAGCAACTTAATTTGCAAATAGACACTCCTCCATGGTATGTGAATGTTGGAAGGCACCCGAGGATTCGGTTAGCCATGGCTTGTGTAAGCAAAAGGTTGGGAGGAGTGTCATCTATAAAGAAACTAAAATACATGTGTAAACAAAAGAGAAGAGGGATGATCTACCTTGCTGGTAGAGATAACGTCCTTCATGGGAGCCGCTCTTGAAAGTCTGGTTGACAAGGGGGTTAGAGTGCCCACTACCATTCGTTGACAACAACAAACACCTCTCAAATACTTATTTTGTGCTCTCTATATGCTTTCGAAAACTTAAAAAGCTCTAGCACATGATTTAATCCCTGCTTCCCTCTGCGAAGGGCCTATCTTTTACTTTATGTTGAGTCAGTTTACCTACTCCTTTCTATCTTAGAAGCAAACACTTGTGTCAACTTTGTGTGCATTGATTCTTACATGTTTACTTATTGCACTTGTTATATTGCTTTATGTTGACAACTATCCATGAGATATACATGTTACAAGTTGAAAGCAAATGCTGAAACTTAATCATCCTTTGTGTTGCTTCAATGCCTTTTACTTTGAATCTATTGCTTTATGAGTTACCTCTTATGCAAAACTTTTTGATGCTTGTCTTGAAAGTACTATTCATGAAAAGTTTTTGCTTATATGATTCATTGTTTACTCTTTATCTATTTGTTAGCAAACTATAGATCATTGCTTTGAGTCACTTCATTCATGACATGAGCCTTGCAATATATTGATCAAGATTGTGTGAAAGCATGTCTCCTCAGAAATTATTTGTTGTTATCGTTTTACCTACTCGAGGACGAGTAGAACTAAGCTTGGGGATGCTTGATACGTCTCCAACGTATCCATAATTTCTGCTGTTCCATGCTTATATTATACCATTTGCTACATGTTTTATATACACTTCATATCACTTTTATGCATTTTCTGGGACTAACCTATTAACAAGATGCCACAGTGCCAGTTCCCTGTTTTCTGCTGTTTTTGGTTTCAGAAAGTTACTTCTGGAAATATTCTCGGAATTGCACGAAACAAAAGGCCAAGTCCCTATTTTTCCAGCACGTACACGGAGTCCGAAGGAGAGACGAAGAGCCACGAGGTGGCCAAACCAAGGCGGCGCGGCAGTGGGCCCACCGCGCCGCCTGGTGGTTTGGGCCCCTCGGGGGTCCGCCGACATCGCCCCTTCGCCTATTTATTCCCCGAGACGTGAAAACCCTAAAACACCGAGCCTTTCATCCAGAACATATTCGCTGCCGCCGCCGTCGTCAACCCTAACTCGGGGGGTTCTGAAGCTCTTCCCGGCACCCTGCCGGAGAGGGGAATCATCACCGGAGGGCTCTACATCGCCATGCCCGCCTCCGGAGTGATGCGTGAGTAGTTCATCCTTGGACTATGGGTCCATAGCAGTAGCTAGATGGTTGTCTTCTCCACTTGTGCCATCATGTTTAGATCTTGTGAGCTGCCTATCATGATCAAGATCATCTTATTGTAATGCTACATGTTGTGTTTGCTGGGATCTGACTTATATTGATACCTATGTGGAGCTGAATATTATATTATCATGTCTATGTCATTTGTGATCTTGCATGCTCTCCGTTACTTGTTGAAGCCTTGGCCAAGTGAATACTTGTAACTCCAAGAGGGGGTATTTATGCATGATAGTTGGGTTCAACCTCTATTTAACCTGGGATAGTGACAGCAAGTTCTAAGGTTGTAGATGTGTTGTTGCCACTAGGGGTAAAACAGCAATGCTTTATTCAAGGATGAATGTATTGTTTACATTACGCACATTACTTAATGCAATTGTCTGTTGCTTGCAACTTAATACTGGAAGGGGTACGGATGTTAACCGGAAAGTGGACTATTTAGGCATAGATGCATGCTGGATAGCGGTCTATGTACTTTGTCGTAATGCCCAAATGAATCTCATAGTAGACACCACAACTCACACATGCATGTTATATGCACTTATCAATTGTCAATTGCCCAGCTGTAATTTGTTTACCCAGCATGTTAGTTATCTTATTGGAGAGACACCACTAGTGAACTGTGGACCCCGGTCCATTCTTTTACATCTGAAATACAATCTACTGCAATCATTGTTCTCTACTGTTTTATGCAAACAAACATCATTTCCATTCGATACGTTTAACCCTTTGTTTTCAGCAAGCCGGTGAGATTGACAACCTCACTGTTAAGTTGGGGCAAAGTAATTTGATTGTGTTGTGCAGGTTCCACGTTGGCACCGGAATCCCTGGTGTTGCGCCGCACTACACTCCTTCACCAACACCTTCGAAGCAACCTCGTTTTCCTACTGGTTCGATTAAACCTTGGTTTCATACTGAGGGAAAACTTGCTGCTGCACTCATCATACCTTCCTCTTGGGGTTCCCAACTGACGTGTGACGTACAAGCATTGTTTCTGGTGCTGTTGCCGGGGAGATATTCCCTCGTCAACTTAGCGCTAGCACTGGGTAAGTTTTACTTGCCATTTCCTCTCCCGCTCTCCTTCTTCTTCCTCTCGCATCACCATAGCCTGACATCCAAGCTTTTGCCAAACCACCGCTACGATGACGAAGCCTGCCACTCGGAAGGGCAGGAGCGCTGCGAATGCCTCGGCGGACAGCGCCGCTGGCGGGCCGCCGCCAGCGGTTTGAAGAGGGAGAAGGGCGCCTAGACCAAATCTACGGGAGTGCTTTTTTGCCTAGTTTGCTGATGAAGCGGCTGAGCGTCGCCACACGACCTGCCAATTTTTATACGTCATGAAGCTTTGAAGGCCTTTGCTTTGTCAAGATGGCCTGTATTTTCTCCGGGTCCGCCTCGATTCCACGAGCTGAGACTAGATAACCCAAGAGCTGCCCGGCTGGTACGCCGAACGTGCACTTCTTAGGATTGAGCTTGATGTGGAAGTGTTTGAGTTTGGCGAACGTCTCTCGCAGGTCGTCGAGTAGTGTGTTTTCTTCCCTTGTTGTGATGACAATGTCGTCCACATATACTTGGACGTTTCTTCCGATCTGCTTTTTGAGGCAATCTTGCATCATGCGCTGGTATGTCGCACCTGCGTTTTTTAGCCCAAAGGGCATGGTTGTGTAGCAGTAGACCCCGAGTGGGGTTATGAACGCCATTTTCTCTTCATCTTCTTCCTTCATCCTTATCTGGTGGTAACCTGATTAAGCGTCCAGGAAGATAGGCGTGCGCATCCGGCGGTGGAGTCGACGATCTGATCGATTCGAGGCAGCAAGAAGTGATCCTTTGGACAGCATTTGTTGAGGCTGTGAAGTCCACGCACATCCGAAGGATATCTGTATGCTTCTTTTCTACAAGTACGGGGTTAGCCACCCATTGTGATTTCTTGATTTCTCGGATGAACCCTGCCGCGAGTAGTCTATCAACTTCAGACTCGATGGCGGCTCTTTTTGGGCCAGAAACGCGGCGCATTGTTTGTTTTACTGGCTTGGCATCTGGAAACAGTTGGAGAGAGTGCTCGGCGAATTCCCTGGGGATACCTGGCATGTCGGCTGGACACCACGCAAATATCTCCCAGTTCTCACGGAGGAATTCGACGAGTGCGCTTTCCTATGCGATAGGCAGACTCGATGATACATTGACTGTCTTGGACGGATCGGTCGGGTGCACCTGATGTGACCTTGTGTCATTTGTTGCGTTGAACGCTCTGTCGACTGCCAATTTTTTGTGTTCCTGCATGAGTGTGCGGTCGTTGGAAATCGACAGATCGGCGAGTGCTTCTTCCATACCGAACGTCTCAGAGATTTTGCTAAACTCGCGGTCGCAAGAATCGGACCTTTGAAAGTTTCCAGTGACAGTGATGACTCCTTTTGGCCCTGGCATCTTTAGCTTGAGGTAGGCATAATGTGGGACTGCCATGAATCGAGCGAACGTTGGGCGTCCAAGTATGGCGTGGTATTGTGACTTCCAGTCGATGACCTCGAACTCAATCGATTCCGTCCTGAAGTGACTTGGGTCCCCGAACGTGACGTCGAGTTGTATTGTGCCTTCTGGGCTGACTGCTTTGCCTGGGACGATACCGTGGAAGGTATTTGTGGACTTCGGTAGATTTTCGACTGACCTGTTCATTCTGCGGAGTGTGTCTGCAAAGATGATGTTGATGCCGCTGCCTCCATCCATGAAGACTTTGGTCATGGCGTATCCTCCAATTTGCGCGTCGAGTACCAGAGCTGTGTGCCCTGGTCGAACTACAGCTGGGGGGTGGTCCTCCCGACTGAAGTTTATGGCAGTTTCGGATCCCTTCAAAAATTCAGGAACAACAGGAGGTGCCATGACAGCCATGTTCACCTGTCGAGTGCGTAGTTTTTGCTGCCTATTGGAGGGCGACCCTTCTGTATCATGTATATTTGCCCCTGAGGCTGAGGGTACCGATCCTCCTCTACCCGAGGTACGGGGTGTATGGCGCCCACAACATGTCCGCCTGCGGCAGGCTGTGGTGGTGGTGGTGGTGCCATCAGGGCAGGTACAGTGTTTGGCTGAGGTGCAGTTGCGGCGGGTGCCTTTCTGAGATTCATGTATTCAGATGCCAATTTGTCGAATTCTCTACAATTCTTCAACGAGTGATTGGAGCGCAATTTTCCGTCCTCCCCTTTGTACAGGTGGAATCTGCAATAGTCATCCATCTTGTCATCGAATGAGCGCTCGTTTTGTGCATCAGAACGCGGCTTTCGCCACTCTTGCTTCTTGTAGCTGTTACTTCGTTGCTCACGGTCTCGACTATCCCGGCGATCATCTGGCCTCCGGTCGCTTCTGTCTTGGTCGTCACGGGGTTGTGTGAACCCAGCCGCCATGAACTCGGATCTATCGTCGTCGTAATGACGTTTGGAACGCTTGCGCCTCCGATCATCTCTGTATGTGTCCCTGCGGCTTCGGCTGCCGCTGTCATGGTTGTCGCGTGGTGAGGAGGCGTGGGTTGCTCGCACCGAGTCTTCTCCATCTGCCCACTCAGTCGCGATTTTTATGAGGTTAGCCATGGAGGTTGGCTTTTCTCGACCAAGCGCTTCTTTGAAATCTCGCCTGGCGAGACCCATGATGAAGGCGTCCATGGCCCTATCTTCCATATTGCGCCGACTGAGTTGCGTATGGTGGTCCATCGCCGTATGTATGATCTCAATGTTTCGTCTGATCGCTGAGTGCAGGCTCTCAGTTCTTCGAATGTTTTCGGTCGCTCGCACAGAGGTTCGAAGTTCTTGATGAAGTCTCTGCGGAAGTGATCCCACGAGTCGTATGACGACGGAGGTAGCGCCTTGAGCCAGTCGCGGGCTGTACCTTCGAGCATGAGTCGTATGTATTGCATTGCCGTAGTATTCGTGCCTCGTTGGCATGAGACGGCGAGTCTGTAGTCTTCTAGCCATCCTGAAGGTTCCTGTCGACCTGTGTACTTGGGTTGTTCAGATGTTAGCTTGAACCCTTTGGGCATCCTTGTCTCACGGATGCGGCGAGTGAAACACAAGGCTCCGCATGGCTCGGGCTCCCGGTCGGAATATGAGTCGCTACTTGAAGACCTTCGAGATCTGCTTCTGCTGGACCTGTGTCGGCGTGTGCCTTTCCTTGTTTCCTCCGAGTGGTGACTGCGACCGCTACGATCGTGTGCTGCCTGTCGCGAGCTGACTATGTTGCGATCTCGACTCCCTCCTGGAGTTTTTGCATCCGGATGTATGGCCTTCACCGCTAAGGCCAGTGATTTGAGCTGTTGGCGATGCAGGGTTGCGTTGGGATCATCTGCCGGAGGCTGTATTGCTTTGAGGTAAGCACCACAGAGAAAAGAGCACCTGCAGCTGTTTTGGGTACTGGAATTCCTTCGTCGTCGTGTGTCATGAATGACAAGCCTAGGTTGCGAGTAATTGCCTCCCTTTCATCTTCCGGGAGGCGTGCCAGCCTCGATCTGCCTCTTGGGCTCGCCCGCCCTGTGGAGCTAAGTGATAGTTGTCTTCTTCGTGCGCTCGAGATGCTGGCTTGCCTTTTGCGCTCCTCGGTGTTGCTCTGATGCTTTGCAGGCGAAGTGATTCCTGCCAGTTGAAGTACTGGAAGGTCAATGTCTCTTCTGGAGTTGCGTCTGCTGGCATCATTGTGCACTCCTTAATGACTTTGTTTGCTTTTGCTGCCATCTCAGTAGTAATTGTCAGAGTTGTGACCCCATCCGGCATAGTTACAGTGCATGGGAATTCTGTAGGCCTGCGGGAGTCTGCGGCTTCAGATGATTCTCCATTGATGGCAACGTAAACCTGATGAGGGATGACCCGCGGTACGTGCATGTGCTGCCAATTCCTGTCATGGACTTGACGTCTTCATCAAGGCTCATGTTGTAGTCGGTATGCCCGTCGAGTGGTCCGTCTGGACGGATCTCGTTGTCGATGTGTTCATCTTCTATGCTCATCTCGGTGTCAGCAAAACCGTTGTGGACCTCGGAGTCGAGTTTGTTGTTGGTACAGATCTCAGAGTCGACGTTGTTGTCGTTATGAATTTTGGGTTCGCCGAAGTCGTCGAGGGAGATCCCGCAGTCGAGGGTGTCATCGAGTGGAAAATCCAGCTCGAGATCATTTTTGCGGTACGCTGATTCAGCTTCCTCACCTTGTAGTTCTTTTGCCATGTACAAATAGATCTCTCGAGTCGACATGGTTGTTGCAGATGAGCAGGCTTCAAGAACCGACAACGGGACGGACGCAGTCGATGGAGCCTCGGGTGCGGCGGTCGCGAGTTGTCGTGGATCTGTCAAGTCCTGCGTACCAAACTTGTTTACGAAAAAATTGAATGCTCCAACAGTTAAATCCAAACCTGACTCGAGACTATCGAACGTCTCTCGGACTTCTGTCGAGTGCGGATCAAATGTGCCTTTTGATGGTGAAGTTGGCGGACTGCCAATTTTCGAGCGAGTCAGCGAGTTGCCGTATGTCGACTGAGTCGGCGAGTTGCCGTTCGTAGAGTCGATCGGCGAGTCGCCGTTTTCCGATGGAACCGGTGAAACCGTGAGTCCAGCACTATTCATTCCCACAGACGGCGCCAATTGACGAGGGGTTAACTCATCAAATCCCATGGTTAAGGACCTAGGGTTGAGATTACGGGGGAGAGAACGTGGTAGAGCTGATAGTTTCGTCGGCTGACAAGCAAAAGCAGAGATTTTACCCAAGTTCAGGCCTCCGGAGAGTAACACCCTACTTTCTGCTTGTCTGGTATTGATATGAGGGTATCTGCGAGCTACAATGGGGTCCTGGCGAGATGTCGATCTCGCTAGGGCTTTGGTGGTTCGAGTATTGCGTGTCCTCCTATCGGCGGCCCTCCCAGCCTTTATATAACAGGCTGGGTCCCAGGAGTTCGCAACCGACTCAGATTACATGTAAGGAAAATCTAAACCGACTATGGCTTCGCCTAACTTGGAAGATACTCCAGCTTCTTGGGCCTTCTTTCATGGGCTTCATGTAGGCTCTTGATAGTTGGGCCTAGTCGATACGTGCACCAGGTACCCTCACGGTAGGGTACCCGAAAGGTATATCCCTGTCACTGCCCATCTATTGCTTTATCTCACAGGTGGTTCGAGTAGTCCTCCGAAGAAGCTAGCTAGAAAAGAAAACTGCCAGCCATGAAGAAGTCTGTGAAGCAAACTGCCTCCAAACCTAAGAAGAAGGGCAAGGAAACTCGTCCCAACTACTTGACCATGAACAACGTTGACTATGCCCAAGTTCGTCAGTGCAACTGGTACAAGAATGTGCCCGTTGATGAAAATATTGAAGATCCCAACTTCTGGTGCATGGAGCAGCTCTATATATACCAGGACATCTATCTGCATTATCACCATCCTATTCGCCCGATGCAACCCTACAGACTGCGAGATATCAAGGACAAGGCCAGTTATGCTCAAGCTGCATATGTGCTTGAAGAGATGGGAATGGTTCCTCTCATGGAGAAGCAATGTCCGTACAATGTGCCACTTATTCTGCAGTTTTTCTCCACCTTGGTGATCGAGGGTGACCATCTCAAGACCATGAAATGGATGTCGGGTAACACTCAGTGCACATCCTCTTTTGCTCGGTTGGCCACTCTCCATGGCTATTCTTTCAACAACAGCCATCCTCCTAGTGGTCGCCGTATGCATTCTATTGAGAAGCCTAATAAAAATGTGTTGAAGGATATGTATGGGGCTGGTGCAGTTATTGGCCAAAAAGAGGGCCTCCTGCCCCTCTATGATCAGCTTGTGCTCATCCTTCGCTCAACTATTGCTCCTAACGGAGGTAACAATGACAATATTGTCGCTCCCCTTGCCAACCTGCTTTGCCTTGCTAAAGAGATTGTTGAGAATGAAGACCCTGACGCTGATTTTAGAGTGGATGTGATGCATTTCATTTTTCGTGAGTTGTTTGACTCTATGGTCAGTGGGCTCACTATTCCTTATGATCCTTACATTATGATGCTCATCAAGGACACTCTGAAGAACCACAACTTCACCAGGTATACTATGCAGCCCCATCCTTACAAGAAGGTCTATCAGAAAAGGAAGGAGGTCATTCCATCTGTTGCTGCTGCTCCTACCAGTGGTTCCTTCATGGGTGATGCACGTCGTGGCGCCCCCAGTCAGGCTCAGGTTCCTTCCTTTGCCCCGCAGTTCAAGAAACTAAACTGGTTCCAGCGGCACATCCTGTGTATGAATTCAGACATCCGGAGGGGATAGTATGAGACTTATCTTGGGCAGGAGAACATTCTCAAGCGGCTCCCTCGCCTTCCAGAAGACCCCCCACAGACTGCTCCTCTTTCTTATGATCAGTGGAACGAGAACTCTCAGTTTCCATGGGCTCAGCTTGACACTCATCTCCGAGAGACAGCTTCTGCAGGCCCTTCCCGGCCATCCTACACTCGTGCTCCTACTTATGAGTATGCTGAAGACGATGATGCTGAGTATGAGGACGATGATGGTGGTGATGATGATGATGATGCTGACGCTTCCTCTGAGTCGGAGTGATCTACTTGGGACGTAGCATCGCTCTTTTCCCTTTTTGGCGTTTCGATGCCAAATGGGGAGAAGTAGTTCTACTAGGTCTCCGTGTGGGATTTGCATGGGTTCGGGCACAAGCATATGCTTTTACCATTCTTATTGCGCTTGTGTCCATTTATATGTCAAACTTATTCGTGTTGTGTTTTTATGTGGAACTTATGTGTGTGAACCTTTATGCTTAAGTCATGAGACATATGGATTTCTTATATGGTTATGAGGTGTATCCTTGTGCTATGGTTTATCTCTACTCTATTGTGCACAAGGTATAGTTTTCTCTCAAAGCTCAACCTATATTGATATGTCTCTCATGAAATCTTGTATCTAGTTTCCTTACTATTTGGAGGTGCTCTCTCCCTATATGTGTTGATTTGTATACCAATGCAATTTAATTATATGCACACATTCAGGGGGAGCTTCTCATGTCTTAAGCTCGGGAAACTACGTAAGATATAATTATGCTTTCCTTGCAAATCCTAGTATTGTCATCTAACACCAAAAAGGGGGAGATTGAAAGGACATTTTTTAATCCCTTGTCTTTTGTGTGTTAGGCAACCACACTAGTGATGATTTAATATGTGAATCAAGTGATGCAGGTTTTAGGTGATTAAAACATCTTTGCATCAAATACAAAAAGTGAGTTGAAAAGAGCTTGTATTGTTGCTGAAGAAAGATAATCGGAATATCCGATTCTGGTGGGATCGGATTATCCGATCGTCAAGGGTGGCTCGAATTTTGCTAAGGACTACAAGCAACCACGTACTGAACTTTTTTGGAATATCCGATTCTGGTGGGATCGGATTATCCGATCGTCAAGGGTGGCTCGAATTATGTTAAGGACTACAAGCAACTACGTACTGAAGTTTTTCGGAATATCCGATTCTGGGGGGATCGGATTATCCGATCGTCAAGGGTGGCTCGAATTCTGCTAAGGACTAACAGCAACCAAGTACTGAAGTTTATCGGAATATCCGGTTCTGGCTGTTTCAGATTATCTGGTGGAATCGGATTATTCGATACTCATTTGAATCGGAATATCCGATTCACCTGTCTCCAACGGATAGAAATCTGGGAGGGGTATAAATAACCCTCCCCCTTCTTCAAGCTTGGTACCACGACCAGGAATAGTCTACCCACCATTGTTGAAAGCTTGAAACTGCTAGATCTCTCTCCCTACCCACTCAAACACCTTGTCCTTCTAGGACTTAGGAGAGTTGACCTAGATCTACACTTCCACCAAAACGATTTGATTTCCCCATCCATTTCTTTGAGGAACTTTTTACTCTTGGGTTCATTGGAACCCGAGACGGTCGTTGGTCGTTCTTGTGGCTTTGAAAGCCGCGGGGACTAGCCGGGAGCCTCCAATTGAGTTGTGGAGTCGTGCCCCGGCCTTGTGATTCTTGTGGCTTTGGGAGCCGTGGTAATTTGGTGAGAGCCTCCAATTCGGTTGTGGAGTGTGCCTCATCCTTGTAAAGGTTAGTTGCCGAACTCGAGGACATCATATAGTGACTCGTGGAACTCCTCGTTGGAGGATAACACGAGGGAGATACGGTGTGCCATATCAAGGCTATTCGGGGCTCACTTGTGACCCCGCACCGCTCCAACGAAGACGTAGCTTCCATTGGGAAGTGAACTTCGGGAATCATCTCCGCGTCACCGTGTGGTTATCTCTTAATCTTCCTTTACTTGTATTGCTAGCTTAACTTGTTTAGAATATCTTGCTAGCTTGTTTATTGCTCATTATATAGGATTGTTCACCTAGTTGCATATCTAGAGAACTTATATTTGAGCAATTCCCCAATTTGATTAAAAGAGAAAGAAAATTTGTAGTTGCCTATTCACCCCCCCCCCCCCTCTAGTCAACCTACTCGATCCTTTCAGGGACGCCTTATGGAAGGCAGCTATTCGCTCTCTAAAGGCGCAGCGAAGGCCGTCGAAGACCTCAAGCGCGATTGATCTGAGCACGAGAATATTTGGAGTAGCGGGCAGATATATCGGACCAGGACAATGATGAACATTGCTGCGGCGAGGAACCTAAATCAGACCATGGTTGAGAAGCAGTGCCGCCCTAGACACTAACTCATGTATTCTCTTATTCCTTTTCACCAAACTATGAATCTGAAAACGGAACGGAAAGTTTCCGACTTTTCCGCGGAAAAACGGAAACGGACTGAAAATACGGAAACGGAAACGGAAATTTACGGAACGGAAACGGAAACAGAAAATTCTGGGCGGAAACGGAAACAAATACGGTACGGCGTATTTCGGCGGAACTGCGACGGAAACGGAAATTCCGTTTCCGCAAATACGGAATTTCCGTTTTTGGTATGTTATGCTAGGTTGCTAGCCCAATCCAAGTTTAGGCCCAACAAGGATATGAAACGACCACACGTTTAGGCTCCCACGTAAAAAAAAGAACCAAGTTTAGACCGCACGTATGAGACGTAGTGTGTGCTGGCTGCCTGGCTGTCTAAAGTTATTTTTTTTACATACTATTTCTGTTCTGATTGCCATGTGTTAGGTTCCTGCCTTCATGTTCGAATCAGTGTGTAGTGCCCTACTGTAGTGTACTATGCGTTCGCTGCCTCCTTATCAAACTATGTAGCCATTTTTACTATTCTATAGTTTATCAGTCTGTAGCTCATGTGTTTGGTTAGTTGTTTGAGTTTTTCTACATGATTAAAGGGGTCTCTTTGTTCTGGCAAACATCCGCTTTCAGTTCCATGTCTGTGCCGTATTCGGTCCGTATCTGTTTCCGACAATATCTGTTTTCGTACTTGTTTTTGGGATTTCCATATTCGTTTCCGCTTTCGTAGAAAAATATGGAAACAAATGTGGCACCACTCAGTTCCGTCCGTATCCGCTCTGTTTTCATCCCTACCTCTGTCTTTATACACTGATATAGTTCTTTATCCAGTTCAATCTGCATTATTTACATACGTTGATTGTGTAAAGATGGTAAGACAACACGTATTTTTTCTTACATTCCATGATGCTATTCCAGTCTTATTGGGATGTATAATGTATTGTTCTTCCAGATTTGCTGCATACGTCGTTCATCCTATGAAGGAACTGGGCTAGCACATTAAGTTAGTAGAAGTAAGTAAATTTGCTTCAGTTGCATGTTCAAGTGAAACATATATCAGACTTATGAGCACAAGCGGATACACAACTAACGAGCTTGCGAAGTTGCAATGAGAATTGATAAAATAGATCATGTTCTACTCCCTGGACTATAACTTTAGGATGTAATCCATCATATTCCACACTCCATTAGGATGTGTACTGCATTATTCCATTCTGGAGATTTTTTTACGGGCTATTTAGTATGCCACAACTTTATTTGCTACTATCTGGTAAAAATACTACGCCACTAGATACATTGCCCTATCTTACAATGCAATTGATCTAACGATAGTATGTATCAGTGATCTTTTTCTTCTTTAATATTTTACGAAACCACGTCAAATAGTATGTACCAGCGTCATTAATCCGGCGACACCACCGTGCCGATGAGAAAATTGTACTACATAACCATATTTTTTCTCTCCCGTTGCAATGCACGGGCCCTTTTGCTAGTAACTAATAAAGTTGTACTCCATACTTTTTACAATGAGTTGATGTTCAACGGACGAACTCAACAACTCACTAAGTGTAAATTGTGCTCTATTAGATTATACATTTCGGTAGAAAATCGGATTATTCGGATTAAATCCATCGTATTATCCTATTTAATTTTCGGATAATCCATATTTTGGGCTATTTAACATACCATATCCTATACCATATCATTCGGAATCGGATATCCTTATCCGTCGGATTCATTAAAATCAGATATGAATTCTTCAAAACGGTTTCGGAATTGAATACGGTGCGGAAATTATCCTATCCGTTTACACCCCTAACTACCTTGCACCACCGAGGCACTAATATTTGAATGAATAGTGACGAGGCAAATTGCACGCGATCGCCATGGCCATGAAATTGTGATGCTACAGTCGATAACCTAGCTCCACGTTCTGTCTAGGGATGCATGATGCGCTTCCTTAGCCGCTAAGAAAATTTCCAACATGGAAACGCGTACTGAGGAAATTGACAGGACTTGTTCTAAGAAAGAAATTAAAGGCCGAGAATACTGTGTAATTAGAAATTATCATTTTTAATCTTGTGATGTTTGATTCATTGGCCGGTCTTCACTGTTGGTTTTGGTGAGGTTTAATTAGGGTTCTTCGGTAAGGATGCAGTAGGAATTTGACGAAGTTGATTTCAATAACACGAAACGAAAAAACAAATTAGAGAACTAAATTTAGGGAAACTTGGAATGAACTGCAAGAATAAAATCACCTCGTCCATGCAAACCTTTTTCGTGCAGAAGTAATCGTAAACCGAAAACATTGTTATGTAGACTTCCCCATTTAACGCGGAAGGTGAGAGGAAGAAAAGGAATAGATGCAATCTAGTGCAAGGCGGCTTCGCAAGAGCCACTATGTTTCCCCATTTAGCGCGGTTCGTTGAGAACGACCGTTTCAGACGTTTCTCGGGTATTGACGGTTTCTCAGGTATTGATTGATGGCTGATTTAAGCAGTGTCCCAGGCACATAATACAATCTATTGGAAGGATGATATGCAGACTTCCCCCAATTACTTTCTGATGTATGAACAACTTATAGTTTATTATATGTTCGAAAAAACTTGCAGTTTATTACATACGCAGGAGCTTTTGACTAAATAACATAGTAAAAGGGATATATTATCCTTTACTTCAGTGGTTCATGATCTCAGATTTGGTTATAACTTGAAGAATGCCCTATGCGTTACAACAAGAAACCTTAGTTTTATCACTGGAGATGTAAAACCTAATATTGAATGAAGTATTGTAAAAATATAATTGGAATTAAAAATGATAATCCAAATTAAATATTCAAAGACATCGATATAGTTTCTTTACCGGCATGTACAGACTACATAATGAAGACTATGGACAATAAAAAAATATACGGACAGATAAAACTGAAAATATAGATCAAATGGTTATAATTATTATCTGATGACGTGGACATATCACTACAGGAACAGAAAATTATGCCGAGCGCCCGAACACTCGGCAAACCAAGGAATACGCTCGGCAAACTGCGCTCGGCATACACCTGCTCGGCATACACCAAGGATACGCTCGGCAAACAAAAACGCTCGGCAAATAGAACTACGCCGAGCGTTTTCATAGTCCGTCGGCAAAGCTCCGCTCGGCAAACAACTCGACGGAAACGTCCGTCTAATGGCACGGTCCGTGTTTGCCGAGCGCCCCAAACGCTCGGCATATGCCCCCATGCACTCGGCAAATTTCTCCACGGCCAATCCCCAGAAGATTCCACGTGTACATGGTATGCCGAGCGTATACCACGTGTACATGGTATGCCGAGCGTATACGCTCAGCATATAGCTTACATATATGCCGAGCGTACACACTAGGCATACCATGTACACGTGGCAGCTGCTGGGGACACACAGGACACATTGTATGTCGAGCGTTTACCTTCGGCAAACAGGATTAACATGACAAAAAAAATAAAACCCTGATTATTTACTTTTTACTGACAAAAAAATAAACGAGCACATCAAACGAATTTGTTACAAAATAAGCAGCTGTTCTTTATCAGCCACATCAGAAGATCAATTGTTCTTTATCAACAATAAACGAACACAACAGTGTACATATTTCTCAGTTTAGGAACAACAAATGAAGAGACGAAAATTACAATATACTGAAGCTATCTATGGTTTTGTTATCTGCTTCCTCCCTTGGTTCTTTATCAGCCACATCAGAAGATCAATTGTTCTTTATCAACAATAAACGAACACAACAGTGTATAGATTTCTCAGTTTAGGAACAACAAATGAAGAGACGAAAATTACAATATACTGAAGTCTCTATGTTTTCTTATCTGCTTCCTCCCTTGGTGAACCAAGAACAGTGGTGTGAACTTGCGGCCAAACCAAACATAACACTTCAAAACAGAATCATTCATTTCACTTAGCAACATAGTTCAAAAACAGAGTATATATGACTACATTATATTCCTGACTAATGCACCTTTGTGAAGAACACTTAGAGGCAAAAGAATGTGGCAATCATTTCGAACACAGAAATGAACCCAATATACAATGAGCAACCAGATGCATAGCGGAAGGATACTACTAGTGAACATGTACATAGCTAGATAAAGGATCTTGATTCTCAAACTGAATAGGTACAGCGGGAAACAAATAGTGCTCATCACATAAGGAGGAGAGCATCTCACCAGGCCGCTCTGGAGCCCTTGCCAGCAGCAGCTGGAGGCCACGGCCAGCCCAGAAGAAGCACCACCACCAGAGCCCTTGCCGGCAACAGAAGCAGCTTAAGACTGCGCGGAGAGGCACTCCGAGACCACTGCCAATGTTCGATAACGTTGCATCCTTGACCTTCCGAGAAGGTAGGATGGTCACACCATCAAGTATGTCCACTATTCTTACCTATTCAAGGAAAGGGTTCATATCAGTTCATAAATAAATAAATGGAAATCCTTCGCAAAGTGTCATTATATGTGACCTAGTTTGTAGAGAAAATAAGAAACTTGAAATCCAACAAACATCTTCAGAAAGTGTTCTCATAAATGAGCTAACATGTATGACGATTCATAACTCTCGAGCCAAATGACGAATGTTATGCCCTTATTCGTAGATTAGTTTGTTCAAATGATCTCATATTGTGCACAAGCGTGCATCTTTTTCCATACGAGTTAAATTTTCTCAAGAAATGTGTAATTTCATCCGATTTTTGATTCAAGAAAAGTGCAACTCTGACCCGTTTCGAAACGAGTTGCATAAAAATGTGCAACTAGCATTAACTTCTTTTGGTTTAACGCTTTCTCTTTTGATATTTTAGCTTGTTGTTCTATTTCAAATACTATCAGTTTTCCATTATTTTAATAAAACATAAAATCTAACATACATTTTGCATTTTTCTTTGGTATAGTGCCTTAAAAATTATGAGGAGGAGCAGGAGCAGTTGGTTAAGTGAGAACGAAAACTTGTTGTTACTAGTTTGTTCCGTCTGAATCAAAATGTACATATTGACATATTGTTTAAGAAGTATGTACGTAGGTAGCTAGAAGAGCTAGCGTGCACATGCATGGTGCTGTGCTTTGCCGGTCCGGTGGCGCTACTGCTGCCTGCTGCATGCTCCTCGTGTTGACCGAGACGTAAAAAATTCTCAGGCGACTGATACATAGTCACTCCATAAACAATAAATAAAAAATAAAAAATTGATGTATGCCGAGCGTATTCCTCGTGGCGCTCGGCATACACTAAGCGCCGTCACGGACTTGCTGGACGCCGTCTATGCTGGACATGTATATGCCGAGCGTCTTATGTATGCCGAGCGTTACGCTCGGCATATAGCCTGTGTATGCCGAGCGTGAGCATTTGCCGAGCGTCGACTAGGAAAAATGCTCGGCATACGTACTATATGCCGAGCGTATTTAGTTGCCGAGAGTTTTTTTATTACGCTCGGCATAGAGGAGTATATGCCGAGCATTACGCTCGGTAATGCTCGGCATATATAAGACGCTCGGCAATTTTGCCGTTTCGTGTAGTGTATGCATGGTGCTACCACTACGGGAAATCCACAAAACGCCGACGGCCAGGACATACGCCGACGGCCAAATGTCGGGGCCGTCGGCGTAGACCCCGACTAGGCCAACCGAGATTTTTTTTCTTTTTTTAGCTACGCCGACGGCATTGCCGTCGGCCTAGAGATTTTGGCCGTCGGCGTAGATTTTTGCCGTCGGCGTATACTTTTTCAATTTTCTACATTTGATACGCCGACGGCAGCCGTCGGCGTATACTTTTTCAATTTTTTACATTTGATACGCCGACGGCACCCGTCGGCGTATACTTTTTTCTATTTTCCATTTAATATGAAATAATTCATATATTTAAATCCGTAAATCGGAATTTAACAAATTAAATGTCTAAATCGATTAGAAAAATGAGAGGAATCCAAATATGACATCCATAAAATCTTTTTCACCGTGCACATGATATTTTGTAACATATGTTTGTTGCTTGCTTAATTAAAAAGTCATTTTTTTACACTTAAAAAATAGAAAATGATATTTATAAAAATAATTTGGAATTTGTTTTTGGCAACAATGTTTGCCATACCAAGGCACCCCTATCTTTCAAATATGGACACATTATCACAAACTATGGCATGGGGATGGCCATAACTTGGTCATTTGACACGAAAGTTATACATGTCTATAGATGGTAGACCTTTTTGTGAATCATTTTTTTGAAATATTTGTCAAAACTCAAGTTTATCATTTTTCCTAGCAACTAGTACACATAAAAGGACTATATGTCTACAATGCAAATGATGATATGGATGTCATATTTGAATTCCTCTCATTTTTCTAATTGACATAGACATTTTTTTTTCAAATTTCGATTAACGGAATGAAAGATATGAATTATTCCATATTAAATGTAAAAAGGAAATAAAAGTAAAAATAATTTCATTTTTTCATTTATTAAAAATATATACTATTTTACAATCATTGTTATTTCTAAATTTAAACAATGAAAAAGTGTAACATCCTAAATCAGGGTTAACATGATTGATATGATATAAGTATCAGTAAGTTCTCATTTCTCATTTGGAAGCTAACAATGAAGGAACTCAAAGGTTAAGCGTGCTTGGGCTGGAGCAATTTGAGGATGGGTGACCGAACGGGAACTTTGACCAGCGTAAGTATTTTGACCTATGATTAAATGTGTAATTAGAGATTTAGTATGTAGCTGAGTTAGAAATTTCGAAAAGTTCAAAAAAAAATTCAAAAAAAAAAATTTGCATTCATACGCCGACGGCAATGCCGTCGGCGTATGAGGGCGTACGCCGACGGCAACGGATACGCCGACGGCAGAGTGGCTACGCCGACGGCCATACGCCGACGGTCGGCGTATGTGTACGCCGACCTCATACGCCGACGGCAACGGATACGCCGACGGCAGAGTGGCTACGCCGACGGCCATACGCCGGCGGCCGGCGTATGTGTACGCCGACGGCATACGAGCGTACGCCGACGGCTTCCGGAGCCGTCGGCGTATTGTGCGTTTCCCGTAGTGTACAGCTCTTACTAATGTTTTGCGTTATAAAAAGTATAGTTTATATTAGTCTCAACATACTACCTTGCACCAGCGAGGCACTAATATTTGAATGAATAGTGACGAGGCAAATTGCACACGATCGCCATGGCTATGAAATTGTGATGCTACACTCGATAACCTAGCTCCACGTTCTGTCTAGAGATGCATGATGCGCTTCCTTAGCCGCTAAGAAGATTTCCAACATGGAAAACGCGTACTGAGGAAATTGACAGGACTTGTTCCAAGAAAGAAATTAAAGGCCGGGAAAACCGTGTACTGAATCTTCTCATGTTTCACCCATGATTCATTGGCCGGTCTTTTTTGCACTGCTGTGGTCGTTGAATTCTCTCTTCAGAGTCTGGTCTAACTCCTCCGTGTTAATAATCGTGTTTAGTTTACAAGGCGGCTGCGCACGGCACGGGAGTTGGTTTGGCTGGTCATCTTTGACGGTAGGCGCGGTTCAGCTTTGTGCATAATATCATTCACATGATTTTCTATTTCAGTGAATGGACTCAGTGGTTTGAGCATGCATGCATGACCTACCTAGCTATATGTCTCCGGTCAATGCAGAGACATGTCTAGAGATTGCTCACTGCTCCGGACCGTTGCTTTCTCCTCAATGTTAATTACCGTTACCACGATGGATACTGTTAATTTCGAGCATAATATACAACTGATGCATCCATGCAAAAAAATAAATAAATACTATATACACTGATGCAGTTACCATCGGTTTGGTTAACAAAAAACTGGTCAGACCCATCTAGTCAACAGAAGAAAAACAATGATAATAATAAAAGAAAATCTTTCCACGAGACTGGGCTCTCCCTCTTCCCCCTTCCTTCCGCAGCAGCCAATAAACCCGCCATCAAACCACGGTCGAACTCTCCGTTGATTGTTCCCCTTTCCTTCCAGGCGCGAACCTTCCTTTCGAGTCTTGACCCATAATTTCAGATAAAACCCCCACTCTCCCCAATCTATTCCGGTCGCCGCCAAGAACCCTCCCCCGTCTCTCTGCCCCAAAGTTCGTGATTTCGTGGCTTGATTCCGGGTTTTTGCCGGTCGATCGCCGCTCGCCAGGATGCGCAATCTTCTATCGGTACGTATGATCTCTTTGCCTGTTGTGTTAATCGGTGATTCCTTGTGATGATTTTTGGTGTAAATACGAAATTATAAGAGTTCCTGCTCTGGTCTGGCGGTTGTTGTTTTCTTTAACCAACTTTGAGTTCCTGGAGGATTTGCTTGGGATTAGTCCGTGCTTGGATCCATCTTGATGAACCTGTCCCCGTCTCAGTTCTAGATGTACTGCTGGGTTATGATTGTTTTCTAGTAGTTTTTTTTTTTGGGAAGGTCAGTTTCTAGATGTTGAGATTTCAAGGCAAAGAATAAGTGTCCGCACTATTTAATTTTGTTCGCAAGTTTTGTGTAGACGTCAGTATAGTTTTCCAAGACAACATAAGTTTGGAATTAGTATCTACTCCCATCAGTTTCTAGACTTGGAGATTTTTTGGAGTATTATTTGACATTCCAAAAATCGCTTCGTTTCTGCGTTGAGGTAATACAAAACAAAAAAACCTTATGTACTTTTTTCCCCTGCTTGGCTGCAAATATGGATACAATTGAGATGCTACAGTGAGATTTGGTACAATTTTTTTAGTGTCTCCGAGTGTATGACAAATGAAAAGTAATGCCATATTCGTATTTTCCAATTCAACAGGATTCGTTTGAGCTCAGCAAAGAGGAACGGGCTCGGGGAAATGTCGATATTGAGCTAGGTTTGCAAGGCGATACGTCCAGCTCCGCGCAGCCTGGTTTCGATGGCTTCTTTGAACAGGTACCCATTTTCTCTTTTCTGTATTTTCGAGTCACTTCCTGTGTCAACATAGCCAGTAGAATTTCTCGAAGCGAGCATTCCCGAGATATGATTTTGTTCTTGTGACTTGTACTCTGTGTTATCTCGGCATTCCCGAGAAATGATTTTGTTCTTCTGAGTTGAACTCTGTGTTGTCTCGACATTCAGGTCAGGGAGATCGAGAAGGTACTTGATACATTGACAAAGCTATTAAAGGATCTTCAGGTGAGCAACAGTACGAAATAGGAGTTCTTGTTGAGTTTACTCTGTAGGAGTTCAAATACATTGACAAAGCTATTTTGATAGGGTATCTTTTGGAACATAATCTATATAATATTTTACCCTAGCATATATTTTTTTATAAAGGTATGAGTTAGCATAATCCAAACAATCTCATTCATCAGATTCTATTCTTAAAACTCCTGGAAATTAAAGATCTATTTGCTGGCTGAAACTTATAGCTAATAAAAATTATAAATTTACTCTCTGATTAGAACTTCCAACTTTTCCGCTCTCCAGATTAGTGTCCATATCGTCCTTCTCTGCCACTTCATGTCACCTTCAAACTCTAGAGGAGAATAATCGATCTGGTCATCTGGGACATCGTAGTCGCTAACTCCGCAGATTGTTGCTGAAGAACAACAATGGCGAGCCCCTCATCCTGGATCACCAATATTTTCATGTTATCACGACACGATCAAGAATTTTTTAATAATTTAGAAGAGTGCTGTAATCAAAGATACGTGTTGCCATGGAGAATGTAATAGTACAAAGAACAGAAAGGAAATTGCATCGAGAAGATTCAGTTAACATTCAGGGTAATATTCCACGAGTTCAATCTTAAGCAGCCATCGAAAACATGACCATTTGGCGATTGACGGGATATAGCGAAGTGTGGAACGTCCGAAAATAATCCGCCATTTGGCGAGAATCAGAGGATTTGTTTGCTTCCCAGATTTACATGTCCGCTTGTGTAATGTGCAAAAATAATCATTACTTTGGCATTCTCGCCAAAGGCAGATTATTTTCGAACGTTACATAAGTGGATTTCTGTACGTGAGATGGAAACTAATCCTCTGGTTCTCACCAAAGGGCGGACTATTATTGAACTTTCCACATTTTGCTGAATCCCATCAATAACCAAACGGTCTCCATGTTTTCGTTGGATGCCTAAGATTGAACTCGTGTAATATTCCATTGAATGTTAATTGAGCCTTTTTGACGCAAGTTTCTTTCTGTTCCTCATACTATTACATTCTCCATGGAATCGTATCTTTGATTCCGGCCCTCTTCGTATCACGATAATGAGAAAAATATTAGTGATCCAGGACTAGGCGCACACCATTGTTGTTCGTCAGCAACAATCTACGGAAGTTAGCCACTATGACGTCCCACACGGCTAGGTCAATTATGCTACTCTAATAGTACGAATGTGACACGAAATGCCAGAGCAGATTGATAGGGAAGGAGAGCAGAAAAGTTGTTAGTTCCAGTCAGCGAGTAAATCTATAATTCTCAGGAGCTATAAGATTAGAATCTGATCATATGTAAAAAATCTAGAATCTGATGCATGGTAGATTGCTTGGATTATGCTAACAATACCTTTTCTAAATATATATTCTACGTATAATATAGATTATGTTTCCAAAAGATCCACTATCAAAATAGCTTTGTCATTGTATCAAGAATCTATAATGCTCTTTCTTTTTCAATTTTCATTTAAAGTGTATCTGGCTTCCACTGATGTGTTTAAATAATTCTCTTTCCCCCGAATCTATTTAACTAAATGATTGTTTGAACAATTATGACCTCCGACTCAAAATTCTTGTATTTATATGTAGAACTCAAATGAGGAATCAAAAGTTGTCACTAAGGCTGCAGCTATGAAAGGTACCATATGGAAGCTTGGTTGTTCTCTTCAAACATGACAGGGCAACAATTTGTCTCAATTTCATTTTGCCGATACATTTCTTGTTTCTGAATTGCAGAGATAAAAAAGCGCATGGAGAAGGATGTCAACGAAGTGACAAAGGTTGCACGTCTCGGAAAATCAAAACTACAACAACTGCATAAAGAGGTGAGTTAATTTGCACTCTGCTTGGAATTTTTACCAGCTAATGAGTAGTACACATAGTAATCCAATAGTATTTCACTATTGTTTATAGATTTGATGTATTGTTTCTTCACTATAAATATTCACACACTCCTCATGTTCCTTTTAAAAGAATCTTGCAAACAGAGAAAAACCGGGCTTTGGCAAGGGTTCAGCTGTGGATCGATCTCGGACCTCAAAGACTAAGTATGCTCCTCTGGTTATTCTATTGCTTGTTTTATCGTCCTTTTCTCATAGTTTTCACATCATTGTCCATTTGGTAATCTTCTTGCAGTACATTGACTACGAGGTTGAGGGAACGTATATCAGAGTTTCAGGTACAAATTCATCAAGTCGTGTTAATTGAATATACAGTAGGATTGTGTCTTTAGATGAAAGGCATATAAACCGCGTTGTACCAGAAAGATGAAGATTAAACAGAAACCGCCTTTATGTACTTGTGGGCTGTCCAACTTAGTAAGCGTGAAAAGAGCTTCAAAATGACAGTTTATACTTACTATATAAAACTATACATGCCAGTTGTAAACGAGCATGTCATTTTACGATGCTAATATATTTTCAGACACTAAGAGAAGCAATCCAGACGGAGTACAGGGAAGTCGTAGAGAGGCGTGTTTTCACTGGTCTGTTGCCCTTAACTCTCACCATAGTACCAGCCCTTTTGCATTTCAGTTGAGCTGACTTATGTTGATCATTCACTCTGCAAATTTCCAATGAACAGTAACTGGCGAGCGTGCTGATGAAAAGGTGGGAATATGCACGTACCCATCATTTACTTCCAAGCCACGACCGTTAAGCGAATCCACAGATTCTATGTTACTAACATCATGCCGTTTTTTCAGACAATTGACAGGCTGATAGAAACAGGCGACAGCGAACAAATTTTCCAAAGAGCTATTCAGGAGCAAGGGCGTGGAAGGGTGCTAACTCTTTTGCCACTTTTAGTTTAGTTATAGTACCAACAACAACGCATGGTTTAACCTGAAATTCCGGCACTGGCAGGTGCTCGACACACTCCAAGAGATCCAGGAGCGGCACGACACTGTGAAAGAGATTGAGACGAAGCTCCTTGAGCTGCAGCAGGTAATGACTAAATGGATGAGCAGTCTTCCAGAACTGGAAAATTTAAGCCTGGGCATCAGTTCACCCGGTATCCGCGAAATGCAGGTTTTCCTCGACTTGTCCGTACTGGTTGAAGCGCAAGGTGAGATGGTGAACAACATCCAAGTGCAGGTACGGATGATTGGATTTTTAATTTTTTTGGCATCCTACTAGTGTCCAGGCTTCATTCAGTTTGTTCCTGACGTTCTGACCGTGCTTCTACTACTTAGGTTGAAGGTGCTGTAGAACATGTTCAAACAGGGACGAACCTCCTCCAGAAGGCGAAGATCCTTCAGAAGAACACGCGGAAATGGACCTGCATAGGGATCATCATCCTGCTGATCATCATACTCATCGTCGTCCTCTCACTGAAACCGTGGAACTGGGGGAAGTAGAAGAATACTCAGAAAGAAGCATCATGCCAAGACAATATACGAGATCTCATATGATGTTTGTTGCATAGTTTTAGTTGTGTTGTGCCATATGATGCTGGTATTTTCCAGGGTGTGAACTTTGTTCTTTTGTGCTTCTTAAACAATCCTGCAGCTTGATTACGTGACAATCTTTCCGCATTTTGTCTATATTTCTGTGTTTTGTTTGTGGTAACAAATTCTTACAGCAACGAGGTATCCTTCTATTCTCTCCATATAGAGATATGTGCTAGTACAGTATTAATCAGCGTACAAATCATGATTTACCTAGACATTGTTTTTTGAGACTATACTAGGCAAGATGGCGCGGCGACACGCCGCGCCTGTGTGGTTGTACCGGATGTCATAACGATAATGGTAGAGTTCAAAGGCGTTTCACAGCAAGACATGCACATTTAGCCATCGATACAACTCTAGAAATTCAACATTTCAGAATACTCAGAACATCAGAAATGAATTATTTGAATAGATAGATTCAGTCTTACAAATCAGTTTCATTTTCAATCGTTCATGTTCTCTCATATTTAAAACATCCTCGTCAACCTTTATTCCTTCTCTCATCTGCCAACAATCAACAGTCACATAAGGGAGGAAGAACCCACATGTCAACTCATAGGAAGCGTGAAAACTTGTATAATTCGAAAGCATGTAGATAAGAATAGCTATGCATAATGATTTGGAATTCTTTTCAACACATATGTTGACTAATTTTGCTAAAATAAGCAATGTCCACAGATAATGAAACCAGGATAAGTATGGACCCGATGAAAACTAATAAGGGGAACAATAAGACACAACCCACAGGGAAAAGTCAATGCAGAAAATGTAAAATACAGTCAACAAAACAGAATTGCGTACCTATTCTCAACGAAAGAAACAATCACTTGCAATGTAGCAGGAAACCCGGCTAACTTGTACTCATCTCCATACCTGAAAGGTTATGAATAACTTGCCTGAGTTGTGGTTTTGCTTAAGTAAATGGACCATTCCTGGTAAATTGCATCATGAATTTTCCTTGCACAAGTGATTTTACTATCTAGAGTATATTGGCTTGCCCAAAATGCTAATCTTGAAAAAAATTCCTCTTCCTCCATGAAGCCGAAGCATCATCCCGAAACATATCAACTGCACTGGTTGTGCATATCAGCACATTCCGGCACCGAGGCTCCTGAAGAACATTCAATGGATTGGGACACCTGAAATCACACAACACACACTTTAGTCTAGTTACTGGACCCTGCATAGAAACTGCTGACATGAAAAGTATTTCCATATTTTAACTAACAGAAGCAAGTTCAAACCAGGACCTCAGAATATCCACTTGAAGAGACATATATGAGCAATTTTTAGTTCCTATATTTATAGTAAAAATATCATGCAAAAACCTAAACTGTGTGTGGTACATATGTTGCCAAAATTTAACTATTGATTCTTCCAATCATTTTTTCCAGGTCAAGAAAAATCTAAGGGCCACCCATAAATGAATACTAAGTAGAACGTTGAAATTGGATGGAGCTACTTTTAACATTGAAAACATTAACCAATTGTGAACCTTCAGGAATATTTTCTACTCAGTTTACTTTTTTTATTTTTTTTGATGACTTAGAACATATTCTCATAATTTTTATGAAAATCAGAGCATAATACTTGTTTTTCTGTCACCGTGACCAAAGGACTTGCTCGCAACCACATCAATTGCATTACCTTTTCCAGCTGAGGCCCAACCACACTGGTCCTCGAACTAACTGGGATGAGAAGAATGCGCCGACATGACATCCCCTATATGAAATCCTGCAACAAACAAATAGTTTAGCTCAAAAAAAGCAGTAAAGTTTCTTTGCTACAGAATTCAGGTAAGCACGAAAATGTTTCAAACAATTCTGTCAAGAAACATGAAGAAAGTAAATAAAAACGATATATTAATCCTTTTGCTGGTTTATAGGGTTGTTATTTCCACATTTCAGTGGGAGGCCATTTCATCCAAAATTTCTAAATTGTTCAACCAACATTTAAATTGTAGTTTCCGACGAATTAATCTCGGCAACGCATACCATGGCGAAGAATTTGTCAATATGAGGGAAGCATATCTAGTAGGTAAATAATGAAATAGAAAAGAAAAAGGAGATAGGTAGACGAATGGTTGACAGCCTTTTCCTCTGCCCCGGACAGCCACGAGCAGGCAGCGAGTCGGTGAGCTCATCTACTTCTGTAGTACAGAACTTTTAACCTGAAACAGGCAATATCATGAGGTAAAACCGTATGGCTCAGCTCAAAATACTGATTATCTAGCAAGACTGTTGATGCAAGATGAGAATAAGAAATATCCAAAACATGACCATTAACTGTAGGAAATACATGCAATATTTTGCAGACGCATCTCAACTGAACTTGGAATCAAGAATCGTTGAGTTGGTGTTGGAGTTTCGTGTACAAAAGTTGGCACAGGATTAGCACTTATAGAGGAGAATCATAGGATTCAGATTAACAGTATGCTTAGTATCTGCTTGATCGATCAAGAAGCCAAGAAATGAACAGGTTAAATTATTTGAAGGATGCAGAGTATACTGATCAAAATGTTTAACTACAAATAGGAGATCATAAGCTTCAGATAATGGTATTCTGTCTCGGAAAGTATCTAATCAATGCTCAAGAAGCTAAGAAATGGTCGGGTTACTCTAGAAGATAATAAGCTTCAGTTAACAGTATGTTTGGTCTAGAAGTATATGATGACCGCTCAAGAAGCTAATATTTATCAGGTTACACTGATCAAATGGTTTCAGCGTGCAGAATTGGAGAGTATCTTTATACTAATATAAATGTGAAATACAAATATAATCAGGTTACGGACACATCCTAACAAAGCCATATCAGTTAACTGCAACTGTTCAAAACATGACATTTAACTGCAGGAAATACATGAAATATTTTGCAGCTACGTCTGAACAGAACTTGGAATCAAGAATCCTTGAGTTGGTGTTTTAGTTTCATGTACAAAAATTGGCACAGGATTTGCACTTATAGAGATCATAAGATTCAGATTGACACTATGCTTGATCGATCAAGAAGCCAAGATATGACCAGGTTCAATTATTTGAAGGATGCAGAGTATACTTATCAAAATGTTTAACTACACATAGGAGATCATAAGCTTCAGATAATGGCATTCTGTCTCCGAAAGTATTTAATCAATGATCAAGAAGCTAAGAAATGGTCAGGTTACACTGATCAAAATGTTAGTACCTGGAGAATTAGAGAGTATTACTAATCAGAATGTCAATACAGCAAGAAGATAACTAAAATGTGTGAAGAACACTACAGTTTGTTTGGCTCTAAAATTACCTACTCGGTTGATCGAGAATCCAAGAAATCATCAGGTTCAAGTCAATATACTAACCCAAATGTTCAAGCACTCATAGTGTACTCACAGTAATATATATAAGTACAAAGAGGTGCAGTCATAAGCTTCGGATCACAGCATTCTGCACGAACGCTGAGCAAGAAATGAAATGGAAAAATGGACAACGTGCAGCGTGACCCGGCCGGCGACCCGCAGGGCGAAGTCGAGCCAGATTCCTCACTGGAGGCCTTCCTGGCTTCCTGTGGCGATCAAAATTGGCACATCAGAGGCAACGGACCGAGGAATGACATTTGCAAGATGCAGAAAAACAGGACGGGGGCGAGTAATCGTACCTGCTTTGTCAGGGACCTGCGTCTGCTACCTGCGACTACAGCCGTTGGATCCTTTACATGCTTTAGTTCCTTAAGTTATGATTAGCACCAAGTGTGCTTAAGCTTTGTAATAAAGAACCGCTAATCAAGTCGTGACTCACGGTCGGATATATAAGGCCGGTGAGGGGTGGTTGGTGGGCACGACACATCAAAAACCAAAATCTCTTTTATCAATTTACCCTAGTTTTCCTTCTAGCACCTATTTTCCTGTTCTTTACCAGTTACTTAGCCAATTATCTGCAATTCCTTTACAATTCCTGTCTTGAATTCCTTCTGTTAGAGCTTAGTCTAGATGGGATCCTGACAATTGGTAACCAGAGCCAAGGTCACTGCCTCAAGAAATTTTTCCACCCCAGGGTTACTCGATCCCATCGATTCGAGTGTAAAATTCCCATCTTCAGATCTGGAGGCAGCAAATTCGTCCAGTTCGGACGAGGGAGATTCGCCCACCATGCCGGTGCGTACGAGATCGCAGGAAGTGCTCGATCGGGCTGACGAAGAGGCGGCGATTTTGGAGGCGGCTCAAGCACAGGCGAGGGCGGAGGAAGAAATTGCGGGCCGATTGCCCCGCGAATTCATCAACATGTCGAGGCGCATGGACAGGCACCAGCAAACCGTCGAAGAAATGAACGGTAACATCAATAACCTTACTGAGATGGTCGCCCAGCTTGTGATGAATTCTACTGCGTCTGATCCGTCGCAGCAGCTACACCCGCAGCCTCACTGTGTGTCCAATTTGTACACCCCGCCTCAAAATCGCCAATTCACAACCCAACCCACCCTGAGCCCTATCTTTGAAGTAGAAACACCAAATTACACACCTTTTCATCAGCCGCAACCACATCCTAGCCACGTTCCGCAACCCAGATTCATATCCACACCCAATTCCAACCAAGCTTCTTCATCCTATACACAAAATTCGCAACCTTTACTACCGACTCACCAAATTCAGGCTCATACCTCTCCTTATACACACCCACACATGTATCAGCAACCGTGTTCCCAGCCATACAACAATTACCAAAGCCAAACATTACCCCAAACCCAACCACCACCTGGTTATTACCAGCCATCTTACCCACAAAATTTTCAACCCATGCAGCCGTACAATTCTCAGCCTCAGCCATACTACCAGCAGTCAATGCCAGTGCCACAATATACATATACCCAGCCACAAACAACATCTGTACCTCTGAGTCAGCAGATGCAACAACAGCTGAATTCCCCGAGAGACAGAGGCCGAGACAATGTGCAGTTTCAGGAAAATTACCAGCCAAGGCAAAATGAAGAAACCAGGCAGCTGCAAAACTCTCATAGTCAAGATCCTAACATCAGAACACCAAGCATAGAGTTGCCACTGTTTTCTGGAGAGAATGTAGCAGGATGGCTGCTAGAATGTGAAGGCGTTTTTGAGCTGGCAGGTATACCAACTGCAAACAAGATAAGATGGGCAAATGCTCATATCCGAGGAAAGGCCAAGACTTGGCTTCAGAATGCAGGTATTGACATTCAGACAGTTAGCTGGCAACAATTCTGTAGATTGCTATGTGAAAGATTTCCTATTCCTGGAGCTGATGAATCAATGGAAATGTGCCAACACTTGAAGCAAGTGAATTCTATTGATCATTATATTGACCAGTTTGAAGACTGGATGTCAACTATGAGAAGAGATCACCCATACTTGAAGGAAGAATTTTTTCTCTTACGATTCCTGAGTGGCCTAAAGGAGTCAATCAAACATGATACTAAATGCCATAAGCCAGTAACTCTGAGGGAAGCTTATTGGTATGCTAGAAAGCAGGAACAATCACATTTGTCCAACAGAAAATCTGTGACTATTGTAGCAAATAAATCAAATGCAAATGCAGTAGTCAACAGAAATACAGTGAACAGAGATGCTAGACCAAGAGTGGCAGCTGATAAACCTCAGGAACCAAGAAAATGCTGGTATTGCCCAGCTATGTGGTCATATGGACACAAGTGTAACGAAATGAAAAGTATTCTCCACATGTTACAGTTGCAGTGTCATTCTGATGAAGAACCGGACCAGCTGGAGCAAGCTGAAGTGCAACAAGAACAGTTACAGCCTAATGTGGTAGAACCACAAGGAGAGAAACAAAAGGACATTTATATGTCTATTTCAGAAACAGCTCTCAGTGGCTTGCCTACTGATGAAACAATGTCTCTGCAAATTGTTATTGGAGGTGTACAAGCAATAGCATTGGTTGATTCAGGCTGCTCTAACACTTTTATCGACCAAGAATTTGCTATCAAGGTAAATCTTCCTTCTAGAGCAACAGAAGCTCGAAAGGTTACAATTGCTGGAGGTGGTACATTGTTAACAGCAGCAGTGATACCTAATTGCTCTTTCACAATTCAGAAGGTTCACTTCAGCAATGATTTCAGAGTTCTTGAGTTGAGAGGCTATGATATAGTGCTGGGTGTTTCTTGGTTAAAACAGCACAACCCAAATACATTTGATTGGGTCGACAGAACTCTTTCAATCACAAAAAATGGTGTGCAACACACTTTCGCGGATTATCTACAGGGACAGAAAACCAAACTAGTATCCGCAAAGCAGTGCAACAAATTACTGCAGAAAGGAGCTTCTGGATACCTGATACAGCTATTCCAGTTATCCTTGTCAAATGATTCAGTTACATCTGAGCCGCTGCCGATTCCACAGCAAATTGCAGATATCTTAAGGGATTTTCAGGACATATTTGAGGTACCAACTGGTTTGCCTCCGCAGCGAGAGTGTGATCATCGAATCCCGTTGAAAGCTGGATCAATACCACCTAATATCAGGCCATATCGCATGCCTCATAAGCAGAAGAATATTGTGGAAGAAATGATAAAAGAAATGCTAACTTCGGGAGTGATTCGACACAGCCATAGCCCTTACTCTTCACCTGCATTGGCAGTAACGAAGAGAGATAAAACCTGGAGGCTCTGTACTGATTTTCGGCAAGTGAATGACCAAACTATAAAGAATAAGTACCCCATTCCTGTCATTGAAGACCTCCTGGATGAATTGCAAGGGGCTACTATCTTCTCCAAGCTCGATCTTCGCTCGGATATCACCAGATAAGAATGCACCCTGATGATATATCTAAAACAGCATTTAGTACACACTCTGGCCATTATGAATACTTAGTAATGCCTTTTGGCTTAACTAACGCTCTGGCAACGTTTCAGGAACTGATGAAATACTGTATTTGCCAAATATCTTCGCAAATTTGTCTTGGTATTTTTTTGATGATATATTGGTTTACAGTCAGAATTTGGAGGAACATTGTAAGCACTTGCAAGTAGTGCTTCAACTACTGCGATCTCACCAGCTGAAGGCAAAACAATCAAAGTGCACTTTTGCAGTTCCTCAGGTGGAGTATCTGGGACACGTAATCTCAGCAGGAGGTGTCAAAACAGACCCTGCCAAGATTAGGGATATAGTAGAGTAGAAAACTCCAACAAATGCAACTCAGTTAAGGGGAATTTTGGGAGCAGCTGGTTACTACAGAAGATTTATAGAGGGCTTTGCCACAATCTGTAAACCTTTACATGAAGCTCTCAAGAAATCAGGATTCAAATGGGGTCCTGAACAAGAACATGCATTCCTGAAACTCAAGGAGGTAATGACTACACCTCCTGTCTTGGCATTGCCTGATTTCTCCCTGCCATTTGTTCTCGAAACAGATGCTTCTGGTGTTGGATTGGGAGCTGTCCTTATGCAAAAAGGTAGACCACTGGCATATTTCAGTAAAACATTGGGAGTACAGGCTCAAGCACAGTCCATATACGAGAAGGAAGCTATGGCGATTCTGGAAGCAGTTCGCAAGTGGAGACACTACTTTCTCGGCAATAAACTCATTATCAGAACAGATCAAAAAGCTTGAAGTACCTGACCAGTCAGAGATTACTGGAAGGAATACAACACAAGTTGATGCTGAAGCTATTGGAATATGATTATGGCATTGAGTATAAAAAGGGTATTGAAAACACCGTAGCTGATGCACTTTCAAGAAAAGTGGAGCACTACCATAAGGACACCTGCTTTGCCATTTCGGCGGTTGTACCTCGTTGGATTGAAGATGTGGAGAAGTCATATGAGCAGGATATGAAATGCCAGCAGTTAAGGCAAGAATTGGCAATGGACCCTCACAGCCATGCAAATTATACATTGTCCTCTGGAATCTTAAGGTACAAAAACAGAATTGTTATTGGAGAAAATTCTGAGTTATGTGCAACCTTGTTCCACACATTCCACACATCCCCGATTGGTGGACATTCTGGACAGAGAGTCACCTTGCATCGACTCAAGCAGCTTTTCTTCTGGCCACACCTGAAGCAATTTGTAGCAGCAAAAGTATCTGAATGCCCAATTTGTCAGTTATCAAAGTGTGAACATGTTCATTACCCTGGCTTACTCGATCCACTGAATATTCCCAAGATTAAATGGTCTGAAATCAGTCTAGACTTTGTGGAGGGTTTGCCAAAGTCAAGAGGGAAAGATGTTATTCTTGTGGTTGTGGATAGGTTAACGAAGTATGCTCACTTCTTACCATTATCCCACCCATTTACTACCCAGCAAGTCGCTAAATTATTCATGGATAATATACACAAGTTACATGGGCTGCCGCAAGCAATAGTTTCAGATAGAGACAGAGTATTTACCAGTAAATTCTGGCAGGAATTGTTCACTGCCTTGGATGTGAAACTCAAGTTAAGTACAGCTTATCATCCTCAATCAGATGGCCAGACAGAAAGAGTTAATCAATGTTTGGAACAATACTTGAGGGCAATGGCATTTCAGGAACCAAAAAAATGGATGGACTGGTTACCTTTAGCTGAGTGGTGGTACAACACATCATATCACACTTCACTAAAGCAGTCTCCATTTCAAGCCTTGTATGGCTATGTCCCACCTCAAATTGGTGAAGTGTTAATTTCACCTGAGCTTAATGCTGAAACAGCAATCACTCTCCAGGACCAACAAGATATGATGAAGGTTCTGCAACAAAACTTACAACAGGCACAAAATAGAATGAAAAAGTTTGCTGATCAAAAGAGAGTGGACAGACAATTTGCAGTTGGCGATCTTGTTTATCTAAAGATGCAACCTTACAGAGAAGCTGCTCTTGGCCTCAGAAATGCATTAAAGCTCACTTCCAAATTCTATGGACCCTTTAGGGTAATACAACGAGTTGGCAATGTGGCTTACAAACTACAGTTTCCTGAAGGTACAAAATTACATGATGTCTTTCATGTGAATCAGCTGAAGAAACATCTTGGCCAAGCTGCTGTTCCAAACCCACATCTCCCTGTGCTAACTGCTGAAGGAAAGATAAAGACAGCTCCAGCTCGTATTCTGCAGACCAGACAGATACCTCGCTCGGCTGGAGATTATGAGATTCCAGTTGATCAGTGGCTTATTCATTGGGAAAACCTTTCACCTGAAGAAGCAACTTGGGAAGACGTCAATTTCATCCGCGCTGCTTTTCCAGATTTCAAGCCTTGAAGTCTTGTCTTCAGGCGGCGGTATTGTCAGGGACCTGCATCTGCTACCTGCGACTACAGCCGTTGAATCCTTTACATGCTTTAGTTCCTTAAGTTATGATTAGCACCAAGTGTGCTTAAGCTTTGTAATAAAGAACCGCTAATCAAGTCGTGACTCACGGTCGGATATATAAGGCCGGTGAGGGGTGGTTGGTGGGCACGACACATCAAAAACCAAAATCTCTTTTATCAATTTACCCTAGTTTTCCTTCCAGCACCTATTTTCCTGTTCTTTACCAGTTATTTAGCCAATTATCTGCAATTCCTTTACAATTCCTGTCTTGAATTCCTTCTGTTAGAGCTTAGTCTAGATGGGATCCTGACATGCTTGCTCGCCTTCGTCGGCGAGGTGAAGAACTTGCAGCACGGCCTGGCCGACGACCCGGACAGGATGGAGGAGAGGGAGGCCTCTTCGGTGACCAAGGCGTGCGTCGGCTGAATGGCCTGCTGCGGCACATCCCACTGTCGCAGGCTCTTGGGGGGCACGCTCATGATGCCGTGTTGTCGCCGCGGCCTCTTCTTGCTGCCGCCGCCGGACTTGCGCACTGGTGGCGCCGAAGTCCGCGAGGGCGAGAAGACGAACGGCGGAGACGTCGGAGCAATTGCGTGGCCGATGAACTGCTACGGAAGCTACTGCTAGTGCCAGCGCCGTCCTCCGCTCCAAATCCAGCGGCTCCGTCGCCCAGATCCGCCGCTCGGACGGTACTCCACATCCAGCGCCTGCGTCGCCCAGATCCGTCGATGGCGCACGCAGATACAGCGCCTCCGTCACCGGGGAACCGCTGGGAGCGGCGGAGGCGACAACGTCGGGGTGGAGGCAGGGACCTCGAGAGCGCGCCGAAGGTCCGGGAGCGACGCGAGGGCGTTCGTGGCGGCGGCGTTCGGAGGCGGTGAAGAGAGGTGTTGGGGAGGAGCGAGCGGTGGCGAGGGAAGTTCGGCGCCGCCGCAGAGAGAAGGAAGGTGGAGCCAGGTGGAGCCTCGCGGCCGGAGGGGAGAGAGGAAGGGCACGGGAGAGAGAGAAGGAGAGGGAGAGCGCAGGAACCGGCGCCGACGGGAGCAACCGGTGCGACTGCGTCAAAGAACGTGCGAATGGGAGAGTGACCGGGTGCGGGCCGGTTACGGGCGTGCGCCAAAATTCGTGCGTGCGGGAGGGTGACCGGACGCGGGCCGTCAACCGGTGGTGCGCGCGTTAATTATCGTGCGAGGAACAGTGTCCGCGCGGGGATGTGCTTCGCCAGCCGATCCCAGCCGTCCATCCTACCGATCGGACGCTCCACGTGAAAATGGCGACGTGGCCGCGCGGTTTGGGGGTGGACATATCCAGCTTTTATATATAGTAGGTATTTACCTTGACATTTTTTATCTGCTTAAAGCCTTAAACCACACTTTCTTCTTCTACTCCTCTTTAACCTCTTAACCCCTCCTTCTCCTCCTCTGTCTTCATCCCCCTTTCGCTTTCGCTATATTAATCAGCTTCCAAATCATGATTTACCTAGACATGTTTTTTTTTACATTGACATTTTTCATCTGCTTAAAGCCTTAAACCACACTTTCTTCTTCTCCTCTTAACCCCTCCTCCTCGTGTGTCTTCATCCTCCCTTTCGCTTTCGCTCTCGCTCCCCAACCCGAGAAACCACGCCACGATCCGGCCAACGCAGCCATGCGCCCGCTTATCCGAACCGCGTGCCTCCGCGCTCGTGTCCGCGCCATGGCCACGCTTCCCACCACCGCCGCCTTCTCTTCCACGCGCGCCATCTCCCCTTCCTCCCCCTCGCGCGCCCGCCGCCTGCTGCTCGCCGCCAGCTTCCTCCCCTCCGCGCCGCCGCCGGCCGGGGCGAGGACGCTCCGGACTTCCGCCGCCGCCGCGGCCGCGCCCGTCGAGGTCGGCGGCGTCAAGATCGTGCGGGAGGGTGAGTTCTCGTTAAAAAAAGGCGGGATCTTGGGGAGGGTTAGTGGGCTATCAGAGGAGACGAAGGTTCTAGGATTCCTCAGTGGACAGACAGGCTATTGAGCCTGGTTGGGTACCTGCAATGAGCATGGGGGTAAAATCAGCCTAACAATGGGACTTTGGAGATGTTATTATATCGATTTGTCAGCGAGATCGGTTTCTCTATTGCCGCGCGTTCACTCGAACTGTTGCATTCCGCGATCAGGTGTCATTGAGTGATTGATGTGCTAATATCACAGTAGAATTGGTGGGAATTAGATCACAACGTATAACGTGTTTGTCTCAAGTTGGTAGATGCTAATTAATGTTTTCATGGCCCTTTGTAGATGTCGTCAAGGAGGATGACCCGACGAACAATGTGCCGGACACGATTTTCTCCAAGATTGGTCTCCAGCTGCACAGGAGGGATAACCACCCACTAGGGATTCTGAAGAATACCATCTACGATTACTTTGACAAAAACTTTCCTGGGCAGTTTGTCAAGTTCGATGACCTCTGCCCTCTTGTTTCTACCAAACAGGTAGGAGTATGATTTACCACTATTTTACTGCTTATACTAGCTTGGGTAGATACCCTACATGCTTACAGCAATCCCTTAAATATGCTAGTCAAAAGTGAGCATATGTGGCTAAGTAAGAAAATTTCTAATCAATTTCTAAAATGAAAACTGGTACTTGGGGTGGAAAAGAGTGAGAGAAAAAAATTACTACTCCGTAAGACTGAAAATCATGTAAGAGTTTAATTGTTGCTCCTCCTGGCATCCTAACTTTTCTAGTGAATGCTTGCTTGTACTTGCCGTGTGCTGTTTCTCCAGATTCATACATCTTCAAACAAACAAAGGTTATTCTTGCCTTCAGTTTAAAACAATTATGCTTTCTGCAGAATTTTGATGATGTCTTGGTCCCTGCCGACCATGTAAGCCGGAGTTACAATGACACATACTATGTTGATTCTCAAACAGTCCTGAGGTGTCATACCAGCGCTCATCAAGCAGAGCTGCTAAGAGAAGGGCATACACACTTTCTTGTGATTGGCGATGTTTATCGTAGAGATTCCATTGATTCAACTCACTACCCTGTCTTCCATCAGGTAACTGTTCTTTGCCAGATTCACTTGAATGTTCCTAAACAAACATGCTTATGAATTATGATCTTTCACACACAGATGGAAGGCTTTCGTGTCTTCTCTCCTGATGACTGGTCAGGCTCCGGCATGGATGGGACAGCATATGCAGCTACAGACCTCAAGAAAACACTGGAAGGCTTGGCAACACATCTATTTGGTAAAACGCTTCTGTCTTGTTCTTTGTTATCAAAGGAAATGGTAAAATAACTTCACTGCTAAACTATAGAGATATATGTTGTGCGCAGGTGCTGTGGAGATGCGATGGGTTGATACTTACTTCCCGTTCACTAACCCATCCTTTGAACTCGAAATATATTTTCAGGTTGTTGTACTAAATGAATCGAAGTAAACATGTTACATAGCTTGTGTTGATACCTGGTCTGAAGAACTTCCTCACCTTTGCAGGGTGACTGGTTAGAAGTTTTAGGATGTGGGGTCACTGAGCAGGAAATTTTGAAGAGCAATGGTAGGACAGATCATGTTGCATGGGCCTTCGGACTAGGCTTGGAGCGCCTAGCAATGGTCCTCTTTGATATTCCGGATATTCGACTCTTCTGGTCAAATGATCAGCGATTCACATCCCAGGTATTGCTCCTACTATTGGATTATTGGTTATCTCAATGCGTAATTGTATTTTAGATTCACATATTTAAGAAGTACTTCTGACTGCAGAGTCATAACTTGTGTGAAAAGTATTTCTCCATGTTGAAGCTATATGGCTTTTAATCTCTCTTCGAATTATTCAACGGAACTCATCTTTCTCTGTCATCCCATTCTGATCCGTATGATTACTAATTTGCTGTATGTATAAATTTTGGATGACTGAGTGTACAAGTAGTAAACCTGAACTTTTGATGTAAAGAACTTGAGAACAACTTATGTTTCCAAATGTAGTTTAATACTTGACATGATAACTGATACATTTGGTCCTATGTTCTAACATAGGCTCAAAACTCAGGATACTTTTTTTAAAACTTAGTTACTGGTCAATGTAGCATCTGGTTAGTGCTATTGGAGTACTATAAAAAACGTAGTTAGGTAATAGAAGAAAACTTTGTTCGTAACTGTGTGCTGAATTAACTTACCCTTATCAACATTATGGTTAAGCTGTGCACATTGTTATTATTCAGTTCTCCAAAGGCAAGCTTGGAATCAAGTTCAAGCCATTCTCGAAGGTATGTAATAATTTTTTTTTGTATCTACACATCATGTGTTGATAGAATAATTTGCTGTAGTATAAGAGTGGCTCTTAATCTTGCCAAATGCTAGAAATCATCATGATACTGGAGAATGGAGATAGTTGCTCCCATCTGGTGGAGCCGTTGACTATGCAAAGCATGCCCACTCGAATAAAGCAAGAAAAATCTGTGTGCATCCACTTTAGTTTTGATCGTGTAGCATTAGAAACTGCAGCTTAAATACTTTGTGCCATCCATGTAATGAGAAAATGTGGTTAAATTTGTATGTAAAAAAATGTGTATATCCTAGTATGATTTGCATTGATTACAACAATTTTCGTGTATATTTACAATAACTGCATCAAAGATATCCACCAACATTAATCTTAGTCTTAATTTTTTTCAACATATCCACCAACATTAATTGTAATCTTCTTAAATTTTCTCTATTGATCACCCTAGCTGACTTTTGTCTCTTCTACAGTTTCCACCTTGTTACAAGGATGTGAGTTTCTGGATAAATGATGCATTTACAGAGAATAATTTATGTGAGGTTGTCAGAGGAATTGCTGGAGATCTTGTAGAGGAGGTATGTGCTCTGTGGTTTTGATGCATAGCTGTGAATCCCATTTTTTCTAACCACTTACCTTAATTTCCTATATTTCGAGCTTAAATGGTTTCACTTTTGCCATGTTTTAATTTTCTGTAAGAAGCGACTCAAAAGAATATCATAGCATAGGTCCAAATTAGGCAAGAAGTCACCCTCTGCTCTCTGCAAGCTAATTGCCGCCTAATGTACTCTTAATGTGAATGGTTTGTGTTAAGTGTCAGGCTTTCCTTGCATTATTTAGAGCTCTTTCTGCTAGCATGGTATATTAGGAATTTAGGATTCTAGCTCATTTCCATGGGCCCCAACTCCTTTAGTTTCCACAACTCCCCATGCATACCATGTATTCTGTACTCTTAATGTGAATGGTTTAATCTTTTTATCTTAAAATGCTGGCATTGATTCCCTAAGCTTTGACATCTAGCATTACTCGTTTGTGCTATCATGGAATTCGGTAGGTCCGTATCTCAAGCTAAAAGGCTGTTCTTTTGCAGGTAAAATTAATTGATAATTTTACGAACAAGAAAGGCATGACGAGCCATTGCTACAGGATAGCATATAGGTCAATGGAACGTTCACTTACCGATGAGGAGATCAACGACATGCAGGTACTGCAACAAAATTCGGTGATACGATTTTAGATGCTAAGTTTTTTTTTGAAACTTGATGCTAAGTTCATTTGTTTGGGTTCTGATCACAACTACAATTTGGCTGCAGTGGAATGTCAGAGAAGCGGTCAAAAGTAAATTGGAAGTAGAGCTGAGATAAAACAGAGCTACTCGCATGTTACAACCAGGAACTAACTTTTACCCCTCTTTGTATGTAATTTTATTGATAAAATGATGACAAGTATATTAGTCTGTAGAGAAATTAAGTGGGGCCATTTTGTTCTCTGTGGACCCATATCTTATATATTCTTTTATAAGGCGAAAAACTGCATTTGCATAATTAGCACACATTATGTCTTGCTAGACTGTAATCACAGATTGTCCATTGATCTCAGTTTTGATCAAACCAATATTCGGCTGTTAGATTGCAAGGATTGTTGGACAGATTGTGCATCGATCCAACTTTTAAATTAAATCAATATTCAGCTGAACTTCCTGGACAGCATTTTCTTCCATTGTACAGACAGAGAAAAGATGGTTTCTATGCGCAGATTGATGAAAAGATACATGCATTCTACCAGTTATTCTTTTTAGGTTGGAGTCGGATTGTGCAATTGTCTGTGCTGTGTACTGATCTGGATGCAAATTTCAGTCTCTGAAAAGAAAAATCGGACGCAGGACTGGAAGTCAGAAATAAATTCATGTAGGACTTTAACTCATCTATGTATTAATTACATAGAAAAACTGTTTATGAATACATTTCCAGATTTCCTTCACTACAAACTGTTTGTGAAACAATGGTGACTTGACAAGAAAATCTGAACGGCAACAAGTACAGGCAAATCACTTAAAGCTGCCAAAATAATGGAAGGGGCCAAGGGCTCCCCGTGAGTTTTTGTCCTTACCACGAATGCTCAAAAATGTTGATAATGGGCAGAGTAACCTATGTCCTAAACAAATATTGAATTGCACTTTTCAATGTCAGTACTAAATAGCCGTCATTCCCACGAGTTCGCGCAGCTTCTCGCACGCGATGAAGGTGATTGCTGTTTGAGGGCCTAATCTCGCAAAGGTGGCAAACCCACTGAAAATTTTGGAATAAGTTGTTAGGAAATCACAGAGGAAGTTCTCAATGGATAAAACTAAGTAGAATCTGTACTGGCTGTAAAGGCGCAGTAGTAACTTAATAATAGATCTCCACCTGAATCCCGCAACGAAGTTGTTTTATTTTATATCTATATTGACAAGTGAAACTTCAAATTTATAACTTGGTAATGCTAAAAAAAAAAAATGAAAGTTATGGAGATGCATGCGACTAGATAAATTACAGTTCAATGCCAGAACAGAAGATGATAATCAAAGCTTCGGGCAGTTCTGAAAAGGGGAGCAAGTGTCGCTGACATTCTGCAATACACTCTCCTACTACTGATCTTTGACCAGCACTATTTTCCATACGTATCATGGTGAAACTTATTTTTCTCTTTGTGTGCTTCTGAAGAGGTGCAAATTATTAACAATGCAAATATTATATATGTTATGTGTAGAGTCCTCACCCTTTATATAGTGCTTTTACACCCTCTGTCCTCACAACCTGGGAACCAAGAAAGGAGTGTGCATAAGATACATTATCAGCCAGAGATACAGAAGGTCAGATTAACCAACACGAGTTGACGAAGTATTTAGGTATTGAAACAAACAAATAGAACAAATGATTCTTTAGAACTTCAGTCCAAAGATAGACATAGCAATGGCATGGCCGCATGGGTCCTAGAAACTGTGAATCATTTGTAATTTGGAAGGATCACTTTTTGTGTTGCTGCTTTAGATTCTTGTCAATTGTTGGTACTCTGTAAACTCATGCATTTCTACTCTTCTAATATACCCTTTTTCTCATCTTGTGCCATTACTATGTAGTAACTGCACAATTTGGTTGTGTGTTCCATATTAGCACACAGCAAAACACAAGTTCACTGCTTAGGGTGGAAATAGACACCTGGTAAGCACAGTGGAAACCATTCCTGTATACTTTGCCACCTTTGGATTCCTGTTGCAGCATTAGCCTTGTTTTGATCATGTCAATAGGAGCAGTCATAAGTGTACCAGCCGTTCCAGCAATGCAACTCGACCTTTCAGCCGCACAGAGAAATAGGTGTTGACTTATTTCATCAAAGTATAAGCATCAAAATTTAGGAAAAGAATTCACAGTACATGAGATGTAATTGAAAACCTTCTTCAAGTGGTGTCAACTTCAACAAGGCCTATATGAAATAAAGAAACAAGAGGTGGTTTCTTTCAGTATGCAACAACTTCCATTTCACGCAAAAGATAATACAAAATGTTGGATACCTGCTTGGCCTCGTCGTAAGTTGCCATTTGTGATGCCGTGAGGCAGCCCGCTCTCACCATAGCTGGGCCAACACCTTTCCAAAGAGCTTTGAGGCCTTCCTCTGCTACAATTTTCCTCATCACTCCCATTGTACTAATTCTGCTTGTACTCATCTGTGACCTTACCTATAGGATGTACCCAGTCTAGATCAAGTCCATAAGCCTAGCCATACTTGAATTCACAAGAGTATACCTTTAAAACCTCCATCGGATTTGTCAATGCAGTTGCTGCGGCACCAGCAACTACTCCGGATGCAAATTTAAAAGCAAAGTTTGTTGAACCAAATGCGTAGCTGCAAACATGTTTGCAGGGCTCATACAATCCTAATCGAAGGCCTCCGTAGACGAGAGATCTAATTAATGCTGGTACAAATCCGAGATAGAGTGATCGAGGCCCTTCCCTTTCAACCATTTGCGTAAATATTGCCCCCTGATAGGTTTCATTTAACACTATGCTTAGCAATATATTAGTAGATTTATCATCAACAGAAGTGATATATGATGCGGGATTGTGCCTACCATTCCAACTAAGTTTCCTCTTTGCCCAGCAAGCTGCATTTGGAGCCTAATTTTGATAACATCTGCAGGAATAAAATGATGGTACCCATATAAAGAGTTTCTTATTTTACAAAGCAACAGATATACATAAAAGAGCGGCCATCCTTTTGCAAAGTTAGCAGCATAGCAATAAACAGTTCATTGTTATCAAGTTAATTAGAGGTGCACCTCAGTTTTCAGTCCAGGTACTAGTTGACAATATATCTAAAAAAAATTACAACATACTTGGCCATGAACCTCCCTAGTTTTAGTCAAACCAATATTTTTGTAATTCTGTTTAGCTCTGTATTTGTATGTCCACTTGTGTTTGTTGTGGATAACTGTTATCCAACTGTAACCACTACGTTCCAGATTAAAAAGGATTATTTGTCGCGTTATGTTTTTTCTTTGATCAAACCATATCAATTTTTTGAATGCGGAAACACACCAATATCAGAATTTACATCAATGCGCCAATTCCCAAACCAATAAGCATAGACATGCCAAGAATAACCCCCCAGCACAACAATACTTCACCATATAAATATAGATCATCTTCATCACCCATGAGGATACTCATTCCCCAAACACAACTTATTTTCTTTCGAGAAAACGCAGAAGCTTTGTGTTTCAATCCATTGATAGTAAAGAGAGTTTTGTACGCACTAGGTGCCGCTGGAAGCAGGCAGCCAGGCACACGAGACTCTTTACTCCCACCTTCGCGCAATCCCGGGCCTCCGCCCGGAACATGACAAGAAGGCGGGTGACATCAGGCTGAACGCCATTGAAAACAACTGCATTGCGCTGCTTCCAGATTCACCAAGCGGTGAGCATGATCAATGATGAGGTGCCCTTCCTTGCGGCGTCGGCGACGGAATGAACAATATGGAGCCACCAATCTACAAAGCTGATGAGCACTCTTTAGCACTTGCCTGTTGCGCTGGGGTAATTATACCTGAACTAACTAAATGGAAACTTTTCGTTTCCTGACATTTTTATTTTCTGCAGGGAAAATATCCTAAGCTTCTACTTTATTTTTTTGCGGGGATCCTAAGCTTCTACTTAAACATAGTTTCCAGCACACACCTACTGACGAATCACAAATCAGACAGCGCATCTGATGGAAGCAGGCTTGTAGGGTTGTGTTGGATTTATCCCCAATCCATGCATCTATATAGGATGCACACATCGAACAATCTGGTGGATGCAAGTGAAACTAAACCTGAAGTATCAACCAAATTTGGGGTGCTTGTGGCAGATTCACTAATTTGCACCCCATTTCCACCTACACTGCATGCGCCTCGCGAGTTGACAATCAGATCCAACCCAATATTTAGTAAGAGCGTGAGAGAGCAGTTAGCTGACCGAGCGGGTGCGTGGCGGTGGTGGCGACGGCGACGGCGGCGCCGCTGGTGCCGAACTGGTACAGAGCGTAAGGTGCCGTCCCCATGTGCGGTGGCCGTGCGTCTCCGGACATTGGTGGCGCCATTCCTCTCCGCGCCGGATCCCCTGACAGGGTTGCGAAGATTTGAGCCCAGGACAGGCGGAATTTGGTATTCGGGATGGTCCAAGATGGACGCTTCCTGGAAAGAGGAAAAATTTGGGAATTGGACGGGAGAAGGAGGATTTTTTTTTTGGGAAGGAATCAAAATCGGACGGGAACAAGAACGAAGTATATTTGGCAGGAAGATTTGACGGCAGCAACGGAAAAATCGGAGCTTTGTTTCAACTTTGGTTTTCTTTTCGGGCTCTCTTTCTTTCAGTTTCAAGACAATCGCGAACAAAGTTCGTGCAGTCGCATCGTTGGATTTTGTCTATATATATAGGAACTGGTATGAAACATCGACATCAAAGGGCATTTGGTCTAGTGGTATGATTCTCGCTTAGGGTGCGAGAGGTCCCGAGTTCAATTCTCGGAATGCCCCTCTTTTTGTTTTATTTGAATTTTTCTTCTATTATCATCTTAAACGTGATCAACCGGAATGGATCCCTCTATTGCCTTTGCCTTGTTAGGTAGACGAGACCTTCCGTTTAATTCGAGTATGGATCAGCTGCGACTAGAATTTATTCGACTATGTGTCAGCCAGGACTGTTGTCGTATCGGCATCGTAGATAGGAGACGGGGGTCCTCTAGCCGAGGGTGAACCGAGGGGGTGAAGGGGAGCGTCGTCGAGGTCGGAATCGAACAAGGCGGATTACCCAGCTTCGGATCTCGCAGCGGTGGCGAGGTCCTACGTGCTGCTATAACTCACTATAATGGCAACAGCCTTGGTCGGGTTACAATGAGAGATTGATCGTGCCCTAAAAGCGTCCCTGGTCCGGCTTATATAGGCGGCCAGACCTAGGGTTACAGGGTGAATACGTATCCGGCAAGTATGCAAAGTTCTAAACCTAACCGGCAAGTCTACCGCCTTCCGTCTTGATCTTGGTGGCTTCATGGGATTCGGTCTTGGGCCTCCTCCTTGCCGGCATCCGCCTTCCCTTGGTCGTCAGCTATCTGGGGCGCCCGGCAGGCAAAGCCTTTACCACCACTGCGGGCCACCCTGGACTAGCCGGATTGATCCATGCTGGTGATACACCTAGTTGGTATATCCCCAACATTAGCCCCTGGAAGGGTTGAAGTTCTCCAGGCGCCGTCTTCTTTTGTCGGCGACGTCCGTCTTGTTTCGTAGGCGGCTGAAGAGTTTGAAGCATTCCAAAGTGGAAGTAAGCGGCGGTCCGTCTAAAGTAACCGGAACAAATGCCGCCAACATGGGAAAGACGGCCTGACTGCTTGTCAGGAATCTTCCATGTGTGGTCTTGTCAAACTGACAAGTCTCGTCAAATATTGACGGATGACGTCACGGAGTCCACGACAGTTTGAATTCCGCGTGCATCATGATTACTTTCCCACTACACGCGGGAATCGAGGCGACGGCAGCGCGCGCCGCCTCCTCAACGTGCGAGACGTGCACACGTGGCGGAGATCGTGGCTCCAGCCGTTTCGTGCACGAATCGCGGAGCAGGGGAAGATAAAATCCCCAAATTCACCGTGGTGCCGATCCTGTCGGGGAATACTTTGTGGATTAACCCGTGGCCCATATTGATAAGTGCGACCCACTTTACTCGCACGAGCAGAGGCCTACATGAAAGCAAGCCCAATACCGCACCGCCAAAAGGAGAAGAATCTAGAAGACATATCCTGGAAGGCGTGAGGACTAATTAGTCTCCAAATAGGTTTCCGTCGATATATTCCTTGTGGAGGAAGTTTCCTTTGTAACCTGGCGAGTCTCTGTGTATATAAAGAGGACTCGCAGGACTTAGGCGAGGTCAAGCCCTCAAACCCTAGTTCATACGGCGAGTACCGAGATCGGATCGCCTCCATTGTAACACCTCATATATCATATCAATACCAATCTAGGGTAGGCAGGAAGTAGGTCTTTACCTCATATTGAGGGGCCGAACCTGGGTAAATCTGTGTTGATCTTTGTTCCTGCGATCCCAAGCTCGGAGACGATTGACTCGCGCAATCCCACACCTACGAAGTCATCCATGACATCTGACGTGACAAACCCACGACAGTTGGCGCCGTTGCCGGGGAGGATCAGAATCAGGGTTCAAGGACATCGCCATCGGCCAAGTTAGAAAACATCAATGGTGTTCCCTTCATTGACGACTCAGAGTGGGGACCCGAGGCAGATCACGTCGAGTTCGGGTACATTGTTCCCATTGGGTCTGTGAAAATCTTCGTCGGATCCGTCAGTCGCAGATCTATGGACGCGACTCAAGGAGGCGAATCAGCAGAGGAACTGCGGCCAGTCAGGGTCCGCGTGCTAGAAGAACTGCAGCAAGCCACAGCAAAAGTATCCGTCCCCGTCCCGTCAAAACCAGTTTGGGAATCTCTACCGAGCTGGGAGGAAGATCCCAAAATTAAAGAAATCGAAGCTGTCAGGACAAAGCTTTGTGAAGAAGCGCAAAGGCTCGCGTCCGAGCGCAAAAAACTCCAGGAAGAAGATCGGCGACTGCAACGTTGGCAGCGAAAGCAGCACGCGATTTGGACCAAGACGGACGAAAGGGGGCGAGAGATGAAGCAGAAGTTTCACAACAATCCGGAGAGCAATGCGCACGCCGCGATCGGGATATTGTCAAGAATAGCACCGGTCGGAGACACGCGAGCTGATAAGGAAGCTCGCCATGCGATTGATCTACTACAAACTGCTGTCCTACAGCAGGCAAACATGTATGGAATCACGCCTAACGAACCTCAACACGAGGTATCATGGGGCGGGGAAAGATGTGGCGTGGAAGAAGTAGTCAACCAGCTAGCAGGTCTGCAAATATCACCAGACAAAGAAAATAAGGCAGATGATAAGCCGCAGACACTCGGGACGACTCAACCAACCCAGTTTGAAACTGAATCAGATGAAGATTCAGCACCAGTAAGCTCCTATTCGTTATTGAAAGGGTCAGCATGCTTTGGAGAGGAAATACGGCTCACTCGTTTCCCTCCGAACTTTGGTGAGTCGCAGCGAGTCACCACCTACCATAACGACCAAGACCCCGCCCTATGGATAGAGGATTATGAAATAAACATGACAGGAACTGATGTAACTCAGGAGGTGCTCGCAAAGTATTTTCACTTGGTAATACAGGGAGAAGCCAGGGATTGGCTGCTAAGGTTGCCGCCAAGGTCAATAAACACATGGGAAGACCTGAAGGATAAGTTCATCAAAAGATTCCAAACGGAAGACATGAAAAACTTCAGGCAATGCGTTCAGGAGGACGAATCAAGCGGCGATTGGATAAAAAGAGTCGCAGAAAACCTTGGCTCCGCCAAAAATATAACAGTGCAATCTGCAGTACAAGTCATAAGGAATAATTGTAGATTTGAGCCGCTGGTGCATAAGTTAGGTCGCGCCAGACATAAGATCGATAGTTTCGATAAACTTTTGGCAATAGCCAATAAGTATGCAAAGATAGATAAGATGGCAGATGGCTTATCACAAATCCCAAAGGAAAGGGTACAAGCAACACAAACTGAACAGCGTAAGTATCAACTGAGGGAGCAAAGAAGAGATAAGGAATCCCTTCCCAATAGCGCCGAAGGGATCTTTGACGGTCCCTGCGACTTACACCGCAGAAGGGATGGAGACCCGCGAGCCACACAAAGGCGCAGTGCCATTACTACAGGCGGTGGAAAGAAAGTGATTCATCAGTCGCGACTCACAGCGGATCAATGCAGCATAAGGACAAGGCGAGCTCCCACCAAACGCCCAACCCTTCATTTAGAAGAAATATAGGACAATTTCATACCGTGGAGGTGCAAACAGCGGGAAAAAGGAGACAAGTAAACAGCGACCGGAGATGTGACCAAATCCCAACGCCGGAAAGATGCCGTCGCTGGACGGAGCGACCGGTCATTTGGAGCCGCGACGATCATCCCCCAGAAGTAAAAGATCCAGGACAGTTGGCCCTTGTAGTCGCACCACAAGTCACGGGATACAGGTTGAACAAAGTCCTCATGGATGGAGGAGGAAGAGTAAACATCCTATACCAAGACACGCTCCGTCGAATGAACATACCCGAGTGGCGGCTACAGCCAACCAGGAAGGATATCCAAGGCATAATTCCAGGAGTACTTACAAGACCTATAGGAAAAATAACCCTCGAAGTCAGCTTTGGGACGGAGCGAAACTTCCGCACAGAACTCCTAAGCTTCGAGGTTGTGGCTACTAAAGGCCCATACCATGCGATCTTCGGGAGAGAAGCCTATGTCAAATTCACTGCCCACGTCTACCTGCAGTTAAAAATACCAGGACCAAACGGCGTAATCACGGTACATGGAGACATGCAAAGAGCACTAGAATGCGAGGAAGCAGGCTCAATAATCGCAGAAGAAGCTTGCATCGCCAACTCCTCACACGGTTACAGGCCACAGATGAGCCTTCGCACCCCAAAACGAACCGCATTGGGGACGCCACGGAGGCGGACATCGGGATGCACTCACCAGATGGTAAATTCCAACCAAGCAGTCGCGAATCAGGAAGATAATGTTCCAGAAATCGCTTTGATACAAAAAGAAGACAAGAGATGGCGCATATGCATAGATCCAATCTCAATCAATAATCCCAGTCAACGAGATCCAGTTATTGTGAGACCCTGCAGCACAGACGCACACCAGCATAAGTCGCAACCCAGTGCGACTACTCATCCAAAGGATTTGCTCCTCACTTTGACATGAACAACACATCGGAGCTATCATGCTCGACCCGAGTCGCTTTTAGCGACTCAAACATGAACAACACATCGGAGCTATCATGCTCGACCCGAGTCGCTCTAGCGACTCAAACATGAACCAATCAGGTGTTCAACCCCACTCCGTCAGGAGTATCAATTCGCAACCAAGTGCGATGAGTATCAAGTATGCATGGCTTGCGAGGAACAGAAAACTCGCATTAAAGGGCCTGCATGGCCTTTGTCACACCCTGTAAGAAATTAAGTGATTATGAAATAAAGCCGACGTCCTTGACATTTAAGGATTCGTCGTTTCGCCTCAACTATCATTGAGTCGCTGAGTCTTTTGAATTTCATACATCAATAACCCTAGAGGGCTTTTTACAAGCACAGCGAGCACAGCTCGCACCTCAACCCTTGCCAAACGAGTGGCACTTATCCTTAAGCTAGAAGCGTCTTGCATTATGCGGCCAAAGTACTGGGGTGTGGCGTCAATCGACTATGAATGTCTATCATGGCCTTTCTCGACCCTAAAAACACATGTTCCTAGGAAATACTGAGCCGCGCGAGCGTCTACTTAACGGAAAATCATAAAAGAACCTGCTTATAGGTCACAAAAGTACTGCTTATAGTACATAAATGTTTTACAAACTAACGGGCACGTCCCACATTACTATTTGTTTCTGCTTCCGAGTCGCAGGAATAGAAGTCTGTGCGGCTTGTCTTGGGGTTGAAGCGGCAGGTGTCCTTATAACCAGGGCACCACCAGACGAAGCAGAAGGACCACCAGGTCCCGACGATGGATTAGAAGCCCGGGATGAATCAGCCCCAGTGGATTTTTCCTTCGCAACTTTGCTGCCATCAGGATTGAACCTCTGATGTCTACGTGTGCTTCTATTCTTGTAGACAGTGTTGGGCCTCCAAGAGCAGAGGTTTGTAGAACAGCAGCAAGTTTCCCTTAAGTGAATCACCCAAGGTTTATCGAACTCAGGGAGGTAGAGGTCAAAGATATTCCTCTCAAGCAACCCTGCAATTAAGATACAAGAAGTCTCTTGTGTCCCCAACACACCCAATACACTTGTCAGATGTATAGGTGCACTAGTTCGGCGAAGAGATAGTGAAATACAAGTGATATGGATGATTATAAGTAGCAATTGCAATCTGGAATAAAAATGGCAGCAAGCAAACATGTAGCAGAACTTGTTGTAAACGGTGTTTCAATGCTTAGAAACAAGGCCTAGGGATCATACTTTCACTAGTGGACACTCTCAACAATGATCTCATAACTGAATAAGTAAAAGCTACTCTTAAACACTCTCTTGTTGGATAACAAACACCATTCATTGTGTAGGGCTACAAAAGCACACCTCAAGCCGGAGTAAACAAGCTCCACAACGTCATAAAGGAATCACACACGGTGCACACACTGTCACCTTTACACCGTGGTGAGTACCGGAGTTCATATTAAAGTAACCTCTGGAGTGCATAATAGATAAAGAGTAACATCTACATATTCAACTAGATTAGCACAACTGAACACAAGTAAATACTGCTCGGGATTATTCTCCTTCTTGATAACACAAGAGTACTACGTGTAGGGCTGCAAAAGCACTCCTCAAAGTCTTAGTAAACAAACACCACAGTTCCCAAGAACAAGCCATGATAGATATCTAAATTATTCATAGAGTCACACAAGTACCCACACTGTCACCTTGATACCGTGTTGTCACAGCGACTCCAGAAACTAGACAAAATCACTTGAGTAGCATAAACATTATTAATGTATTCAGCGATACTAGCAATACACACGATCACATAAAGATCACACCATGTGAGAGAGAGATGAACCACATAGCTACCGGTAGAGCCCTCAGCCTCGGAGGAGAACTACTCCCTCCTCATCATGGGAGTCAGCAGCGGCGATGAAGATGGCGGTGGTGTCGATGGAGATGACTCCGGGGCAATTCCCCGTCCCGGCGGCGTGCCGGAACAGAGATTCTGTCCCCCGAAACTTGTCGTCGATGGCGGCGGCGCTACGGAACTCTTCGTGGAATATGGCTTCGTCCCTTAGGGTTTTCGCGTCTGAGGGAATAAATAGGCAAAGGGGCAACGTCGGTGGAGGCTCGAGGGGCCCACACCACCTGTTGGCGCGGTAAGGGGGCCCACCGCGCCGAGGTGTGGTTTGGCCACCTCGGCGCCCTCCTTCGTCTCTCCTTCGGACTCCGTGACGGTGCTGGAAAAATAGGGACGTGGCCTTTTGTTTCGTGCAATTCCGAGAATATTCGCAGAAGTACTTTTCTGAAACCAAAAACAGCAGAAAACAGGGAACTGGCACTTCGGCATCTTGTTAATAGGTTAGTCCCAGAAAATGCATAAAAGTGATGTGAAGTGTATATAAAACATATACACTTTCTGGATTAACCCGCGGCCCAGTGCGACTTAACTTACTCGCACGGATGAAGGCCCACTTGGGAACAAGCCCAATATTGAACCGCCATAAGGAGAAAGATCTAGAAGACAAATCCCGGAGGACGTGAAGACCAAGTAGTCTCCGAGTAGGCCTCTGTGGATGTATTCCTTATGGGGAAGTTTCCTTTTGTAACCTAGCGAGCCTCTGTGTATATAAAGAGGACTCGCAGGACTTAGAGCGGGTCAAGCTATCAAGCCCCAAACCCTAGCTCATACGGCGAGTACCAGATCGGATCGCCTCCATTGTAACACCTCGATTATCATATCAATACCAATCTAGGGTAGGCAGGAAGTAGGTCTTTTACCTCACATTGAGGGGGCCGAACCTGGGTAAATCTGTGTTGATCTTTGTTCCTGCGATCCCAAGCTCGGAGATGCTTGACTCGCGTAATCCCACACCTACGAAGTCATCTATGACACCTGACGTGACAAACCCACGACAGTTGGCGCCCACCGTGGGGCCTGCGGTCAAGAGCGTCACGTTCCGCGCAGGATCCATGAAGGGAGCTGAAGATCTTGTTGTTGGCCGTATCATCACGGTCAATGGCACACCCCTCATCGACGATTCAAGCTGGGGGCCGGAAGCAGATTATTTGGAGACCGGCCACGTCATCCCGTTCGGATCCATCAACGTCTTCGTCGGCTTCATCGGTGGCAGGTCCGTTAGATCGGTCCAGGAAGGCGATTCAGTAGAAGAAGTCGCCGATGACGGGGAAGAATCCGTGGAAAGCATGGACTCGCAAGAGTTTGGGTCCATCATACCTGCCTTTGAAGAAAGTTGCTGGGGTTACCCACCAGAAATCACATCATCACCAGATCAAGAGATGGCACAAGTCGCGGTTTACATGGCCGGAGGAGCAGGTGCGTCAGGAACTGCTGGAGAAACCGAGGCATCGGCACCCCCAAGCAACCCACTTCTTGTCCCTGTGTCAGCCACGAACGCCGCCCTCCGTGCAACAGAAATTGAGGCCGCCAGGGCCGAGCTCCTGTATGAGGTTCGAAGGATGGAAGAAGAGCGCCGCAGGCTCGATCAGATAAACCAAGGAATCCAACAGGAGCGGCAGAGAGTAGCCGCGCTGGCTGCGACTCAACAACAGGTTGACCCGCAAACACAGCTGCGCGCGACTCAACCAACAGTGGAAATCCCGCTCACTCCAGCCGCGGGACGGGAATCCAGACGACTGCGGAAGGAAGGGTACCAACAAATCAAGAGACCCAGCAACAACCAAGGAGGTTTCACACCCCACAGGGCCATTACCAGAACCCTGTCGATAATATGTATGCTGCGGCTAATATCTTGACTCAGATGGTACCAACAGGCGATGACCCGGTCAATGCTGAGGCGCGGCGCGCGATTCAGATGTTAAGTACGGCAGTCCTGCAACAAGCCAATAGGGCGGAAGCCGAAGCACAGCTGCCCCTCGTACCAGCCAATCACAGGATTACGCAGAAAGAAGCGTCCAGAGCAGGCCACCAGAGGACGTGTCAGGAGTCGCACAGAGGCACAGGAGCAAGTCGCAGAAGCGCAGGCGAATGCACCATTGATGCAAAAGCGGCCCGCAGATAACCCCGCAGGCGCACCCACAGCCCTGTCCTCGCGACTCAAGGGACCGCGTGTTTCACTGAAAGATCAGATCGGAACCTTTTCCTGAAGATTTCAAAGGGCCACGCAAGGTGGCAAACTATAACGCCAGCATGGATCCAACCACTTGGCTCAACAATTACGAGATGGGCATGAGCATCCTAAACGCATCTGAAGAGATCTGCGCACGCTACCTAAACATGATGCTAGAAGGAGCAGCGCACATATGGCTGCAAAATTTGCCTCCCAACTCTATAAATACTTGGGAGGAACTGAAGGATGCCTTCATTAAGAACTTCCAAGGAACTTGCAAGCGACTCTGCAATATAGAAGATTTAGAGCGTTGTGTCCAGAAGGAAGGCGAGTCAAGTCGCCATTGGATGAAAAGGGTGGCAGAAATAATACACTCCTCAGATAATATACCACCAAGCTCAGCCGTCCTGGTGATGGAGAAAAACTGCAAGTTTGAGCCGCTGATTCATAAGCTGGGTCGCATGAAGGATAAAGTCAAGAGCCTCAGCGAGGTGATGGCTGCGGCTAACAAATATGCCAGCTCAGACAAAACCAGAGACGCGTCAGACGGAGAAGAAGAGGAGGTTGCTGCAAAAGGAAAGAAAAACTCCAACAAGCCCAGCAGCAGCAAACGAGCCACAACAACACGAGTCAAAACAAACGCAAAAGCGAAGATGGTCACTCAGGGCTCGTCGCCAATGCGCGTGGAGGATTCAGAGGCCAGCGTGGAAGGGGTCGAGGATACGGCTCCCGTCCAATCAATATGCAAGAAGTTTTCAACCGGCCATGCGACCTTCATGCGACAGGTGATGGACGGCCAGCGGACCATACCAAGGCGCAATGCCATTATTACAAAAAGTGGAAAGAAGAGAGCCAACACAACGGGGGGAATTCCCATGAAGGAAACCCTAGTGCGGCTCATAACACAAACATTGGGCAGCACGGCGCGAGTAACCCCAGGCAGACGGGGCAGTATCACACAATAGTTATCGATACCTCCAAAAGAGAAGAGAAATTGAGCCGGAGAAGTCAGCAGGTGAACGCCGTGATACCAACAACACCCGCTTGGTTAAGGTGGTCAGAATACGCGGTAACCTGGAGTCGCGACGACCACCCGCCACAGGTACGGGAACCTGGCAAGTTGGCACTGGTTGTGGCACCATACGTTGCAGGATACAAGCTGACCAAAGTGCTTATGGATGGAGGAAGCAGCATTAATATCTTGTACTACGATACTTTCCAGCGTCTAGGACTCAAGGATTCCAGCCTGCAGCCCACGTCAACAGTATTTCACGGCATTGTCCCAGGAAGGTCCGCACGGCCAGTGGGGAAAATAACCCTAGGGGTAACTTTTGGAACAGAAGAGAACTTTAGAAGTGAATTCCTAAGCTTCGAAGTGTAAAATTCCAAAGCCCATATCACGCCTTGTTTGGAAGAACGGCCTTTGCTAAGTTTATGGCCAGGCCATGCTACGTGTACCTACAGTTGAAGATACCAGGACCAAAAGGGGTCATCACAGTGTACGGAGATAGAGAAAAAGCAATAGAATGTGAGAAAGGAGATGCGGCTTTCGCAGAATCCGCCTGTGCCGCGGAAGAACTAAAAGGTTATAAGTCGCAGGTGGACCCAAACGATATGAGTGTGGTTACCACGCCATCTGCCGAGCCACCAATGAAATTCAAAGCGGCCCAGGACACTAAGCAGATAAATCTTGTTCCTGGCGACTCATCCAAGCAAACTAGCATTGGAGCACACATGGAAGAAGAGCAGGAGAAGGCCCTCGTCGCTTTTCTCCAGGAAAATAAAGACATCTTCGCATGGAAGCCGTCAGATATGCCAGGGGTACCAAGAGAATTAGCAGAACATAGCCTCAAAGTGAACCCTGCGGCTAAACCAGTGAAGCAGCCACTACGGCGTTTTCATGATGACAGGAGAAAGGCAATAGGAGAGGAAATAGCTCGCTTGCTGGCTGCAGGATTCATCACAGAGGTATACCATCCGGAGTGGGTGGCAAATCCAGTATTGGTTATGAAAAAGAACGGTACGTGGCGAATGTGCGTTGATTACACCAGTCTTAACAAAGCTTGTCCAAAGGATCCATTTGCTTTGCCAAGAATCGACCAAGTAATTGATTCAACTGCTGGGTGCGAGCTGTTATGCTTTTTGGACGCCTATTCAGGCTACCATCAAATCAAGATGAAGAGGGAGACCAAGAAAAGACGTCCTTCATCACACCCTTCGGAGCTTTTTGTTACGTCAGCATGCCCTTTGGGTTGAAGAACGCAGGTGCGACTTACCAAAGATGCATTCAGAATTGCTACATGAGCAAATAGGTCGCAACGTTCATGCCTACGTGGATGATATTGTGATTAAATCGCAAGTTAGCCAGGATCTTATTGGTGATCTGGCAGAGACATTCACAAATCTCAGAAAATACAACATGAAGCTCAACCCCACAAAGTGCGTCTTCGGAGTACCAGCAGGAAAGCTATTGGGATTCATAGTATCAGAAAGAGGCATTGAGGCCAATCCTGACAAGATAAAGGCCGTGATGGATCTCCAAAAGCCAGAAAAGATAAAAGATGTACAGCGGCTTACTGGTTGCGTAGCAGCTTTGAGTCGCTTTATATCAAGATTGGGAGAGAAAGCACTACCTTTGTACAGACTGTTGAAAAAATCAGACACCTTCGTTTGGGACGCAGAGGCCGACGAAGCTCTGACAGCCTTGAAACATCAATTGACAATGCTCCAGTTCTGGCGGCTCCAAAAGATAAAGAGCCAATGCTACTATACATAGCGGCAAATTCCCGCGCTGTGAGTGCTGTCATGGTTGTGGAGAGACAAGAAACAGGAAAGGAATACCCTGTCCAGAGACCAGTATACTACGTGAGCGAAGTCCTCACAGCTTCCAAACAGCGTTACCCACAGTGGCAGAAGTTGGTGTTTGGAGTGTTCATGGCGAGTCGCAAGCTGAAGCACTACTTCCAAGAGCATCCAATAACTGTGGTGAGTTCAGCACCATTGGCAGATATCATTCGTAATCGAGAAGCTACTGGAAGAGTCGCTAAGTGGGCGATCGAGTTGGGACCACATCACATCAGCTAGCCGCGCACATCAATTAAGTCGCAAGCCCTTGCAGATTTTATTAACGATTGGACAGAAATCCAAGTTGCTCCTAGCATGGCAGAAACCAAATACTGGACCATGCATTTTGATGGGTCAAGACAGTTGCAAGGCTCGGGGGCTGGAGTTGTTCTGACATCTCCCAAGGGAGACAAGCTGCGGTATGTGTTACAGATACACTTCAACTGCACAAATAACGTGGCGGAGTACGAGGCACTGCTTCATGGTCTACGTATAGCAAAGGAGATGAACATCAGTCGCATACGCTGTTTTGGCGATTCAGACTTGGTGGCACAGCAGGTCTCCGGAACGTGGGACAGCAAGGATGCGAACATGGCTGCATATAGGAGAGAGGTGGACAGAATTGCTGGACATTTCACTGGATACCAAGTTGAACATATTGATCGGAGACAAAATGAAGCTGCGGATGCCCTGTCTCGGCTTGGATCCAATAGACAGTCAGTCCCACCCAATGTTTTCCTGGATGAACTGCACAATCCATCAGTCAAACCTCCAGCAGAATTGACATTGCAGAGCCAGAGGATGATTCAACTTTAGTCGCAGCCCTGCATGAACAGCCAGGATGGACAGAGCCATACATGGCATATTTAAGTCGCGGAGTGCTGCCGGACGATGAAATTGAGGCGCGCAAAATCATACGACGATCAAAGGCCTATACAATCATCAACAATGAATTATACAAGCGCAGCGTATCAGGAGCATTCAAAGATGTGTCTCACCAGAAGAGGGACGAAAAATCTTGCACGAAATTCATTCAGGCGATTGTGGCCATCATGCTTCGTCAAGATCTTTGGTGGCAAAGGCGTTCCGACATGGATTCTTCTGGTTAACAGCATTAGCAGATGCAGAGCAAATTGTCAGAGTGTGCGATGGATGTCAAAGATACGCTAGGCAAGATCATATGCCAGCCCAAGCACTTCGCACAATACCCATCACATGGCCTTTTGCCGTATGGGGTTTTGACATGGTAGGGCCTTTCAGACGGTCTTCAAACGGAAAAACTCACCTCTTAGTCATGGTGGACAAATTCACAAAGTGGATAGAAGCAGAACCTGTGGGAGATTGCGAGGCTGAAACAGCAGTCAAGTTCTTGAAGAAGGTCATATTCCGCTTCGGTTACCCCCATAGTATCATTACAGACAATGGGAGCAACACCTCTGAAGGGGCTACACAGATATTTTGCGCAGACAATGGGATAAGATTGGACCTCACGTCAGTAGCACACCCGCAGAGCAATGGACAAGCTGAGCGAGCTAACCAGGAAATTCTCCATGGAATTAAGCCGCGCCTTATTGAAAAGGTCGAAGCATCTCCAGGATGTTGGGTGGAAGAACTGCCAGCAGTACTGTGGAGCTTGAGAACAACCCCTAACAGATCCACAGGATTTACACCATATTTCATGGTCTATGGAGCAGAAGCAGTCATGCCCAGCGATATCATACATGATTCACCAAGAGTTGCGGCTTACATCGAGACAGATAATGAGATAGCTCGGCAAGACTCGGTGGACACATTAGAAGAGGTTAGAGACTTGGCAGCATCAAGGTCAGCAGTATATCAACAAGACTTGCGACGCTATCATGCCAGACGCATCAAAACCCGCACCTTTCAAGAAGGCGACCTAGTACTGCGACTTAAACAAGATCACAAGGGAATGCATAAGCTGTCCTCTCCATGGGAAGGACCCTACATCATCAGCAAGAAGCTAAACAATGGGTCGTACTACCTGCTGGATGTAAGGGAAGAAAGCAGCGAACGCCATGATTTCGAGGATCGTCTCGAGGCACCTCGCCCTTGGAACGTCGCACACCTGCGACCGTACTATACATAAGAAAAGGCTAATCAGAGCCAAGCATCATCCTTTCCAGCTTTATAGCTGAGTATCATCACAGCCACTCAGGGCTAGAACTTCAACTTTGGTCGCCACCTAGGCGCGACCTATGCAACATCTGATCGCCACCCAGGCGCGATCGACCCTTGTATCAGAAACCGGCTGCCACCTAGGCGCGGCCGTAAACTTTGTATCATCTCTGGTCGCCACCTAGGCGCGACCGACCCCATGTATCACCATGGATCGCCACCTACGCGCGATCCAACCCTATGTATAACACTCGGTTGCCACCTAGGCGCGACCTTATGTGTCATCATAATCAAAGCTTATCATAGCTTAGCCTATCATGGCAATATCATTATGTTTCTTGGGGTCTTTGTTACCCTGAAACAGCCGATTTATTGGCAATTATCAAATTTACCTTAAGTTGGATTGCTACTCGCATTATGTGGCCAAAGTACTGGGGTGTGGCGTCAATCGAGCTTGATTGCCTATCATGGCCGCTCTCGACCCTGAACACACATATTCCTAGGAAATACTGAGTCGCGCGAGTGCCCACTTAAGGATTCAGATGGCCTAACTAGAGGTCGATGTACTGCTTATAGTACGGCAACACCAATTACAATTACTTGTAACTTAACAATTGTTTTATTCATGATATCAAGTTACAGGTGATGACCTTCAGAGTTCTCTGAGAAGAATTGAGATGATTACCACATAACATCCTCTCAATCCTTGGGGGCTATATCATATTATCATCAAAAATTTGAAGATAGATCGTCATCAAGTTTGAAGCTATCAGGATACTCTAAAGCTCACGAAGTCAGATGATCTTCCAGGTGCGAGTCAAGGCCAAACTGTACAATTATAAGCCGCGAAACAAGGAAAAGCACGGCCTAAGCATTCAAGATCAAGAATACTATGAAGTTCAGGCCATGCTTGGGGGCTAATGTCGGGGGAATACTTTCTGGATTAACCCGCGGCCCAGTGCGACTTAACTTACTCGCACGGATGAAGGCCCACTTGGGAACAAGCCCAATATTGAACCGCCATAAGGAGAAAGATCTAGAAGACAAATCCCGGAGGACGTGAAGACCAAGTAGTCTCCGAGTAGGCCTCTGTGGATGTATTCCTTATGGGGAAGTTTCCTTTTGTAACCTAGCGAGCCTCTGTGTATATAAAGAGGACTCGCAGGACTTAGAGCGGGTCAAGCTATCAAGCCCCAAACCCTAGCTCATACGGCGAGTACCAGATCGGATCGCCTCCATTGTAACACCTCGATTATCATATCAATACCAATCTAGGGTAGGCAGGAAGTAGGTCTTTTACCTCACATTGAGGGGGCCGAACCTGGGTAAATCTGTGTTGATCTTTGTTCCTGCGATCCCAAGCTCGGAGATGCTTGACTCGCGTAATCCCACACCTACGAAGTCATCTATGACACCTGGCGTGACAAACCCACGACAGTGTGGTTTGGCCACCTCGGCGCCCTCCTTCGTCTCTCCTTCGAACTCCGTGACGGTGCTGGAAAAATAGGGACGTGGCCTTTTGTTTCGTGCAATTCCGAGAATATTCGCAGAAGTACTTTTCTGAAACCAAAAACAGCAGAAAACAGGGAACTGGCACTTCGGCATCTTGTTAATAGGTTAGTCCCAGAAAATGCATAAAAGTGATGTGAAGTGTATATAAAACATGTATCAATTGGTATAATATAAGCATGGAACATCAGAAATTATGGATACGTTGGAGACGTATCAAGCATCCCCAAGTTTAGTTCTACTCGTCCTCGAGTAGGTAAAACGATAACAACAAATAATTTCTGAGGAGACATGCTTTCACACAATCTTGATCAATATATTGCAAGGCTCATGTCATGAATGAAGTGACTCAAAGCAATGATCTATAGTTTGCTAACAAATAGATAAAGAGTAAACAATGAATCATATAAGCAAAAACTTTTCATGAATAGTACTTTCAAGACAAGTATCAAAAAGTTTTGCATAAGAGGTAACTCATAAAGCAATAAATTCAAAGTAAAAGGCATTGAAGCAACACAAAGGATGATTAAGTTTCAGCATTTGCTTTCAACTTGTAACATGTATATCTCATGGATAGTTGTCAACATAAAGCAATATAACAAGTGCAATAAGTAAATATGTAAGAATCAATGCACACAAAGTTGACACAAGTGTTTGCTTCTAAGATAGAAAGGAGTAGGTAAACTGACTCAACGTAAAGTAAAAAGATAGGCCCTTCGCAGAGGGAAGCAGGGATTAAATCATGTGCTAGAGCTTTTTAAGTTTTCAAAAGCATATAGAGAGGACAAAATAAGTATTTGAGAGGTGTTTGTTGTTGTCAACGAATGGTAGTGGGCACTCTAACCCCCTTGTCAACCAGACTTTCAAGAGCGGCTCCCATGAAGGACGTTATCTCTACCAGCAAGGTAGATCATCCCTCTTCTTTTTTGTTTACACATGTATTTTAGTTTCTTTATAGATGACACTCCTCCCAACCTTTTGCTTACACAAGCCATGGCTAACCGAATCCTCGGGTGCCTTCCAACATTCACATACCATGGAGGAGTGTCTATTTGCAAATTAAGTTGCTTACTGATAAATCAGGGCAAAACATGTGAAGAGAATTATTAATGAAAGTTGTAATTAATTGGGGCTGGGCACCCCGTTGCCAGCTCTTTTTGCAAATTATTGGATAAGCGGATGTATATGCCACTAGTCCATTGGTGAAAGTCTGTCAGAAGTAAATGACAAGATTGAAAGATAAAACACCACATACTTCCTCATGAGCTATAAAACATTGACACAAATAAGGAGTAATAAAGTTTTGAATAGTTTAAAGGTAGCACATGAAATATTTACTTGGAATGGCAGAAAATACCACATAGTAGGTAGGTATGGTGGACACAAATGGCATGGGTTTTGGCTCAAGTTTTGGATGCACGAGAAGCATTCCCTCTCAGTACAGAGTTTAGGCTAGCAAGGTTGTTTGAAGCAAACACAAGTATAAACCGGTACAACAAGAATCACATAAAAACATATTGCAAGTATTATAAGACTCTACACTGTCTTCCTTGTTGCTCAAACATTTTACCAGAAAATATCTAGACCTTAGAGAGAACAAATATGCATCCCAAGTTTCAACAAGCTCTACGGTAGTTCTCCACTACTAGGCTTTAACTACATGATGCAAGAGCTTAAACATGATCTACTTGAGAGCTCAAAACAATTGCAAAATATCAAATCGAAACAAGACAATGATCTACAAGAATGCATATGTCTTTCCAATACCAACTACTACATGTAGCATTTTCTTTCTTCCAAACAAACACCAATTAATTTATTTAAACAAAAGCTCTCCAAATGATAATATAATGCAGCAAGAGAGTATTTATAAACAAGTGCTAACAGCTCAAAGAGATGCATGAAAAACAGGAGCTAAAAGCACTGCAGTAGCTAGTTAAGAATACTCAACAAATATAAGTGAAGAACATGAGTATTCACATGCAAAAGCGGAGCGTGTCTCTCTCCCACACAAGGATTGCTAGGATCCGAATTTATTCAAACAAAAACAAAAATAAAAGCATACAGACGCTCCAAGTAAAGCGCATAAGATGTGAAAGAATTAAAATATAGTTTCACTAAAGATGACCTGATAAGTTGTTGATGAAGAAGGGGATGCCTTGGGCATCCCCAAGCTTAGACGCTTGAGCCTCTCTGAATATGGTTGGGATGAACCACGGGGGCATCCCAAGCTTAGGCTTTTCACTCTTCTTGATCACATAATATCACCCTTCTCGCTTGGTCCTTGAAAACTTCCTTCACACCAAACTCAAGACAGTTCTCATTAGAGGGTTAGTGCATAATCAAAAATTCTCATATTCTGTAATGATACAATCAATCCCAAAGCTTCTGGACATTAGCTACAGCCACCAATGCTTTGTGGAGCAAAGAAATCCACACAAACATCGTAAAAGAGCGAATGCAAAACAAAAGGCAGAATCTGTCAAAAACAGGATAGTCTGGAATGACGAATTTTTTCGAGGCACTTAAGTTTCTCAGATGGATCTGGCCCAAAATAATGAAAGTTGCGTACATATCTCAGGAAGATGCGTGATTTTTTGTAGAATTTTTCGAATTTTCTACAGGGAGATAAGCTCAAATCTGTGACAGCTAAAAATCTGTCACTGCGCAGAAATCCAAATCTTGCATCAACTTTCAATATAGAATTTTACTTGGCACAACATTGCGATAAAATAAAGATACAAAGGAGTTGCTACAGAAGTAACAAAACTCCTTGACTCAAAGAAAACAAAAATATCAGCAAATAAAAATGATGGGTTGTCTCCCATAAGCGCTTTTCTTTAAAGCCTTTTAGCTAGGCATGAAAATTTTGATTATGCTCTCATATGTATAAGAGTTGAATATAAGAGAGCATCGAAAAGCAAATACCAAACACATTTAAGTCTAACCCACATCCTATGCAAAGGAGTCTTGTAAGAAAATAAATCAATAAAGCACAAAGTGACTAGCATAGGAAGGCAAAACAAGTGGAGCTTCAAAAATTTCAACATAAAGAGAGAAGACTTAATATTATTGAGATATATGAAACCGTGTCTCCCTCTCTCATAAGAACTTTCAGTAGCATCATTGATAAAATCCACAATATAACTATCACATGAAACATTCTTACCATGATCCATATGCACAAAAGTATCATTACTCTCCACATAAGCATAATCAATTTTATTAGTAATAGTGAGAGTAAAACTATCACAACCATCATTGTATTCATCATAAATTGCAGGCATTGGCTCCGTAGGACTGACTGTTCTAGGGCTTGGAGTGGGCTGCCAATGCTACAGGATACTGAAGCGAAAGCAGTGTTTGATAGCTTGGTTAGCATCAAGATTGGAGATGGAAAGTCAGTGCGATTTTGGAGCGACAGGTGGATCGACAGTCGTTCGGTACAGGACATTGCACCGCTGGTGCTCAAGCTGGTTAGCACAAGGTGCAAGAACTCGAGAACTGTGAGAGAGGCTTTGACAAACAACAGATGGATGGAGGACGTGGGAGAGCCACTCCCACCCAGAGCTAGGCAGCAATGGTTAGACCTTCGGCTGGCAGTGGAGTCGGTGGACTTGCAGGAGGAGTGGCCTGACGAATTCAGCTGGCGTTGGTCTCGTTCCGGTGCTTACACGGCTAAGTCAACTTACGAGATGCTTTGCCAAGGACTAATCAGGTTCAGTTTGGCCGAGGGAATTTGGAACAGCAGAGCTACGCTGAAAGCTAAAGTATTCACGTGGCTGGCAGCACGGCACCGAATCTGGACTTCTGATCGCAGAGTGCGACATGGACTCCAGGAGACCATCGACCCGTGCGCTGTCTGTCTTCAGAGAGATGAAACTGCAGAGCATATTCTGATGCAGTGCCCGTTCGCGAGAGAGGTCTGGCACATTTGCTTTGCGGAATTGAGTGTGAGGGTGAGCATCCCGGAGGAAGAGAGTACACTCGAGAGCTGGTGGCTTTCAGCAAGACAGAGCGTGCTGAGAAGGGATAGAAGGAACCTGGACACGCTAGTCTGTTTGATTTGCTGGTCTCTTTGGAAGCACCGCAATGCTTGGGTGTTTGGAGATACCAGGCGTCAGTTCACGGTCGTTCAACTAGCAGCAAGAATTCTTGACGAGCAGAGGCTTTGGATGATGGCGAGGAGAGGCACCACTGAGGCTGGCAATTTAGGAGGAGTTGGCAATATAGTTCGAGAGTAGTAGCTTTGGGTGTGTTTTGGGAGTGTTCTCTGTTCCTTGCTGTTCGCAGTTTGGAACAGATTCTTGTAAATCTTTTGCTGCCTTCTATAAAATTCCAGTACGCATTCGCGTACTTTCTAAAAAAAATAAATAAATTGCAGGCATAGTATAATCATAATAAACTTTATCCTCCATAGTAGGTGGCACCAAAATACCACTATCATTATAATCATCATAAATTGGAGGTAAAGTATCATCAAAGAAAATTTTCTCCTCAAAACTTGGGGACTAAAAATATCATATTCATCAAAACCAGCTTCCCCAAGCTTAGAGCTTTGCATAGCATTAGCAATAATGGTGTTCAAAGCATTTATAGTAATAACATTGCTACCATCATGCAAACAAGCCTCCATAGGTTTTTTAATTTTCTCTTCAAAAGCATCATGTCCTAACTCAAAATAAATTTCATAGAGCTCTCTAATTTTTTTTTTGTTTTCCATTAAGCCTAACTAGTGAAAATAAAAACAAGAAACAAAAAGAAATAATTGCAGAATCTAAAGGAAATAACTTCGAGCACTCACACACTAGCAACAGTACTAGAAAATAGCTTTGTAGCCAGAGGATGTGAATACCTTTTACCTTACCTCCCCGGCAACGGCGCCAGAAAATAACTTGATGTCTACGTGTGCTTCTATTCTTGTAGACAGTGTTGGGCCTCCAAGAGCAGAGGTTTGTAGAACAGCAGCAAGTTTCCCTTAAGTGAATCACCCAAGGTTTATCGAACTCAGGGAGGTAGAGGTCAAAGATATTCCTCTCAAGCAACCCTGCAATTAAGATACAAGAAGTCTCTTGTGTCCCCAACACACCCAATACACTTGTCAGATGTATAGGTGCACTAGTTCGGTGAAGAGATAGTGAAATACAAGTGATATGGATGATTATAAGTAGCAATTGCAATCTGGAATAAAAATGGCAGCAAGCAAACATGTAGCAGAACTTGTTGTAAACGGTGTTTCAATGCTTAGAAACAAGGCCTAGGATCATACTTTCACTAGTGGACACTCTCAACAATGATCTCATAACTGAATAAGTAAAAGCTACTCTTAAACACTCTCTTGTTGGATAACAAACACCATTCATTGTGTAGGGCTACAAAAGCACACCTCAAGCCGGAGTAAACAAGCTCCACAACGTCATAAAGGAATCACACACGGTGCACACACTGTCACCTTTACACCGTGGTGAGTACCGGAGTTCATATTAAAGTAACCTCTGGAGTGCATAATAGATAAAGAGTAACATCTACATATTCAACTAGATTAGCACAACTGAACACAAGTAAATACTGCTCGGGATTATTCTCCTTCTTGATAACACAAGAGTACTACGTGTAGGGCTGCAAAAGCACTCCTCAAAGTCTTAGTAAACAAACACCACAGTTCCCAAGAACAAGCCATGATAGATATCTAAATTATTCATAGAGTCACACAAGTACCCACACTGTCACCTTGATACCGTGTTGTCACAACGACTCCAGAAACTAGACAAAATCACTTGAGTAGCATAAACATTATTAATGTATTCAGCGATACTAGCAATACACACGATCACATAAAGATCACACCATGTGAGAGAGAGATGAACCACATAGCTACCGGTAGAGCCCTCAGCCTCGGAGGAGAACTACTCCCTCCTCATCATGGGAGTCAGCAGCGGCGATGAAGATGGCGGTGGTGTCGATGGAGATGACTCCGGGGGCAATTCCCCGTCCCGGCGGCGTGCCGGAACAGAGATTCTGTCCCCCGAAACTTGTCGTCGATGGCGGCGGCGCTACGGAACTCTTCGTGGAATATGGCCTCGTCCCTTAGGGTTTTCGCGTCTGAGGGAATAAATAGGCAAAGGGGCAACGTCGGTGGAGGCTCGAGGGGCCCACACCACCTGTTGGCGCGGTAAGGGGGCCCACCGCGCCGAGGTGTGGTTTGGCCACCTCGGCGCCCTCCTTCGTCTCTCCTTCGGACTCCGTGACGGTGCTGGAAAAATAGGGACGTGGCCTTTTGTTTCGTGCAATTCCGAGAATATTCGCAGAAGTACTTTTCTGAAACCAAAAACAGCAGAAAACAGGGAACTGGCACTTCGGCATCTTGTTAATAGGTTAGTCCCAGAAAATGCATAAAAGTGATGTGAAGTGTATATAAAACATGTATCAATTGGTATAATATAAGCATGGAACATCAGAAATTATGGATACGTTGGAGACGTATCAACCTCCCAAGATAAGAACCCAAGTCTAAGTTCTTCACAAACAGTGTGGCGTACCCACGCATCCCCTTCTAGATGTCGAAATACTCACTCATTGGAAGATCAGTATCATCCGCGCGCTTCGCCCGGTCATGACGAGCAACCTTGCCAATTTCTATTTCTGGATAATACGCCTGGAGTAATGTCAAAACATGAGCAGCTCCGGCGCGAGCAGAGGACCTCTTCCAATTAGAGACATAATGGGGAGCCTTGAACAGTCTGTTCAGCCAATGCTCACATGACACTGGAGCATCAGTCGTAGGGGAGATTTTTGTCATAACTTCCTTGGTAACCTTCAGGAGGTGTTGGCTAAAATCCGAAAGATATTCCAGCTGGTCCTTCAGATTGGAGCGGCATACTGGTGCACCAGGCCCTGCGTCAAAAAAGCAAGATAAGATACAAATCAGCAACTTATGGTGGTCACCCAAATATGCATGATCAAGATACAAAGAACCAAGGATGAACCGGCAAGTTGCAGGATGGCTGATTTAACAACAGATCCAAAACCCTCAAAAGCCTTGAGCAGCGAGTTATATTTTTCATCTCGCACGGCGAGTTCTCTCGCATGGTCTCCTTTCAGTCGATCAAGCAATTCAGATTTAAGACTCAGCCCCTCTCGCAAGGATTTTATGACCTCGTCCTTCTCCATGAGCCGCTGCCTGGAATCTGCTTCGAGCTCTTTAAATTGCTCTTCACAGGAGTCAAGATGACCTTTGAGTACCTTTATTTCTTGTGCCTGGTTTCTAATGATCTCGTTGTGCTGCTCCAAGGCAGATCGCATTACTTCAGGCTGACCTAAGGACGTGCCCTTACCTTTCATTGAGCCAGAGGCATCAAGCGAGGAAAGTTCAAGCTGCAAACAAACAGAGAAAAAACATAAGCAATTCTTACAGGCACTTGGGGGCTCAAACTTGGAGAAGAAAAAGAATCAACACCCCGTTAACTGGTACAAGGTCTTGATCCTTGGGGGCTACGTTATGCGTACCTGGCGACTTGAAGACAATTGCTCAACCAGGTCGCGCAGTAAAGCGGCGTGCCTATCTCCAGCTGCAACTATGGCATCCGCAATTGATTTGGAACTATTAGCGCCTAGGTGATCAGCCGCTTCAGAAACCGAAGCTCTAACTTCAATTGGCACCCTTATAACATCAGGAGTCGCAGATGGCGCCGCGACTGGAACCATGGCAGGAGCCGCATCAGCAATACCCTCCTCCAAAGAGGGCTTCAGAAGAGTCGCGCCATCACTGGTCCCCATGTTTTCGTCAGCAACGTCATCCTCGCTCATGGTTGGTTGAGAGAGAGCAGCGAAAGAGGTGGACTTTGTATCCCCTTCAATCGTGGCCCTGCAAGATATTGACAGATTATAAGCTAAAGTAGCAGTGTCACAGCCATAAAAGGGAGGCAAACCATACCCAGAGGCAATACGGATGCTCTTCATCAGGCAACCAGAGGAGGGAGAAGATAAATCTTGTAGATCTGAGCCTACAGAACAGGAAAAACAGTGGTGATTAACAATTCTTCACGGAGACACATGAGTACAAAGAAAAGAGAATGTCGCAAGCAAATACCCGAACTTATCGAGAAGCAATTCTTCGCAACAAGCTCGGAGGAAAGGACAGCACTATCAGGCTCAGCAAGCTTCAAGGATTTGGCAGCTTTTATGTCTACAAGCAGCGCCAAGGCCTTGCGACGTTTCTCAGGTTGCGAGGGGTCTTCCGAGCTCTCGGATAAAAAGCGCTTGGAGGACCTGCGAGGTATGTCAGGAAGTTCCAGGAAAGATGTTCCCGGAGCTGTGGACAGAAGAGCATCGGCCATTTGTCGTTCCTCTTCAGATGCGCTACCCCCAGGTTCAGAAGCAGTGCCACGTATAATCGTTTCCTCATCAGGAGCAGCGACTCATTCTGATGATTCGACATCAGCTTCTTGGCTTCAGTCGGCCTCCTCTGACAGGAGAGTCCAGAAATGGGGATCAATCTGAAAGAGAGCCAATGTCAGAAATAATCAACTTTGAAGGAAGAATATTAGAAGGAAAAAGTTACAAGAAGAATTACCACAAAAGGCTGGTGCTCAGCCCAGAAAGGAGCAAGGGCAACGTTATCATACGAGTTAATATCCTCGTCAGTCACTCGCGAATGAAGTTTATCCATTCCCCTTTGTCCCAATCTTCAGGGCAAGTACGATCAACATCATCCGCATGACAGGTGAAATCCACCATAAGTCGCAGACGGCGGCTCACGGGCTGAATTCGCCATTTGGTCCAGCAAGATATGAGGTCCAATCCGGTAAGGCCATGGAGCGTCAGTGCCCTCACCCTGTCCAAGAGGATCTCGATGGACGATAACGAAGAAGGATCGGGTTTGGAAGACAAAGCAGGGTAGCCTCGAAGGGAAGTGGCGACCAAGGGGGAAGGCGAATTTCGCCTTCGGGAGAAGTGTCTTTGCAGTAAAAGAATGTTCTCTGCCAACCCTTAATTTTATTATCAAGGGCTAGCTTGGGGAAAATGCTACCCTAGAAACTTCACCCTTGCATATGAGCACATAGTGGAGGGTGGATGGGTTCTCTCTCAACTCCCTCATCTCTCTCTTGGTGGCAAATAGTGTAAGTTTTGTAGGGACTCTCTTTGAAGTGTCACACTCATTTGGCTTGTGGCTCTCACTCACTTTATGGTGAGTCTCTCGCTCACCACTCATCTCACTTGACGAACGATCTTGTTGTGCCCTTGCAATAGTCTTGGCGTTGTCGGCGATGACTTGACTTGGTGTCATGGGACGAAGGACGAAGGTCTTGTCGTTGTTCTTGAAGCTATAGTAATTTGTCCTTCCATCATGCATAGCACCCTTATCAAATTGCCAAGGACGTCCAAGAAGTAAGTGACAAACGGTCATAGGCACAACATCACAATCAACCGTATCTTCATAAGCACCAATCTTGAAGGACACTTGCACCATGTGTTGAATCTTGACGGCTCCGGTATCACTCAACCATTGCACATGGTAAGGATGGGGTGCTTCTTGAACTTCAAGTTGAGCTTATCACAAAGTTCCTTGCTCGCTAGGTTATGGCAACTTCCACCATCGATGATGACCTTGATGGATTTTCCATTGATTCCCGCTCTTTTTGGAACAAGTTGCATCTTTGGTCTTCTTCCACTTGAACATTGGTGGTTAAGGCTCTTGCCACAACCAAGGAGGGATTGTTGTCGCCATCACAACATATCTCACTTTCTTCTTCTTGAGCACTTTGCATTGTGGCGACTTTGTTCAAAGCATTGTACTCATCTTCACTCATAGATTCGCACTCTCCCATGTCATTGATGATCATGACCTTCTTGTTGGTGCACTCAAAGGATTTATGCCCTTGTCCTCCGCACTTGTAGAATTGCAAAAGTCTTGTGCCGGACGAAGATCCTTGATGCGCCTTGGTGGCGGGAGGTACTTTTTTGAAAGGTTGAGGCGCTTGAGGTGTCGATGCAGCGACTCTTGGAGGACCTCGTATGTTCGCTTGAGGAAGAGCTTGTGAAGGTGTAGGAGTTGATGAAGAATGCTTGTTTGCGAAGAATGCCTTTGTCTTGATGTATTTGAGCTCTTCAAGCACGTGACGCTCGGCCTTTGAAGCTTGATGTACTAGCTCAACCAAGTTGGCATATGGTTGGAACTCCACAATCTTCTTGATCGGATAGTTGAGTCCATTCATGAAGCGAGCCATGGATTGCTCTTTGTACTCGTTGACATTGGCTCTCATCATGGAGATTTCCATCTCCTTATAGTACTCATCAACCGACTTCAAACCTTGCTTCAACTCTTGCAACTTCTTGTACAAATCTCGAGTGTAATGGCTTGGCACGAAGCGCTTGTACATTGTTTCTTTCATTTCATCCCAAGTGTCGATTGGTTGTTGGTGGTTCGCGATGCGAGCATCTTGGAGTTGTTCCCACCACAAGAGGGCATACTCTTCAAACTCCATCGAAGCTAAGGCAACCTTCTTTTTGTCGGAGAAGCTTTGTACGCGGAAGATCTTGTCAACCTTGAGTACCCATGAGAAGTAAGCTTCTGGATCACTTGTGCCGTAGAACTTGGGTATATCAAAGCGAACGTTGTTCAAGTCGTCATAGTTGTCACGAGGAGCACCACGTGGGAATGCACGTCCACGTCTCCTTCGATTGAGTCCATCGCCATTGTGTTGGCTTGACTCGCTATCACTTGACTCGGAGCGGTGGTGTTGTGGACGATCATGTGGAAGTTCTTGACGAGGGCGAGGATCATGGCGAGGAGGTTGCTCTTGTTGATGAACGGGTTGTTCGATATTGTTCGCATTGTCATGATTTTGATGGCGTGGCCTTGGAGGATGACGGGGATGACGTCCTTGTTCAAGAAAATCATTTGCACCCGGGTGATACGTCCCAAACGTATCTATAATTTTTGATGTTCCATGTATGTTTTCTGTCAATTGGCACATTTTTATATACACTTTATATCATATTATGACATTTATTGGATTAACCTACTAATAGTTGCCAAAGTGCAAAATCTTCTTGTTTTCCTATTTGTTGTGTAGGAATTATCAAAAATACAAAAGGAAACCTTGTTAGAGTCAAATTGGGACTTTCCTGAAATCTGTCTGAGAACTTTTTATGGATATTGTCAGTTTGACCCTTGAAGATGGCGTCCAATGGACATCAAATTAAAAATAAAGTTGTCACAATTTTCCATACGAAGATTTTAAGCCCGAGATCAGCCCAATCGGAGTTCGGACGCGGCCTGTAGGCCTGTTTTGGTGGAACCCTAAAAGGGGTGACGGAAATCCGAGAGTCCATATAAAGAAGGAAACCCTAGGTCGTGAAGAGCCACCAAAGCCACGAATTTTCCTCCTCTTGGCAGCCGCCAAGGAGGGGAAGTAGCTCCTCCATTGCGGCACCATCACCAAGGAAGAAGAAGGGGGGCCAAGGGCCGCCGCCCCCGCCGCTTGCCGCCGCCGCGCCGTGGCTGCTGCGGGCCGCCGCCTCCACTCCGGGCTGCACCTCTTCATCAACCTCTCCATCAAGTGTGCTCACCATGACCATGTGTGAGTAGTTTTCACCGAGGCTGAGGGCTCTACCGGTAGCTATGTGGTTCATCTCTCTCCCATGGTGTGATCTTTATGTGATCATGAGCTTTGTAATCTAGTTGAATCTATAGATGTTACTCTTCATTATCTTATGAATTATGCTACTCAAGTGGTTTTATTAATGTAATCTACGGAGTCCCCTTTGTCCCATGGTGCGAAGTTGACAGTGTGCGCACCGTGTGTGACTCTTAGACTAAAGATTACAGAAATACTCATCATGAGTTGTTCTTTTGTTGGTTGTCACTATAAAATTGTGGTGTTTGTTTAGTACTATTTTGGGGCGATTATAGTGACATTGGGGTTCCCTAGATGTGGAAGACAGACTTTAAGGTGTGCTTTTGCAGCCCTATACGATGGTCTTGGTGTTCTATGATATTGTGGTATTTGTTCACTCAAACTTTAAGGTGTGCTCTTGTAGCCCTACGCGGTAGATTGGTATTTCTATCCAACGGGAGAATAGTTCAGAGTAGCATAGTGAAGAGGAAATATTTATGTATTCAATTATATTATTATTATTGGGAGTGTCCACTAGTGAAAGTATGATCCCTAGGCCTTATTTCCAAGCATTGAAACACCGTTTGCTCTCATTTTGTCTCATGTTTGCTTGATGCCATCTTTATTTCAGATTGCAATTACCACTTATAATCATCCATATTACTTGCATTTCACTATCTCTTCGCCGAACTAGTGCACATATACATCTGACAAGTGTATTAGGTGTGTTGGGGACACAAGAGACTTCTTGTATCTTAATTGCAGAGTTGCTTGAGAGGGATATCTTTGACCTCTACCTCCCTGAGTTCGATAAACCTTGGGTGATCCACTTAAGGAAAACTTGCTGCTGTTCTACAAACCTCTGCACTTGGAGGCCCAACACTGTCTACAAGAATAGAAGCGTGCGCAGACATCAAGCTATTTTCTGGCGCCGTTGCCCGGGAGGTAAGGTAAAAGGTACTCACATCCTCCAGCTACTTAGCTATCTAGCACTGTTGCTGACGTGTGAGTGCTTGAAGGTATTTCCTTTAGATTCTGCAGTTATATCTTTTTGTTTCTTGTTTTTATTTCACTAGTTAGGCTTAATGGAAAACAACAAAAAAATTAGAGATCTTTATGAACTTTATATTGAATTGAAGAGAAAATTAAAAAATCTATGGAAGTGTGTTTGCATAATAGTGATAGCAATGTTATTAGCATGAATTCTTTGAACACCATTATTGCTAATGCTATGGAAAAGTCTAAGCTTGGGGAAGCTGGTTTTGATGAATATGGTATTTTTAGTCCCCCAAGTTTTGAGGAGAAAAATTTCTTTGATGATACTTTGCCTCCAATTTATTATGATTATAATCATTGTGATGTTTTCAGTCCACCTACTATTGAGGATATAGTTTATGTTGATTATGATATGCCTCCTATTTATGATGATTACAATGATGGATGTGATAGTTTTACTCCCACTATTACTAATGAAACTGTTTTTACTTATGTGGAGAGTATTGATACTTTTATGCATATGGATCATGGTAAGAATGTTTCATGTGATGGTTATATTGTGGATTTTATCAATGATGCTACTGAAAGTTTTTATGAGAGAGGGAGACATGACTTCATATACCACAATAATATTAAGTCTCCTCTCTTTTTGTTGAAAATTTTGAAGTTGCACTTGCTTTGCCTTCCTATGCTAGTCACTTTGTGCTTTATTGATTTATTTTCTTACAAGATCCCAATGCATAGGAAGTGGGTTAGACTTAAATGTGTTTCACATTTTTTTCTTGATGCTCTCTTTTGCATTTCAATTCTTGTTCCTATGTGAGCATCATTAAAACTATCATGGCTGTCCAGAAAACAGATTCCTAAGCTTCACTGCGAAAAATGTTAAAAATCACAGAAAAGGAATTTTGACCTGAAATTTTACGACAGCAATCTTCAGTTATTAATACACATTTCATTAGTTCAAAATTTTCTGATTTGAGCAACGTAAGTGCCTCTGAAAATTCACTCTTTACGGGTTGTCCAGTTTTTGACAGATTCTGTCTTTATTTTGCATTACTCTCATTACTTGTGTTTTGTGTAGTTCTATTGATCAAAGAGCAATGCACAACCATAGTAACAGTAGCTAATGTTTAGAATCAACTCATGATATGTCTTTGCTGTACCTATGAGGATTTAATTTATGGAGACACTAACCCCTCTAATCAAGTTTTATGTTGAGTTTTGTGTAAAGAGAATTTTTCAAGTGGAAGAGTTGAGGGTGATGAACAAAGATCAAGAGGGACAACCACTCAAGCTTGGGGATGTTACCCCTAGACTCACCCAACATATATCAAATAAGTACAAGAATTCAAGCTTGGGGATGCCAAGCCACCTCACTCCAACCATCTTGATAACAAGTAAGTAAGCCTAGCTACATGGCTATAAAGAAAGCGCTTTACGGGAGGCAACCCGGTTGTTTTTATTTTCTTTGTGTCCTCTTGCTGTAACAAGAGACTTAGTTTTTAGTTTAGTTTCTGGAATTTTTAATAAAGTGCCAAGTTTTACCCATTTTGGTTTGAAAAAGTTGCTTATAGCGTTCGGAGATTTTATTCCTGCACGAATCTGTGCACGGTATGATTTTTAATTCTTATTCTGTAACTCCGAATGAGCTCATATTTGAACTGTAGTTGAAACTTTTCATCCTCTGTATGCATGAATGTTTTCGGAATTTTTCGACAAAGTTAAGTAGGGTAAAAAATACGTTTTGCTGCTGCTGTTTTTCTGGACAGATTCTGTCCCATTTTGTTTGATGCATGCTTAGAACTTTTAACTTGAACCTTTTTTATCCAATTGAGTTTATGAGTAGGCATACAACATTATACACTTTCTGGACATTCATATGAATTTTTGTTAAGGATTATATGCAGCAAGAAATCTATTTGTTTATCACTACTAATGCACCCCACAGAAAAAGAAATGGGAGAAACGGTGTTTTGAAGTTTTTTCACAGGGATTAGAGGAGATGCACCAAGAGCTATCCAAGGATGGTGAAGACCATAAGCTTGGGGATGTGAAGACAACCCCACTGGACCTACACACTCTCGGTTTGCACACGTCTAACTTCTGTTTTTCGATCGAAACACTTTATCGCATAAACTTGGAGCGTCTTTTTGTTTGTTTTGGTTTGATTTTTTTTTGAGACCACCACACTATCATTTATATATGAGAGAGCTACTGGAAATTTGGGTTGAATTATGTTGGATGCTATTATTAGATTGGGAAAAGGGATGTTGGAGTTGATTTTAAAAGATACATATAGTTGCATGATTCATGAGCTTGTTAATGAGTAATAATTTGCAAGTATTTTATCAAGAGCTATCTTTTATTCATGTTTTGATGCTGAATGTTACTTTACTTTGTTTAACATGGATTAGTTAGTTCTATGGACACTCATGCATGCATTTAGATGGTCAACTTTCTCCCTCTTGCTAGCCAAAAAATTCCAACAAGTAAAAACTTGTTTCCAACACCTTCAACCAAAGTTTTTCCAGTGAGTCCACCATATCTACCTATTAGCTTTATGCTATTCCGAGTATGTTTATCATGATATTTGTGTTATCTATACCTCTGAATGAAAATGCTTATGTTGTTGATTGTTATGGGAAAAGTTGGTTATAGAGCTCTCTCGAACTTGATGCACACTTTACTTTCATTGCATAAATAAAACATGACCCATTGTGATTAAAATTATGATGTTGTGGGCTTGACAAATGTCTTTGGTTGAGAGTTAGCTCATATGTGCTGTCACATGGCAAGCTTTCAACATGCACTTCATTTCATTTAGTTGATATCATGTACTTTTGTTTATGGATGCTTACCATGGGTGAAATAAATGTGGAAATGAAGTGAGTTTAAATGAGTTTGTATAAATGGTTAGAGAGACGCCTGGGCCGCTAATCTAAGCCATGCATCATTCATGGTGGAAATTTACTTACATGCTATGGTGAACCTTCTGTGATACACCTTACAATAAAAAGCTATCTAATGGTAAATAAAAAGGGTGTTGAGATTGTTCATTGTGTTTGTTTGTCTTGTCATTTTGATATGGGCTTGTTCCATATCCTGGGACAAGAGGTACCCCAGTTGACGCTCTTAATGATACTATTATTACTTACAATGATATTTAACTTGAACTTGCTTTGTTTCCCAAGATGAGTAACACATGGAGTAGGTACTTGTATTCAAGGGGCATGAGACTTTCAACCTGTACTTTGTCAAGCACACTACTCGTATTTGCTTTCACTTTAAACTTAATCATTCAAGATGCTATGATAGGGGTAATGAGAGCTTGACACCAAGGATTACCACATTACAATCATTAACTTAAGTAGAGAAGTTCAGAAGTTAGATGAAACTTATTCATGCTTTACCTCTACTCATTTATCTATCTTTCCAAAGTGTCCACCTTTTATATTCAGATTTTCGTCAATACTCTATGGCCATTATAGGATGTTTTTCTTTTCATTATGCATACATGTGGTCCATAGTACTTTCTTCTATGTTACACTTTGTGAATTATCATTGAACATCCTTACATTGAATATTTGATATCACTTCATAATCTATCTTGTACATTGCTACTCCTTTGAAGAATGAATCATTTGACTGTATGTAGCAATAACTTCATCACTTCATTCATAACATGTGCCTTACAATATTATATGATCAAGATTATGATGGTAGCATGTCACTTCAAAAATTATTTTGTTTTATCGTTTACCTACTCGAGGACGAGTAGAACTAAGCTTGGGGATGCTTGATACGTCCCAAACGTATCTATAATTTTTGATGTTCCATGCATGTTTTATGTCAATTGGCACATGTTTTATATACACTTTATATCATATTATGACATTTATTGGATTAACCTACTAATAGTTGCCAAAGTGCAAAATCTTCTTGTTTTCCTATTGTTGTGTAGGAATTATCAAAAATACAAAAGGAAACCTTGTTGGAGTCAAATTGGGACTTTCCTGAAATCTGTCTGAAAACTTTTTACGGAGATTGTCAGTTTGACCCTCGAAGATGGCGTCCAATGGAAATCAAATTAAAGAGAAAGTTGTCACAATTTTCCATACGAAGATTTTAAGCCCGAGATCAGCCCAATCGGAGTTCGGACGCGGCCTGTAGGCCCGTTTTGGTGGAACCCTAAAAGGGGTGACGGAAATCCGAGAGTCCATATAAAGAAGGAAACCCTAGGTCGTGAAGAGCCACCAAAAGCCACGAATTTTCCTCCTCTTGGCAGCCGCCAAGGAGGGGAGGAGCTCCTCCATTGCTGCACCATCACCAAGGAAGAAGAAGGGGGGCCAAGGGCCGCCGCCCCCGCCGCTCGCCGTCGCCGCGCCGTGGCTGCTGCGGGCCGCCGCCTCCACTCCGGCTGCACCTCTTCATCAACCTCTCCATCAAGTGTGCTCACCATGACCATGTGTGAGTAGTTTTCACCGAGGCTGAGGGCTCTACCGGTAGCTATGTGGTTCATCTCTCTCTCCCATGGTGTGATCTTTATGTGATCATGAGCTTTGTAATCTAGTTGAATCCATAGATGTTACTCTTCATTATCTTATGAATTATGCTACTCAAGTGGTTTTATTAATGTAATCTCCGGAGTCAACTTTGTCCCATGGTGCGAAGTTGACAGTGTGCGCACCGTGTGTGACTCTTAGGCTAAAGATTACAGGAATACTTATCATGAGTTGTTCTTTTGTTGGTTGTCACTATAAAATTGTGGTGTTTGTTTAGTACTATTTTGGGGCGCTCATAGTGACATTGGGGTTCCCTAGATGTGGAAGACAGACTTTAAGGTGTGCTTTTGCAGCCCTACACAATGGTCTTGGTGTTCTATGATATTGTGGTGTTTGTTCACTCAGACTTTAAGGTGTGCTATTGTAGCCCTACGCAGTAGATTGGTATTTCTATCCAACGGGAGAATAGTTCAGAGTAGCATAGTGAAGAGGAAATATTTATGTATTCAATTATATTATTATTGTTGGGAGTGTCCACTAGTGAAAGTATGATCCCTAGCCTTATTTCCAAGCATTGAAACACCGTTTGCTCTCATTTTGTCTCATGTTTGCTTGCTGCCATCTTTATTTCAGATTGCAATTAACACTTATAATCTTCCATATTACTTGCATTTCACTATCTCATCGCCGAACTAGTGCACCTATACATCTGACAAGTGTATTAGGTGTGTTGGGGACACAAGAGACTTCTTGTATCTTAATTGCAGAGTTGCTTGAGAGGGATATCTTTGACCTCTACCTCCCTGAGTTCGATAAACCTTGGGTGATCCACTTAAGGGAAACTTGCTGCTGTTCTACAAACCTATGCACTTGGAGGCCCAACACTGTCTACAAGAATAGAAGCGTGCGTAGACATCACCGGGACGCCATTGTCATTAGCCAATGGGTCATGACGATCACGTTGTTGCGGTGGTGGTGATGGTATGCGTTCGCGACGTTCAACATTTTGGTGAGGTTGTTCTTGATGCGCATTGGCATTGTTCGCATGAAGATTATGTGGTTGTTCTTGATGCGCATTGGCATTGTTCGCATGAAGATCATGTGGTTGTTCAACGTTAGGAGGAGGTCGTTCATGGGCGTCACGCCTTGGGTCATGTCGACGTTCTTGTTGCGGATCTTCTTGGCGATGACCATGACGTCCATGACGTGCTTGTGTCGACCTTGAGGTGGTTCTTATACGACTTGAGCGTGATGAAGAAGAAGCGCGTTGTCGCACAAGGTTGTTGAGAGCCTCGGTCACCCGCTCCATAGATGCTTCTTGCGCATGCATGCGGTCGTTGAAGTTGGCTTCTTGAGCTTGAAGACGGCGCTCGTAGCGTCCTAGGCCATCACGAAGAAGGTGTCGAAGACCAACAAACTCGGTATGTGTGACATAGCCATGATCACCTCGAAGTCCACTATGTATTTCATCGTCCGGGCTTGAGCTTTCGTTTGTACTTCCCCTAAACATTTTCTCAAGAACAAGAGAGATATGTGGTAAGGAAAACCAAGACAAACTATATCCCAAGTATAATGAGGCTTGAGAGGAGAGAATCCGGTTCTCACACCCAACACACACACTTATGAGGATAGGAAGGTATGAAGTGGCAAACGAAACAAGCAAATCCGGCGAAAAGTATGTTGTTCAAGGTAGAGAAAATCCACAATGGCCAAATTACCAAAGAAACTCCAACCACAAATGATGAAGAAACACACACAAAAGCGAATGATGGGGTTGGGCGACCAAAGGGCGAGCACTCGAAGATAGACAACCTAACGAAGACTACGTGCTCAAATGTCACCCAACACAAGATGGACGCTAGCTCAATTGCCTTTTGATAGGCAACGGATTTGCACAAGTGTTACACACTCACTCACTTTGACGGTATAAGCTTTGTCGCAACCTACAAGAGATGATACTTGGCACTACTCATGTTCTTTTCTTTTCTCTTCTCCTTTTTTTTGATTTTTGCTTTTGACGATGATTCCTTCTCTTTTGCTAGTGCCAAGATCCCTAACGATACACACTCGCCAATAATTTAAGACAATCACTCAAACAAGTGCAATGCCCCGCAATATCAAAGAGCTAGTCCGATAGGTCAAGGTACACGAAAGGAAGAAGGGCTCACAACGGATTATGATGGTGGGGGAATGTCGAGTCCTTGGTGGCGTCGTCGCTTGGCGTTGATGATGTGTTGCTGCGGAAGCTTGTCGATGTCGTAGACGTAGGGCACACCAAGAAAGGACTCAAACCAAAGAGGAAATGCCAAAACGAACCGAGGAAACGAAAAATTTCTGAAAAATCAGCCCTGGCGGTAGTACCGCTGTTCCGGGCGGTAGTACCGCTGCGCACGGATCTGCGTGATTTTTACTCGATTTTGGCGGAATTGGGCTCCAAAAAATCCTCGAATTCGTGGGAAATCGGCAAAATTGAGGCTAGGGAACGCAAACAAAGGTGGAGGGGGTCCTAAAGCAACAGATCCATGGACAAAAACTACCAAAAACGCAACGAATCGACAGATCGGCTCGAATCAAGGCAAGGCTATTTTTGGTGAAAATTTTCGAATTTCTCAAAAACAAAGAAACATTTGGTGGATTTTGGTGGAAACACAAATCAAATCCGTGTCAACCTAGAGCTCTGATACCAAATGATGTGGGTTGGTCCCGATTTTCACGGATTTGTGCGGAGGGAACGATGAACACGAAGAACACGGGATGAACTCAAGAACACAAAGAGGGGAAATCAACAACACAAGGGTAAATAGCAAGTAGCAACTCGGCAAGACTCAATTGGTAACAAATCCCCGAGGGTAGCCCCCAATTCTCCTCTCCCAAGCACACCTTACTCTTAGGATTGTTTGTCCAATTGGTCAACCCAAACCAACCCGATAGAATCACCGTAAGATGAAAGATCGGCAAGTAATCGCAACTACAAGCGGAAGCCTTGGTATCCACGCAGGGATCTTCTCCTCAAGAGGAGGCCTTGGTTCATCTCCACAAGGGGAGGCCTTGATTCATCTCCATAGGAGTAAGGAGACACTTTGAGAAGAAGGAGCAAGGCTCTACTCTAATCCCAAATCATTGTCTAACCCTAGATCTGGATGGGGAACCCCTATTTATAGTCTAGAGGCAAAAGGGGAAAGTTAGGTGGGGTAGGTGGAGATTACAATGCTCAACAGCCTGGCTTGTGCCCGCAGCAGCGGTAGTACCGCTCGGACGGGCGGTAGTACCGCTGGTGCGGGCAGAAGGCGCGTTGACTTTGCTCGGGCGGCAGTACCGGCGGTAGTACCACTAGTCAGAGCGGTAGTACCGCCGGCAGTGCCGCACATGGATGCATAGGCGGGTTTTCGGTGGCACTGAGGGCGGTAGTACCGCCGGAGCGGTAGTACCGCCGTGGAGGGCGGTAGTACCGCCCTGTCTCTTCTTTCTCTTCTTCTTCTTGGCCATCTTCTTGGGTCTTCTCTCGATCATCTTCTCCATCATCTTGGACTTTCTCTTGACCATCTCCTCCACTCCATTGTGGGTCGTCATCAAGGTGGTTCCTGAGTATGCACAACGTATCCGAATGAAGTAGCAACCCATTCAAAGGAGTGTCTAGATCACACATAGATAGGAGTGAGGTCACCTTATCATGGAGAGATTTGACTCTTGCTCTTGTCATTGGGCCACTTGTTGTAGGAGCCGTAGGTTGGGCTACATCAGTAATGAGCCCTCTAGAACACGGACACTGAGAATAGTTGCTTGGATCGATTCTCTAAGATGCTCACAGTGTAAGTCTATTCTGCAAAACCGGCCATGGATGGAACGCGTAAAACAATTATCACCACCACCATTACAAGAGAAGGCTTTAGTGATCAATGCTCTGTCTTCTGACTTCGTAGTGCCCTTCACTTTTAGTTGGATTTCAATCTGAACGTTGTCCGCAGACATAATTGCACGAGACGGGCCAGTCAAGTGCAAAGAAGAGCCGCTTTGTCTCGAATCCGCACAGCCAGAGCATTAACCGAGAGCTCTTTGTGCTCGAAGATTCGCCTATTCCGTTCGCACCATATTTCCCAAGAGGCAAGTAGCAAGAGAGAATGGATTCCTTTCCTCTTGTCCGACGCTGCTCTAGATCGGCAGCCCTTCAGCCAGTCCACAATGGAGGTTTCGTCCCGGGACGCAGGGTTGAGAGCTTCCGATGTAGTCCAATTGGCCAAGGTAGCCCAAACTTGTCTTGACCAAGAGCATTCAGTAAGTAGATTCAAAGGGGTCTCAAGGTTTCGCCTACAGAGCGGGCAGAAATAGTCGTTTTCCCATCTCCGTCGCAACAGAGCATCTGCCGTGAGAATTCGGCCTAGCGCGGCCGTCCACATGAAGAACTTGCACTTTCCTAGTGCCCAACATTGCCATATGGCTGTGGGAAACTCTGAAGCTGTAGCGCCAGCAAATTGTATATGATAAGCTGATCTGGCCGTGTATTCACCCGATGGTTCCAAACGCCATCTGATTGAGTCCGTGGTGCCCTCCACTAGCTGAACCTCATCGAGCATGCTAGACAATCTAAGCAGGTCAGGGAGCATATCTTCAGTTAGCCCATTATGAAGGTCCAAAAGCCATCTGTGGTCTCTCAACGCCTCCCGGACAGAGCGTCCTTTGCGAGAAGAGATAGCAAAAAGGTTCGGGGCCACATCGCGATGAGCCGCCCCCTGCAGCCACCGATCATACCAGAAATTCGCAACGGAGCCATCCCCAAGTGTGATCTCTGTCGCAGCAAAAAACAGAGCCTTATCGGTGCTATCACAGGGCAAAGGAGAGCCAACCCAGGGTTTTTTAGGAGATTTCCAAGCAGCCCACAGCCAGCGAAGTCTGAGAGCCCGGCCAAACTTGACCAGATCGAGAACGCCAAGGCCTCCAAGGGCTTTAGGTCTGCAAACAACTGACCATTTAACACGGCAGTGGCCACCGTTACACGAGCCCTCTCCACGCCAGAACCAAGCCCGGCAACGCTTCTCGATTTTTTCCAGGACCGGTGCTGGTAGTCTATGTGTTGTCATCATGTAAATCGCTACAGATGACAGCACACTTCTTAGGAGAACCAGTCTTCCCTCCCTCGAGATCATGGATCCTTTCCAAGCAGCCAGCAGAGCATCTATCTTGTCAAGGAGAGCTTGAAAGTCTCCTTTCCGCAGTTGGTACAGAGAGAGCGGCATTCCTAGATATTTGCAAGGAAAATCTTTGATGGCTATGCTCAATGGCTGTAAAATGTCATCCAGGTTTACTCCTTCGCAGCGAATAGGTATCGCGCTGCTCTTGTTTAGGCTTGTTGCAAGGCTAGTTACCCTCTCGAAAGCATCAAGCAGCAGTTTGATCATGTTGGCGTCACGGAGAGAGGGGTTGATGAATAACGCGACATCGTCCGCATAAGTTGAAGTGCGGATTACATTGCGCCGCCCTGGCAGCTTGAAGAGAGCTCCTTCCTCCGTGGCCTTATCAAGCATGCGTTGGAAGGGATCCATAGCCAAGATGAACAATAACGGGGATAGGGGATCCCCCTGCCATAGGCCACGACGATGCTGCACAAAATCAGAAGCTAGCCCATTAATGAGTATCTGGGAGGAGGAGGTGGCTAGAATCATCGCAATCCATTCAGTCCATCGAGCGCCAAACCCTCGTGCCCAGAGCATGTTCAAGAGATAGGGCCAGGAGACCGTGTCAAAAGCCTTTGCTAGGTCAAGCTTTAAGAGGATCGAAGGCTTCATGGTTTTGTGGAAAAAGCGAGCAGTATTTTGCACATACATGTAATTCTCTTGAATGCAGCGTTTTTTGACAAAAGCACTTTGGCTCGGGTCAATTAGTTGATCTAGCATGGGAGCCAATCTAGTCGCCAGAATCTTGGAGAATATTTTGATTATGCTGTGTATTAGTGAAATTGGTCGAAAGTCGCGAAGGGCAGCTGAGTTTTGTTCCTTTGATCCTTTTTTTACACGGGTGACATAAGCTTTCTCGCTAATGTTTTTCTCACCCGTCTTCTGTAACTGTTACTCCTTCTAATCATTGAATTTAGCAGCCCTTAAGCTGCTAACATTCAAAAAAAAAAGTGCAAAGAAGAATCCTGCAAGCATCATCATTCGCCATTGACTTGTCAACAAAGAAGCAGACAACAAGAGAAAAAAAAAGTACTCACGAAAATACCCATGTGTACCTGTTCCGTGAGCAATTGGCAGTCATCCCTAGTGCGAAGGAAGAGAAGGTTGCGACGATAGTCCACAACATCTCTGGCAGCAACCACACCGTACACCTCCAATGGCCAATTGAAGAATTCTAATTCTGTGACTTGGATAGAGAAGATCTGCATGGTCCTCGTGGCATCACAAAACAATGGGGAGTGGCCTGGTATGTAGTGTGTGAAGAGCATTGAGCTCAATGCAGCTGCATTCAGCCAAGTGAAATATATGTGTTAGAGATCAAAAGTGAAACAGAAGACGGTAATCTACGAGGTAAAAAAGGTAGATTTTAAAAAAACAACTTGACTAGATCAACTGAGAAACACATTGTCCAACAGAATCAGCAACAACGTCTATTACCAGGACTACCAAACAATTTCAAACTGGGACAACACATAAGGAAGCGATATCAGAAACTAAACATAAACATAGACAAAGAACAACAATAGCAAGCATGTCAAAAATATCGAATCATTTTATCATGATTTCTTTTTTTTTAGAACCATGCATGAGCGCTGCATGTATTATTATAGAAGAAGGAGAAAGGCTCGACGAGCCGAAATTTACAGAGCTGCTGGGAACCAGCGAAAGAGAGGAGAGCGACCTATCTATAAAACAAACTAGAACGACCTGACTACTTCCGAACAGCAACTACAGAGAAAAAAAGAGAACACACGCCAGGCAAGAGCCACAACGACCAAACAAAGGCTAAGTTCAGAAAATTCAGTCTTCGGTGAGATGCATGCGACCCTTGCTCGCCAAGTTCCATTGCTTGCTTCGTTCTTTATCTGCTCAAAGAGAATGTTGATCGGCTTGCAAGTCTTCTAAAAAATTCTGTTATTTCTTTCACTCCAAAGAGTCCAGGTCGTTAGCATTATAAGGGAGTCCAGCCTTCTTCGCTTTTTTCCTGTAACCCTGCTTCTTGCTTCTTTCCACCAGTTCTGAAGAGAATCACTGGTGGTAGGAGCCAGAGTTTGCAGGTTTGCCCAAGTGAGCACTTTGCTCCAGATGATGTTGCTTATGGCGCAGCCGAGGAAAAGATGCTGGGCGTCTTTGTTCGTGGTGTTACAGAATGCACATTTATCGTTGTGCGGTAGACCTCTTTTAGCAAGTCGATCCGCAGTCCAAATTCTGCCACGAATAAACAGCCACGCGGCTAGCTTGCATCTCAGAGGGGCCCAAGAACCCCAAATTGCGGAGGCCAGATCACTTTGCGTTTTCGCCGCGTAGTGCGCCCGGTATACAGATTTTGTTGTGAACTTTCTTTTAGCCTCCCACGACTAGCTCCATTCATCCTCTTGGTGTGGCAAGAGTTGAACAGAGCTACACTCCTCCCATATCTTCAGGATTTGCAAAAACATGTCGATGTTGATCGGTTTCTTGATGTCCTCGATCCATCTTCCTTGGGCTAAAGCTTGGGCCACGGTTCTGCGAGCTTTTGTATCGGGGTTTATGGTTGAAAAAACTTTAGGAGTAATTTCTTCTATTGTCTTTCCATTTAGACAAATTAGAAATTTGTCAATAGAATTTCTTCTATTGTCGCCTCGATCATGATTTCAAATTAGGAATTCCTAAAGCATGGGCATGAGTAATTTCATGTCATGATCAATAGAGCTAACCACCAACATCTATATTTGTTTGTGAACTTGATTTTGCAATCCATTCAAGAAGACTTAATTGATATAGTTGCTTTCGGAAGAATAAATATGATGATGTATACTTACTGCAATCTTGAAATCTGCTGTGCTTGTAGCGCCTACGATGTCTTTCCCAGATTCTAATACAGTCAGCGAAATTCCTCTCCTCCATCTCAGCCCCATGCTCCTCCATCTCAGCCCCATGCTCCTCCCTCTTGTCCACTATATCCTCATCTTTTTCTATCCGGTGCAATTTCTCTCCGAACTGTGGTGTCCATGTACAGATCCAGTTAATATCTTCAGAACACAAATGTAGTCGGGATATATGGTGCTCCAAGAGCTTATCGAGAAACATGCGAATGCCTAGGAATTTTGCTTCTGCTGAGACTAGATGACACGTGTTGCCCCACATCTCGTGGAACAGAGAGAAGAACGGAACTACTTGAAAGCTACCCCTCGGCACCTTTGTCGATTTGTCTACCGACATGCAGATACTTAGTAGCAGCTTCTTGAAGTTACCACCAATCTTACTCTCGGTCTGTGGCTCCTCCGATTCCAAGTCCATACTGCTACCAATCTTTCCCTTGGTCTCTATCGACCTGGTCTCCAACGCTCGGATCCTCGACTTGGTATCGGTATCGGCCAGAAGGAAGACCTTCTCCCGCAACTCGAACATATGCGATATCAAATTGAACAGAGGTCTCAAATCCTTGGGAGTAGAGCCAATCACAGAGATCTTCTCTGCACAAACCTCGATCCGGCTGATAACCTGCTTGATGAGGAAAAGTCCTCTAGGGTGGCCCAATCTTCACGGATTGACGAACGAGTGGACGAACTCACGTAAGAACACGAAGAACACGAGGAAGAACACCAAGAACACAAGAACACACACACGATACAAGAACCATTTCCCTTACCGGTCGGTCCAACCGGCCCAATAGAATCCACACGAAGGTGGGAGATCGGCAAGTAGATACAAGAAGGGATCTTGGATGGTTGTTTCTCCAACGGTCAACCGATCCGCTCCAATAAAGTCACCCGAGGATGAAAGATTGGCAAGTAGTTAAACTACAAGTAGAGGTCTTGAATCCACGAAGGGATCTTCTCCACTAGGGGAGGAACCATCGCCACAAGGGAGGAAGGAGACCTTTGAGAAGGAGTCTAGCTCTACTCTAATCTCAAAACATAGTCTATCTAGATCTGGAGGGGGTAGGTGCCTATTTATAGTGTTGACCCAAAAAGGGGGGTAGGTGGGAGAGGATAAGGGTCTCCACCCGTGCTGGTCTGGCTCCGCAGCGGTAGTACCGCTACGCCTGGCGGTACTACCGCTGGGAGCTTCCTGAAGCGCCTTGCGTCCCGCAGCGGTGGTACCGCTGCGCTTGGCGGTAGTACCACTGCGGTGCCGCTGGAGATGCCGCCGGGTCCTCCAGAGAGCCAATCTGGGAGGTACCGCTGGCGGTAGTACCGCTGCGGCGGTAGTACCGCTGGAGCTGTTTGGCTCCTCTTCCTTCTCCTCTTCCAAGCCACCGTCTTGTCGGACTCCATTCCTCGTGCGCCTTGGCCATCTTCCCGAGGAGTCGAACTCGTCATGACTAGCAATACAAAGTGACGATAGTCAAGTAGTATACCATTCCAAAGTGTCATATCGAGGTTCACATAGAGGAAGGAGTTCACCTTTGATGTCCATGGTGACTTGTGGAGTGTTGGAGTACTTGACATGGTGATGGACGTGACTCGGGCTACATCATCTCCCCCCCTTTAAAAAGAGTCGTCCTCGACTCTTGCTCTTCATCACCATGCGAAGGAGGTAGATGTGTTGTCGAAGAATTGGAATTCACCATGCCTACAAACATCAAAGACCAAGCAAACCATGTGTGTGCAAGAAAGAGGAGCATATCAACAATGACATGTCCATTCTTTGTCATAGCACCGTTAGCACAACACAAGAATATAAAAATGTAGTGCAAGTGCAAGGTCAATGTGCAAGCAATCCAATGGAACATCTTCAAAATATCATCATGGTGGCAAACAAAGCACATGAAAGAGCAAGTTTTCAACATATTTGTTGCAACACCAAAAGAGTAGAAACCAAAACACTCATGACAAGACATGCACAAAATGTCATTATGGTTGCACACAAGCCATTGGAAAGAACAATTGTTCATCATATTTGTGGCAACACATAAATCATTCATATGAAAGATCAAGGATACATTCTTGCCATAGGGGAAACCAATATCACAAACATGTATGCAAACAAACCAAAAGCAAGAGAAATTGTTCAACTTGTTTGATGCAAAACATGGAAAGATTTTCGAGTTGGATTCAATCCACAACTCACATGTATGCTCTCAAGAGCTAGTATTGTCAACTCATACTCAATTGAGGTTGACATTAACATGCGTTTACCGGCACACACAAGGCAACATATGAAGAAGTTATGTGTACGGTATAGGAACACATCATCCATCATGAAGTGTCTCTTCATTTGCACATCACCAACCACACAAAAATCAATTGGAAAATATGACATATGTGGATGGTCACTATGCAAAGTGAAGGATGGAACAAGGTCCATAAGAGAAAACGAAACATCTCCAAAAAGTGAGAAAGCTATGGGGGCAATCTCATTATCAAGCATTTCAACATTAGTGCAAGCAACACATGTGAAAGAGAAATTGTTCAATATGTTGCAAGCCACAATGGGAGAAAAATGGAAACATTCATAACAAGGCATGCTCATGGCAAAATCATCACAAATAGGTAATTCCACATGATCAACATTGGTTTCGAACAAAGTATCACATGGGAATAAGAACGCATCATATGTGACATCAATAGAATCATCCATAGCATGCAAACAATCATATCTCATCATGTCCACTAGCGGATCATGGTCACATCAACACCCATACCCTTGTAGTCCCACTCATGTGAAGTAGGTGTTGAAGTAGTAGGGGCTTCCATGTAGCCGACTTGTCCAACTTGAAGTAGACATGGGGTGGCATCATCATCATCCTCCATGTATATTTTCTCCATTTGAGGCACCGTCAAGTCGAAGATAGGCGTCTCATCATCCAAGGAACCTAGCACACAATGAGAAAACACACTAGAGGTGGAGGTTAAGTTGTTAGAAATCAAAATGTCCTCACAAGACCTATCAACTACCTCTCTCAACTCAATTGGTGTATCACCCATTCCCTCAAAGTGAAAGCACTCAAACTCACATATGGTGGAGGCACTCAACTCACTCTCACTCTCACTCAAGTGGGCCAAGTGGCTCTCATGCTCACATGGGATTGGTACCATCTCATAACTCAAGCTCATAGGGATATGCTCGGTTTCCTCATCTCCATACGCCTCCAAGGTTGAAGGGAAACTCCCATGCTCAACCTCCTCAACCAACTCGCCTACAAAGGTCAATGCCATAGTGTAGGCATCATCACTCGACTCCTTTGCGGAAGGGAAAATCCCATGCTCCGCTTCATCATCACTTGACCCATGGTCATAGGTGATAGCATCATCAATGCTCGCCTCCTTGGTCGAAGGGAAAATCCCATGCTCGACCGTCTTCTCACCATCTTGGTCACCGTCTTGTTCACCAACTTGGCATTCCCACATCATGTGACCTCTTCTATTGCATAGTGGGCACAAGAGATTGGGACATTCTCGTGGATCATGGTCTTGGCCTTGGCAATTGTCGCATAGGAGGTCTTCATCTTGCCATATGGGGGCCAATGTGGTGTGGCACTTGGTGTAGAAGTCATATCAAGAGAAGTGCTTGAGAAGGGTGCCGTCTTGGTTGTGGCCTCACGTGTGTGACCATGCTTCTTCCGGCGTCGACGTTGGAGTTGCTCGATGAAGATGTCGAAGTTGGCCATGATCTCGTCTGTTATTGGTGCACTTGGAGTGGTAGCACTAGGGGACACCATAGTATGTGCCTTTGTCGCCATCTTGTTTTCGTGTCGACGTTGGCGTTCTTGAGTTGTAGGGTGTCGCCGGAAGTCATTCGGATGCTTCTCCTCATGTTGGCGTCGGCGTGCTTGTTGCCTTGGCGACCTTTCCTTGGAGCTTCCACTAGAGCTTGGTGACATGTTGTGGTCCACCTTGGCATCTTTCTTGTGGTGCCTTGAAGAGCTAGATAAAGGACGTAGGCTCTTGGCCAACTCGTCCAAGGCATCCTTGACAATTTGGAGCTTGGCCTTGTCGATGCACTTCTTGTGTCGCCTTCTTGTTGTTGAAGGAGAATGTCGAAGCTTGTCGCTCTTGGCGACGGCCTTGTCATGGCTCCTTCTTGAAGTTGATGGAGAATGGCGAAGCTTGGCACTCTTGGAAGTAGATGGAGCTCCATAGGATGAACTCATGGTGGCCTTCTTGTCGGAGCACCGTCTTGAGCGTGAACCATAGAAGTAGGTTGTGCCATGACGCTTGGTGGTGCCGCTCTTGAACATGGTGGTGATGGGGGTCCTCTCCTCTTGCATGTTGTCGAAGTCGCCGCACATGCTACAAGAGTAGTAGTCGTAGACGTTCTCCACCATGTCATCGGAGTGGTAGTCGTAGTCGTGGCGCTCCACCATGTTGTCGTAGTCGAAGTTGGTACCATGTGATGAGGCATGTGAAGACACTTGCGCCTCATTGTCGTTGAAGCTTGTGTAGTCGGAGTCGTGGTAGATGCGCACGTACTTGGAGTCGATACAATTTGATGAAGGTTGCTCGACGTCATGGTACCGCTCCTTGTCGTGGACGCTCGAATAGTCGGAGTCGTAGTCGGAGTAGTTGTAGCGGAAGTCTTAGTGATGATCCATCATGTCATGGGGGTCATTGTCGGTGTAGTCGTCGTAGTAGTCCCCCATGTCCTCAATGTATGAGGCATCATAGTTGTTGTGGCTCATCATGTACTCAACATCATCTTGGCCTCCATAGTAGCATTCACTCTCCCTAGACATGTCAACTCACAAGACAAGTGTATATATGTGGAGTGGAAAGGAACTAGAACACAACCTCTCACCTTGTAGATAGTATTGGACGTCGTGGACAACCAAGGGAAACGATCACAAAGTAAAATGCTTGTGTTCAAGTATCCAAAGCAAACTCTAAAACACACACGGTTTAAAAGTTGGTAGGAAGGTATGGTAGGTGGAAAGCAAATTGAACCAACCGGAAACCAAGATATTGTCAAAGCAAGTAGAGAACCACGATGATCACAAAGCAAATACAAGTCAATCTCAAAAGATAGGAATGTAGTTCAAGGAAACACACGCGTGGAGAGATAAATGGGACTTATGCAACCAAGAAGTGAGCTAAAGAACCATATGATCCTAGCGAAGACTATAAGCTCGTGTTGCATAAGTACAAGGAGAGCTACTAGCTCGATTGCAATTTATTTGGTGGGCTACAAGATTTGCACAACAATGCACCACCTACTAGATGTTCATCGAGCTTGCGCTTTCCTACAAGATATGGCAAGTGGTGTTTCTTCTTTTCTCTTTTGATTTGGCACTTTTTGCTTCTTTTCTCTTTTGAGTCTTTTCTCTTTTGACTCTTTTCAATTTTGCACACCCACTTCTTTTTTATGCCAACACAAGATATATGATATATGAACTAGCGCACAACTTTTGCTCGGAAACTACACGGTGCAAAGTGCAAAGCCCAAGCAATCATCAAGAGCTAGCCTCAATAGGACATGGTAATCGCAAAGATATAGTGTGGCTATCAAAGGAATGGCAAGGGGAAAAGATTCGCGATGTTATACCTTTCGTCGACGATCTTCGCCCTTTGGTGTAGAAGTTTCGTGCTTGCCCACGGATTTGGTGGTGGTGGATGATGGATCTTCCGCAATGGTGACGAAGGCCTTGATCGTAGCTTCGAAACGAGCCGAAGAACACCAAAAAACGGAGTCCGGAATCAAAAGATATGTCCAAAACAATTTTCTGAAAATTTCAGTTTTCTGCAGGAACCGCTGGTGGGGGCGGTAGTACCGCTGGAGGTACCGCTGGGAGCACCAGAGAGCCGTTTTCGGCGGTACCGTTACGGGACGCAGATTTTTACCCGAGAACGCGATTTTTCGCGATTTTAGCGGAAAAACGACCCGAAAATGGCCAAATCGGAGGGGAAAACGATGGAATTAGGCCATGGGAACGCAAAGGAAGCAAGATCAACTAGTATAGCAATAGATCCACGGATCAAAACTTGCAAAAACGCACAAGATTCACAGATCGATCCAAAAGCAATTTGGGGCTATTTTTGGCGGAAATTTTCGAATTTCTCAAAATCAAAGAAAAATTTGGGGGATTTGGGGGTGGAAACACATGTCAAATCCGTGGCAACCATGCTCTGATACCATATGATGAGGAAAAGTCCTCTAGGGTGGCCCAATCTTCACGGATTGACGAACGAGTGGACGAACTCACGCAAGAACACGAAGAACACGAGGAAGAACACCAAGAACACAAGAACACACACACGATACAAGAACCGTTTCCCTTACCGGTCGGTCCAACCGGCCCAATAGAATCCACACGAAGGTGGGAGATCGGCAAGTAGATACAAGAAGAGATCTTGGATGGTTGTTTCTCCAACGGTCAACCGATCCGCTCCAATAAAGTCACCCGAGGATGAAAGATTGGCAAGTAGTTAAACTACAAGTAGAGGTCTTGAATCCACGAAGGGATCTTCTCCACTAGGGGAGGAACCATCCCCACAAAGGGAGGAAGGAGACCTTTGAGAAGAAGGAGTCTAGCTCTACTCTAATCTCAAAACATAGTCTATCTAGATCTGGAGGGGGTAGGTGCCTATTTATAGTGTTGACCCAAAAAGGGGGTAGGTGGGAGAGGATAAGGGTCTCCACCCGTGCTGGTCTGGCTCCGCAGCGGTAGTACCGCTACGCCTGGCGGTACTACCGCTGGGAGCTTCCTGAAGCGCCTTGCGTCCCGCAGCGGTGGTACCGCTGCGCTTGGCGGTAGTACCGCTGGGTGGCGGTAGTACCGCTGCGGTGCCGCTGGAGATGCCGCCGGGTCCTCCAGAGAGCCAATCTGGGCGGTACCGCTGGCGGTAGTACCGCTGCGGAGGTAGTACCGCTATGCCTGGCGGTAGTACCGCTGGAGCTGTTTGGCTCCTCTTCCTTCTTCTCTTCCAAGCCACCATCTTGTCGGACTCCATTCCTCGTGCGCCTTGGCCATCTTCCCGAGGAGTCGAACTCGTCATGACTAGCAATACAAAGTGACGATGGTCAAGTAGTATACCATTCCAAAGTGTCATATCGAGGATCACATAGAGGAAGGAGTTCACCTTTGATGTCCATGGTGACTTGTGGAGTGTTGGAGTACTTGACATGGTGATGGACGTGACTCGGGCTACATCACTGCTCCATGAGCACCGCGACATCATAGAGCTCCGTCGCCATCGCACAGGCCTCACCACCCTACAACGTCCTATATTTCTCCCCGCCGCTCTTTTACGTTTATTAGGGGAAGGGAAAGGATACCAGCTGGGGTTTTCAAGATGTGGCGCTTCCGTGTTTATACACCGCCCGGACTGCTCAGGGTCAGAGGGTGTCACGCCGTCATCTCTGATGCGAGTGGACACGTCATGGAGCTCCGGCTCCGCAACATGCGCCGACGACGGCAGCCCCGGGCTCGGCAGCGAGATTATAGGCCCTTTGCTCCTCCACCTGCCTCGCCTCGCGCACCTGGACCAGGGGCGGAGGATCCCTTAGGGCAAGGTAGGGCAGCCGCCCTACCTTGATTTTTCGCAAAAAACTACATATATATAGGCATTTTCTTTTGTATATTCAAGTTTCTCTAATTTCTGTCCGTTCTAGAAAACAATAAGGGAAAAAAGGCTAACTGGGCCAGCTCGGACTGCTTCACCCCGAAACTGGGCCTTAGTGGGCTGGAGCAGTGAGCCTCATGCGCACAAGAATCGTTTCGACCTGTTCGTTTCTTTCAGAACCCAGGTTCGACCTATGCCGTGCGGCTGTGCGTGTTCGTTCCAGACGCTGCCGTGCTCCCGTTCCGCACCTCCGCCTCCTCCCTGCCCAGTCCCAGCTGGCCTTCTCGCCACTCCCTCCCCATTTCGACCCAAGCTCTCCCCTTCACTTGCTTCTCTCACCACGCTAGCAAGGGCGGCGTCACCGGATAACGTTTCCTACAACTTACCGTCTCATTTAGTTGGCATTACTTTTACCAGTGGCGACGGCGACAATTGAAATGGCCTTCTCAGTCATGAAGATCATCAAAACCGAGTTGCGCAACAAGAAGTCTGATAGTTGACTTAATGATTTGATGGTGATCTAAATCGAGTTAGAGATATTCAAAAATATTGATCTTGGTGAAATTAATAAGGATTTTTAGAAGGAAGATAGAGCTTTGTCATTGGCTGGAACTTCTAGAAGGTATTAAAGTTTCATTATCGGTACATTTGTTGGTTCTATTTTGATCTAAATATGTTGTTTTTACCATTGTACCAAGTGATCATGGTTAGTACTCCCTCCATTCCATAATATAAGACGTTTTAGCTCTCACATATATTGTCTAAATACATGCTACAATGAGTGAACATGCACACTAAAACATGTCTACATACATCTACATATATGTGAACATGCACACATGCTAAAACGTCATATATTGTGGAACGGAGAGAGTATAATTTAAAGTATTGATGTGCCTAGACAATTTTAGTTTTCTTACATCATTTTTTCCTCTCTTTGGAGTTCGCCCGACCTCATTTTTTCTCGTCCTCCGCCATTGACCTCAGGAGGAACAGCCTCGGCAAGGCGGCCCGCCGTTCCTCGGCTTGCTCGCAGACCTCCGGCTCCGGTACCTCAACCTCTCCTACACGGACCTCGCCGGTGAGACCGTGAGATAACACCCCAGCTCGGAAACCTGTCGAAGCTACCCTCCCTCGACCATCAGCTCCTACCTCGGCAGCCTGTCCTACTGGCTGCCCGGCGGCCGGCGTGTCCTCGCTGGAGTGTACCTCCACATGGGCCTAATGAACCCCAACGCCTCCGTGGACTGGGCTACCACCGTCAACATGCTGCCTTCCCTCAGAGTCCTTGCCTTGTCGGACTGCGGGCTCACGGTCACCACCACGACGACGTCGCCGGCGCGTGCTGCAAACCTCACACGGCTGCAGAAGCTTGACCTGTCGTCCAATGGCATCAACACCTCCACCGTGGACTCTTGGTTCTAGGATATGCCCTCGGCAACATGACGGCCCAGCAGGTGGAGGAAAATGACAGGTCCGGCATGATCCCGCCCCGCCAACCTGCAAATCAGGGGCGACATGACGGAGTTCATGAGCCGGCAGCCACGCTGCGCGCTCAAGAATGTCCAGGCGATGCACCTGTCTGCGACCAACATGTCCGGGCATGCAGCTGCCGAGATCGATCGGGGAGATGTCTGAGCTGGCTTATCTCGCTCTGTCTGTGAACAAGCTCGCAGGGGAGATACCCAAGGCCAAGGGTGTCGGTAACCTCTCAAAGATGGCAATCCTGTTTCTCCTCCAGGACAACAGGCTCAGTGGCACCAGAAGATAACTTTGCAAACATGGTGAGCTAGGAGTGGATCGACCTATCTCGCAACGCCTTGAAATGTCGGTCAGCCCAGGTTGGAGGCCTCCATGTAGGCTGGTCTATGCTTACTTCCCAATGTCAACATGGGTCCCCTGTTCCCTTCATGGATCAAGCACCAGCCAGACATCAAGTAGCTTGATATCTCTCTCATGCGGGTATAGTGGACGGACACTTTGCCACATCTGGTTCTGGACGTCGTATGCAGATATGCACTGATCTATGTCTCTATCTGAACATCTCCGTGAACCCGATCGGCGGGAGGCTGCCGACCTCTTTGAGATTCATGTGGCCGATCCGTCGTCCATCTACATTCGCATTCTGCGGCCCTCCCCTTGCCAAGAACTGCGCCTGGACTGGACATCTTCCTGCTCCCAGTGGACTGAGTGGAGGCAAAGTTTTCTCGGACACTTGCGTCGTTTTGCCTTAGCTTGGCTCTAGGATTTGTGGTGGGGGACTCTGGCTCGTGTTCTGCTCCTTGTTGTTTGCCAGGTCGTGGAGAACTGCTTACTTTGGAGCCATCGACAGGGCTCTATGTGTTCGTTGCTGTGAGGTGGGTGAAATGCAGGGACAAGCGGAAGAGACCCAGGAGCAGCAGCAGCAACAACAATGGAGTTGATGCTGTTTTGCTTCCAACCGAGCAGGAGAAGAGTGGAGCGTTTTTTCCAACCGTCTCAAGATGATTCTACCAACTGATGGAGGTGCAATATCAAAGATTTAGCTATAGATAATATGAGTGCTTAAAATAAATTGATAGTTCCAAGAAGATGAAGGGGACTGATGTTGAAGCTTAAATTCAGAATGTTCTTTAAAAAGAACCTAAGTTTGGCAGCCTTGTTTTTATAAAGCCAAATTATTCTAAAAATGTATTATTTTCATGCCAAGGCAAGGCAACAAATAGTTCAGTTTCATAAAAAGTATGTCCAGACCTCTTTTTCTTATACTACAAAAAAGATGCAGACTGCGGAATCATGCATACTTTGGTATATTAAACTGCATCTTTTGGTAAGGACAAACACATAGAAGTATTTAAAACCAACCATAGTATGCTTCAAATATGCTTTAAGAAAACTTGGTTGCCAAACACGTGTTTTCGCTGTTTTGGAAATCCCGGGCTCCATGTATTCGGGGTTCTCTTCAGTACTAAAGTATATGGTGCTCCTATTGCGCAAAGGCAGCAAATCTTCTAGGAAGATGTAACATGCCGCTTGATTTGCACTTGATTCAACAGGTGCATATATATTCTACAAAACCTGATGCAGTCTGGCAAGCAAAGCTTCCTTGATATACTTTGGTGCACCCATATTGGGCTGTACAATTGAAAATTTCAACCAGAAGCCATCTCATAATCTACACAAACTGATGGCTGAATCCAAATCCGATACGAAAACCAGCAGACATGGATGTATCTCTCACAACCGAGGCTTGGGTACAGCGCTACCATTTCCCTTCAAGACGCTAGGGTTGTCCAACCAACTTGCAAGTGCTCGGAATTTACCATCAACCACTGACAACAAAGAGAAGGTTATTTCAAAATGTACCCTTCATGAATTGTAGAAGTAAAAATGCATATATCATGGCAATGGAAACTTTATCTCCGAAAACGTATCACCAAAACTTGCAGTCATCGACTTACACCCGTTTAACACATTTCACAACCTTGATAACAAAAGAAAAATAGCAACGACGTGATTCGACCATGAACAACGTGAAAACTAGAAAATTGGGAGATATTCAAAGATAATGACACCTAAATGATTTTCTGGATATACGATGGAGGCAAGGCTGCATTTGAACACACCTTTTTATGTCTTTTCTATGCTTACTTCCCAGATGTCAACATGGGTCCCATGTTCCCTTCATGGATCAAGCACCAGCCAGACATCAAGTAGCTTGATATCTCTCATGCGGGTATAGTGGACGGGACACTTTGCCACATTAGTTCTGGTTCTGGACGTCGTATGCAGATATGCACTCTATCTGAACATCTCCGTGAACCCGATCGGCGGATGCTGCCGACCTCTTTGAGATTCATGACCTCGGGTCGGCGCTCGCCATCTATCTGACGGCGGGGTTGGTGAACCTGAACCTGTCCAGGAACAACGTGACCGACACGATCCCTCGGAGTGTCGGAGACATACAGAAGCTGGAGTCCCTCGACCTGTTGATCAACAGCCTCTCGGGCGAAATCCCTCCCTCCGAAATTGTCAGACCTGACTTGGCTGAGCTACTTGAACCTTTCTTGCAACAATCTGTCGGGAAGTATACCTTCAGGCTTGAACAAACTGCAGGCCGTCGCCGATCCGTCGTCCATCTACATCCGCATTCTGCGGCCCTCCCCTTGCCAAGAACTGCGCCTGGACATCTTCCTGCTCCCAGTGGACTGAGTGGAGGCAAAGGTTTCTCGGACACTTGCGTCGTTTTGCCTTAGCTTGGCTCTAGGATTTGTGGTGGGGGACTCTGGCTCGTGTTCTGCTCCTTGTTGTTTGCCAGGTCATGGAGAACTGCTTACTTTGGAGCCATCGACAGGGCTCTATGTGTTCGTTGCTGTGAGGTGGGTGAAATGCAGGGACAAGCGGAAGAGACCCAGGAGCAGCAGCAGCAGCAACAACAATGGAGTTGATGCTGTTTTGCTTCCAACCGAGCAGGAGAATAGTGGAGCGTTTTTTCCAACCGTCTCAAGATGATTCTACCAACTGATGGAGGTGCAATACCAAAGATTTAGCTATAGATAATATGAGTGCTTAAAATAATTGTTTGATAGTTCCAAGAAGATGAAGGGGACTGATGTTGAAGCTTTAATTCAGAATGTTCTTTACAAAGAACCTAAGTTTGGCGGCCTTGTTTTTATAAAGCCAAATTATTCTATAAATGCATTGTTTCCATGCCAAGGCAAGGCAAAAAATACTTCAGTTTTATAAAAAAAAGTATGTTCGGGCCTCTTTTTCTTATAATTCAAAAATAGTGCAGAATCATGCATACTTTGGTATATCAAACTGCAGCTTTTGGTAAAGCCAAACACATAAAAATATTTAAAACCATGGTATTTTCAGAAACCATGGAGTATGCTTCAAATATGCTTTAAGAAAACTTGGTTGCCAAACACGTGTTTTCGCTGTTTGGAAATCCCGGGCTCCATGTACTCGGGGTTCTCTTCAGTATTAAAGTATATGGTGCTCCTATTGCGCAAAGGCAGCAAATCAGCTAGGAAAATGTAACATGCCGCTTGATTTGCACTTGATTCAACAGGTGCATATATATTCTAAATATTCTACAAAACCTGATGCAGTCTGGCAAGCAAAGCTTCCTTGATATACTTTGGTGCACCCATATTGGGCTGTACAATGGAAAATTTCAACCAGAAGCCACCTCATAATCTACACAAACTGATGGCTCAATCCAAATCCGATACGAAAACCAGCAGACATGGATGTATCTCTCACAAACGAGGCTTGGGTACTGCGCTACCGTTTCCCTTCAAGACGCTATGGTTGTCCAACCAACTTGCAAGTGCTCGGAATTTACCATCAACCACTGACAACAAAGAGAAGGTTATTCCAAAATGTACCCTTCATGAATTGTAGAAGTAAAAATGCATATATCATGGCAATGGAAACTTTATCTCTGAAAACGTATCACCAAAACTTGCAGCCATCGACTTACATCCGTTTAACACATTTCACAACCTTGATAACAGAAGAAAAATAGCAATGACGTGATTCGACCATGAACAACGTGAAAACTAGAAAATTGGGAGATATGCAAAGATAATGACACCTAAATGATTTTCTGGGTATACGATGGAGGCAAGGCTGCATTTGAACACACCTTTTATGTCTTTGTCAGAACAATATCACGCATCAAGCTATCTGGAGCTGTATGACGAGTCATAGGAGAAACGCTGTAAGACTTGCTACTACAGACGAACTCATGGGCAATGACATGCAAATAAAAGCAGAAATAATTACCTGGCATGCCTGTGAAATGCTCAAATTGACCCATTGCTTGCCTTATGAACATCTCCAAACCGCTAACAACTGTGGCTCCACATTCTGCAGCTTCTCTAAGAAGTCTTGTCTCTTTCGGTGTGTAGACCGCATCGAAGACGACAGCATAAGATTTAAGTGCTTGCTGCAAAATTATATCTTCGTTGTAAGGACTAGAAAGACAGAAGGTATTTGTTACAATTCAGACTAGCAAATTTAAGACCTTAGATAGAGGAGTTTCATTGACATTTGGATGCATTCCTATTGCTGTTGTGTTCGCAAGAATCATCCCTTCCTCCGGATGGTAGTTTTCTAACTCCGCGAGAGTCAAAGCAGGCCCACCAATTAAGTTGCCAAGTTCTTGAGCACGTGCTGGAAAGTACAAAGAATGTTGAACTCTCAAGTGTATGCTCATTGTCTGATAATGCTATTATCTCAATGAAGCAATTACCAAAATATCTCAGAACAAATACATACTACCAAACCTAACTAGAAGTTAACTAGAAGTCAAAACCAAGGGAGTGCCATTTTGAGTTCAGTTGCACTAGTCTATAAGCTGGAGAAGATCACTTCATTTGTGTCAGACAAAAGGATGCGAGTTAGAGCTAAATGACTTCCTTTTTGCCATTAAATACTACAAAGTAAATGCTTACATTTGAGACACAACACACTCAGAATATTCAAATGTAATGACACACTACAGTTTCATAAAATGTTAAGCAAAGTTGGGCTCAATATGAAAAGTGATGTATTTTTAATGTGTAGCATGTACTATTGTACTCCATGCATGCTTGTGATTAATTATAACAGTAGTGCAAGGTCTAGAAAAAAAATGCATACCGAAAGTACGGTTTGCTATTACAACTCTTGCTCCCTTCTCTTTTGCACCATAAGCAAGTGCTTTGCCTGCACCACCAGCCCCAATAACGACGAAAAGCCTTCCAGCCAGTGGTGACGTGGTAGAATGCGTTGATTGTGTTGCTGCCAATTGGTTTAACAGGACTTCAGATTGAGTACATGTCAACAACAATAGAGCACAAATATATAGTGGCATGTAGAAACCTCTTATTCCATCCTCAATAGCAGAGATTGCACCAACATAGTCAGTATTGTAGCCTACAAGTTTCCCATCAGGTTTTCTAATGATTGTATTAACAGCTCCGATGTCCTGCAGAAAATGTTGTACTTCCAAATGTTACTCTGGGTGCCTTAAATGGTTCAAATATTCCAATAAATGGAGTCAATGAAGAGAAGGAAGATGAAATTACCCTGGCAATAGGATCGACCTCATCACAGCACCTAACTGCAGCTTCCTTATGGGGAATTGTACAACTGCAATCCAATTCATTGGATGGAAAGAATTATTGTCTGGTCACAATATATATGATTGCATAATCAAAAAAAAAAGGTAGCATAATAGTTTGCTTGGCTCACGAATATTAAGTACCTGAAGCCAGCAAAGTCTGAAGAAGAGTAGGTATGGAGAAATTTAGCCAAGTCATCCACCAAAAATGGAACATACACAGCATTCAAACCCACTGATCTGAAAGCTTCATTATGCAAAATCGGACTTTTACTGTGGCCAACGGGCTTTCCAATAATACCAAACACCTTAGTATCCGGGCCTATCTGTCTGATGTTGTACACATTAATCAAGTCTGCAGCAGTTGGCTGTGCAGGTGCAGATTCTTTTCCTTTTTCAAGAGAGCCAAAAGTAAGGTATCCGCCGTATTTGGGGCAAAGAACACGAGAAATAAAACCTCTGTCATTCATCACCAGTCCTATGATCGGCACCTGCTGTTCCTAATTCATTATTCAAATTAAGATAATGTGAACTACAAATCCTGTTAAAGCACCTGAGAAATAAAGCATGGAGTCATGGACATCATCACATAGCACACCATTTTTCTCAAGTGTGAGAACCCCCAAATTGATCTATGAGCATAAAAGTGATTCTCTAACTAACATAGTTACAGATATATCTTGTGTTAAGATCCATCACAATAATTATCATTAACTAACAGTAGCAATATTCATGCAGAAATTGACAGAGCCCTAATTATGTCAAAAATCTGATCATCAACCTTTGGAAAGGATATGCAAGAACATATCTAGTAAAGAAGATTTCACACAGACAGCATTATCCTTAATCTTAGACAAAGAGGCCATCAGCAGATTGCATGCAAAAATGACGTATATAGAGCTTTCTTGTGGACTATTACTATGAAGTATGAGCACAAAACAGATCAAGATCTAATACCCAGCGGATAGATAAGATACAGGGATTGCAGATTTTGGACAGTAAACTCACTTGGCAGTGTACAAGTATTTGAAACATTCTTGACACATCAACAATTTCAGTGGCAGTGGTTGCAATTTTCACTATGTCAGCTCCTGTTGCTTGTATCTGAGCCAGCAATCTTCCAAGCTCTTCTGCCGACGGAGTGTTGTCATAGTTATGGGATGAAACGATGAGCTTACAGGTTTCAGGTTTCTTTCCGGACATGAATTTTATAAATTTGTCAGCGACCTGCAAAATAACAAGATTATATCAAGAAACTGTCAACTGATTCATAGTTCAGAAGGTAGAGTCATGCTGCCATTTATACAAAATAATCGAGATTATTATTTTTAATTAATTTTAGACAGGGATCATCTTACTGCACTTGTGTCCAAGTTAAGAACTCGGTAGAATCAGCTTAAGATGGCGTATCCGTAATGCTTGTGGAAGTCTAAAGCATATAATTAAGCATCATAACAAATGGTCTGCCGTAAGGGTACAAACTTCCACAGTTTCCACTTGATCTATTTCAGAACACGAAGTAAATAAGCTTATCTCAAAGTCGCCGTGGAATAAACAACATTTCTTTGTCTAGTGAAGAATAGCCTAATGATTCAAATTCACCGAAGAAGAAAAAGGAATTTTGTACTTGGGAGTCAGGACCAACCTTGAGCTCAATGTCAACGTATTCAGCTCCCAGTTCCATCGCCAATTGAAGTGCCTCGAATCGAGGTTCATCGTCACCTTCGTACTCACCTCCTTCCCACTTGGGCCTGTGAAACGACATTAGCAACATACATTTAGCATAGCTAAGCATAAGATCGACGCAAAAAAAACATGGGACGTGTATCCCCATTCCCCAGTTAACCAAACAAATGTATACTGTGGCGAAGGTAAAATCCCCCAAAATGAGTATTTCCTTCGACATCGCTATAAAACGACGAGGCCACGACTCCCAACCCAATACAAATAGGAATTCACTGAGTGACCGAGATGCTCTGTGCTTTCCTAGGCGAGATGAGACGAGTCCCTGGAGGGCGAGCGGGGTGGCCGGACCAACCTGTATGTGACGAGGGCGGGGAGCGTGCGGGGCTTGGCGAGCAGCGCGGGCAGGTCCCGGCGCGGTGCGAACCCGGCGAGGCGGTCGAGACGGAGCTCCGCCAGGTCGGCGCCGAGCGCGGCGGCGGCGGCCACCTCCGCCGCCATCTCCCGCGGCGCGCGCGCCGTGGCGGGCACGCAGAGCAGCGTCCGCGCCCGCGCCACCGCTGCCGCCGGAGGGACCACGGCGGACACGGACATCGCCGCCGCCATCGTCGTCCGAGGGTTGGTGGGGATGGGTCAGCTCGTGGATGGATACCTCGTTTCTTGGAACTGGCGGCTGGTGGAAGCGGGCGGGCGGGCTGTGGAGTGCGGTTGCTCTTGTTTATTCTGTTGGCGGTTGGTGGAACATCATTGTGTGACGTGGCGCGTCCCCGTTGGACAAGCCCGTGTCCCACGTGGACAGTAAGAATCATTAAAAATACCAAAAAGTGGAACAAAGTAGCAGCGGGACGGCTCGCCGCCGGTGGTCGTGGCGTCACAGCAGGCAGGAGAGTCGCCGGGAGCTGGGGCCATGGATTTTCTGATCTGGTACTCTCTCCGTTCTAATTTAATTGATTTGTTATACATCACATATGGATGTATCTATACATGTATGAATTCAGGGTCGGTATTGCCTGTCTGCTTTGACATTTGTCTGACGTGGCGTCACAGCAGGCAGGAGAGTCGCCGAGAGCTATGTTACTATTCATTGTTGAATTTTTCATTTTCATAATTCCTATAAAAAACTAAGTTTTAACTTGCAAATTTGTATGTCTATAGAGTTCTACCTTACCAAAATGTATTTCTTGTAGACAATTTTTGAAAACTTTCAACAATTTTTTTTGTGTGCTTTCCACCGGTTTCCTTTGAAACTTGGTTTCCACATGATATTTTCTCAATCTTATGCGACCTGATCTTATAAGATTTGACTCATCCCTGCTCACTTGGCATGTCGCTACGGTAGCTATTTATGATGTCTCATATCCCATTTGTGTGAAATATAACATCTTACAAACATGAACCATTTTCAAAAATATTTCTAGATCTGACTCTTTTGCTTAATGTCCTATACGGAGGCTATTGGAATTGCACCGCCAACACCCCGGATCAAACTGTTGAGGTTACTAGACGGCAGATCTCAGTGGCTTGGCTCGGCTCGGGACGTTGAGCTTGGGTACCATAATGCCATGGATGCATGCCCACTTAGGATTCGACCTCTTGCTATATTGAAGTCCAATGTCTCATGATGGAGCCTTTCTCGAGGCCTCTTTGGTTTGCGGGGTTCTAAGAATGGAGAAGTAGGAAAAACACAATATTGCAAATAGTGTCACGTCCATTTGAATCTTACAAGAATTTGGTTTGTTTAATTGCCTCACAAGATAAACAACATTTTATCTGACGTCTAGGCGAGACGAGGAAAAAATATTATCTTCTTGCACGGTGGTGATGGAAAAGGAGATGCGTTGCGGGAAGTACAGACGGGTGCGGGGTGGCTGCCAAAGAACGGGAAGCAGACGTCGACATTTGTCCCAACATGGTCGTAACTGATTTTTGTTTCGATACTCAGCGTCCCTATACATCATTTTTGTTTCTCCCTAGCAAAGCATGGGCATCTAACTTTTTTTTTGAAAAGGGGAAGCCCCAGCCTCAAAATGGGCATCTAACTAAAGTTATACGTATATGAGTTTCAACTTTCTTGTAGCAAATTACAAGTTCTTGTGGATCTGCCGAAGAATACTATACAACATATGGTTTTTCAATGTGTCATAGCGAAAAGGGTCTGGTTTGGCATCTCAGAAGATGGAAACCCATACACAGGGATGACATTTTGTGCTCAAGCTGGATCAATGCGTTGGGCATTTGGGAGAATCTCTGACGGCGACACAGGAATGCTTCAAGTACAAATGAAAGATGCTGGATCATTTGGCTTGGGGTACTGGTTCCGGTGTTTGTCTGAATTCTGAAGGGAGAAAAACGACGATGATGCGTGAGGAAGTATGAACAGCTCCTGTTTAGTCGGACAACATTGCTTGTTTTTAATAGCGAAGTACTGAATCCATAAGCTTTCTTCGGATTACTGATGTACGAGGATCAATTCCAGGTTGATTGCTGTCATCAGAAGTGGCACACTGCCACTTGGGTTCAGGCTGGACAGGCTACTGCTTGGGAATGTCAAGCAAGGCAGCATCGAACTAAGTAATTTTGGAAAACTATGTCCTTGGCAGGCTTCTGAATGCTGAAGGAAAACGATGATGCATGAGGAAGTATCTATTAATCTACGAGGATTAACTCCAGGTTGGTGGTTCCAATGTCATTAGGAGCAGCACAAACTGTCATCTGGGTTCAAGCTGGACAGAATACTGCTTGGCAATGTCAGAAGTAACAAACTAATTCATTTTGGATCAGTATGTCCTTGGCGGGTATCTACAATATCAGAATTACAGCACTCTGCTTCCCAGGTTCACATATTCCTTACTGACTCAATCAACCAACTCGGGCGATGGAAAACCCATCTATGATCACTTCTTCCACATAGAGCGCTCATGGAGGAGCAGGGCACGGCGTTCACTGTAAATGATCACTCACTAGGTGATGACTCCATCCTCTGCGTTATCAAACGCACCGCGGCATTGGCAGCTGAGAACGCCCCATGGAAGCTCTGCTGGTACGAAAGCTCCTGCAAATCTCCGACCATTTTCATCAGGATCTCTCCCACGTCAGATTGCTTCGCCGTCAAGGACTCCTGGTACGACCTTGCCGCGGTGTTGCTAATGTCCACGTTGGCCGGCTCGGGGCAGTACTCATCATCCAGCCACTTGTGCAGCGTCTCCCTCAGCCATTCGGATTCCTGTCAAGAGCAGAAAAATGGTGGGGACCATGTCGATCGATCCAAAAATAATAATAATTTGTAAATAAATAAATAAACATGCACATTTTGAGAAACATATATTTCTGCATAGTATCACTAAACTTCCACAACAACTGAGCTTTTGTTTTACACTGCAATCTTTCATTTCAGAAAAAGATCATCCGTGTTTTGTGATCACCAAACATGTACAGTGCTTGACAAGGCTGCGGCTGAAAAGCTGCAAGGAGACATCGATGAGGAAGTACAGATCTTGATCCTTGGAGGTTGTAATCTGTTCCTTGAGGTTAGTGGCATTCACTGCCATGATTTCTACTGCAGCATTTTTGTTAAGAACATCTTCAATTGTTTGCTATGGCAGCATTTTCTACTTGATTTCAGTACATTCTACAACTTCGGTCCGTCAAAAAAATGTTTCCTCCTTAGATAAGGTCGTTCAACCCTATATTCTGGGGGTCAAGAACTAGAGCAGAACCACACAATCAATCACCAGTAAGTACATGGTAACAGGAGGAGAGGGAAGGTCAGAGAAGTGAAATAATGGGACCATACCTGCGCTGCTCCTGCAGGCGTGAGCCAAGAATCGGGCACCCTCAGCTCCTGCACGCGGTTGTCCTGGTCACCTCCGGCCGCGCGAAGGGCAGGGGCCAGGGGCGGCCGTTGAGAGGAAGCGTGGATGGAAGTGAAAGCAGAGAAAGGGGGAGAGGGGGTGATAGGGCAAGCGAAGAAAGCTTGCGCCCTTGAGGGGGAAGAAGAAGAGAGGCCATGGAGGAGGAGAGGAGAAGAGGATGAGGTAGAAGATGCCATTTTCTCTCTTTCGTTTTTCTTGTTCTTTTCCCTTGTTTTTGGAGAGGTGTGGTGTGACTTTTGAGCAGGATATACTACCATTATTCCAGCTTTCATTTTGTGTCTTATCAAACTTGCCTGTTATCTTAAGCTGATTTTGGCCTCACTTACCCTCCAACGTGTGGTATTTGAAACATCTTTAATCCCATGTCGGTTTATTAAAGGCGAAACTATATTTGAGCGGTGAACTCTTTTTCCCCTCCCCCTCCCGTGTCGCTCCCGCGAGCGACCGGGGGGAAACCCTAGCGCCGCCGGGCCGGGCCCCCGTTCCGCCCTCCCTCCCTCCTCGCCGTCGCCGGTGCGCGCTGCTGGGCAAAGCCCGACGGCGTCGGCGGCGGCGGGGCTCTCTTCTCCTCCCTGCTCGGTGGTGGACGGCGCGGGACGGCAGCGCCGGGTCGGGGCGACGCGCTGGCGAAGGGCGCGGCGGCGCGGTGGCGGGCACTGGCGGCGGAGGTCGTGGATGTCGGCCTGGGCGTGGAGGGCCTCGCGGTAGCTGTTGGTGGAGGTCTGAGGCGGCGGCGCCTCGATCTGGCTCGGCCCAGATCCGGCGGCCGGTGGTCGGCGTGGTCAATCTCCGGTCTGCAGGGTGGCGTCCCTGGGCGGTGCGGTGGACCTCGGCCGGCGTGGCTGCGTCCTCCTCCTCTCGGAGGTTCGGGCAAGGCGGGGCTGTCCATCGGCTTGGTGCTGCTGGATGAGCAGTGAACCGACTCTGAGGTGGGTGGCGACACACAGCGGCGAAACCAGCGACGACGATGGTGGGTGGTGAGCCGTGGTCTACGGTAGGAGCGCGGCGGCGGCCCTCATGCTGCAGCGTGGCGGCGGGGGCTTTACGGGCCCGTTCTGGACCCGGCCGGGCCCTGCATGGGCCTGGTGTGCCCCTGCTGCCGCGTCCGGTCGGCAACTGTCGTTGACGGTGGAGGATGGTCTCCTCTCTGTGGCTGCGGTGAGGCCGGTGGCCGAACCCGGGCCTGACGGGCCTAGGTCTGGCTGCCGGCGTGCGGGGTGCGACCGGTGGGTGATACGAAGGTGTCGTGTCTGCCTGCCCAGTCCATCTCTGCTGCTCTCCTGTTCATGACTTGGCGCTCGCCTGCCCCCTCCGCTTTGCCGGTCTCGTGGTGTGTTTCCCAAAGCTACGGGTTTGTGTTCGTTGCCGAGGCGGCGGCCCCGGTGGTGAGAGACTTGATGCTCGTGGGCGGAGCTCAGGTCTAGGGTGCGGGCTGGTTGTCATGGCCGTGCGGGCGGCGTGGTGGCTGGTGTTCGGAGTTAGGTGACTTGGACGTGGAGTGTATTTGCCAGGTGAAGACCTTGTCTGGTTTGACCAGGCCGACGGCGGCGGCGTCCGTGGACGTCGCCTACTTCTTGAAGGCGTCGTCGTGGTTACCCTCTATCCTCCGTGATACTCCGGGTGAAAACCTTGATCCTTTGGATCGGGCGGTGGTGGCAGGATGGTGTCACTTCCTTCTTGAAGGCGCCGTCTAGGAGTTCATCGTTCGCCGGACGAGGCTTTGTCTCCTTTTGGGGTGGCGGGGCTGTTCTTTAGCACCTTTGTATCTTGCCTTGGGTGCGTGCGTGTGGTGTGGTGTCGAGTTGTACGCCGAAGTTGTATGGTTGTTGCTTTATTTATAAAGCGGGGCGAAGGCCTATTTCGAGAAACTATATTTGAGCTTAACTCACATGGTTAGAGGAAACCAGCCTAGTAAGGTTCACGTATTTACCTAGATTTAATCCGGGATTTAGTCAGCTCAATCTTTCGGATTCGCTCATAGCAGTAGTATGTGCATGTATGTGTTCCTATGCTTGAGTGTAGGTACGTGTTTACGAGCGTCTACATCTATTTTAGAAAAACTCTACATAAAATATTTTAATAAAAATGGAAAAAATAGTAAGTGATACCGTGGTTCTAAAAAACAAAAAGTGAAGTTTGTGAGCATCTGTGCTTCTAAGAAAACTACACTTTTGCCTTTTTGGTTTATAAATATAACAATTTGCGACCTTTGCAAAATGAACAAAATAGGTTACTTGATCTTTTTTAACATGGTAGCCTGGTGAAGTTACTGTCGTGAGGCATATGTCATTGGAGCTTATTTCTTTTTTGGGTCGACTTGTTTGGTTAAGATGTCGGGTTTTACTTGACTTTTGAATAATAAGTAATATATGATTGTGTGCGTTAATCGATGGAGAGGACGAGAGTACTATTATGTCATAAGATTCAAATCCAAACTCAATATGGGGCTGAGGAGAAAATATAAATAAATCCAAATTAGGTTACGTCTTTTTCATAGCTAGATTTGTCTTTTTTAATTTAGACCAATGTTTCGAATTTAGATTTGCGTTTGAATTTTTTGTGACATAATTAATATATGATCTATGTATCTTTCGATTTTTTCATAAATTTTAGAGTGGATATTTTCTAATTATTGTGACAGCCAAAAATTAGAGATAATGGAGGTCAAATGAGCTAAACAGACGAGCATTTCTTTTATATATACAAAAAAATTAAAGAGTCATATGCTATGCTTAGGGTTTATGGGGGAGCCCTCAGCTTAGAGCTGTATAACTTCTCAGAAATGCAAAAGGACAAAAAATGAAGCGACTCTCCAATCTTTATAGGTCCATTAGTTTTTCTATAATAGTACAACATATATGAATTCGAACTGGAAGACATGGTCCCAACTTGCTTCATGAAGCCTTTGGATAATTAACCCTCGGCAGCAGCAGAAGCAACACACAATCTTTAAGTGGATGAAGGAAGAAAAATGGGTAATGAACATACAACACATGCTGAAAATGCAAAAGCTGGCCATAAGTTGTTTTCTCTCGCTCCAGACGCGATCGAAAAACACATCTGCACGCCTCCATGCGGCGCCTTCGCCCTCTAAAGGGGCGGTTCAATCAAGGCGTTCACGCAGTCTTCTCCGTCACAAGCTTCTCAATAAGGTTTGCTGCATCCTGCACGGTCGCGATATCCTGAGCGCTTGTTTCGTCGACAGTGATGTTGAACTCTTCCTCGAGGCCCATCACAATCTCAACCTGTTAAACATAATTGGTATTGATAAGGGCGTCGCCTTTTGTGGCCATGTATGAATGTTGCCATTTCTGTTGGATGAGGACTTACCGTATCCAGTGAATCAGCACCAAGTTCAGAGAATTTCGACTCCGCTGTGACAGGAGTGTCATCAGGGACTGCCAGCTGCTTTTTGACTATCGAACAAACCTTGTCGATTGTCTCTTTCTTGGCCTGTATTGCTTCCGTGACCTGCTCAGGAAACGAATTAACATCATTACTTCAAATCAGTACATCAAGCACGTTTGTTAGAATAAATTGCTGAAACATTTGCCATCTTTATCTGATCAGTTATCATGCAAATTTTTTGCTTCATTTATGGTGTGTAGTCTGCAATCTGTGAGAACATTTGCCATAAGAAGGCTTGCCCATATTTAATGTTGTGGTTACTGCCGATGCAATCAATTCTCGCCGATTTTTATCTCACACTTGTTTACATATTTTAACACAGTATATTCTAATTAACAAATGTGTTTTTTTTTGCCACCTTAGAAGTACAGAGGTTTGGGAAATATATGCAGATATCGTGAAAACATGGTGACGGGCTTGTAGTTTTGACACAAACACTATCAATCACAGAAGAAAACATGTGCCTACCGAACAACAAATCTTAAACCGAAGCTGACTTGGCCTTGAACTGATGGATACAAAACTCATCTTCTGGCTATGGAAGGAAACCGAGCTCCGGCTTACATTAGTCACCTGAAATGAACCAAGAAATTATGTACATAACTGAACTTTTCATAACCAAGAAAAGTATGAGCTATATCATCGATCTAGAACTAAAGCTAAGCACATTTACATTCTAAATCTGGAAAAGAATTAATCCATGAAAGATAAAAGACATAGCAACCAAGATGGTATAATGTCATAATGAGGCCAATAATGACCACGATTCTAAATTTCTCTACATGGAATCTTTTTTCTCTGTAATGCACGTTCCAGGCCATCACAACATATATCCAATGGCCGCAGTAGATGGAATTTAAGAGCCATACAGCACCAAGCATAGGGGATTCATTTTTTTTTTCTACACTTCCTTATTTTACATTGATATGCCAGTGATGTAAACAATATACAGGAAAGACATGTACTAAAAAGAAATGAAATACTACTTGGTTGGAAGAGTGGAGGTACAACCCCACCAGGCCACCACCTAGGTTCAACCGTTCAAGTCCACACGAATGTGAGTTAAGACCCCAAGAGCTTTCTTTCAAACAAGGAATGGAAAACCAGTGCATTTCAGATACAGTGTCCGGCTTCCTGGCTGGCAACCAACACCGGAAATTTGATGTATTGTCTGGTCCAGGGATTCGAAATTCAATTATGACATGGGTGGAATACAAAGGATCAAGATACAGCCACACGTCAACCAAGTTTCTCAAGTACTACGCATAACGTGAAATTAGTCATGTTGAACCCAAAAATACATCTGGAAGTGAAATCCCTTGTTGGAGGACACTCCAGGTCAGGCCCGAAGCACATGGCAATACACTTGTAAAAAGGAAGGTCGGTATTTTCTATTCAGTTAATGCATCAACGTCGATGTGGATGGCAACACATCGGTAAAGAATTCATTATCTATTTCAGCAAGATCTGAAGCATGCGATGTGCTTGGTTGGCTTCCTAGAGCTTTGCATCTGAACCAGGTTGCATTAGAATATTGAGCTCTAAATTCTAAAATAAGCCTTGCTGGGCCATCTGGATCCAGTTGTGACGCCGGTTACGTTAATCACAGCGATTTTGGAATCTTTGCAGTTTGTACTAAAAATCTAAAATAACAAAATTGTCAACATATGTTTGTCAATATAGTACTGGCAGCTTTCGATGTGTACACATGCAAGTTTTTCCAGCAATCGAAGGTTAATTACCTCAAAGGTAACATACCCAAGCTTTTGCAACAATTCTAACCATACTTATACCAGTTCAAATGATTTTTTTCTATCCACATATCAATAGGTGGACTAAACGTATGGACTCATCTTATGATGTGTTCAACATGTAGTAATTATAGAAAAAAAATCAACAAACTAGTGTGAGAAACTACATACATAAGATTTCTCTATCAAGCACATGAGAAACCTTGCCGACGAAAAGAAAATGGAAAGCATGCTGACGAATTGACGATACTCAGTGAACTAAATCGAACCAAGAAAGCATCTATCTATCCAACCAAATCAACTAAGCACACACAAGAAGCACCGTCAAGGAATCTCATGAATCGCAAACTAAAATGACCAAATCTGTGACAGGACAGCCGCCAGCCTGAGAACGGCACCTGGCTGGACAGCCGCCGGCGGACGGCGGACGGCGAGACGGAGGAGACGGCGGCGAGGGCGTGCGCCATGGCTCGGTAGAATTTGGGGGCGGTGGGAAGAGGCCGGCTAGTAGGTGGAGACTGGAGAGTGCTACACTGCTCGGGAGGTTCTTGGCTCGGGAGCTTTGCTACCAACCAATGCTGGCAATTATAGTGCAGAGGAGATAAAATAGATAGGCTTGGGATAAAGTGTCCAAAAGCCGTTTTTTTTTTGAGGAAACATCTGGTGATTACAGTAAGTAGACAGAAAAGAACACCACAAAGATGGAAATTACAACCAGGTCCTTCTACAACTCGATGTCGCCGGCGAGGAGCTGGACGTGCCGATGACGCGTCGGCGCTGCATCTTCCCACAAGCCATGGGTCGGAAGAAGCCCCCTAGCGGACGGGAAGTCGTCGAACCTCGAACCCCGAAGAGCCTCCACCCTACTCCGTCGGCAGCACCGCCTTGCATCACCACCATTTGTTTCAAAGTCGTCAACTGGATCCGCCGCTTCAAGATCCAGAGGGGGTAGCCCCGCACACGGCGATCCCAGAGGACCGCGAGCGCGAGGAAGGGGGGGCGCTCCACCGTGGAACTCCAAGGAGCTTCACCGCCGAAGGGGACGAGCACCACCTGCAAACACAACACCGGCCATGCCACCACCTCCATGACAACGCCGGCTGGAGCCCTACTGCTACCTACGCTATGTACACGCTGGGATCCGGCGATTCCCCACCCTCCTGATACGTCTCAAACGTATCTATAATTTCTGATGTTCCATGTTGATATTATACCAATTGTTACATGTTTTATATACACTTCATAGCATTTTTATGCATTTTCTGGGACTAACCTATTAACAAGATGCCACAGTGCCAGTTCTTGTTTTTTGCTGTTTTTGTATTCTACAAAAGCTAGTCTGGAAATATTCTCGAAATTGGACGAAACTTGGACAGAAGCTCCTATTTTTCCAACACGAACACGGAGTCCAGAGGAGAGACGGAGGAGGGCCACGTGGCAGCCACACCATGGGGCCGCGCGGGCCCCCTGCCACGCCGTGGGGTGGTGTGGGGCCCACGTGGCTCTGCAGCCGCCGCCCTTTCGCCTATTTATTCTTCCCGACGCGAAAACACTAAATACCCGAGCCATTATCCACGAAAAGTTCCAGAGACGCCGCCGCCGTCAACCCTAACTCGGGAGGGTTCAGAAACTCTTCCCGGCACCCAGTCGGAGAGGGGAATCATCACCGGAGGGCTCTACATCACCATGCTTGCCTCCGGAGTGATGCGTGAGTAGTTCATCCTTGGACTACGGGTCCATGGCAGTAGCTAGATGGTTGTCTCTCCACTTTATGCTATCATGTTTAGATCTTGTGAGCTGCCTATCATGATCAAGATCATCTTATTGTAATGCTACATGTTGTGTTTGCTGGGATCCGATGAATATTGAATACTATGTCAAGTTGATTATCAATCTATCTTATATGTTATTTATGATCTTGCATGCTTTCCGTTACTAGTAGATGCTTTGGCCAAGTAGATGCTTGTAACTCCAAGAGTGAGTATTTATGCTACATAGTGGGTTCATGCCTCCGGTAATCTGGGAGAGTGACAATAACATCTAAGATTGTGGATGTGCTGTTGCCACTAGGGATAAAATAACCGATGCTTAGCTTAAGGGTGCGCCGTTAGGTCTAATGCATTTGTTTACATTACGCACATTACTTAATGCAATTATCCGTTGCTTGCAACTTAATACCAACAGGGAACTCGGATGACAACCTGGCGGTGGATTATTAGTCATAGACGCTGTTGGATAACGGTCTATGTATTTTGTCGTAATGCCCACATGAATATCATAGTAATCATCATGTCATATATATGCATTGTCATGCGCTTAATATTTTGTCAATTGCCCAGCTGTAATTTGTTCACCCAGCATGTTAGTTATCTTTTATGGAGAGACACCACTAGTGAACTGTGGACCCCGGTCCATTCTTTTACACTGATAATACAACCAACTGCAAACATTGTTCATTTTCATTCTCTGCAATTTACTACTGTTTTCCACACCATACGTTTAATCCTTTGTTTTCAGTAAGCCGGTGAGATTGACAACCTCACTGTTTCGTTGGGGCAAAGTAGTTTGATTGTGTTGTGTACGGTTCCACGTCAGCGCGCCACTGACAACCTTCAGAAGTGATTTCTTGCTCCTACTGGTTCGATTAAACCTTGGTTTCATACTGAGGGAAACTGCCGCTACACTGCTTCATACCTTCCTCTTGGGGTCTCCCAGCGAACGTGTGATCCACGCAATCAAGCTCTTTTTCTGGCGCCGTTGCCGGGGAGCAAGAGGATTTCTACAAGGGGAGTTTCACACTTCCAATCTCTTTACTTTGTTATTGTCTTGCTTAGTTTTTTTTATTTAGTCTTGTTTGCTTTATTTATCAAAAACCCAAAAAAAATAGTTTTCTGCATCTAGTTTATTTCGGTTTGTTATTATGTCTAGTTGTTTACTTGCTATCAATGGCTGGTCTCTCTGAAGCGAAATCTTATTGGCTAAGTGGGTTCACAGAGGAACAACAAAATTATTATAAGGAATACCGCTTATCTCAAAAAGGGAAATATTTATGGGAACAAATAAGTAGATTGAATTATTTTGCTAAAAACTTGTACTCTACTTATGATGAATCCTACTGCTTTAATGAATCTTTATGTTGTAGAAGGCATAAACACCTCCCTTTCCAATGTGATTATAATGATAATGAAACCTTGGCTGCTTATGCTAAAGGAAACTATGACTTTGTTAATCTTGAACAAATTGAAGAATTTTTTGTTTTTAAGGGTGCCTATGAAATTGCTGGTTATATTCAAGATGATGATGCTCCTTATAGACCTGATACTTTTGCTATGCTTGGACATTGCCTTGAGTATTATAATGATAATCCTTATATTACTGAATTTCTTGAGAAAAGACATCCTCAAAAAGAAGAGACCATTGTCTTGCAGGAACCTGTAGAAGAAGAAACTACTGCTGAAGCTGAAAGCTCATTGGATGAAAAAGAGGAGGAGAGTGATGAACAAAATAAGGAAGAATGGATTAGCTACCCATGCCTACCTTCTAATGAGAGTAACTCTTTACCTCTTACATTATTTGATCACCCTCCATCCTTATCAAAGGAGGATGAATGTTATGTTCCTGTGGATTCTCTTGAAATATTCCCTATGAGTAAAACTTGTGGAAATGAGTATGCTACTATTATTTATGATAATCCATGCTATTTTGATAAATCTTATGATAATCCTTTATTTGTGCGTAATTTCGAAATGCATGGTAATGAGAAAGTTTGTTTAGAAAATGTTTATGATAAAGCTCTAGATGATGGTCCTATATTGCTTGATAATATTATGTATTCTACTAATGAAAATGGGATAGGAGAGGTCTTGAATTTATCTAGATGGAGTCCCATACCTCTTGAGAATGATCAATCATCTTGTTATAAAATGGTTAAAAGTGGGTTTGAAAGTTTTAATCCCACTATTTTGGAGCTTGATAAAAAGTATGTATTTGTAGATCATGAAAAGCATGCTTTATGTGATAGTTATATTGTTGAGTTTGTTCATGATGCTACTGAAAATTATTATGAGAGAGGAAAATATGATTGTAGAAATTTTCAAGGTACTAAAACACCTCTCTATATGCTGAAAGTTTTGAAGTTGCTCTTGTTTTACCTTCCTATGCTTGTTACTTTGTTCTTTATGAATTTATTTGCGTACAAGATTCCAATTCATAGGAACTGTGTTAGATTTAAACATGTTTTATATATGCTTCTTGATGCTCTCTTTTATGTTTCAACTCTTATCCTTATGTGAGCATCATTAAAATATTCTAGCCTAGCTGAAAGGCGTTAAAGAAAAGCGCTTATGGGAGACAACCCATTATTTTATTTCTGCAATTTTTCTTTTCTTTTTGAGTCAAGGAGTTGTTTACTTCTGTAACAATTCCTTTGTATCTTTATTTTATTGCATTGTTGTGCCAAGTATTGCCTCTAATAGGAAGATGATGCTAGATTTGGATTTCTGCGCAGAAATAGATTTCTGCTGTTCACCGTTTTAATTCTGTAAAATCACAGAAAAATTATTTAAATCTGAAAACTGTTGTGCGTGATCCTCAGATATGTACGCATCTTTCGTTAGTTTAAAGTTTTTCGATCTGAGCAACGTAAGTGCCTCGAAAAAATTCGTCTTTGCGGACTTTCTGTTTAGACAGATTCTGTCTTTTATTTTTCGCATTCTCTCTTTTACTAGTGTTGAGTGGAATTCTTTTTTAGGGTGAAGAGCTTCACATAACATCAGTGGCAGTAGCTAATGTTAAAAGTAACGGTCATGTTTGTGTCCTTATAGAACATGTGAGTTTTTGATTGTGCACTAACCCTCTAATGAGAATTACTTTGAGTTTGGTGTGGCGGAAGTTTTCAAGGGTCAAGAGAGAAGGATGATATAATGTGATCAAGAAGAGTGAAGAGCTTAAGCTTGGGGATGCTCCCATGGATCACCCCAGCATGTTTCAAGAAGGCTCAAGCGTCTAAGCTTGGGGATGCCCAAGGCATCCCCTTCTTCATCAGCAACTTATCAGGTCATCTCTAGTGAAACTATATTTTAATTCTTTCACATCATATGTACTTTACTTGGAGCGTCTGTGTGCTTTTATTTTCAGTATTTTATTTTTCTTATGTTCAACTTGATTGGACCCCAGCATTCTTGATTGGGAGAGAGACACGCTCCGCTTTTTCATATGAATACTCATATTCTTCACTTATACTTGTTGAGTGTTCTTATCTAGCTATTGCTATGCTTTTAGCTCCTGTTTTGCATGCATCTCTTATTCAGACCTGTTAGTTCTTTTAAAGAAAGTACTCTCTTGCTTCACTTATAATTGTTTGGAGAGTTTATGTTGAAATAAATTGATTGGTGTTTGGTTGGAACAGAAAATGTTGCATGTGGTAGATGGTATAATGGAAAAGCTTACATATTCTTGTAGATCATTGTATTGGATAATTTGATACTTGTCAATTGTTTTGAGTTATCAAGTAGTTCATGTTTAAGCTTTTGTATCATGCAGTTAAAACCTAATAATGAAGAACTACCGTAAAGCTCGTTGAAATTTGGTTTGCATGATTGGTATCTCTAAGGTCTAGATATTTTCTAGTAAAAGGGTTTGGTTAACAAGGAAGACAGTGTAGAGTCTTATAATGCTTGCAATATGTTTTCATATAAGTCTTGCTGTGTCGGTTGATATCCTGTGTTTGCTTCAAATAACCTTGCTAGCCTAAACTCTGTACTGAGAGGGAATGCTTCTCGTGCATCCAAAACCTTGAGCCAAAATCCATGCCATCTGTGTCCACCATAACTACCTATATGTGGTATTTTCTTGCCATTCCAAGTAAATTTTCCATGTGCTACCTTTAAACTATTCAAACTTTATTACTCCTATTTTGCGTCAATGTTTACCAAGCTCATGAGGACGGGGTGGATGGCTTTATGTCAACTGTCAAACAGACTTTACCACCGGACTAGCGGCATATACATCCGCTTATCCATTAATTTTGCAAAAAGAACTGGCAAATGGGGTGCCCAGTCCCAATTAATTACAACTTTAACCGCTTAATTCTCTTCACATTTTTGCCCTGATTTATCAGTCAAGCAATGACAAACAGTGAAATATCTGCATGTGTAAACATAAGAGAAAGAGGGATGATCTGCCTTGCTGGTAGAAATAACGTCCTTCATGGGAGCCGCTCTTAAAAGTCTGGTTGGCAGGAGTCATATTGTACTTTCCATTTTCTGATTCGTTGACAATTAACAAACACCTCTCAAAACTTATTTTTACTCTCTATATGATTTCAAAAACTTAAAAAGCTCTAGCACATGATTTAATCCCTGCTTCCCTCTGCGAAGGGTCTTTCTTTTACTTTTATGTTGAGTTAGTTTTCCTACTTCTTTCTATCTTAGAAGCAAACACTAGTGTCAACTTTGGTGCAACAATTTTTATATGCTTGTATATTGCACTTATTATACTACTTTGTGTTGACAAATATCCATGAGATATATATGTTGAAAGTTGAAAGCAATTGCTGAAACTTAAATCTTCCCTTGTGTTGGTTAAATACCTTTTACGTAGAATCTATTGCTTTATGAGTTAACTCTTATGCAAAACTCTTTGATGCTTGTCTCGAAAGTACTATTCATAAAAAGTTTTTGCTTATATGATTCAGTTGTTTGCTCATTATCTACTTGCTAGCAAACTATAGACCATTGACATGGATCACTTCATTCATAACATGTGCTTTACAATACTATTTGATCAAGATTATGATTGTAGCATGTCACCTCAGAAATTATTTTGTTTTTATCGTTTTACCTACTCGAGGACGAGTAGAACTAAGCTTGGGGATGTGAAAGGACATTGTCCGTTAATCTTGTTTTGACGTTTGATAACAACACTTGGAAGTATTTAACATACCGCTAAGTGTCCACAGGAATTATGACCATCTATATCAAAAGATACTAGTGGATCTCTCTCTATGCAAAAAGGGAAGTAAAGTTGTTGTCGGTCTTCAAATCGTGAAGGGAGAAGGCGCTCTGCAGGCAGGCCGGCCCCAGGCCAGCCCAGGCTGGCCTCAAGGCTGGTTGCGTCGGGTGGCTGGCCGGCCCCCAGGCCGGCCCTGGCCGGTCTCAAGGCTGGGTGCCTCGGGTTGCTGGCCGGCCCCAGGCCGGCCCAGGCCGGTCTCCTGGCTGGCTGCCTCGGGCTACTGGCCGGCCCCAGGCCGGCTCCCAGGCCGGTGTGGTCGCTGGCTCGGCCAGCCCAGCCAGCCCGGCCCCAGGCCGGCCCAGGCTGGTTTCTAGGCCGGCTGCCTCGGCTGCTATGCCAGCCCTCAGGCCGGCCCAGGCCGGCCCTGCTTCCTGCGCTTCGCCACTTACCTCTTCAACGGCCATATTTTGATGAGGACTATATATATACCTTCACCAACCTTTGGACAACAAGCTTGATTCCTCACTCTCTCTCCACCATTGTTGCAAGCTTCAATCTACTAGAGCTCCCACTCCAACCACTCAAACACGTTGATACTTTGAGGAGTGAAGGAGGAGCCCTAGATCCGCATCTCCACCGAGCCGATTTGTCTACATCGACCTAGTCACTTGTAGATCTTGTGTAACTTGATACATTGGATACCTAGAAGATACTTGTGATTCTTGTGGCTTTGGTAGCCACAAGGATTAGCCGGGAGCCTCCAATTAAGTTGTGGAGACGCGACCCGGCCTTGTGATTCTTGTGGCTTTGGGAGCCGCGGGAATTTGGTGAGAGCCTCCAATTCGGTTGTGGAGTGTGCCTCATCCTTGTAAAGGTTTGTTGCCGACCTCGAGGGCATCATATAGTGGCTCGTGGATCTCCTCATCGGAGGATAACACGAGGGAGATACGGTGTGCCATATCAAGGCTATTCGGAGTTCACTTTGTGACTCCGCACCGCTCCAACGGAGACGTAGCTTCCATTGGGAAGTGAACTTCGGTAGAACATCTCCGCGTCACCGTGTGGTTATCTCTTAACCTTCCTTTACTCGTATTGCTAGCTTATCTTGTGTAGAATATCTTGCTAGCTTGTTTATTGCTCATCATATAGGATTGTTCATCTAGTTGCATATCTAGAGAACTTATATTTGAGCAATTCCCGAATTTGTATTAAAAGAAAAAAAAATTTGTAGTTGCCTATTCACCCCCCCCCCTCTAGTCAACCTACTCGATCCTTTCAATTGGTATCAGAGCAAGGTCTCTTTATTAAGGGCTTAATCGCCTAAAGAGGAGGATGGCTAGTGCGGAGGATGTACAACGTGCTAAAGATGAGGAGTTAAGACTTGCTAAGGAACAAGAAAAATTTGATAGAGAACTAATCGAAGCGGGAATAATCCCTCCCGAGGGTGATGCCCCAATCACCATGAAGTCCATGATTGAACTTTTTGGGTTCATGAAAGGCAAAATGGTGGATGAGGTGTATACTCGGGTATCTAATCAAAATGGCTCCTCATCATCCGCTAGCCCTATTAAGGGTGCTAGTGACAAGGATAAAAATGATAAACCTAATGAGAAGCCTTCTCTTAACTTTGCTCCACCTAGCTCTTATCTCACTCAAGTTTCACTCACTCAACCTCATATAACCAACCTTGGTAGACCCCCTCCTAAGCTTGATAATACTCGTTATTTCACTTGGAAGAAATCTATGGAGTCTTATTTTCGCAGCTCATCGGTGCATCTTTGGAGGGTGGTTCTACATGGTTTCAACCCAGTTGATCCCAACAACTTGACCAAGCAAGAAGAGATTGATGAGCAACTTGATGCAAATGCCAAGTACATTCTTGAGAGTGCTATGACCGCAAATGATGAAGATCATGTGCGGAATCTCAAAACTTGCAATGAGGCTTGGCTCTATCTTGAAACCGTGTATGAAGGAAATGAGGGCATTCAACGCTCCAATGCGGCCGTCCTTCAACATCAAGTTGACAACTTCATCATGCTAGACGAAGAGACTCCGACCGAACTTTACCGAAGACTCTACAAGCTTGTGGTGACATGTAGGGAAAATGGAAAGAAGGATATGGATGATGAATGGGTCAAGGCCAAGTTCCTTCAAGCAATTATGCCATATAGTGAAACTATGGTGATGAACCTCCATGCAAGAGCGGATTACACAACAATGACTCCCAATGACATCTTGGCTCAATTTGTCACATATGATACATTGAAGTCCACATCCAAGTCTTTCAACCAAGTCCGTGGCCCAAAGACTCTTGCTTTGAAGGCTCGTGTGGTAGACCATCCAAGATATGAAGAAAGCCCGGTCTATGAAGGTGAAGAAGACTTGGAGGGTGAGCTCAATGAAGTTCTTGCACTTGCCGCCACCCGGTTTTGGAACAAGAAGAACAAGAGCGTCAACCCTTCACCAATAAAAAGAATGTGCTTCAATTGTGGAAAGGACACTCATCTTGTGAAGGATTGCCCCTATGAAAGAAGAGAGGATAATGGTGGTCAACTCATTCTAAAGAAGAACAAGTACCACCCCAAGCCTACCTACATGAAGAGATCACCTCAAAAGGCTCTTGTGGCATCCCATGAAGAGGAATACGAGTCCGGAGGTGAGGAGGATAAAGAACCAAGTGAAGAAGTAGGAATGGCGGCTCTTGCAATGGGCACCCTTCCTCCATCATTGGCCAACCTCTTCTCATCTCCAAACGACGACAAGATCTCCAAGCCCATGTGCCTCATGGCCAAGGAAACAAAGGTGAATTCCCCACCAAAAATTACTATCTCCTCTAACCCATCACTATTGGATTGTGTTGAGGATGTAGGGAAAATTGAAGAAGAGGATAAAATTTCTATCTTCATTAGCAAGCTCCAAGGTCCAACCAAGAAAATGGTTGAGGCCCTCATGTATCAATATGGAGAAGCCAAGCATCTTCTTAATGTGAAGGATGTTAGGATTTGTGAGCTCGAAGGGCATGCATGTGATCATGCCGACAAAATTGGTGAGCTAGAAGATCAACTTGTTGAGGAACAATTGCTCCGTGAGCAACTTGAGGAGACACATGCCATGGATCTTTCCAAGGCAAAAGAAACTCGTGAAACCTCTATTCAAATTGCTATTGATCTAAAAAGTAAAAATGAGGAACTTGTAGAGAGTCATAACAAACTCTTTGAGGGTTTTGAGCAACTTAGGGAAACCCACAAGGTGACCTCAAGTGAGCTCACTACACTCAAGGAGTCATATGCCAAACTACAAGCTCAATTTATCTATGCTAGCTTCACCACTTCTCATAATGATAAAGATGCAAATTCTTGTACCACTAACCCTTTATGTGTCAAGGCATCTCTTATTGAGGAAAACACTAGGTTGAAGGCCCAACTTGAGAAGGGCCTAGCCACTTGTATCCAAGGGGAAAAGAACCTCAATGATCTTTTGAGCAATCAAAAGGGAGTGGTTGGCAAAGAAGGAATTGGGTTCACACCCAACTCTAAGAAGGTCAACAACAAGAAGAAGAAGGCGACTCCCCCTTCCAAAGATATTGTTTTTGTGAAGGAGGGGGAGTTAGCCAAAGCAAATGACAACTCTATTGGGAGTGGTAATGTCACTAGGGGCAATGCCACTCACAATAACTTTGCGGGAAAATACAACCCCTCATATGTTCTTTTGAAATCTACAAATGGTTGTGTTTTTGCTAAATATGTTGGCTCTTCATATGGAGATGATTATCACTATGCTATTTGGGTTCCAAAGACCCTTGTGACTAACAAAAGAGGACCCATTCCAAAATGGGTACCTAAATCAAAGACTTGATTTATTGTAGGGTTTCTCTTCCGGTGGATCTTCATGGCTCATTGATAGTGGATGCTCATCCCATATGACCGGAAGCAAAGAACTAGTAAAGGACTTATTGAAACAACTACTCTCATTCTCTCATGTCACCGTTGGCAACAATGCAAGACTCAAGGTAGTGGGAGTTGGTAAAGTGGTGATCACTCCGGAGTTATCCATTGAGAAGGTCCTCCTTGTTGAATCTCTTTCATACAATTTACTTTCCGTTGGTCAATTATGCAATGCCGGTTACACCGTTATTTTTAATAAATACCACGTGACCATCCTTTTCACTCAAACACTCAATGTCGCCTTTGTTGGATTTCGTGAAAACGGTTTGTATGTGGTTGATTTCTCAAAAGAGACCACTCAAATCGCTACATGTTTAATGGCTAAAGGCGACAAGGGGTGGCTTTGGCATCGCCGACTTGGCCATGTCGGTATGAGAAATTTACAAACTCTTGTAAAGGGTGGACACGTGGTAGGACTAACCGATGTTAATTTTTCCAAAGATCGTCCTTGTAGTGCTTGCATAGCCGGAAAGATGCATGAAAAGAATCACCCCAAGAAGACCATTATCTCCACTAAGAGGCCTTTGGAGCTCCTTCATATGGATCTTTTGGGCCTCCCACATATGATAGTCTTGGTGGCAAGAAATATTGTTTGGTGATTGTGGATGATTACTCAAGATATTGTTGGACTTTCTACATCAAGAAGAAGAGTGAAACTCAAAAGATATTCATTGACTTTGCAACCCTAGTTCAACGCCAATATGACTCCAAGATTTTGGCAATTAGAAGTGACAATGGTACGGAGTTCAAGAATTACACTATGGATGATTTCCTAAGTGGGGAGGGCATTCAACACCAATATTCCGCTGCATATACTCCCCAACAAAATGGTGTTGCCGAAAGGAAGAACCGCACTCTTATTGATATGGCAAGAACTATGATGGCCGAATTTAATTCCCCATACAACTTTTGGGCCGAAGCCATCAACACCGCTTGTCATTACTCAAACCGGCTCTTCTTCCGTCCTCTCAAGGACATGACACCATATGAACTCCTCACCGGTAAAAAGCCAAATGTATCTTACTTTCGAGTCTTTGGATGCAAATGCCATGTTTACATTAAAGGTTGCAAAATTGCTAAATTTGAATCTAGATCTTTTGATGGTATATTTGTTGGATATGCCGCAAAGTCTCATGCTTATAGGGTCTACAACATATCCACCGGGTGTGTTGAAGAATCTATGAACGTGGAGTTTGTCGAGGATAATGGCTCCCAAGCGGAGCATATTGATCATGATGATGTAGGTGATGATGCTCCATCTCAAGCCATAAGAACTATGGGGATTGGAGAACTAATTCCTATTGAAGGACCCATTGATGATACTCAAGAAGAAGGAACAAGTTCTACTCAAGTTGAGCCATCCACCTCAAATATTGATCAAGAAGATGGTCAAGACCCACCCAACTCTAGTGGTGAACAAGAACATAATGAACCCACAACTCCAAGAACTCCACTTCGGGTTGACCATGAGCAAGATAAAGGCAATGATGAAGATATTTGTGTTGGTGAAACAATTGGTCAAGCCTCGGAACGCCGGGTCATCCGGCGTGCATCAAAATTGGATTACCAACAACACTTCAAAGAAAATATCCTTGGGAGTATCCGTAGAGGTGTGTCCACACGCAATCAATTATCTAACTTTTGTGGTCATGTCTCTTGTTTGTCTAGCTTAGAACCTCTCAAGGTATATGATGCTCTTGAAGACATGGATTGGGTTGCGGCTATGCATGAAGAGTTGAACAACTTCGAGCGCAACAAAGTATGGTCATTAGTGGAAAGACCCAATGACTCCTCCCATAATGTCATTGGAACCAAGTGGATATTTAAGAACAAGCAAGACTCACATGGTCAAGTCATTCGCAACAAAGCAAGATTGGTTGCACAAGGCTACACCCAAATCGAAGGAGTCGACTACGGTGAAACCTATGCCCCCGTTGCTAGACTTGAATCCATTCGCTTACTAATTGCTTATGCATCTACTCATAATATTGTCTTATATCAAATGGATGTTAAAAGTGCTTTCTTAAATGGTCCACTAAATGAATTGGTGTATGTTAAACAACCACCGGGTTTCGAAGACCCTAAATTTCCTAACCACGTCTACTTACTACATAAGGCTCTTTATGGGCTCAAGCAAGCTCCACGTGCTTGGTATGATCATCTCAAGGAGTTCTTAGTAGACCGTGGCTTTGAAATTGGGGTAATAGATCCCACTCTTTTTACAAAAAGGGTAAATGGAGATTTTTTCGTATGCCAAATATATGTTGATGATATTATCTTTGGTTCCACTAACCGTGAATTTAGTGATCAATTTGGCAAGCTAATGACCAAGGAATTTGAGATGTCCATGATGGGAAAATTGAATTATTTTCTTGGCTTTGAAATCCACCAATTTCGAGAAGGAACATTCTTATGTCAAGCCAAGTATATTAAGGACATGCTCAAGAAATTTGATATGAACAATGCCAAGCCATATAAGTTTCCCATGGACTCCAAGGCGGATCTTCACTTAGATCCGGATGGTAAGGAAGTTGATCAAAAGCTTTATCGTTCTATGATTGGATCTTTGCTTTACCTTTGTGCATCTAGACCGGATATTATGTTTAGTGTGGGTATGTGTGCAAGATTCCAATCAAGTCCTAGGGAAAGTCATGAAACCGCGGTCAAAAGGATTCTAAGATATTTGTTGGATACTCCCAACTATGGTCTTTGGTATCCCCATGGTACAAGCTTTGATCTTGTTGGTTATTCGGATGCGGATTGGGCGGGTTGCAAAATGGATAGAAAATCAACTTCGGGTACATGCCAATTCCTTGGTAGGTCCCTTGTGAGTTGGTCTTCCAAGAAGCAAAATTGTGTGGCCTCGTCATCCACCGAAGCCGAATACATCGCCGCCGGTAGTTGTTGTGCACAATTATTATGGATGAGGCAAACTTTAAAGGATTATGGTGTCATTTGTGACAAAGTGCCTCTTTTATGTGACAATGAAAGTGCTATTAAAATTGCACACAACCCGGTTCTTCATGGCAAGACCAAGCACATTGAGATTCGGTATCATTTTATTCGAGACCATGTTGAGAAGGGTGATATTGCAATCAAGTATGTCAACACCAAGCATCAACTCGCCGATATGTTCACGAAGCCTCTTGGTGAAGCAAGATTCAAGGAGTTGAGAGGAGAACTAAATGTGGTGGACATATCCAATTGGATTTAGTGGATTTCTTGCATACCTACCCATATTAGACGATACTTATTTGGTTTAGATGTAGGCATGGACATAGGGGGAGTGCGGTCCTAATCCATTGGACCATCCCTCCCCCCATTATGCCGACATTAAGAATTCATTTGCATCTCTATATTCGTTCTATGAATTGTGAGCTTAAATGATGAGTAGTGGCCGTGAACCCAAGATATATCTTCGCGGTGTCACACCACACACTCATATATGGTGGCCTCGGCCACCGCCCTCTTCTCCTTGAAGAGGTGGTTCTTCCGTGAGTTGTTATTGCATATTCGTTGTTTTGCATCGTTTGAATCATCCAATGTTGCTTATTTGGCGTTCTTGATCTTTTCCATTTCCATTGGATTTGTGAAGTTTTCCCATGTTTCGCATCTCCCCGGATTACTCAAGGTTGCTCATTGGATTTTCTTGAAGACGGATTTCTAGGCTGTGGTATTCTTGAAAGTGCAAGGTGTTCGGAAGCTCAAAGTCGTCAAATTTCAGTTTGTGTAAGAGGTTCGGAGGCTTCGGAGGCTTCTCTGCGCTCAGACCGGCCTCCACCCCGGCCCAGGCCGGTCTCAGGGCCGGTTCCCTCGGGCTGCGGTCCGGCCCCCCGCCCGGTTCTGGCCGGCCTCAGGGCCGGTTCTCTCGGTCACTGGCCCGGCCGTCCGCCCGGCCTAGGCCGGCGCCAAGGCCGGTCCGCTCGGGTTCGTGCCCAGCCTCCCGCTCGGCCGAGGCCGGCTCCAGGGCCGGCGCGCCCACTGCTTATATCGCGTGAAGCTCCCCTCCCGAACGGTTTTCTGCTTCTTCCTCCCGTGGTGCTCTCCTCCATGGCCGCCCCCTCTCCCACCTTGAGCTCCTCCACCCTCCCCACTCCATTTGAGACCTTCCCCACACCTTCCTCTCCACAGATCTGAAGGGGATTCCCCGATCTTCCACCCCATCCATCTAGTTTCTCCATTGGTGGCTTGGTTGGGGAGTTCTCCTCCATTGGTGGTTCTTGAAGATTCTCTCAAGTTTGAAGATGGAACAATGGGATGATGAGTGGGAGCAGGCGGTTCCTCAGTCTAGCAGCTGGCAAGAGCAAGACCTTCGATGGGCTGGATGACATTGTTGATGATTTCAATGCCGAATCCTCCTCCATGCCCAAGACCAAGAAACTCAAGAAAGTTGCTGCCACCAAGAAAGCTGCCAAGCCAAGAGGAGTTCCACCGCCTCGTGAGAATCCAGCGGAACCGGTACGTGAATCTTGGGCCAAGGTGAAACCTAGTGATTTCAAGAGAGATCGGTTATCTTTCAACCATATGCCTTTGGTCAGCCCACATGCCTAGATGATAGTAGATTCTATTGCAAGATGCACCAGCAAATCTTTCATCAACGTATTGAAATTCAAAAGAATGCTCATGTTCCCGTGGATTTTTTCAACCTTGCTCAAGCTAGAGATACTTGGCCTGATGTGATGGGTATGATGGATTTTCACCAAATCACTAAGATCATGACTGTTAGCACTCCATATTCTCCTGCTTTGCTTCAGCAATTTTATGCTACTGTTGTGTTCACTACTGAGCATGGTCAGCGGTCTATGACATGGATGAGTGCAGATACTGTTTGTTCAACAACTTTGGCTGAGTTTGGGGCACTGTTTAGTCTTGAGGAGTTACCCGTTGCACCTTGCTATGTTCGTCTCCATCTCTCTAAGCTCATTCCAGCTGAGACAGGGATTCGCCATTGTTATCCTCCTCAGAGCGGCCTTCGTGGGAAGATTCCCCACACCGTTCATATGTATCCTTATTGGAGGGTTGTTCACAAAATTCTGAGAAACTGTCTGGCCATCAAGTTTGGAGAGAAGGGTTTGGTTCGTGACCGTATGGTCAATTGTCTTTATCACATCTATGATCTTTATATCAGGAGGAAGCAAATTGATGTGCTGGATTATCTTTGGAACGAGATGCAAGTGGTGATTGTCAAAGGCAAGGTTCCTTGTTATGGTCCGCTTCTGCAGACTCTCTTCAACACCAAGTTGCCTGATGCGGTGGTTAGTCAGTATGAGTTGTTTCATCCTGAGATGGTTGGTCTTCGTGCTATGCCCGAGGGTGATCCTGTTTGGCCACCCCCTAGTGATGCTCCTGAGGGAGGTTATGATGAAGAAGATGATGATGAGGAGAAGAAAGGTGGCCTAGTGCAAGCTCTCAAAAGGATGAACTGCTTCTTTGCTCTCAAGAGGAAATCTGAATTCAAGACTTACAAGAAGCAGAAAGCAGCTAGCCGTCACTCGCGTGCCATCATGGATAAACTCGGTGTTAAATACTCACCTAGCTCAGCTGAAGTCTCGGAGAACACCTACATGGCCCAGAACAAGTATACTTATTGGTTTGGTGATGATGCCTCCTCACTTGCTCCTTATTGGCAAGGCGATCCCGGTCAGTCTAGCTCCGGTGCGGCTGCTCATGTTGCGGATGATGATGAGGATGACGATGAGTGATCATGGACCTTCACTTCACTTTCTCCCTTTTTGGTGTCTTGATGCCAAAGGGGGAGAGAGATCTCCGGGGATTTGCATTGCATTGCATCCATTTGCGCTTTTATGTTTCCCGCTGCCTTTTGCATCGAACTTGTTTTAAGTTTTTAAGAGAACTCTATTTGTGGTGTACTATGGAACTTATGTCATGGTTATTGTAAGGATTTTATGGACCTCCGATATGTTATTGTAAGGACTTCCCCGGTTTATCTTCTATTATTTTGGAGTTCGTTACAAGGTGATTGTTATTCCAAGACTATATCTATTTGAAGCCTATGGTGAGAAATGTGCTCTATATGATGTCTATGGTGAGAATTATCGCTTATCTTTGCTCACATAGTCAATTTTTTTGTGCTTGCTTCATGTTCCTCGTTTGAGATATATTCTTGTATACCTTGTTGGCGTATAAGTTTAAGGGGGAGCTTCCCTCATAAACTTGCCTTGCTTAAATGAGATATCTTTTTGCAAATCCGTGTGTTGTCATCAAACATCAAAAAGGGGGAGATTGAAAGGACATTGTCCGTTAATCTTGTTTTGACGTTTGATAACAACACTTGGAAGTATTTAACATACCGCTAAGTGTCCACAGGAATTATGACCATCTATATCAAAAGATACTAGTGGATCTCTCTCTATGCAAAAAGGGAAGAAAAGTGTTGTCGGTCTTCAAATCGTGAAGGGAGAAGGCGCTCTGCAGGCAGGCCGGCCCCCAGGCCAGCCCAGGCTGGCCTCAAGGCTGGTTGCGTCGGGTGGCTGGCCGGCCCCCAGGCGGCCCTGGCCGGTCTCAAGGCTGGGCCTCGGGTTGCTGGCCGGCCCCCAGGCCGGTCTCCTGGCTGGCTGCCTCGGGCTACTGGCCGGCCCCAGGCCGGCTCCCAGGCCGGTGTGGTCGCTGGCTCAGCCAGCCCAGCCAGCCCGGCCCCCAGGCCGGCCCAGGCTGGTTTCTAGGCCGGCTGCCTCGGCTGCTATGCCAGCCCTCAGGCCGGCCCAGGCCGCCCCCAGGCCGGCCCTGCTTCCTGCGCTTCGCCACTTACCTCTTCAACGGCCATATTTTGATGAGGACTATATATATACCTCTTCACCAACCTTTGGACAACAAGCTTGATTCCTCACTCTCTCTCCACCATTGTTGCAAGCTTCAATTTACTAGAGCTCCCACTCCAACCACTCAAACACGTTGATACTTTGAGGAGTGAAGGAGGAGCCCTAGATCCGCATCTCCACCGAGCCGATTTGTCTACATCGACCTAGTCACTTGTAGATCTTGTGTAACTTGATACATTGGATACCTAGAAGATACTTGTGATTCTTGTGGCTTTGGTAGCCACAAGGATTAGCCGGGAGCCTCCAATTAAGTTGTGGAGACGCGACCCGGCCTTGTGATTCTTGTGGCTTTGGGAGCCGCGGGAATTTGGTGAGAGCCTCCAATTCGGTTGTGGAGTGTGCCTCATCCTTGTAAAGGTTTGTTGCCGACCTCGAGGGCATCATATAGTGGCTCGTGGATCTCCTCATCGGAGGATAACACGAGGGAGATACGGTGTGCCATATCAAGGCTATTCGGAGTTCACTTTGTGACTCCGCACCGCTCCAACGGAGACGTAGCTTCCATTGGGAAGTGAACTTCGGTAGAACATCTCCGCGTCACCGTGTGGTTATCTCTTAACCTTCCTTTACTCGTATTGCTAGCTTATCTTGTGTAGGATATCTTGTTAGCTTGTTTATTGCTCATCATATAGGATTGTTCATCTAGTTGCATATCTAGAGAACTTATATTTGAGCAATTCCCGAATTTGTATTAAAAGAAAAAGAAAATTTGTAGTTGCCTATTCACCCCCCCCCCCTCTAGTCAACCTACTCGATCCTTTCAGGATGCTTGATACGTCTCAAACGTATCTATAATTTCTGATGTTCCATGTTGATATTATACCAATTGTTACATGTTTTATATACACTTCATAGCATTTTATGCATTTTCTGGGACTAACCTATTAACAAGATGCCACAGTGCCAGTTCCTGTTTTCTGCTGTTTTTGTATTCCAGAAAAGCTAGTCTGGAAATATTCTCGGAATTGGACGAAACTTGGACATAACCTCCTATTTTCCAACACGAACACGGAGTCTAGAGGAGAGACGGAGGAGGGCCACGTGGCAGCCACACCATGGGGCCGCGCGGCCCCCCTGCCGCGCCGTGGGGTGGTGTGGGCCCACGTGGCTCTGCAGCAGCCGCCCTTTCGCCTATTTATTCTTTTCGACGCGAAAACCCTAAATACCCGAGCCATTATCCACGAAACGTTCTAGAGACGCCGCCGCCGTCAACCCTAGCTCGGGAGGGTTCAGAAGCTCTTCCTGGCACCCTGCCGGAGAGGGGAATCATCACCGGAGGGCTCTACATCACCATGCTTGCCTCCGGAGTGATGCGTGAGTAGTTCATCCTTGGACTACTGGTCCATGGCAGTAGCTAGATGGTCTCTCCACTTTATGCTATCATATTTAGATCTTGTGAGCTGCCTATCATGATCAAGATCATCTTATTGTAATGCTACATGTTCTGTTTGCTGGGATCCGATGAATATTGAATACTATGTCAAGTTGATTATCAATATATCTTATATGTTATTTATGATCTTGCATGCTTTCCGTTACTAGTAGATGATTTGGCCAAGTAGATGCTTGTAACTCCAAGAGTGAGTATTTATGCTAGATAGTGGGTTCATGCCTCCGGTAATCTGGGAGAGTGACAATAACTTCTAAGATTGTGGATGTGCTGTTGCCACTAGAGATAAAATAACCGATGCTTAGCTTAAGGGTGCGCCGTTAGGTCTAATGCATTTGTTTACATTACACATATTACTTAATGCAATTATCCGTTGCTTGCAACTTAATATCAACGGGGAACTCGGATGACAACCTGGCGGTGGATTATTAGTCATAGACGCTGTTGGATAACGGTCTATGTATTTTGTCGTAATGCCCACATGAATATCATAGTAATCATCATGTCATATATATGCATTGTCATGCGCTTAATATTTTGTCAATTGCCCAGCTGTAATTTGTTCACCCAGCATGTTAGTTATCTTTTATGGAGAGACACCACTAGTGAACTGTGGACCCCGGTCCATTCTTTTACACTGATAATACAACCAACTGCAAACATTGTTCCTTTTCATTCTCTGCAATTTACTACTGTTTTCCACACCATACGTTTAATCCTTTGGTTTCAGCAAGCCGGTGAGATTGACAACCTCACTGTTTCGTTGGGGCAAAGTAGTTTGATTGTGTTGTGTGCAGGTTCCACGTCAGCGCGCCACTGACAACCTTCAGAAGTGATTTCTTGCTCCTACTGGTTCGATTAAACCTTGGTTTCATACTGAGGGAAACTGCTGCTACACTGCTTCATACCTTCCTCTTGGGGTCTCCCAGCGAACGTGTGATCCACACAATCACCTCCCGCCGCCGGAGCGGCCGCCGGAGGGTGGGGAATCACGCGAATCGCCGGCGGCGAGGTGGGAACAGTGGGTGGTCTCAGAAAATCGCCTCTCTCTACTGTGCGGGAGGAGGGGAACGGTCCAAGGTCGTTCTGGTGTAGACTTGCATCTTGATGAAATGGATATTTTTGATGTTTCCAAAAGCCGTTGATGCACTATACTCCAAGAGAGAAATAGAAAAGGAATGTTCAAGTATATCTCAATCTTTTTCTTGTAAGAAGGATATGTCAATCGTGTGTATATGTGCAAAAATGGATATACATGTGACATGTCATGCCACATTTGTAAGGTTTGCAAGTTTTCTTCATGAGTTTCTTGAACGTCAATGATGGTCGTCCTCTATGTCGCGGGTCCCACTATCTTGTATCAAAGGAAATATAACCCACGGACTTGCCAAAAAAAATGCGCAACTCCTTGAGACCTTGACCCTCAATTTCTTGCTATACAACATCAGCCCTCGACACCTAGCTTTTCCACTCACACCATCTCTTCTCCGTCGCCAACCGATAAAATAGGTGATTTCTTGATTCCACGGTGCAATCTTGATACTTCACATGGCGATGAAATTGCGCGTCCATACCACAACATGCTCCAATATATCCGAGAGATTGGGTTGCAAGCCCATGATTTTACTGTGCAAAATGCTGGATCCAAGCTACGACGTCCGCCGATTCGAAGGTACATTCGCAAGATGCAAGTAACTTCATCCTTGATCTAACATGCAACACGAGATCTATGAGTCCCCAATGATGGCGCACCATGCCAATATGAGATCTGAACCTCGAAGCCCTTGATCAAGCAACATAAGTGAGATCTGATACAATAACTGAGCCTCAAAGCCCTTGATCCAGCAGCGGAAGTGAGATCTGATACAAGATCAGAATCTTGAAGCCCTTGATCCAACAGCGGAATTGAGTACTTACACATGAAATGTTTGATCTATCAGCAACCAACCGGATATAAGCCATGGTGCGCTTAGTTCAAATAACATATATCAGACCCACGTCACCTTTTGTTCGATTAGGTGGCATAACCACAATCACGATGCTCATGATTTGGCAATGCATTTGGGTGATTAAAGCACAACATGTTCACCTTGTGGCATAGCAGTGAGCTCTGGTGCACAAAAGCCCTTGATTCACAAGGAGTAAGTGAGATGCAACACAGGAAGTGCTCGATCTTGTGGCCCATCAATGAGATCTAAGTGGTGGCGGTTTTAGTTCGGTGATGTATCTGAGAGATCCAATGTACAAGTTGTTTGATCCAGCGGCACATCAACGAGATCTAAGTGGTGATGCTCTCAAAAGCACTGTATCTAAGAGATCTAAGGTGCAAAAAATTCCATCCAGTGGCACATCAACAAGATCTAATAGGTGGTGGTATCAATTCAATGATCTATCTAAGTTTCAATCCACTGATTCAAGTGGTGTTGGTCCCGACATTAAGCGATGTTTTGAAGAGAACCGAGGCACAAATTGTTCGATCTGATGGCCCATCAACATGATGCAAGCGGTGGCGGTCTCAATTCATCAATATATCTAATAGATCTAAGGCACAAATTGTTCTATTCAACGACATATCATCTTGACCCCAACCATGATGCTTGATTCGAAGATGCATACAGAAGATACAAGGCTAGACGTGTACATATAGTTGCACTAGATATGGCCCATATTGTTCTTGAATCAATGATGACAGTGTTACCATACAAGGTGGATCCAACATTGTTGACACAGCCCAAGCACCTCCAGCCCATGTGAGCCCTTATCCTTCGCTATGGCCCGGGTGATAATGGTGAAACATCCCAACATGGATCTTAAAAAGTTTGAGGTATGTGTTCTTGATGCTAGCTCTGCAACACCGACCTCTGTACTTAAGGGAATTAATCTCAACCAAATGCCACCTGGGGTTTAGTTACGTTTTCAACATTGTGGATGTATGCCTTTCTCTTATAAGAAAAGGATCTCAAGATACCAATTTTCTGCAAATAGAAGTAGGAACACAATTTATTTCATTTTAAAATTATACCATAAAATAATTTAGGCACCGTGCTTTGTTAGGCAATACAAAACAACCAAACAAAATTGAGGTATTTCTTTTATTTGCAGGAGAAAAAAATATTTTTTGCAGGAAAGTGAAGTGTTAAATATCGTATGATGATTATATGAACACATACTACATCAAACAATCCCTAAAAATGTAGATTAAAATAATATGAATGAAGAGCAAACAAAAGTAACAACCTAAGGCCAATTAAAACTCCTTAAGGAGTATTCAACTGGCAGATGTAACGTTCCTAATTCGTCTATAATTATTTCAGTAGGATTTTATTCTTTGAAAATAATCCACTAGTAACGTGCATCAAAGTTTAACGAAAATATTAAGAACTTAGTTTTGACGGAAGCACTTCAATATTGGTTTGAACAAATCATAATATGAAAATTCATCATGAAATTATATTGAAAATGGAATTTAGATAGCATATTACCTCCGTTTCATCATTATTTTCGTGGTACTTTTAATTCTGTGCAATTTCAAGTTTTACATTTCATTTATAATTTAATCACTTAATCAAAATTTCAAGACCCAAAAAAAATCTTGAAATTGAATTTATTATACCGTAGAAATAAATTTCTTGACTTATAATATGATCATACCATCCAGAATTTTGGAATTTGTAGCACAACGGTGTAATGTTTTGGTAGTAAAAAATCAATTCTAATTTGAAAACCAATATGAAAAGAGGAAACCCAAAAGACGCAGCATATATGGGCCAGTAGTGTGAGGCTAGCTATCTTTCAGTTAGCCAGAAGTCTTCAAGTTCTCGCCAAGGCCCAACAGAGACCCTCCTTTTTTGGTCTTCCCCTCCCGTTGTCGACGGTGTCCTCCAACTCTCTCCGCCGCCACCGAAGCTCCAAGGTAATCCACTCCAGATCTTCCTTCCTCGCCGACCCATCCACTCTCGCTACTCGCCAGAGAACTCATAGCAGTTTTCTCCAATTCCTTTGCGGGAATTGTTCGTGCAGGGGTTCTCGAGGAGGAGGAGGAGCGACGTCGGCGATGCCGGATTCTAACCTGGACGATCTGCTCCTGCAGGCCGCGGGGCGGACCGTGGGGAAGGGCGGCCAGTCCCGGCAGCCGAACCAGCGCTGGGGGCGCCGCGCGGGGGGCTCCTACTCCGGCGGGAGCGGCTCCGATGGCTCCGACGACGGCGACTCCGACTCGGACGTCGCGCCCAGCCACCCGAGGAAGAGGCTGCCGCCGGGCTCGCAGGTGCCTCTCAAGAAGAGGCACCAGACGGAGAAGGGCAGGGGAGGGTACGACGACGAGGACCTCGATGACGAGGGGAGGCGGAGCGGGGGCGAGGACTCGGACAGCGCGCCGTCCGTCGGGAGCGACCTGTACAAGGACGACGACGACAAGGAGGAGCTGGAGAGCATGACGGAGCTGCAGAGGGAGATGATCCTGGCGGAGCGGAGCACCAGGATCGACGACTACAAGCTCAAGAAGCTGGCGCGGGCGTCCTCCTCCAAGACGGAGAAGGCCCGCAAGGACAGCAGCCCTCCCCCGCCGCTCAGCCGCTCGCGCGCCTCCGCCAGGACCGACAGGTCCGCCACCAAGAGCGCCCGCGCCCTCGACGAGCTTCGGGCCAAGCGGATGAGCAAGCAGGATCCGGAATACCGCAACAGGTTCAAGCATCTGGTCGCCAAGCCCGGCTCGCCGACTAGGCGCAGGGCTGGAAGTCCCCCCAGCGATGGTAGCAATGACGGCGATAGCAGGGGGAGGATGAATGACCACAGAGGGATTGCTGATGATAGTCGGGAGGATGAGTTTGACGAATCACCAAGCAGGCTTGACCCTCTCAAGTTTGATGATGTCAAGAGCATAACCCTCCGGAGGTCGAAGCTGGTGAAATGGTTCATGGAACCCTTCTTCGAGGACCTCGTATCTGGGTGCTTTGTGCGACTTGGGATTGGCAAGACAAAAAATGGCACCCCAAGTACAGGCTGTGCATAGTTAGAAACGTGGATGCCAGTGACCCAGATCGGAAGTACAAGTTCGAGACCTACGAGACATGCAAGTATCTCAATGTTGTATGGGATAATGAAGCCAATGCTGCTCGGTGGCAGATGGCTCAGGTCTCTGACTCTCCGGTCCTCGAAGAAGAGTTCAAGGAGTGGCTTCAAGAGGCTGAAAAGAATGGTGTGCGCATACCGACTCGGCAGGAAGTGCTGGAGAAGAAAGAAGCCATTCAGGAGGCCTACAACTTTGTGTATTCGGCGAAAACTGTAAAACAGATGCTACTAGAGAAGAAATCTGTGAGACGCTCCATGAATGTTGCTGCTGAGAAGGACAGGTTGAGGGATCAGTTGGAGATGGCCCTGGTCCGGAGGGATGAAGCAGAAGCAGAAAGGATCCGTGCTAAGCTGAATCAGCTGCAGAAGAACGCGCAGCCAATGTCAACTAATGAGAAGGCAGCAAAGTTGGAGGAGATGAACAGGAAGAACCGTGCTGAGAATTTCAAGAATGCATCAGAAATGAAAGCTGTCAATTTAAATCTCAAGGCTGGAGAGGCTGGTTATGATCCTTTTTCAAGGAGGTGGACAAGATCGAGAAATTATTTTGCGGCAAAACCGGGAGGAGAAGCAGAAGGAGATAATGCTGAAGCCGCCAATGAGAACGGCGGCAATGTAATGGCTGAAAAGGAAGATGTGAAGAGTGGGGTGCGAGGTGGCACAGTAGTCACAGCTTCAGCTCTAGTAGCAGCAGCTGAAGCTGGGAAGCTAGTTGATACCAGTGCCCCTTTGGATCTCGGGACCGAAACGAATCCCCTGCACAATTTCGAACTTCCTATATCACTGGCTGTTCTGCAAGAGTATGGTGGGCCCAAAGGTCTGTTTGAAGGCTACATGGCAAGGAAGCAGAAGATAGAAGCTACAATGGGTTACAAGATCCCCGACAATGATGGAAGGAGGCATGCTTTAACACTCTCAGTGAGTGACTATAAGAGGCGACGTGGTCTCCTCTGAAGGATTTCTTCTTTGGCTGTTCGATGCATTTATCTGTCCTCCTAGCAACAAGTCTTGTGCATCACTCTGACAAATTGTCCAGACCAGTTGCATTTTAGCTTTACTTCCTCTGAAGTGATATTGAGACAATCAGATTGCACATTATTTTCATAAATACATAGACCTGTATGTCTGATAGTGTTGTTGACATTTCATGTTCTTTTGAATCGTATCCGTTGTTTCTCTTGCATAAAACAGCGTATAGTGCCAGGTGGATATGTCCTGTTTCTGTATGTTTGCTAGGTTGACGTCTAAAATGTTTTCTAGTCTGTAGATTGGTTCCATTGTTAGTTCGGTCAAATCCAGTGCTGGTTTCAATGTGTTTCTCTGCTAGCGCTGATATTTTTGGTCTTGTGCTTCCTCTGTGGTTCAAAGCAATTGTAACTCGCCTCCACCAGACGTATTCATGTTTCAGTGCATATGAAATAACGGAACGACAGTTATTTACTGTTGTGCTTTATCATTGTGAATATTGTTCTCAAGTGCATTTCTGCTCCAATACTAGTTTTTGCACGATGTACGATATTTGTATCACACTAGTAATCAAGCACGTGCACATGCACGTTTCATGCAGTGCGCGAAATAAATGTCTATATAATGATATGTGCTCAGATAATATCCCTTAGCCATTTCTAGGTGATGTCAGAAAAAAATACAACTCTTGCTTGGCATTCCAGCACAAGCAATATTTGCAGCTTGTTCTTTCATGGCAAATGCCTGCAGAAAAAATGTTGCCAATAGCATACATCAACATGAATGGCTATCAAATAACTACTTCTCAGTTATAGTTTGATGGAGATATATAAGATAACAGAACAACACTCTTTTCTGAATATATCTAGCATCAACAGGAAAAAGCTAAATCCTACGAATTAGTTTAAATGGAAAATGAAAAATAAGCCAGGTCCCAAGCATTACAATACTTATAATTTTTAATAATAAGGATAGCGATCATCCATGGAATAATGCTACAAAAAATAGGTCCTAATATGCATACCTCAATTCATGACATGGCAATGCGCATACACTTAATTATGACATCCAGCAAGCCCCGCATATTCATAAAGGAAAAACATTGATGAGTTGGAACATGAATGTAGAGGACACATATACTATTATGGTGTAGAAGTTGTGAGAAAACCTGTACCTACCATAGCTTTCAGACCAACAAAACAAATTTCAGATCAACAAAATAAAAATTCAGTCTTAATTTAAGATAAATACCTGCAAGCCAAAGAAGTTCATTCTGTAACTGGAATCTTTTCCCCAAGGCCAAAAAATCTTACATCATTACAACCTGTACTGGTGAAGATCAGATGTAACGCTGAAGTAATAGGCTGACATATGCCACGTAAGTATGCATTATACTGATCTATAACTATGAGCTGTAATAAAGTACACTAAAAATTATCCTTCTTCAGGCCACAGACTCACGGTAAGAAACAGTTTAAATCAAGTGCAAAGAAAAAAAATGAATTGAACGCCACATACCTGCAAAATGTCTGCACACTGAAACTCCATCGAACTTCTTCAAACAATTCTCTTACAAGAACAAATTATATTGTCAAGGCATTCTAACTACAGTTGTTACCTTCTTAAATTTCATGACTAAGAGCCATTTGTCTCGTTCAAATGCAGGCCATTGCCTCCAGCCAAAGCAAGAGCCCGATTAATCACGGCCCTTTGTGATGCAAAAGTCTGCAAGTGCTTAGAATCTTGCATTTAGAATCTTATGATTAAGGAATAATGCAACAATTTTTCGCTAGTTTGTTCAAAGACCTGTTGCTGTCGCTAGATTGTAGAGATGCATGTTGCAGCATTTGGTACAGCTCAAGATGCAGAGGAAGACGTCCACCTGAAGAAAGTCGAGCTGTGGGCGGCCGACGGGTGCAAGGGAAGTCACGGCGGCCGCGGCCAGGCTTTCGCGCCGGTATTGTGGATGCTCTCGAGAAGGTGTCGTCTAGCGCCTGTTCATGCGGACGACGGGGAGGCGGCGTGGAAGCGCGGTCCGGCGGCTGACGACGGCCGGCATGGATTGCTCGGGGTCGGGGAGGCGGCGTAGAAGCACGGGCCGGCGGCTGACAATGGCCGGGCGTGGCTCGCTCTGGGAGGCAGCTTGGAGGCTCGCGCAGGGAGGCGGCGTGTAGGCCTCGCGCCGTCTGGGCGTCCGGCGGCTCGCGATGGAAGAAATTGATGTGCGTGCGTAACCTTCGGGATGATTAGCGATGCGGGATGTCGGACACTGTTTTACCGGTAAAGGTGGGTGCAACATGTACCGTTGGATATAAGTTTAACGATCCGGATCTGTTGGATCTGCCCCTCTCTGTGTCTTTATATTTGTATAGATATATGTTCAGCTGTTGATAAAAGAGAAAATTTCTTAGATGAACTGTGCATTCTTCGTATGGACCTGAGCATCGTGCCAAATTCTTCTTGCCATGATACAAAATGTACTGCAAACTGCTGTACCATTTGAACTTGGCGCACGTCGAATTCATCAAAGAACTATCAAATTAGACGTTTCACAAGCTACCAAGACAAAAATAAAATGGAGACAAGGCTCAAACTTCCAATTCAAAGCAACAGGTCATCATGCCTTTCATGCAGTTGAGATTAGAAACCATGGTAGCTTTTATTCATATCAGATAACACTGGTTCTGCTATGTTTATCCGTTTGTTCATTATTACAAAGCTTCAATGTCAAAAGATTTAGTAAAATGTTAGAACCGGCGTTAGTCATTCTTTGCTTTCATGACCTTCTTGATGATGCCCATCATCTCACTTCCAGGGAATCGCCCAAGGCAGCCCCTTGCAGCAGCGATCTCTGTGTACTCGCACACGGTATCACCGCCAGTGGCGGAGCTAGAGCGGAGGCGGCCGGGGTGCACAGATGGAAATAGGTGGCACAGATGGACAAAAATAATAATTTCAGGGGTGCACCTATGGTGGAAATCTAGAAATATACAAAGAATAATGTATTTTGGGGGTGTCCTGTGCACCCCCCAGGCTGAACGTGGATCCGCCAGTGATCACCGCTGAAAGCTTTACGCTCATCAGGCCCCTGTTCTGCTGGTTCTGAGCTATCGGTAAGATCTTCTCCAGATTTAACGGAAGGCAGCGGGAAATCATCAAGGGGGTGTTCATCACATTGTCCTCCCCAATGGCTCCCACGAAATCTCTCAGCCGGCATACTGCAAACGGGACAGGTTCGAAGCTATGGTCCCCGTACTCAACAGGCGTAGAGTGGTCTCCAGTGACGCAGAGGAAGTACTGGTAGTGCCCTGACTTTTCAGCTTCCCAAAGGAGCCTTGCAAGCTGACCAATAGCCCGGTCGACAGCTTCTAGACCTCGTACCTTTAACTTGACAGCCTTGTCATGGCCAGCATCGTCAATAGCCTGCGTTAATTATTATAATAGGAACGATCAGCATCACACGGTTAATGCAAGTTCAAAGAGAGCCTGGATTGTGTTTTAACCTTGATGTGCAAGAACCCAAAGTCATATCCATTTTCTCTCCCGGCTTTATATTCATCCTCTCCTGGCACAAAAACACGAGGTGGTGTGTCCAGAGGAGCTGAGAGTGCCCTGGCTATAGCTTTTGCCTTGGAGGTTAAGAGAGTTCGATAATCTCCAGTTGCTCCAGGTGCTTCAAGGATATCAATGCCCAACGATAGCCCCAGTCCAGCTATGATCTTGGTAGGAGCTACCATGCATGGCGCAAGTCCATGCTTGGTTTCAAAGGGAGGTACCTAGTATAGCCACATGCCACTTCTTCAGAAAGAAATTCCAGTGTATCAGTAGATAAAACACATACATGCTAAATCTTAGTTAGGGAACTTTGTATGCTTCAGATGGGAAACACTTATGCTTGCACGAAGTGATTTTCATTATATTTGGAAGAGCCAATACAGATGTTGACCAATAGTGTGCTCCTGTATGTGATATACTCCCTCCGTATCAACATGTCTAGATACATATGTGTGGTAAGTAGGTAGAGTGACATATTTTGATACGGAGGAAGTAATAGTGATGTATATACATTATACAAAATGGATGCTTAAAAGTATAAATAACCGCAATGTCTCGCTTCAAGGTCATCAGTGCGTTAACGCTGATATTTTTGAAAAGTATAAAAGTACTGTAGGAAAACTAAACAGGCCAAGATACCCATGCTGTGTTTGGATGTTGGAAAGATGGCCTCGGAATTGGAAATCTGGAATTTCTGGGTTGATTTCGTTGTTTGGGATGGTCAAGGAATTGAGGTATGGAAACGCGACGCAATTCCGAGCGAGGCCCCCCGCGCGCGCGCCCCACTGTCCACGTTTCCGAGCCCCGCAGCTCGGAAAGGCTCGGAAACGCGCGTCTCGCTCCGCACCCGTTCGCTCCCTCGAAACAGAACGAGGCGCAGCCTCTCGCTCGGCCGCTCGTCCTCCGGCCGTGACGGAGAAGAATCTGCCGACGGCGGCGCAGATAACCTTTCCCTCCCTCCCATCGGCCTGCCCCCTACACCTCCTTCTTCCCTCCCTTCGTCGACTCCTCTCCTCCGTGGGTTCGTTTCTCCCCTCTTTCCCACTTCCCAGCCCGAACCTAGATCTCCGCGGCGGAAGGGGCGTATGGGGGCGGTGGCCACTCACTGGTCTAGCTGGAGGCGGGCACCGCATGGGCTGGCTGGGCTGGAGGCGGCGCCGTGGCTGGTGCTGCTCAACGCCACGGCTGTAGGTGCGCAACGTTGCTTAGCGGCTGAAGGGCGTTTCCCCTGCTTGATTCGGACGCCGGCGGACCTACAGCCAAGACGAGGCTCCCGCGTGCCTCCCGCTGCTGGAGAGAAGCGCCTGGTTAGAGGCCTTCAATCGCCGGCATGGAGGTGGATTAGCTGATGAATTTGTTGCTTGCTTTTCATCTTGGCTGTAGCAGGTCTGTGTGTTGGAGAAAAAGGATTATTTTGAAATGAACGTGATTCATTCGTGATGGTAGTTTGATTCTAAGAAAATGGTTTTTTCTTGCTTGAGAATAATGAATATTTGAGATGTTACTATCAATCTTTGTACGCATCGGCAGATGCTGATATTCGGTAAAAATCAACCATGGCAACACATGAAAAAGATGTGGCATTTTTCTAAATTTGTTTTTTTAATGGCTTATCTCCCAGTAGTGAAATTAGTATATGACCTTGAACAAATATACACGTACTATTTTTCATACATGTAAACAAGTTTATATTGTCCAAACTCAACAAAATATACAATTCTATGGTTTACACATCCAAACAGGATTTGGAATTGTGTGCTACCTTTGATTCCAACGGTAAATTCCATTCACAACCAAACATCAGAATTCGAATTAGAACCCATTTCCTTTCCGTCTTGGAAATGGAATTGTTACTCCAATTCAATTCCAAGAAAACTTTCTTACATCCAAACACAGCCTAAGCTTAAATTGGTAAAAAGTCCAACATTAGAACTTGAGAACCAGATCTGGATTATGCTTGTTTTCATGGGATTAGAAAACACAGTACACGAAAGCGAGAGCACGGTGCAAAATTTTCCAGGACTATCTTCGATATTCATATTGCTAGCTCCAGAGAGTTTCCAAAATAAATATCAGTAAATGTACAAGACAAATATTGGGTCCACTAACCTCAATCCGGATACCACAGCCTCGCAATAGTACAACATTAGCAATATTCTTCCCCTCGGCTGCTCGCTTCGCATTGATGGGTTGAGAAACCAGTATACGTGTGATCTCCTTAGAAAGCTCATTGACCACATTTGCGGTGTTCTTAGCTTCTTCTGAATCGTCCAAAGGTTCAGCCTTCAGATGCAAGCGGTTGTCCTTCAGCGGATCAGTTCCGGAAATGTTTCCGCTCAGCCTTGGCCCTTTTACAACCACACCACATCTGTGCTCAGTAGCGTACCTGTAGTGAAGAGATGTAATTATGGTAACAGCTGAACAATAATAACACACTAATGCTCAGTATGAATAAGTGGTGTACCTGACTCTCACTTCGTAGCCGGAAACGACGGGAGCTTCATCCCATCTAATGCAGCACACAGGATTGGACCTTCCTCCTCGAAGTGCCTATCGGCCCTCCTGCTGATGATAACCCCCGTGCTTTCATCCAATGTAGCAAAGTTTGACTGTGGGCGATTTGTGCGTGTAATTCAGTAAAGATATACAATACATTCATCTATCAAGACATACATTTTTTTTTAGATAAAGAGCAAGACATACTGCATGGCTTCAAAGTGCCAGTCTATACGATCTGGGGCATAGTTACTAAGGTAAGTACATCATCTAACAAGCAATGGCTCCAATTTAGTATTGGGATTACTATTTACTGGACCACTCTATGATTTGAGCCATTTGCAACTAACTAGCTAGGATGAAATACTCTATGAAGTGAGCTAACTAATTAGAAACACTGAAGCACAAGGGTGAACTAGAGCTGATCTACTATTATACGAAGTAAGAAATGTGATCTAGGGTCGCTAGAACCGGACCTTGAAGGCGATGTCGCCAGGGGCCATGGCGAGGCCGGCGCCCATGGACTCGAACGCGCCGCGGCCGCGGTAGTACACCCGGGGGTCGTACCCGAGGAGGGAGAGGTGCGCCGTGTCGCTGCCGCAGGCGAGCCCCGGCTCCACGGGGTCCATGAGGCCGACCACCCCGGCCGACGCCACCGCGTCCAGCTGCGGCGCCGCCGCCGCCTCCAGCGGCGTCCGCCCCCCCAGCGACGGGATGGTCACGTCCCCGATCCCGTCCACCAGCACGAACGCCACCCTGCTCCTCACCGCCGCCATCGCCGCCGCTCTTTTCTGCTTTCCCCTCCTCTCCTTGCTGCCGCCGCGAGCAGCTTAGCGGCGAGCGGACCTGGTCCGGTCGGACCAGGTACGTACGGTCGGATCACGACCCGGCGTCCGACCCGGTCAGTTGTCTCGTGACAAGGACCGACCGAGCCGCGACGCCTCCGCCCCAAATCTCCAAACGCTTGGCGCTCGCTTCGCCTTCGCTCGCCTCTTCCCCTGCCCCTCGCCGCCGGCGATCGCCGGGATCCTCCCCCGAGAGCCGGAGATCTCTCCCGCGAAGCCGTACCGCTCTTCCCGCGTCTTCCTGTGGCTCTGGCCCACTTTCTACGCGCTCCTCTACTCGCGGAATTTGGCATGTGACGAGCGGGGTTAAGCGGGGGAGGAGGCGCCTGCGGCCACCGATTGATGCCGAGATCTTTTCCCGATCCCGTGTGCATTCTCGAGGGCTCGGCGTCCTCCAGGAATTCGGCTGTTGCAGGTGAGACACTTGTAAAATCAGAAGTGATTTCCCCGTGCTCCCATGGTTTTTTACCAGGTCTGTTCGTCAAATTTTTAGCCGTAAAATCGATCTGAATCTGCGATTCTTATCGGTGAGGCGCTGACTTGCGAAGCAGATTTATGTTTCTCGCAGGCTTTTATCCGGATTCTGATCTCAAATTTGAAATACGTCCGTCAGGGACGGTTTGGAAAGATGATACCTATGTGATAGTCAGACTGTCACACTGTACTAGTTACTGTATCATTGTTCTTTACTGGGAAGTTGTGCACTTATTGTCGTTTACAACGCTCAAGTGTAGTTTAATCTGAATGTAGTGGACTAGAGGATATAATGGTTGGGAGATCAGACTTGCATTCGGGACGCACATTTTAGGACTCTGCTAAATGTGAGATGCTGGCCTGGGAATGCCGATGTAATATCAGTGACATTCTAGGCTTTCGGATTTTTATAGTTTTAGTTTAGCACTCAGGAGGATGAAAAGATTGGGGCCGCACATGCAAAATTGCAAATGGGACTTATGCCAACATTGGATAACCAGTTGGCCCAAGCCCAAGGGACAGGTGTCACCAAAGTCTTGTTCCAAGCACTGAGTTAACAACTTAACATTACCAAATTCATAGTGGAATTGCAAACTGCAATTTCATGGCGGTACTTAGAGAGCTTGCAGTTTGAATTGCCGGAGTAGGTCTGTGATTATGTTTGTTCATTGTTTCAGTCCTGAATTAGGATCACTTTTTCTTTTGTATTCTGGTAAGCATATGATTGACATGTTTAATCATGGACTGCTCTTTGTTTACATGTCGTTGAGTCGAGTCGAGTCGAGCTCGAAGAGTTGAGTCGACATGTCGACATGTCGCCGCTTAGGCGACAATTGGGCGTTGGGCGTAATAATAATAAATAAATAAATAATATGACAGGAAAATGAAATTATGCATCATATGCTAGCAAATTTGGAGATTTAGGAACATAAATAACAACTAGCAGTAGCATACACACATCCCCAATCCTCAATTCATTATGTGTAGACGATGGAACGACGTCTTTGAACTTCAGCTGCATCTTCCTCGTCTATAGCTCGCTCTCTGGCTTTAAACTTCCTTCTATTTAAGTAGCTGCACATCTCTTTCTTAATTTCTGTGGTTGACTCGGGACACTTCATCACATCAGTGGAACCTCCAGCAAGGTGCCACACTAACCTTCCTATTCCAGCATGGACTTTCTGACCGCACAACCTACACAAGAGGATATGCTTCCTCTCTAAATCTGGCCAGAAAGCATACTGCAAAGCTGGGTTACCGGAGTTAGCAGCTGCAGGATCCATCGGAGTAGATGACCCGTTGCTGCAACAAGAGAGCAAAGAGAAGTAGAGAAGAGTGAGTGGAAGCAGAGCAGAGGGGAAATAAGAAGAGGGCAGAGCAGAACAGAACAGCAAGAGGGAGGAGCAGAGGGGAGGCTCGAGAGGGAGAGAGGGAGGAGCAGAGCTGCAGAGGGGGGGCGCTGGAGATGGAGGAGGCGGAGGGAGAGGGAGGAGCAGAGCGGCGCACTGAATTGGAGGGAGAAGGGAGCGAGAGGAAGATAGAGAGGGAGGCGGAGGGAGAGGGAGGAGTAGAGCTGCAGCGGGGGCGGAGGGAGAGGGAGGAGCAGAGCTGCTGCGGGGGCGGAGGGAGAGGGAGGCGGAGGAGAGAAGCAGAGGAAGGAGGCTTACCGCAGGACGGAGTTGGAGCCGACGCAGAAGCTTGGCGGCGCGTCGTCGCTCGTCAGTGAAGCTTGGTGGCGGCGGCCGCTTCTGCTCCCGCTCGATTCGCTTCTGCTCCCGCCCGATTGGCTTCTGCAGGGTCGATTCCTCTCTCTCCCGCTCGATTCGCTGGTAATATGGTCTATTCCCTCCCGCTCCGGCTCGATTTGCTTTCCCGTGCGCGCCAATTTCCCCAAAATTTCCCGCCATTCACTTGGGCGAGCGCCCGAACCATCCCAGTCGACGCCCAGGCGAGCGGAGCGACGCCTTTTTTCCCTGGGCGCCCGCCTAACTTAAGATTGCTGGGCGTCGCTCCCAGTCGTCGGCTCCAGTGCGACTGGACGCCATGGCGGCGTTTAGGCGACGATTAGGCGACGCCCTGAAAACAAAGGGACTGCTACTTTTGATCCTAATCTTCATCTATTAGTTTGTTTATAGTCATAAAATGCAAGCTGAAGCATGCACAACTGACGCTCTGGCTAGGGCGCATACTGTATATGTAGCCTCACTTGTGTTGTTAAAAACTCTCTTAGGATTATTCATGGATCAGTGCCACTGGGACATGGCCACATTGGTCACCACATACTGGCGAGTGGCGACAGATGTGCGCCGTTTTCTCCATGGATAGGCTAAATGTTGGAAAGGCAATGCTCATGTATATAATCATACTACAAATTTTGATCTAGCTAATGCATTGCAAAGTTTCTTGCATCATGACATGACCCAAGTCCAACTTTAGATGTCTTTATAATTTGTTAACTGGTATCCTGTGCATTTGGTTGTAATGTAGGTTGCTATTCCAAAATGGTTTGCATGGCTGGACATTTTAAAATGGCTTCTGTGCTGAAGCTTGTGATGATGGAAAATAATGCTACACCAGGTAAACTATAATTAATGTATTAACTCACCGTGAGCTTCCGTTTAGTTTATTCCCAAGATTTGATTAGTGGATCCTTGAAACCTATAATATTTGTATTATTATGAAATTCAAGTCATGAGGTCTTCACTGCTGTTCTCTTAGTTGCAAGACTGCTGATTATCCTGCTGTTCTCCTAGTTTGTATGCATATTATGTGCAATGACCTTAGACATTTCACCATCTGCATGCATGGTTTAAAATGTCACTGTTTTGTCATATGTAGACAACTGAACTGTACACATTTCATTCCCTGGATTTTTTACCTGTAGCTTTTATCAGAAAATTAAAATAAAGGTTCTTCGTGTAGAAAATAGCATATAACTTATACCTTATGTGTGTTTGAGGCCGAAAATAAACAGTCCGGCCTGACATTTTGGCAGATGATGTGATCAATGAGAAGAGTGCTTCACATATCCTACACAAGCAACTTCTTGGTGCACATGAACCAAATTTACTTGATGAGGATGGTACGTTCTTCTCATTTCTGGAGCCAGCAGATCACATACTCACGCAGTCCCTTTAGAACTTTTGCATGTCTTTCCTTGTGGCGCTATTTTTCTAGGAACAATATTTAGTGCTGTCAGTATTGTCTGATTTGTATTTTCTTGCTGCACATGCAACTTACTTATCAATTTTTTCTCAATTTGTTTCTTGGCTCATGTATTATTAGGCCATGTTACTTTGTGACACAGTGCTATTATCATAGTTTACACTATAATGTTATTATTTAGTTGATGCCACCATTTATCATTTAGTTATGTGCAGATATGCATATATTTGGATCAAAACCTATGGCGGATCCACTGGATCTGGTAACTTTGATGAACCTATATTGCCCCTTTTTCTGTTATTTTCTTCCAGTTTGAACTGACATCTTATATTGAAGGTAAGCTGCGATATATGCCAGAAGCCAGTTAAGGCCAGCCAATATGCACCTCATGCAGGTATTGTTCAGCACGTTGCACCAAACATTATTTTGGTGTAAGTTTGTTCATATTCATCCTGATGGTTCCACACACCATCTATAATAATTATTTAGCTTGACTCCAGGCTAGTCAGCATATGAACTACATAATCTGCAGTGTGTATATGTAAAAGTCCCCAAGTTTTTGTTATGTCATCATTTGACTTAGTTAATGAATAGTTGAGTACTGGTACAAATAATTTCATGGTGTACTTTTTATTGAAAGATGGCTCACACCCACAATGATGTATCTTGTTCTTACAGTAGCAGCATTTTTTTCCTATTTGGTACATTTGCTTAGGGAAGTTGGTGGCACTACCATTCTACTCCCTCTGATCTACAGTGTAAGCCTTTTTAGCAAGCTAAACTAGCTTGCTAAAAATGCTTACATTGGGAAACAGAGGTAGTATTATTCATTGCACAACTGGCTAATAATGTTAATCAATAAATAAGGGACTGTATTGTGAAGTCATTTTAAATGTAATTTATTTTTGTAATATGAAGCTACAGTCACTGTATTATTAGATTACTTAAGTGCACAGGCAGCAATAATCAACATGTTATATACTGGAAATTCGAATTTTCACAGTTTTTGCTTTATGATTGTTCAAACCTTCCTTGTTACTCATTTTCTGGGTGTGACTTAAATAATCTACAACTTTCTTATGAAGTTTGTCCAGGGAATTGATCTGCAAACTCATAGGTATTTTGACTTCTGCAGAGAGGTGTAGCTCAAGGATGGTAAAGCCAAACGATTCGATGGGTTTAAAAGACGATGCTGATCCTATGAAGCCTCCAAAGAAGGGCCGAAAAATAAAGCTGGCAAGTAATGGAAGTATCCTAATTCAATATCTTACAGGGAACAGCTTGATTCTTATTTACTTACCCTGAACGCCTACATAGTACATACTGCTAGATGCATTTGCCTTGACATTTGATAGATAAAAAGATATATATAAAAGTGAAAGCAAAGTCCCAATCTGAAAATAAGAACACCGTCAATGACTTTGAGTTGACCACTGGAAACGCGAATAAACCTTTAACGTCTACTGCTGACCAAAGTAAGTGGTACTTTCTTTTTAGTTCAATCTGGCGAGTTGTTTATTCTACTTTCTTTGCTATTGAATTGTTTCTTGAAACATTTTATCTGTAAATATATGTAATGCTTTAACACCATTATTAGTATGGCTACTACCACCAATAAGTTTGTTGTTATCATTAGCTTGTGATCCTCAGTGATATAAATTTTAGGCCCACTTCTGAATGCATTGGAAATACGATAATCTGAGTCCATTATCTGGAGAAAATGATGGTACAGAGGTGGCTGATGTGGTTGACTCTCGTATCTGTGTTTAATGAAACAACATAAGTTGTGGCTTCACTGTCAGGATAGATGTTTCAGTTGGTAGATATATGCTGGTTGTGGCAAGAACTAACTTAATGGTCTGGTATTTATCGTGCTATGGCTCATTTTATGTTTCTTTTTTTATAGGGTTGAAAGCTGCCATGAGTTGCCCTGAAAGTCGCGTTAGAGGTACCAAGTGCTTTTCTTTGTGCTTATTTTGCCCTACAGACTGTTGGTTTCCAAGTGCAAACATTACTTCCTATCCTCTTATCTGTCCTAAGAACAAGATAATCATATTTTCAGTCCAATTTGTTCCAGTAGATTAGATAATTTGACAGTGTCCATCAGCAAATTATTGATTTTGTGATCTCTCAGCAAATGCCAACATGATGTCTGGCAACGAATTGTACATATGTTTTTTCTTCTGGGGTTTAAACTAAGAAATGCAGCAGTCGATTGTTGAGCAATGTGTGTTCTTAATTGCTGTCAAACATAGTTGAATCATCAATAGTCTGAGCTCCTACACGGATGCCCATCCAACAGCTTTTTCTTGGGTGGGGTTTCCAGTTTCAAACTCTACGCTTACAGTACTTTACAAAAATAAAGCATGCTTCGTCAACATGGATGTCGGTTTGTTAGTGATCAATTTTGTTTCATCTGTTCATGATCAAATAGACTCTTTTTCTTTCACTCAAGTTGTTAGGTAAGTGCATTAGAGTATATGTGACTAGAATAATACATGTAAAATATATGCCACTATTCCCTACGGTAATGGTGTTAAAAAAAATTAGACTAGATTTTCACGTGGAAAAACTAACATGCTAAAATTATGAACAAAATATACATGAAGGATCTGTATTGTGTGATGATCTTGAAAACCGCAGTTTGTTGTTCTGGTCCTATATGATTTCACATTGGCATCAGTGTAGAACACACACGTGTGACCAATAACCTAGCAATCAGAAGTTTCACCATTCAAATCATAAGGCTAACATTTCCACTCAGTTTGTGCATATTAAAGTATGTAGGTTCTTGTCTTCTCAAAGGAGTGTCCTCTCTCACAATTCCCTCTTCATGTACCGAAACAATCACAATTTCACTGCTTAACTTTCCAGTAGTGACTAAATGTCTGATCCTTAGCAATCTAATTTTACCTAGTGGCGCACTTGTCTTTCCAAATCTTGTTTTTTATTTCATCATACTATTTTATGTTTCTCTACAGTGCTACTTTTTAGGAGATGGTGTTTTGATTTCTTCATTTAATTTATCAGATGTGCCAGCTCCTCTTGCCACAAAAATGTATCATTCACATGGCAACTACCGGCTTCGATTCGAGCTTGGTCAGCTGTACCGTGAATCATGCGCAGAGCAGTCACACAACTATGCAAATAACACAAGTTTAAACTCGTCACAAGTTAATGGGTTGATACCTTGTGATCATTCAGCATTACATGGTTCTGATAATTCAGTAACACATGGTGCTCGGAACAAGTTTAAACCTCAAACAAAGGTTTGATGCCCTCTTGTGAGCATAGGTACACTATCTTAACATCTTGTTTTACTGAGTGGTGCATGTTCCCACAGCATATGGATCAGCTGCCTGCAACCACATCCGAATTGTGCTCAGGAATCCCTCAGCAGTTATCAACGAGCGGGCCAAGCCATCCGCAGGCAACCAAATCTCAGAGAGCAAACACTCAAGTATCTGCAGTTAGAAATGAATCTGCAAGAAGCAGATTGAACAAAACGGCAGTTCCGTCTTCAAAAAACACAGGTTGGAGCTGGGTCTTTTACTTCTTTTCTCTTTCCTGTAAAAAACAAATTGGCCATATAAGATGGTGCTGAATGGGTAATTAATTTTCTCCTTGCTAGTTGCTACTATGTTCTACATCTTTTGATACTTTTACTGCTGAAATGAATATAGGAAGCATCTAGTCTAGGGGAGATGTAAACATCACAGAATTTGCAATCCAAATTCGATGAAAAGAATTCCAGGCATTTAATGTTACTACAGTTCTTCAACAATTAAGCAACAGTTTTCCTTTTAAAAAGCAGCAAACTGTCACTTGTGCTTTAGTGCTAATCTAAATTAAGATAATTCATCTGTAATTTTCATCACTAGAAGCATGTGTGATGTAATATTACTGGAGGGCACTTGCACCAGTACCTTTTGTTCTGGCCAGAAACCTGCACAAACGTAATGAGGAGTGATTATATCATCATACTTCTTGATTTCTCTTCTCTAGGTAAAAAGAAGACACAGCAGCAATCGGTACCTGAAATCAGATCCTCTTTAGAGTAGGCCATTGACTGGTATTTACCTTTGACTTTATTTGCCACTATTTCTGATTCGACATGAGGCATGGTTTGGCACTCAACAAAGGCTAATCTTGTATTGATTTCGCAGGTAGTTCATCGGTATAGCTGCTCAGTCAATGAAAACTGGTATTGCATTTTGTTCATTTCAGATGAAATTCATTTTAGTTGGAATGACTTTCGGACCGGACGATCTGAATGCAAGGTCATTTTGGTAAGTCCAGACCTCAGGAGTTCAGTCCACATGTAGCCTTTGCATGTATAACTCTAATTGGTTTCATCTGCTTTTCTTTGCAGGTTCTTTGACTCTTGGTTCAAGTTAACAACAACCTTGCAGTTGTACCCCTCGTGTAGATATCATAGTGCAAAGACGTTGTGTTATGCGCTCCTCTTATTGTAGATGACATGATGAATGCTCATTGTAGTAAAACTATAATTGAATTGGACTTAATGCTCATCAGTTTTTTAATAGAGAACTTTGGTATTTAGTTTTGAATTAAACTTAATGCTGAAGCTCCTCACAAAGGTACTCTCATCCAAAACACCTTCTTTCGAAAATACTTAAGAGCTAAAATATGGATGGGGCTTGCATGCGGGATAGATTGAGATCCTCTTTTGAATTAAACTGTAAGCCGGCCTTCCGAACAGTGCATGATAAGGACTCTGAAACTTTACCACTTCGAAAACAAGCCATTCTGATCTAAAGTTGTCAATGGACTCGCCAAAAGCAACCTCTAACGAAATTTTCCCTCTGGTTTCGCTGACTTTCCTGGAACTATGCCATGAAAAACTGTGCATGACTTATGTAACTGTGACTTTTTGAGACCCATACGCAAAAACGTCTCCCAATATAAGATGTTGATACTATTTCCACCATCCATCAGAACTTTCTTCAACTCAAAGCCACCCACTTGAGGAGCCACAACCAAAGCTAGCAGACCCGGGTGCTCCAGAACATCCGGGTGATCCGCTCTACTCCACGTAATCGTATGCTCTGACCACCTTAAATATCTTGGGACTCCTGCGGCAACTGCATTAACCGCCCTTTTGACTACTTTTCGCTCTCTCTTGGTCGTGCCACTGGTGTATATATGATATTGACCAAGTTGCTTTGGCTGCTGTGAAAACCCGCCTTGATTGCTTGCGTTTTGGCCGGCTCCTGCATTGTTGGTGGGTACTGCATTTGCTCCAGTTAGAGGTCCTGTAGCCGGGTTACCACCCGGGCCGGGTTCTCCACCTCTGCCTGCTCCTTGCAATGCTCTATGTATCTCATTGTTTTTCCACCTGTTTAAATCTACACACTGGGCCAACGAGTGATTGGCAGGTCTACCGTTCCTGCTATGGCGAGGACACGGCATCCTGAAGGCCTCTTCAGTGCTGGTGGGACGTGATCCTTGATAACTGTTTCCTCCGTTGTAGTTCCCATTGTTTCCTTGATAACCTCTATTGTCGTGAAAATTTCCTTCCATCCTTTGCCTCTAAAACCCGGCATTTGTGTTTGTCACCAACTCTGAATTTCCCTCATTGTGCCCACGCTTGTGCTGATTCTGGTTGTTGTTGTTGTTGTTGTTGTTGTTTCCATTGCCACTGTTGTTCTTTCCTCCATTATTCGTAGGACCTTTCCCTTTCTCTTCCTCATTATCATCCTAGGTCTTGTCCGTGGCCGCATGCCTGTTGCAAGCATCCATCAACTCAGCCATGGTAACTGGCTTGACCCGGTGGCCCTCCTTCATATGGCCCAGCATCTGGACAAGAGGAATATACTTGCATGTTTTTTCCATCGTTGAAATCGCATCCTTGGGCTCAATACCGGATGAGGAGTGAAGGATCTCCGTGACCCGGCTCATCCAGTGACGTGCTGACTCGCCCTTCTTCTATACGCAACGATCAAGGTCTTCAATAGAGAACAAACGCTTGCATGTACCTTGAAAGTGCTTGGTAAAAACTGCTTTTAGTTCGTCCCAGGAATTGATGGATTTCTCTGGCAAGTTCTTGAACCATAATTTCGCTGCTCCATCGCTCATCATCACGTACATATATTTTGCACAAACATTCTCCGTGGCGTTGCGTATACACATTGCCATCTCATAACTGCTCAACCAGCTCGTCGGGTCCATGCTAGGCTCGTAATTGGATATCTTGCTGGGCTCCTTGAACTTCTTAGGGAAAGGCTACGCTCTAGTTTTAACTCTTGCTTTCCGACGGGTTTCAATATCTCTATTAACTCTTAGAGGTATCATTTGATCATCTTGATCATTTGAGTCCCCGTCTTGACCGTCTTGATGACCTTGATCATCATTTTGCACTTCTTCATTGGTTGAACCTGACCTTGACTAGCATTGACAATAGGAGTACTTGGTTCTTGCATAGTAACTTGGTCATGAGGAGGGTCTTGAACTTGTTCTTGGGTTGGTGCATCATTGGCTCCATTGGTGGGAGTATGAAGATCTTGTGATGTAGAAGGCTCTATTTGAATAGAACTTGATTCTTCTTGAGGTGCCTCATGGTGGATCTCGATGGGACGAAAGAACCCAATGCCCATCCTTCTTATTGCACCTTGAGGTTCCTCATTATCTACATCACAAACATGAAATTGCGCCACTTGGGAGCCATCATTTTCATCGAACTTCACACTACAAGATTCCACAACAATCCCGGAGGCTTTGTCGTAGACTCTATAAGTGTGAGATTCGGCACCGTAACCAACAAAAATACCCTCTAAAGATTTAGACTCAAACTTAGATAAACAAACACCTTTGATCTTATAGAAACACTTACAACCAAACACACGGTTGTAGGAGATGTTGGGCTTGTTCCCGGATAGTAATTCATAGGGAGTTTCCTTCTTTCCAATACGAAAGAATACCCGGTTTGATGAATGACACGCCGTGGAGATGGCCTCGGCCCATAAGTAGAGCGGAGATTTAAACTCCGCCAACATGGACCTTGCCATATCCATGAGAGTCCGGTTCTTCCTCTCGGCTATACCATTTTGTTGAGGGGTATACGCAGCGGAATATTGATGACGAATTCCCTCTTCACTAAGAAACTCATTTAAGGTGAAGTTCTTGAACTCGGAGCCATTTTCACTCCTAATGACCAATATGAGAACATTGTGTTGACGTTGAACTTCATTGGAAAAGTCGATGATGGCTTGTTGAGTCTCACTCTTGTGCTTGAAGAAATAAACCCATGTAAATCTTGAATAGTCATCAACAATCACCAAACAATATTTCTTCCTACCAAGACTCGGTTGAGGAACGGCACCAAAGAGATCAACATGTAGAAGTTCCAGTATCCTCTTTGATGAGATGATGGTCTTGCTAATGTGGGAAGAATCATGCATCTTTCCTTCAACACAAGCTCTACAAAGACGATCTCTAGAAAAGGAAACATCATCGTTTAGTCCAATAATGTGGCCACCCTTGTGAAGACTTTGCAAAGTTCTCATGTTGACATGGGACAAGCGGCGATGCCACAACCATCCCACGTCGGCCTTTCCGAAAAGGCATATTGCTTGAGTGTTGGTTGACCCCGAAAAGTCCACCACAAACGACTCATGTTCAACATACCCAACGAACATGACCTTTAGAGTCTTGCTCCTCAAGAGTACCACCATATCAATAGTAAAATGGACATCAAAGTTCAACTTATTAAGTGCACGGACGGACATTAAATTGTAACCGAGGGATTCGATAAGCATGATGTTCACAAGGGTGATATCCTTTGCTACTACTACCTTGCTGAAACCCTTTACCTCCGATTTTGACTTATCACCATAAGTGACGGTTGAATGATTTGTATTTGGTCTCAATTCCGTCATGAACTCCTTGCTTCCGGTCATATGACTTGTGCATCCACTATGAATTACCCATTTTGACCCACCGGAAACATAGTCCTACAAGAAATCATTGCTTGGTTTTAGGTACCCATTTTGCAATGGGTCCTCGTTTGTTAGCAACAAGGGTCTTAGGAACCCAAATAGAATAAGCAATGAAACATCATAGGGACCAACATATTTTGCATAAACATCCCCATAATAATCAACATACACTAGAAGAAATTTGGCCTTGTACCACGGAGCAGATTCGTGGTAGAAAGGCCGTTTTTCGTGGCTAAAGGTTTTTAGCCACGAGGGGGGGGGGGTCCGTGGTATATACTGCGTGGGTGATTTATTAACCACGGCCGTGGGATTTCGTGGTAGATGGTTCCGTCATCAACCACGACCGGGCTGCCGTGGTAAAAGAATCTAACGGAGACGTGACAAACGGCGTTATCTCTTCTACCACGACGTGAGATCCGTGGTAGATGGCAGGCCCACCCGAGGCCTGCTACTCTTAGTTGGGCCAGCCCATTAAGATTAGCTAGGCCGGCCCATGAGGGATAGCCGGGCCGGCCCATCAATACTAAGTGGGCTGGCCCGTTACGAAAGTTGCCCATCCCAAAAAATGGCCCATTAAGGTTCGTGGGCTGGCCCATTAAGGTTTGTGGGCTAGCCCTTTACTATTCATGGGCTGGCCCGTTACTGTTCGTGGGCCGGCCTAGTAAGTTTAGATGGGCTGGTCCACTCGTTCTACATGCGAGCCCATTCACGATTGGCGGGCCGGCCCATTTAGGATTAGGAGGCCGACCTATCATACGCTTTGCCTACCTGGCAGGCCGGCCCATCTAGTGTTCGCGGAAGCCCATTTATATTCCAGCGGGTAGGCCCATATAGTCGGCCGGCACAGTACGTGGCCCAATACACAGCCCAATACGCGGCCCAATAATTATCGAAACTAATAGCGACACAAAACATAACACAAAAATGCTTATTTTGAAACGGTAATTAATTATTACAACAAATAGCGGCCAAACAGAAATTACATGGTTAGAACGTTCCTTGCAAGAATATTACAATGTAATTAACAAAAACCGAATCTACAAGGGCAGATTCTCTTGGGTTCATCTATTTGAAGTCTGTGCCGATCAATAGTGTTGATCGAATACTGGGTCCTCTTCCTCAACTTCTTTGCTACAGATCGAAGGATGGCGACACTATTTCATTCTATTTTCTGAAGTGCACTAATATATGTATCACCTATTGGGATTGATTCATGTGGCCTAGTAAGCAGGGCAGGTTCAGCATTATTCTGGGAAGGTGCCTCCGAAGCCATCCTTGTTTGAACCGCAATCTGAAAAAAGCTAGAAATAAGCTGCAAGCTTCTTTATGAAACATGTAATGTAATCATAGGATGAGAGAGACAGCTTAAGAGCAGCCACAATGGAGAGCTTATTTGCGGGCGCCAGGGATTAAATGCCAACCGTTTTGCATCATTCAAGGCTGTTTTTACTGTATCTGTGCATAAATAAGAGTCCGATGCCTGACAAGTCTGCACGGGCCTTCCAGGCTGCTTCATGCTTGACATAACCGTCTTAATTAGCGTCCATATTAGCGCCACTAACGCAGTGAAGATATAAAAAGACAGAACATGGCATCCTTTTAAATAATGTGTGATTAAACATGTGACAATTCAACAACAGCTTTACAGAACAATGCAACAATCACTAGCATGTATTAATCATTTGTTATTCATTCTATATCAGTCAGATAAAATCTCATAAGTGGCCAGTGTTCTAATTATTGGCCAGACAGTTGACAAAAGCAAAACCAAAGACATCAGGTAAAAGGAACACCCAAAGTATGCATGGACTTACAGTAGCTTGTCGTGCAAGCATAGTGGGAAGACTACCCTTGGAGCGACATTTTGTGCCCAATGGGATTAAAATACCAGAACATAATTTCTGCAGTTCAGCGTATTGAGCTCCACTGTCCTTCTGCAATTATGTATCAGGTGCACAAGCATGTCAGCTGGTAATTTGGAAGGATGAAAGCAGTTCCTAAAGGAAACTAACAAAATAGATTTGTCTGTATACTTAAAGATTGCATTAACAGTGATGAATGTCAGACAAACCAGCTGGGAATAAACTCAGAAGCAAGGCATAAAGTGTGTTGAATTGACATAGCAATGTTTTAAGGTATATAGGTTATTACTTATAACGTGTCAAGTAAATTACGACATTTAGCAACCTAAACCACATATTTTAAAGAGCTGTCGCCCGAGCATGAACCTTGCTGGACGTCAGATGGTTAGTGTTGGTGGATCTATGGATGATTTGTTTTGTCCACGCATGCACTTGAGAAAAAAACGTCAACAAGATAAGGTGGCAAGATAGCAAGACATAAAATGCACAGGAACATAGCTAAACAATCAGGCAGTAAAATAACAGCGAGCAGCTAAAGTGCACAGGAACAGAGATAAACAATCAGGCAGGACATGGTAGAGATCGGCTAAAATGCACAGGAATAGAGCTAGACAATTAGGCAGGAAATGACATAGAACAACTAAAGTACATAGGAACACAGATAAACAATCAGGCAGGAAATGGTAGAACTTGGGTAAAATGCACAGGAACATAGCTAAACAACAGGAAATAAAACTGAAATTGATAAACAACGAGGCTGGAAATGATATAGAGCGGCTAAACTACATATCCAAACAATCAGGCTGGAAATGATAGGGAGCAGGTAAAATGCACAGGAACATATCTAAACATTTAGGCAGTAAAATGAGCATTAATGAACAATCAAGGTTATAAAAACCGCGCTTAAGCGCACGCTTAGGCCAGCTGAGCAAAACTCCTAGCGCTCAACTGCACTTAAGCGTGCGCTTAATCACGTTTAGCGCTTTAATCCTTTAGAAAAGAGAAAATCGGAGACAAAACGCTCAATTAGCGCCTAGCGCTTAATAGAACCTAGTGAACAATGAGGGAGGAAATGATATAGAGCGGCTAAACTGCATATCTAAACAGTCAGGCAGGGATAGAGAACAGCTAAAATGCCCAGGAACATAGCTACACAATCAGGCAATAAAATGAACATTGATGAACAATGAGGGAGGAAATGATATAGAGCGGCTAAACTGCATATCTAAATAGTCAGGTAGGAAATGATTGAGAAGGGGTAAAATGCCTAGGAACATAGCTACACAATGAGGCAGAAAAATGAACATTGATGAACAATGAGGCAGGAATGGTAGAGAGCAGCTAAAATGCACAGGAACAAGGCTAAACAGTCAGGAAGTAAAGGCAAGGGAGCATAGATGAACAAGAAATGATAGAGATCAGGTAAAATGCACAGAACGATAAGGAAAGCAGTAGAGGATGAGGCAAAAGTATTATGGAGCCTGGGTTGCCTCGGTGGCGGCGGGGAGGCATCCTGGTGCGGTTGTGCAGTAGATCCGGTGCGGTGGCGGTGCAGTAGATCCGGTGCGGTGGTCGCGGACGAAGGTGAAGTAGATCTGGTGCGGCGGTGAAGTAGATCTGGTGCGGTGGTCGAGGAGGACGAAGGTGAAGTAGATCCGGAAGACGTAGGTGAAGTAGATCCCATGCAGTGGACGCAGTCAGCGGTGAGTGGATCCGGTGAGGCAGCAACGGCGGTGAAGCAGATCTAGTGCGGTGGAGCGAGCAGCATTTCGGTGTGCGGAGAGAGCTCTGGGGGAAGGAAAACTAGCGGTGAATGTGGGGCGGTGTCGGTGTGGGGAGGGGGAGTAGAGTGTAGTTAAGGTCGGTCGGGGGCCTAAGTTACCGACGTACCCCTCTCTTCTTCATAAGTCGGTGGGTTTTCTCCTACCGACCAGGGGTTGAATGGGCATGTTGCCGCATTCCGAATAACAAGGGCGGGAAATTTCAGTCTATCCGTGGGATGTTGGGCGCGCTGCCGAGTTTAGAAGCTTCTACATTGGCTTAATTCCAACCCAAATGAAAGGCGATAGAAAATCAAAATATATGCTTCTAAATGGCGCGACCAAAATTTTCACACAAACTAGACCTCCTGAGACTGTCACGTACATGTTTTTAAGATTTTCCTTGCGATGTAGAGTCCTGTGATTTTTTAAAAAAAACTTTCGGCTAATTTCCAAATTCAGCTCAAATTTGAACTACAAGTGTGTGAATTGGTCCTATATTTTGGAACAAAATCATTCTAAGGTTCCCTTTTATGAATCTAGGCAGTGCGCACGATGAAAAGTTCAAATATTCGACCTCTACCTACAAACGACCAAGCGTGCAATTTTGAACCCATTTTGACAAACATCCTAGAAAACCCATAAAATGTCAATGAAAAACTTGCTCAAATAGTCCTATAATGTGACATGGTTGCCAGTAAAAAAATACAAAACCTGAAATTTGTAACTTGAGAAGAAAAAAACGTGTTCACAAACATGGTTGTCATCTCTCAACATTCATGTGTTTTCAAACCCCAAATGACCAAGCGATGGCCATATCAATGGCATAGTTTGTTATATCTCGTGAAAGTAGACCTCGCCAGACGCTGAAATAGCAGTTTTGAAGAACCATCTCGCTTTGTAGAGGGATGTGTTAAAAAAAAAAAACTTCCAACCGATTTTTCAAAATCAGCTCAAATTTGAACTGCAAGTGTGTGACATGGTCCTAAATTTGCAACAATCATTCTATGGTACCCTTTTATGAATTAGGCAGTGTGCACGAAGAAAGTCGAAATATTTTACCTCTACCTACGACCGATTTTGGGACAGAGTTTCAGTGACTTTGCCCACATGAGAGCCATTAGATCAAGATCCAACGGACATGATTGACTGAAATTTTGTACTCAAAATTCGAACTGTTCAGAAAAATTGAAACAAAAATCTTGAACATCACCTATGTTCCCTTAAGTATTTTGGGAAATTTATGTTCCAATTGGAGAAATTATTTGCATTTAGAGATCAAATTTAGCTCAAATTCAAACAACAAGTGTGTGACATGGTCCTGAATTTTTGACCAAAATCGTTCTATGGTACCCTTTTATGATCTTGGTAGTATGCATGAAGAAAGTTCAATTATTTGACCTCTACCTATGAACGACCAAGCGTGAAATTTTGGGATAGACTTTCAGTGACTTTGCCCGCCTGAGAGCCATTAGATCAAGATCCAATGGACGTGATTGACCGAAAGTTTGTACTCAAAATTCGAACTGTTCAGAAAGATTGAAACAAAAATCTAGAACATCACCAATGTGTCGTTAAGTATTCTGGGAAATATATGTTCCAATTGGAGAAATTATTTGCATTTAGAGATCAAATTTAGCTCAAATTTAAACAACAAGTGCGTGACATGGTCCTAAATTTTTGACCAAAAACGTTCTAAGGTACCTTTTTATGAATCTTGGTAGTATGCACAAAGAAAGTTCAATTATTTGAGCTCTACCTATGAAAAGCCAAGCGGGCAATTTTGGGATAGAGTTTTAGTGACTTTGCCCTCCTGAGAGCCATCAGATCAAGATCCAACGGACGTGGTTGACCAAAATACTGAAGTCGAAATTCAAACTGTTCAGAAAAAGGTAAAACATTCCCGGACATTATATATGTTCCGTTAACTATTCTAGATTTTTTTGTTCCATTTGGAGATTAAGGATTAAACAGCTTTTTACACTTTGATCTCAAATCGGAAATACCAGCTTTACAATACATCATTGCACATCTCCGTGCTTTTTATTAATAGCAAAAGTGGAGTTCACAACTACTAGGACTCAATCAGTTTTACAATTAAAGTCCATGAACAAAAATAAACTCCAGAAACCCTTCATGTTTATAAGAACAGAGGACATTTTCGCCCATAGGCAAAAGCACCCATACGATAGATATAGTCCTCACTAAACTGAAGACTGAAACTAGCAAGAGTCCAAGCTAATGTTGCACGGAAACCAACAGTTCTTAGTGTTGGGGTTCGTAGAAGAAAACAATAATTTTTCTAACTATCGCAACACCGAATTACTAGCCAAGGATCTATCTATCTATCTAGTAATGCGGTAACGGAGGAGATATCGGTAACATACCCTTGTAGACCGATAGCGGGGATTACGCTCCCGCAACAAGCGTTGTCGATGAAGACGACGTAGCCGACCTCGAGGTCGCGAAGAACTTGGCGCGACGAAGACGAAGCTGAAGGTGGCGCGACGATGACGCCCTGACACCAAGAATGTGGTGCCTCCGAGTACTCGCACACGTGCGGAGCTTGACGAAGACTCCCGGGCTCTCCGATCCAGCCGAGATAGCGGAAGTAGAACTTTTGGGTGGAATTCCGCAGCGCAATGGCGCACTGCGGTATATAGGTCTCACGTATACGCAATCCAAACGTGGGATCGCATACGCCGAGAGACGGGAGGGTGGAAGTGGACAAAAGGGAGAAGCCTTGGCCAACCGAGATTAAATCCAGGATTTATTGTGTATTTTCCCAATTAACCAGGCCTTCTATTTATTGGAGGAGAGGGGTTGCACCTCTCCTCCAGTTGTCCATGTGGGACTAAACAAAGAGGAGGAGGAGGGGGGTGGTGCGCCGGCCTACATGGGCCAGCCGCACCCCCATGCTGGTTGGGTGGGCCCCATGGCCCAGCCGCACCACCTCCTGGGGGGGAAGTCCCCTCCTGGGCCTTTTCCTCCGGGTTTTGGCCCATTTTGGTGGGCTGCCCATTATTTCTCCTTTTTATGTAATATTAAATTATTATAAATATATATAATTCCATAATTAATATATTTACAATATATTTAATCTCCCGTGACTCTGAAACAATTTCCCAATCACTCCGAACTCACTTCGGTCTTCCCGGAACACTTCCGTTCTTGCCGGAACCTTTCCGGAACCTCCTTTCTCTATACCTAAAATATTCCGATGTTTCCGAAACGTTCTCCTAGCGTCGTCAAGACCTTAAGTGTGTTACCCTATGGTTCAGAAATACTCCAGACATGGCCGAGACCCTTCGCTCGCCAATGACCGTCAGTGAGCCCTGGATGACTTTGACGGCCCCTGTGCATTCCAGAATAAATCGTCGTTGAACCGTTAACATGATATGTTCATTCCTTTTGTTCCGTCGATACTACCCTAGTCCGAGATACGATCGTCAACATCCCATGTTGTGTTTTATCTCGTTACCGACAAGGGTCACTTAACTCGTTCCGTGATATTATATCTCCAATGACCTAGTCATACGCTGCGCAGCTTTATAGATATAATTTCACCGAGTGGGCCCAGAGTATCTTTCCATCACACGGATGAACAAATCCCGCTCTTGATTACTCGCCCCGACTACTTCCTTCCAATACCCGAAAGTGTCACCTTTATTGTCACACTATATAAGATATGACGTTTGATGCGATCAAAGTATTTTCCAGAAGCAGCGACTTGATATAATCTCACGGTCTGAGGAATAAGCTATCACATTACTTTCCTATTGCAATGTTGAACTTAGTGATACGATCCTCTTGCAATACTTTGGTGGGTAATGTCCATCAAATTATTCTTCCAATAAAATGACTCCATCATCAACTGTTATGAATCAATATGATCGGGAAATCACGATCATCCATTGACTGATGGACTAGTTTATATAGAGGCTTAACTAGGGACTCTGGTTTGTTTCACATACCACACGTGTATTAACAATTCCGATTAATACAGTTATAGCATGGTAAAAAACTAATTATAAACTTAATGAGATAATGCAATAAATCCTTGTTATTTATTTGCCTCTAGGGCATATCTCCAACAGTCTCCCACTTGCACTAGATTTCAAATAAATCCAGCTGCATTTCTATACCAATCATACAACCTTATCTTTTATAAGCGTTTATGATAATGCTTGCTTAATGGAAGAGGTTTCCTTCGGCCAGAACCTTTCATAACCGTAAGATCTTTGCGAATCATTGACATCACCTTGTTTGATATCATCATGCTATCTTTATACATATTTGGCAACTAAGTGAGACTTTTGTTTCCCTGCGCTAACTCTGATCCTATATCAGTTAATCGCATTAAAAACACACTCAGTTTCAGAGAATACCTTTTCTCCACCAATCCTATGTAATTTCGCAGTATCTATATACTTTTATATTTACCTAAGTAGATCCTGACATTCTATTGTCAGTCTAATGCCTTAACAATTAATCCTATAACGATTTGATCCTTATTTCTTTCTGTCATCTAGGTTGATCCTTTTAACATAACATTTGTTAAACTCATCATCCTTCACAGACTTGAAATAACCACATATATCCTCAGTTTCTCTTAAACAATGAGGATAAGCTTGGTTTTACTTGTGATGAATCATAAATTCATCTCAGCACTTGTTCTTCTTGTAAGAACACCAGTTATGTCACGTCGAGTATATAATATGATTCCATACGTTGCCACCTTATCATGGCATAGAGGTGCAACATATATTACAATCATAATTATTTCTCTAGATTTATAAGGACCATTTCCTTATCCTCTCTTATTCTGACCTTTCAGAATCTAATCTAGAAAAACACCTCGATTTCTATTTAAAATTCCCGATCCATTTCAAAAACAGACGCTCATATTTTAAATACATATGACTTTATCGTAATTCCATAATTACTTCTAATTCATTTTCCTGATACCGTCTATTATATGTCATTCACATATAAGCACCCGATTTAGCTCCCACTCAAAATGTCAACTACATTTGAGTTTGTGTAACTTATGAGGCTCCCACTCAAAATGTCAATCATTTTATTTTGTGTAGCTCACAAGCTCCCACTCAATAATACGTCTCTTACATATTAAATATGATGAGCTGTCCTACTCCCACTTAAATTATACAAATATAATTTCTTTCGATATTTCGGTCTATACCGAAATCCTTGATCATTTATCAATTCGAAAAATTCCAAATACGATGTATTACACTTGTCTAATACAAATCCAAAAGACTTAGGCATGTCTACATCTGATGTAGTCAAAACAATTTTGATTTTGTCCAAGACATTCTTTATGACAAAATTAGCTTTATGTCCTTCTCATAGTTTCATTCTTTTCACACAACTTGTCATGTGAAAAATCAAGCAACTTTTAACTTGATAAGATTCAAGCAACATTTACTTTCATAATCTTAAATGTAACCCTTTGGATTTATGACTCATTAGTCATGGTTCGAATTTGGTATCACCTTAATTTCTTTGTATTTCGTAGGTATCCCTTGTTCTAGTAACAAGATCATTAAACCATGAATATTAATCTGTGACCGGACAGAAAATATTCTTTAATGCCTACTATTTGTAAAAAGCTCCTTAATGAAAAAACATGATCTTTTATCATAATTTTCATTTCCATTTGTAGAGTTTTGTTACCGGAACATGTTTCCGAAACATTACTTCTCACACAATGCGAATAAGGTCAATTACCTTAAGCTTTTACCTTTATTCCATATCATTTCTTGAAAACTTGTTTTTCAATGAATCACCAAGTTAGCAATACTAGTTTTGCCCTGTTGGTGTTTGCCATATGAAATATATATTCATTCCTACTATGAATATTTTTACAAAGAACCATTTCGTGTATATTTTTATCCTATAAACACGACACTTAGTATATTGTCGTTTCACACGAAATTTAGGTGAAAATTTAAAATAAGGGAGTTTACTAATTCTAACAAAAATATTCTACGTAATGTTTAAATTGTTAAGAGAAACCTTTTGAGACCATACTTTATCCAAATAGAGTATGATTATAATATTCACATAAATCAACATGTTTGATAATATTATAATTTGTGAACCGAAATTTCACAAGTCTTTTATGATAAAATAAATCTTTAAAATTTTTATTATTATAATCAATTATAATGACCCGATTTTATATCCTCCTTTTTCTGGAAAATCCTTTTGATCCAATCAAATAATTTCAGACAATTGTATCTTTTAGCAAATACTTTTATTTACTTAGTCATACAATAAAATTCCAATAATAATTATCACTACTTAATTTAATTTAACAATCATCTTGCATGATTAAAATCAAATTTCTTTTCATATTGACATATCAATATTTTTCAATCATCATGTCTCATTAGACATCACGCATGCAAATACACAAGATCAAAATATCCAAAATATTTGCAATGCTAATATGATTAAAAATTCGGTAGTGCATTTTATTATTGACTTAGGATATTTATTTTAACATTTTATGTCCATTGCGCCATCATTAAGATCAATACACGAATAACATTTTAATAATCGAAATGTGACCATAAAAACTTTATTCATATAAAAACAACTTGCTTGTTCCATTACAAATATGAATAACTTGTCTCATCGAATATAAGACACACTGATTACAATCACTCTCAAAATCGATTACAAAAACTCTTATTCGAACTACTAATCAAAACTGATAACTATGGGCTTGAAACTCCTTGGCCATCAACTACTTTGCCTTGCCATCATTCCGCAACATCATGTCGTACTCTGCAACTATCCTGTTATATTCTGGTGCTGTTTCAATCAAACAGAACATAAGCATCAAATACTTAATATTAACAAGTGTAAGAAATAACAATTATAACTTGTATATCAAATATACCTTGCGTGTCATCAATCTCTCCTTCAATGGGTTCCACCTTCACGTCTTTGATTTCAACCAGGAAATCAGTGAAGAGGAGTGACTCACTCTTGATCACATACTCATCGACAAGCTCCTTATAGCTAGGAGGTAGAGAACGCAACACTGCCTGTATCGCAAAAGTATCCGCCATCCAGTAGCCGCACATGTTTGTGAGATCATCGTGAATGTCAAACATCCTACACAAATGTGTCTCCAAGCAGGTATGTTCTTCCATCTTGAGTGAAAGAAAATTATCCAGCTGCTCGAACTGCTCAAGTTTCACTTGTTTACAAACCAAGTTTTAAGAGCATTCATCATCACAAAAGGCTCCATATGGCGAAAATGATTTTTCAACTCATGATCCATGCAGCCGAACATCGTGTATTGAACACTTCTGAAAATGTCACGACGTTGACGAAATTCTTCTCTCGCCTCTGCACTTGCGGAGTTTCCTGGGTTATCTCCTAAGAATTCTTCTATCACGTAAGAAATGTCGTTTTGGTAGAGGACGCCTTTCAGGTTTCTGTACCACTCCATGAAGTTGGATCCATCGTTTCGAAGACTTTCTTTGTTAATGAAATGGTTGAACTCAAGACTCTCTTCCTTAGGATAAGGCATGATCTACAGAGATAATTCGCAAAGAACGTATAAGGCTAAGTTTATAAAATATGAGTTTATTTTATAATCATATTATCAAAATACACTCTGCTAAGTAAATTATCCCTAAAATTATCTCAGCAATTACACGACCCCAATTCACTCTACCACCCCCGATCGTCACGGCCGGGGCATAGCTGCAAGGGTAGACATCGAAATGTCGATCACAACATTCATGTGACTCATGCTCGATCTTTCGATCTTCACGTGTTCCAGGCTATGTCTGTACATACTAGGCTCGCCAATTAAAACCTTAGTGTATTGCATGTGCAACGTGGCTTACACCCACTTTATGTGAACGCAGATACGTCTGACACCCGATCGTCACGGCCTGCCTCGTAACGGAGAACTTTCGGTGGTGCACACTAAGGGAGAACACAACTTTGGTATTTTATTTAGGGATCATCCTATTATAGCTACCGTCGTATATCTAATATATAAGCACTCAATAGGATATACACACAACAATACAATATCAAATAATGAATGAAGTGCGATATGACATGGCCCATGCGCCTTGGTCTTCATGGCGCGCCCCGGCGGTGCTCCGAGTCTACGGTGCCACCTCTTGCCTTCGATAACATAAAACTTACCGTAACCATGTCATATTAAAATGCCCCACTGCAAACAAAGTTAGACGCTCTCTACTTTTACTTTTGCAAGTTTTACGTGGCTTCTAGGGCTTTCGTAAAACAACCGTTTCTTACCTACGAACAAAGAACCACAACATCGATTAAATAATTGTCTCTATTACACCCTTTTCAGGGCCCTCCATTGAAAATGCTAAGCCGTCTAAAGAGAGAGAGACAGACACCCGCTAGCCGCATATATGGTACAAGCCATATGTTAGTTGCGGAACCAGTCTCGCGTAAGCGTACGCGTAAGGTCGGTCCGGGCCGCTTCATCAACTCGATGCCGACAACATTAGCAAGTGCATGCGAGAGGGTAACAATTATAGAATCGATGCCCACATTCAGCATGTGTTCTAACCGTACCAGCAATACTACGCATAGATCGGCTCTGATACCACTGTTGGGGTTCGTACCAGAAAAGAATAATTTTTCTAACTATCGCAACACCGAATTACTAGCCAAGGATCTATCTATCTAGTAATGCGGTAACGGAGGAGATATCGGTAACATACCCTTGTAGGCCGATAGCGGGGATTACGCTCCCGCAACAAGCGTTGTCGATGAAGACGACGTAGCCGACCTCGAGGTCGCGAAGAACTTGGCGCGACGAAGACGAAGCCGAAGGTGACGCGACGATGACGTCCTGACACCAAGATTGTGGTGCCTCCGAGTACTCGCACACGTGCGGAGCTTGATGAAGACTCCCGGGCTCTCCGATCCAGCCGAGATAGCGGAAGTAGAACTTTTGGGTGGAATTCCGCAGCGCAATGGCGCATTGCGGTATATAGGTCTCACGTATACGCAATCCAAACGTGGGATCGCATACGTCGAGAGACGGGAGGGTGGAAGTGGACAAAAGGGAGAAGTCTTGGCCAACCGGGATTAAATCCAGGATTTATTGTGTATTTTCCCAATTAACCAGGCCTTCTATTTATTGGAGGAGAGGGGTTGCACCTCTCCTCCAGTTGTCCATGTGGGACTAAACAAAGAGGAGGAGGAGGGGGGTGGTGCGCCGGCCTACATGGGCCAGCCGCACCCCCATCCAGGCCGGGTGGGCCCCATGGCCTAGCCGCACCACCTCCTGGGGGGGGGGGAAGTCCCCTCCTAGGCCTTTTCCTCCGGGTTTTGGCCCATTTAGGTGGGCTGCCCATTTTTTCTCCTTTTTATTTAATATTAAATTATTATAAATGTATATAATTCTATAATTAATATATTTACAATATATTTAATCTCCCGTGACTCCGAAACAATTTCCCAATCACTCCGAACTCACTTCGGTCTTCCCGGAACACTTCCGTTCTTGCCGGAACCTTTCCGGAACCTCCTTTCTCTATACCTAGAAATATTCCGATGTTTCCGAAACGTTCTCCTAGCGTCGTCAAGACCTTAAGTGTGTTACCCTACGGTTCAGGAATACTCCAGACATGGCCGAGACCCTTCGCTCGCCAATGACCGTCAGTGAGCCCTGGATGACTTTGACGGCCCCTGTGCATTCCAGAATAAATCGTCGTTGAACCGTTAACATGATATGTTCATTCCTTTTGTTCCGTCGATACTACCCTAGTCCGAGATACGATCGTCAACATCCTATGTTGTGTTTTATCTCGTTACCGACAAGGGTCACGTAACTCGTTCCGTGATATTATATCTCCAATGACCTAGTCATACGCTGCGCAGCTTTATAGATATAATTTCACCGAGTGGGCCCAGAGTATCTTTCCATCACACGGATGAACAAATCCCGCTCTTGATTACTCGCCCCGACTACTTCCTTCCAATACCAGAAAGTGTCACCTTTATTGTCACACTATATAAGGTATGACGTTTGATGCGATCAAAGTATTTTCCAGAAGCAGCGACTTGATATAATCTCACGGTCTGAGGAATAAGCTATCACATTACTTTCCTATTGCAATGTTGAACATAGTGATACGATCCTCTTGCAATACTTTGGTGGGTAATGTCCATCAAATTATTCATCCAATAAAATGATTCCATCATCAACTGTTATGAATCAATATGATTGGGAAATCACGATCATCCATTGACTGATGGACTAGTTTATATAGAGGCTTAACTAGGGACTCTGGTTTGTTTCACATACCACACGTGTATTAACAATTCCAATTAATACAGTTATAGCATGGTAAAAAACTAATTATAAACTTAATGAGATAATGCATTAAATCCTTGTTATTTATTTGCCTCTAGGGCATATATCCAACACTTAGTAGCCATATACTCCCTCCGTCCACAAAAGGATATCTCAACCTACACAAAATCTGTATGTATCTAGGCATACTTTTTGTCTAGATACATACAAATTTGGGCTAGGTTGAGACATCCTTTTATGGACAGAGGGAGTACTATAATTACAATCACGTATGTTCGACCACTGAAACTAGACAAACAAAAACTTGAAGATCATGTCGTTGCAGCAGCCGCAGCGATAGATCTCGACCTTGATCACAGCCCCAACCAGAAGGTTGTTGGCTGCGGCAAATAGTGCCCACCTTGAAGAAACCGCCAAGCGGCCATTGTTTGAATTTATAGAGTACTGTGATCTCACTATCACACCTGTACTGCGCATGAAGATGGTCATAGAGCCCCTTGGACGGGCGTGGAGCTTGTCGGCAACAGCCCTCGGCAATTTCTGATTCAAAGCAATAGATACCCAAATAGTAATACCAGTGCGCCAAATCATGTGAAACTTAAGAATCAGATATCTATAGCAGAGCACTTATGGCGCCATATACTTACAAACATCGACATCACATTGAATTTTGTGACGACACAGGTGTAGGTTGCTATGACCTGAGCAGGAGCCGGTTCTGGTGCTGCTGGCTGTGCCTGTGTAGGAGCCGTTGCTGGTGCTGCTGGCTGTGCCTGCGCAGGAGCCGGTTCGGGTGCTGGTAGCAGTGCCTCTGCAGGAGCCGGTTCGGGTGCTGGTAGCAGTGCCTGTGCAGGAGCCGGTTCTGGTGCTGGTAGCAGTGCCACTAAAGTAGTTGGTGGTCGTGCCTCTGAGGGTCTCACAGCATGGGTCGAAGGCACACCTACGGTAGACAGAATGTATTACTAGAACAATCATTTGCAAAACAGTAATAGGAGGATTTAATGAGTACAAGCCAAGTTACCAGCCGGTGCTGGTGCTGCTACTACTCCTGGTGGTGCTGGTAGCAGTGCCACTAAAGGAGTTGGTGGTCGTGCCTCTGAGGGTCTCACAGCATGGGTCGAAGGCACACCTATAGTAGACAGAATGTATTACTAGAACAATCATTTGCAAAACAGTAATCGGAGGATTTAATGAGTATAAGCCAAGTTACCAGCCGGTGCTGGTGCTGCTACTACTCCTGGTGGTGCTGGTGCTGGTGCTGCTGCTGCTGGCTGTGCTGGTGCTCGTGCCTGTGAGGGTCTTACAGATGGGGCCCAATGCACACCTAGTGTAGCAGATAGAATGAATTAGTACAACAATTATTTGCAGGACAGTGACTAGAGGATTTGATGAGGTGATCAAGTTACCGGCTCTACGGGCCATAGAGGGGTCTTTATATCAATGACTAGATGCACATATTTGATCACTATTCGGTTGAAAGCGCAAGAGGACTTGATCCCCCCACATCAAACTGTGTTGTTTAAGGAAATGTTGCCATTCATATCCAGAAACACTAGTTCTGAAAGACCCTTTCTCAACTTTCACGCTGTAGGACACAAATTCTTCTTTGCCTTCCACTTCATAATTTTTGACACAAACATGATGACCTTTTCTTTTCTAGTTGCAATCTGTTTGTTTATTCTGGAGCCAAAGGCACACGGGAGAGCCTGCATTAGAAAATGGAAAGAAAAGAAAGAGAAGAACAGGAAAATGGAAAGACAAGATCTTACACCCACTTGTAATCATACCTGCTTATGTTTGTGACCCCTGGAAAGGGCAAACTGGCACCATTGTTGCTTCTCAGTTTCTGGGTTGACCCTACAGACTCCATGGCCTTTGCGGCCACAGATGACACAGCGGACTGGTCCCTTAGATGGTGAGAGTGCAGCCCATGTCCTTGTTGGGGGAGGCATCAACATAGCAGCCATGTCTGTAGCTTCTGCATCGGACCTTGCACGTTGCATATGAATAGGAACAGAGAACTCATCACTATATATATAGGAGTATGGCTGTACGTCTCTATAACATAAATGACAAATACAGTGCCCGCATTGATAAATCACCCATATGTTTCTGAACTAGTGATAAGCCTGACATAAAACCAATAATAATGATTTTTTTAGGGAAAACCAATATATATATAGCTAGGATGAATACCACCATAATCGAAAATGTGAAAGGAAACATGAAAGGCGAGGATTTAGAAACCGTACCTTCCTAAGTAACTGGTCGGCATTTTCCGGAAGGCTAGTGGTCTTGCGGTTAAGGGTGTTAATTTCCATGTCGGAAGGAGATCGGGCACGTTTTGGGCTGCTCATCTCTTTTTTGGGGGGCCTCATCTCGTTTCCCTTTGTAGTGGTCTTGCGGTTAAGGGTGTTAATTTCGATGTCGGAAGGAGACCCTGGGGCACGTTTTGGGGTGCTAATCTCTTTTTTGGGGGACCTCATCATCTCGTTTCCGAATGTCTTACGACCCTGATACAGAGAGTAAATATAGAACATGGCGTCACAGAGGCTTAACATAAGCAGATCGACAGAAGGAGGAGGCAAACAGGCAGCCACTTTTTGCATCTTTACACAAGCACATGGATAAATAGAGGATGACACACACAATTGATACAGAGAATAGATACAGAACATGTATGGCGTCACACAGGCTTACATAAGCAGATCGAGACATGGAGGAAGCAGACAGGCAACCACTTTTAGCATCTTTAAAGAAGCACATCGACAAATCAAGGATGCAGACACATAATCCTAGACTGGACAAAAGTTGATGAGGACAAATACTTACCCTTTTGAAGACAATGATGGAACGACTGCCGCTGTCCCTAGTGGCCGGCCGCTTCCTTGACCCAGCTGAGTTCTCCATACAAAATCTGACAGAAAATGTGCATTAAGAACAAATTCGAGGGAGCAAAGACCCCAAATTCGCGGTGAGCAACTACCCCCACTCACAGGTGAGCAAGGAACACAAAATCGAGGTGAGCAGCTATGCCCAAATACCAGGTGAGCAAAAACCAGAAAATCAAGGTGAGCAACTACTCCCAAATCCCAAATGAGCAAAGACCACAGGTGAGTAACAACCCCCAAATCCCAAGTTAGCAAAGAGCCCAAAATCGAGGTGAGCAAGTACCCCCAGTCGGAGGCTAGCTAATTAAATACACGCATTCCAAGCAGGTCAAGCAAGCTCATCGCCAAGGAGCAAAGAAATCCCAGGTGAGCGCAGACCACAAAATCAAGGTGAGCAACAACCCCAAAATCCGAAGTGAGCAAGTAGCACCAGTCAGAGGCTAGCTAATTAAATACACGCATTCCAAGCAGATCAAGCAAGCTCGTGGCCACAAATTGAGTAGAAAGAACAACAAGGAGTAAACAAATCGGGAAAAATACCACTAAGCATGCACACTGGAAAAGAGATTAGGCAAGGAACCATAATAGACTCGAGCTCATACACTGCAAGAATCAGCAATCGAACAAGGATGAAGATCTTGCTTTGGCGCGATGGAGTGTGTGTGTGTGTCTGATGAGGGAGGCAGAGCTGTGTGGATGGATAGAACTTATGAGGGCCGTTGAGAAAGCTTTTTTTATTAGTACCCCCGATTTGAACCAAGTAGTTTCCGCGGGCTGGAGCGGCGCTCATGGCGGTTCTTTTCATACGAAATATTGTACAGTATTCCCGTCGTAAATTTGCTTCCCTGTTCACCTATTATTCCCAATCATGCGGCGGGGAGAACACTGCCAGACCCTCTTTCGAAATCTCGAATTCCAGCTGGACATTGGGGTTCTTCCTTCTCTTTGACCCGGCCTATCCCCAAAATCCAAATAATTCCTCTTCTCTTTCACCCGGCCGATCCCCAAAATGAAAATCATTCCTCTTCTCTTTTACCTGGCCTATCCCCAAAATCAAGTAAATCATCCCCGCCATGTCGTTGTTCTGCTGGAGGTTGTTCCCGGACGAAACAGACCCGCCACCGTGCAGTGACCCCGAGGCTCGTCCAGCCGGAGGCCACTGCGTGCTGTCGCGTAGCCGCGGCTTGAGGGCTCTGCAGAAGAAGCTCCGCCGGAGAGAGAGAGAGAGAGAGAGAGAGAGAGAGAGAGAGAGAGAGAGAGAGAGAGAGAGAGAGAGAGAGAGATGGAGACCTTGACCGTGCAGGTTGTGTCAGGAGATACATGGCCATGGGAAGCCCGGGCCAGTCGAAATTCTAGGGCATAGGCCGACCTGTGCTTTTCCATGGGCGAAATGGATCCTCTGACGTACGGCACCCCTGCCGTAGGGTCACTGACATGTGGGCCCCACGTCTGGCGGACCCCCACGTCAGTCACTCCACTGCAGGGTATGGTATGTTAGGGGAGCTGCTTCACTCATGAGATTCCAGCCCTAAAGACGCATGGGCCTGGGCATGGACTTTGCATATTGGAGTTTTTAATGAAGAGGCCCGGCCCGAGCCCGAAGGGATTTTGCTGTCATGGGTGGTCCTGGACCTGGAATATAGGCCCGAAGGGTGGATGGGCCTGGTCCTGGGATTTTGACTGTGGGCTTTTTAGGCCCGTCATGACCCGAAGCCCGACCCATGGCCAGATACTCATGACTCAGGACAGCCTTGCTCCCACATCGCGCTTCTTCAATAAGGGCCTCAAAATAGAGAGCAAATGCATTCAACCCCTTCACTTTAACAATAAAGGACCCCAACTATATATGTGCCTATGCGTGTCTCGTCACATTACAAACAAAGAACCGACCATATTTTCCACAAACTTTTACAAAATTTGCCCATATTCGGGATACATGCTTGTTTTTGCTTTTGAACAGGGGAGGATCCAGAAGGATCCAGATAAAATTAATCAGTGGGTTTAACTAATAGGACCTCAAAATAAAAAACCAAAGACAATCAAGTCCTTGACTTTTAGAATAAAGGACCCCAACTATACATGTGCCTTTGCGCGTCTCGTCATTAGAAACAAAAAAACAGACCAAATTTACACAATCTTTTTTAAAATTTGGCCATTTTCGAAAACACATGTCATTGTTTTTGAATATGGTGGAGGACCTAGAAGGGTCCATACTCCATACTGATTTAATCGGTCATTTACGATTTACAAAACGGATCTCAAAATAAAAATAGTAAATACAATCTAGTTCCTTGACTTTACAATAACGGACTCCAACTATACATGTGTCTATGCACGTCTCGTCATTATAAACAGCAAAACAGACCAAAATTTACACGAACTTTTTTAAAATTTGGCCATTTTTCGGAAACACATGTTATTGTTTTTTAATATGGTGGAGGACCTAGAAGGGTCCATACTCCATACTGATTTAATCGGTCATTTACGATTTACAAAAAGGATCTCAAAATAAAAAAAAAAGAAATACAATCTAGTTCCTTGACTTTACAATAAAGGACTCCAACTATACATGTGTCTATGCACGTCTCGTCATTATAAACAAATACCCGACCAAATTTTCCACAAACTTCTTAAACCTTTGCCCATATTCTGGATGCATATTTTTTGTTTTTTAATAGGGGGAGGACCAAGAAGGATCCAGACTAAATTAATCAGTGGGTTTACAATTTACCAAAAAGAACTCAAAATGACAAGCAAATACAATCAAGTCTTTGACTTTTAGAAAAAGGGACCCCAACAATACATGTGCCTATGTGCGTCTTGTCATTTCAAACAAAATACCCAGTGAACTTTTCCATGAACTTTTTGAAATTTGCCCATATTCGGGGTACGTGTTTTTGTTTTCGAATAGGGGGAGGACCAAGAAGGACCCCAACAGTACATGTGCCTATGTTTTTTATTTTTGGATGGGGGCGCGCCAGGCCCTAGCAGCAGTGCAACGCAAGGTCGATACATGTGCCTATGTGGGTCTTGTAATTTCAACCATAAGACCCTGCAAAAATTTCCACAAACTTTTTAAAAATGTGCCCATACTCGGGATACATGTTTTTGTTTTCGAATAGGGGGAGCACCCATACAGGCCCAGACTGAATTAATAGGTTGATTTACGATTAACAACAAGGACCTTGAAATAAAAAACACATACAATCAAGTCCTTGACTTTTACAAAAAGGGACCCCAATAATACATGCGCATATGTGTGTCTCGTTTCAACCATAAGACCCGACAAAAATTTACACAAACTTTTTAAATATTTGCTCATATTCGGGATACATGTCTGTCTTTGAATAGAGGCGACAACCCAAAAAGGCCTAGACTATATGAACCGATGGGTTTACAATTTACGAAGAGGACCTCAAAATAAAAAGCATATACAATAAGGTCCTTCACTTTAACAATAAAGGATCTAGTTGTACATATGCCTGCGCGTCTCGTCATTACAACGTACTCCATTGCCCAACCGGTGTTGTACTCGTATGGGTCCCACTTTTCTATGAGCAACGGCTGTACGCTGTGAGACCACAGCCTCAATTTTTTTCTTGAGGCATCGCTATGAGGTGGCAAGCTTTTCAGATTTTTGGGCATCGACACGCTGTGGAAGGCTACGTCTGTTACCGCGCAACCTGCACGTGACTACTACCGCAATTTCCCGGATGGGGCGGTACAAGAAAAAGTGTCTGGTCATGTTTCCGGGGGTTTCTCGCACCTCGAGAAGTAATCTCTGCTGAAACCGCCATGGCCATTGATTCGACAAGACAAGACAAACCTTAGATGGCGTGCAACGACGCCCAAACAGCTACTCCAAACAGGAGGATATGCAGCAGATGAGGGCACGCTCGTTTTGTTTTAAGGCACGGTTGAAAGATTCTACGAAAAGGAAAAGGCTCAAGAATTTGATAGCTATCACGTGAAAAACATAAACGCACAGGAAAATTTCGACTACCTCTTTGATTCGCAGGATAGAAAAAACGCAGAAATTGGAAAAATATACTCCTGTTCAACTTCCCGCCGGCTGGTGTTCCCGATACGGTGGGAGCGGGCCCCCATGTGTGTGAAAACGGTTCCCGAGACTTCCTTTTTTTGTTTGAGCCCCGTGTGTAGCCTCTTAAACTTCACACCTCCGCGCCCCTTCCCTCACACGCTTTCTCAACCTCTCCGCCCTGCTCGCCGGCGTCTCTCAAACATCACCAGACAGTCCCAGCCCATCTCGCAATCCTCTCACTGGCGGCTAGGTAGCACACCGCACCAAGAAAACCTTCATCGATCGGCCCGAGGCTAATCGACCACTGCCATGGACGGAGGCGGAGGACCTAGCGGTGTCCCCAACTGGGCGGATGTGCATCACCAAGTCCAAGCTTCTTCACCAGAAATAATGGTGTTCCCGCCGCAGTTGCAGAGGCACTCCTCGAAGTCGGAGGCTGGCGCTGTAATCCGCAAGATCGAAGAATATCACCACCGGCATCAACATACCACTAGTAGGAAAACAGCTATCAGTGGCGCACCAAATTAGGATTCTGTGGCGCACCTGCATCACCAAGTCATATTTCAAAATTTCTATACCTAATAGACACTCATACCTAACTACATGTTAAAGGATTTTATTTATTGAATTTTTTATCATTTTCTTTTACTTCCTGCAAGATAAAAAAGGCGATCCACGGGGGGGGGGGGGGGGGGGGGGGTGTGTGTGTGTGGTGGGGGGGGGGGGGGGGGGGGGGGGTGGGGGGGGGTGGGATTTGAAAAAAATAATTCTGTGGCGCACCTGCCATGTGCGCCACAGAATGTCAACTTTCTGTGGCGCACGTGCCAGGTGCGCCACATAATTATTTTTTTCAAATTTTAACCCGCCCCCCGGATAACTTTCTGTGGCACACCTGGCCATGTGCGCCACAGAAATGTGACTTTCTGTGGCGCACCAAGCCTGGTGCGCCACAGAATGTAACCTACCTATAAGGGTTTTCCCACTAGTGTACGGTGCCCAAAGGCGTGGACGCGGCTGAGGGGGGAGCTCCTCGGTGCGGATGCCCAGAACCAACGAGGCTCGGGACTGCAACCACATCTCCATGGACGAGCTAAACCCAGGAGCGAGGGAAGAACGGGCCGCTATCCTGTTTTTGCACATGCTGCTTCCCCAAGAAAGAAGAGCGGCACACGGGGACGAAAGGAGCCACGAGGAGGAGCCCAAGGACGTCTCACGAGAGCAATTTACGAGACAAACAGGGGTTGCTGAAGTCGGCGGCATCTCCTTTGAGGTCCCGCGCCATTCCCGCGGAGGCGTAGGTCCTATCACAAACATACTTCGCTCCCTCTTCCTCGACCCGGCGACATACACCACAGTGGAGGCGCCGCTACCACCGGCACCGGACGTCCTGAAGAGCCGTCTCCGCTTCCGGTATCGACTCTCTCTGAGGAGCTGCAATCCTTTTCGCCGCCAACCACCCCTCATGTCAACCGACGACCGCCATGTACCATCCAACCACCGCTGCCCGGTCTAATCTCCCCTTTGACCCGCGCAACCAAGAGTACGATTCAGACTTCTGGCCCGAACACGGCTACTACATTCGAGATGACTCCACCATAGTTTGGGTCAATGGTCTTTCCCGTCGGCGTGCCTCAGGAAGAAGATGTCGTCGACGTGCCCGCCATCATCAACAGCAGTGGCCCCTCGAACATGGGTTTTAGGTCCCTCAGGAGATTAAGGGGTGCTGTCAACCTGTCACAGTGAGCCGGCTACAGCGAAGCGCCACTGTGAGCACAGAAAAAAAACAACGCTGCTCGCCTGCTCTTCATCCGATGCAATGTAGCTTCGTCCCTTTCTAGAAACTCCCTTAAAAGTTTACTGTTTCAGGTTCAGAGACAGTCGCTTGAAAAGTTACCCTCCCTCCGCTCTCCTACCATTTCCAGGCGTTAATAATTTGAACTACAGTTGTGTGACCGCCTTGTCATAATATTTGGTGCTAGTGCATGCGTTCGGAAGAAAAAAAGATTAAATTTTCAAAATATTGGTATGAATGGGGACGCCGACATTTTTTACCCTAGTTGATACAACTGAAAATAAAGTCACAAAAAAAAATGAAAACTTGAGCGAAGAGTCCTATGTTTTCATAGTTTCGCCGAGGTTCGACCGAATTTCTGAAAAACAACTCAAATTTGAACTACAAGTGTGTGACCGCCTTGTCATAAATTTCGGTGCTAGTGCATGTTGTAGGATCGAAGTGAGTTCAATACATACAAACAATGGTACGAATGGCGAAGCCGAGAAATTTTGACCCCGTTATGAATTCGCAGAAAGAAAATGACTAAAAGTTGAAAACTTGCATAGAGTCCTCTTTTTCCAACGTGAGGGTGGGTTCAGCCAAATCTCCAAAATTAACTCAGATTTGAACTGTAACTGTGTGACCAGCTTGTCATAAATTTTGGTGCTAGTGCATGCGGTAGGAACGAGAAAAGTTCAAATATATTCAAAACCTTGGTATGAATCATGATGTCGACAATTTCGACCACACTTTGAATTCTCAAAGGAAATGACACCTTTTTTCTTAAAAACTTGTGCAGAGAGTCCCCTGTTTTAATTTTCTGGCTGGGTTCGGCCGGTTTACCAAAAGTAACTCAAATTTCGACTACAAGAGTGTGACAACTTGGTCATAATTTGTTGGCAAAACCCATTATAAGGAGCTCTGCTAGTACGGCTAAATATTTGGGAGGGACGAAAAACATCAAATGTATTCATCAAAACCTTGTTATGAATTAAAAAATATCAGATAGGCGAAAAACTTGGTATGAATGGCGTTAATTTTGACCTCATTTTGAAAGAAGCTAACAATGTGTGGTGATTATATTTTCCTCGCGCCTCTCACCGAGGAGGTGCTGAGTATTACATGTTTTTTACTGGACAGGTGTTGGTGCTGTGCAAGGATTGGGTCAGCAATTCCAAAGTGAGGAGACATTGAGTCACTAACGTAAGGGGCACACAAACTTGGGGTCCACATGTGTGTGACAGCTAGCCTGATCATAAATTTATGCAATAACCATTCTAGGGCGCTCTCCTAGCTAGTGCACGCGGTAGGAACCCTGTTTTGAATTCGGAAAGAAATTGACGACAAATGCAAAACATGCGCAAAGACTCCTATGTTTTCATTTTCTTGCCGGGATTTGGTTGAATTCCCAAAAGTAGGTAATTCAAATTTGAACTAAAAGTACGTGTATGACTGCATGTTCATAATTTTTTGCAATTTTTTTTAAGGTGCTCTGCTAGTGCATGCGATATGAACGAAAAGAAATCAGATATTCAAAACCTCCATACGAATGGCGATGCTGAGAATTTTGACCCCAATTTGAATTAGTTGACAATGCTGCAAAAATTCAAACCGGAGTATCACGCACTTGTAGTTCAAAATTACCAGAGACTCAAGAAAAAACAGATAGATCAACAAAGCGAAAACGTCTTAACGTACATATGGTAGTCATGATATGGTTCCTTTTTGATAGTTGTTTCCAAAATTCAAAACCGGAGTATCTCGCATTCGAGGTTCAGATTTGAGTTGCTCTGGGAAAATCGAAAGGAACTCGAGAAAACACCAGATAATTCAACAAATTTTCACATGTGGTAGTCATAATGGGGTACCACTCTCTATTGTTGTCGCCAAATTCAAAACGGGGCACTTAACGTTCAAATCTCGCCGAAATTGGGAAAATCAGCGGAAACTTGTAAAAAAAAGAGTGAAAAACATAGGGAGGCATTAAGGACTCCATTAAACATACCAGCCCGGTAGCTAGTTTGGAATCAGGCCCCATTTGAAGTTCAGATTTGAGTTGCTCTGGGAAAATCGAAAGAAACTCGAGAAAACACCACATTGATGAACAAATCTTCACATGTGGTAGTCATAATGGGGTACCACACACTATTGTTGTCGCCAAATTCAAAACGGGGCACTTGCAGTTCAAATGTCGTCGAAATTTAGAAAATGAGCGGAAACTTGTAGAAAAAAGAGTGAAAAACATAGGGAGGCATTAAGGACTCCATTAAACATAATAGCCCGGTAGCTAGTTTGGAATCTGGCCCCATTTGAAGTTAAAAGTTGAGTTTCCCAACAAATTTTCACATGTGGTAGTCATAATGGGGTACCACTAACTATTGTTGTCGCCAAATTCAAAACGGGGCACTTGCAGTTCAAATTTCGCCGTAATTGGGAAAATCAGCGGAAACTTGTAGAAAAAAGAGTGAAAAACATAGGGAGGCATTAAGGACTCCATAAAACATACCAGCCCAGTAGCTAGTTTGGAATCAGGCCCCATTTGAAGTTAAAATTTGAGTTGCTCTGGGAAAATTGACAGAAACTCGAGAAAACACCAGATTGATCAACAAATCTTCACATGTGGTAGTCATAATGGTGTACCTCACACTATTGTTGTCGCCAAATTCAAAACGGGGCACTTGCAGTTCAAATGTTGTCGAACTCTGGAAAATTAGCGAAAACTTGTAGAAAAAAGAGTGAAAAACATAGGGAGGCATTAAGGACTCCATTAAACATACCAGCCCGGTAACTAGTTTGGAATCTGGCCCCAATTGAAGTTAAACGTTGAGTTGCTCTAAAATCTTCACATGTGGTAGTCATAATGGGGTACCTCTCACTATTGTTGTCGCCAAATTCAAAACGGAGCACTTGCAGGCCAAATTTCAGGCGGGCAGTGGTGCTTATAAACAGGTCACGCACACACTAGACTAGCGAGGTGGGACTAATGTCCCAACCCCGCCGTGTGACTACTCCCGGACGCTTGTCACACTCCCTCTTCCTTCTCTTCGAAGCCTCGGCAAGTCGGTACTGTGGACTGTGGTAAGGCTCTGGACAACACACTCCCGCACTCATTGCAGACCACACAAAGGTGCAGAGCAGCACACGTGGATGCCTACGGCCCACCCAACAAAAATCTACTACTACCTCCGTTCCAAAGTGAGGAGACATTGAGTCAATGACGTACGGGACCCACTCATTTGGGGTCCGCATGTCATTGGACAAGTTTGCAAGCGTAAAGTCCACGAAACCCAGCCGCCTTGTGCCCGGCTTGCAGTGAGAGGATAAGCCTTGCTCTGACATGGCACGTCTTCAACTCCCCTCTGCACTGCAGTCTGCTCTCTCCTTTTATTCTCTCTCAGGCTTCGCCGAGAAGGAAGAGGGAATATCCAAAACCTCGCCAAGTCGCCATGAAGAGCTGTTGGGTAGGCTACCCGAGTCAGCGGAGCAACCTTGGTATGAATGCAAATTTGGATCCCATTTTGAAAGAAAACCTACATTTTGAACCTAATTTGAGATATCGCTCGGTAGCTTAGTATATACCTTTTTTTGGCAAAAAAACATTCTAAGGTGTAGGAACGAAAAAAGTTCAAAACCTTGCTGTGAATGGATATGCTGACAATTTCTTACCCCGTTTTGAATTCGCTGAAAGAAAATGACGTAAAATTGAAAACTCGCGCAGAGAGTTCATTGTTTTCATTTTCCCCCTAATGTTGGAATGAATTTCTATAATTAGCTCAAATTTGAACTATGGGGGTGTGAGACCGCCTTGTCATAAGTTTAATAAAGAACTACATTTGTGTGAGACCACCTTGTCATAAGTTTGGTGCTACTGCATGCGATCGGAACGAAAAAAGATCAAATATTCAAAACCTTGGGATGAATATATGGCGACACCAACAATTTTGACCCCCACTTTGCATCCCTAAAAATGAAGTGACCAAAAAAATGAAACCTTGCGTTTTTCATTTTTTTTTTCTGAAGTTCGACCGAATTTCCAAAAACTAGTCAAATTTGAACTACAAATTCGTGACCGCCTTCGCCTTGTCATAACTTTTTGTGCTAGTGCATGCGGTAGGAACGATAGAAGTTTCAAATATATACAAAACAATGTATGAATGGCCATGCTGAGTTTTTTACCGCATATTGTATTCGTTGAAAGAAAATGATCAAAAATTGAAAAGTTGCGCAGAGAGTCCTGCTTTTTCATTTTTCTGGGCGGGAGAGACCGCCTTGTCGTAATTTTTGTTGCTAGAGCATGCGGTAGGAACGCGAAAGGTTCAAATACATTCGAAACCTTTGTATGAATGGCGATGTCGACAATTTTGACCCTATTTTGAATTCGATGAAAGGAAATGAGAGAAAAAACTGAAAAACTTCCGTAGAGAGTCCCCTGTTTTCATTTTCTTGTTGGGTTTGGCCGATTTACCAAAAGTAACTCAAATTTCAACTACAAGAGTGTGACAACTTGGTCATAATTTGTTGGCAAAACCCATTCTAAGGAGCTCTGCTAGTACGGCTAAATATTCGGGAGGGAACGAAAAAACTTCAAATGTATTCAAAACCTTGTTATGAATTAAAAATATCAGAAATGTGAAAACCTTGGTATGAATGGCAATAAATTTGACCCCGTTTTGAAAGTAGGTGACGATGGGTGGTGATTTTATCTTCCTCGCTCCTCTCGCCGAGGAGGAGATGCGTAATACTCCCTCCGTTCTAAAAAGGATGACTTCCATTTGTACAAAAGTGGATGTATCTAAACATGTTTTGTGTCTAGATACATCCACTTTTGTACAAATGAAAGTAATTCTTTTTGGAACGGAGGGAGTACATGTTTTTTAAGTGCATTGGTGTTGGTTGTTGGGTAAGAATTGGCTGACTTAGCCAGATCAAAAGTGAGGAGACCTTGAGTCAATGACGTACGGGCCCCACAAAGTTGGGGTCGCATGTGTGTGACAGCTAGCGTGATTATTAAGTTTGGCAAAAGTAATTCTAAGGTGCATGCAGTAGGAATGAAAAAAAACATATTTCAAAACCTTGGGACGAATGGCGGGACATGGATCCTCTGACGTACTACACCCCTGCCGCGGGGTCCCTGGCCAATGGGCTCGATGCCTATGGGACCCTCACGTCAGCGATGCACGCTAAGTTATCACTGCCACGAGCATCGTTGGGTCGTCCAAACATATGATTGAATCAAAAGTTGTTTCTAGTAAACATCACTAAACAAAAAGCGGAACTAAACTTGCCGTGCTTTGTAGAGACGATCCTTCTAGCAGCAGCATGTACAAACGGTACCGCCAGGTGTTGGAAGTTTGGAACCGAGATGTAGGCCATATTGGAGGAGGGAGGAGCCCCACAAGCGAGAATGAGAACAAATTTTTATTTGCCTCAGCTTCCGCAGCTGACATACATGTCCCCGTCCCATATAAAGCGGGACACACGCTCTCAGGGACTTTAATGGGGGTAAAACAGTGCCGTCGAATCCATCATACGCTCCACCCACCCGTTTTTATTTATTACTATGCAGTTGCTACGACGATCCCTTATCCCCTATTCCCCTTCCATTCCCCCTTGCTATTCATCACCAAACCAGAGAGAGACAGAGCGTCGGCGGTTTGCAAGCTAGCCGTTCTAAATCAAAGCGCAATCAGCCTGTCCGATCATTCCTAATTTCGATCCGTCTTTACGGTGAAGGTACTCGTTCTGTCTGGTCACTTTGCTGTCGTCACTTTCTCTCTTCCTTGCCTTTCCATTTTTGGACATAGAGCCTAGGTTTTTTTAAGCATCAGCTCGCACGTATCTTGATTAGATAAATCTTCTACTCATGTGCTTTGTGGTCCTTATTTTCTGAAGGCCTTGTTCCATGTGTAGCCATGAATATTATTCTTACCAAAATGGACCATCCACATGCTTCACGTTGTGAAGTCACTGGATTCTGTTGTACTTTCGGACGGTCAGAGATCCAGTGACTTCACCACATGAAGTCACGCTGCAACTTTAGGCCTCTTTCTTCGGTTGGATTGTGATAGGACGGTCTAAACTTTGATCTCAAACTTCAAATAATTTAGAAAAAATCGAAAAAATTCAATCAAGTCTTATAAGTTTAGTTATGCATTCAGAGAAAGTGTCGTTTAATTCGGATGAATGGTTTAGCATTTATTAGAATCTTGATATTAAAACATGAATAATCTATTTAATGATAAAAAATTATCCAAATGAAGTCAAACTTTTCAGCACACATAACAAAACATGTAGAATCTACTGGAATATTTTCTTTTTTTAAGAAGAGTTTAAAATTTTAGCAACAAATCTGCACCGTCGGATGTCAATCCAACGGAAGAAAGGGCCTAAAGTTGCATGGTGACTTCAGTCACTGGATCTCTGTCCCGCAAATGGACCCCCATGTGTGTCTACCTAGATGTAGGAGATTTCTATTGTACTTTCGTTGTAGTAGGAGTGTAGGACATGTAGAGATGGCCGGGCAAAGTAGTGTGAACAAATGACACTTGAGGTGCTCTGCGCAAAAAGAATCAAATCAGTGCCCAACATTATTAGATTCAGAACTGATTTTTTAGAGCACTGATTTTGTTCTTTTTGTACGGAACACCAGCAATGTCGTTTGTTCACAAAACTTTGCAGGTGTTTAGAAAGCTTGCGCATGTCTGTCTATGATTTATTTCAGGAATTTTTCAAGTTGTTTAACTATTTAATTCGAATTTGGTTATCAGTCAGGAGCAGGTGTGGTTAAGCAGAACAAATTACTCCCCCGAACAAAAGAATCTTCTGTTGGTATAGCACGTGCTATGAGTTATTCGAAAGTGACTTTCTAATCTGAACTAATGACCTCCTATAGGCTCGTAATTACCATTTAATTACCATTAGAAACAATCACCAGTAGTAGTATTATAAAAGGGCTAGGTAGAGTAGGCCCGTGGACCAACAACAGTATACGCAGCTATGATGTCCTGTACAAGTAGCACATCTCAAGGTTCAGTTTTGAAGCCTTTGTGTGTGCTTGTCTGTCATGTTTGGTTCCTGTTTTTTGTGTGCATTCAGATTCCCTGTACGTTCCCTGGCTTCAGGTTCAAGTATATGTGTGTGCTGGCTCTCAATCTGTTGGTAGCTTGAAGATCATATCAAAGGGTTCGTCCGGTAATTTCACCACATGAAGTCACGCTGCAACTATAGGGCCTATGCCTCTCTAAGATAATAATTTCTATTTGTTTTTTGGTCGTTATCTTATCAGATGAAGTGCGATTTCTGCGGTAGCGTAGGAGACGTTTGCGATGAAAGCAGGAAGAATGCCAAGGAGTTCTACCTCCAGCTGCACAGCAACTTTCAGAAGTACTTGGTAGTAGTTTCCTTCTCTACTTACTAAGTTATTATCTCGAAGGACGTACTCGTTTTCATGAACCATTAATAACTTTTTTTTCTTCATGGGCCTCTAGAACATTCCCTGTTCTGCAAGGAAAATAATCAAGAAGTACGACGACACATTCCTCCAGGTTAAGACCTGTGAGAATGAGTTGTATACTTTTGATCTGAATGAGACGCGTCCGAGGACATTCATCACTGGTCCGGATTATCAGAAGTTTCTAAAAGACTATGATATGAAGGCATATGATAAAGTCTACTGTGAGATCAAAAGCCGTAAGCTGCCTGTGTCAATCAGACCTGAAGATTCTGAAGGTGTTTTGAAAAAAAGAGTACTAGTTAAATCTTCTCAAGTAGACTGTTATTTATGTCATTTCTGAGTAGCTCTCTGTTTTATTGACTGATCTATTATAATGGTATTAACTTTCCCCAAACCGCAGAGCCTTATGTCTTTGAAGGCATTGCTAAAGTTGTTGTTTTCTCAACAAACCTAGAGCCAACAGCTGCAGAGGTTGCCAGGATCAACGCATGTGTCACTGAGCGTGGGATTGGGCTGGGCGTAATCTTTGTTCACAAAAGATGACTTCTTCTGATGTTTACAAGAACAGCCTGGTACTGTATTTACTTCTTCAACTATCTACTCCAAATAGCACCAAGTGTCTTACTATTTTCCCTATTATTGTCATTTCAGCACATCCCCAAGCTGCTTTCAGACGCTCTGGATATCCCGGATGAAGGATCCGCAACTCTGGTGGGTAATGGCAACGACTTTGTTACTAACAAAGAAGCTGAGTACTACAGATCTAGGGATGGCAGGATCCGCTTCCATTCTGGATTCCAGCAATTTGTCAAAGAAAACAACATTCAGCTTGGAAACACTGTGCTTATGATGTTCCACAAGTCGATGAAAAATGTAATTATTTCTGTCGATCTCATTGGGTATTAGTTTCACAACTGGCAGCGGTAGACATTAAGTTTTATGACTTATTTGCTCTACAATAGGAGCAAATCTAAAAGAACATGTAGCATCTGTATGAATGACCTGACCTATATCTTTTGGTACTATGTGGTTGTTAAAAACTAATTTCTGAAGGTTGTTAATTTAACATCACTTGATGTTTTATGGTCCGTAAGAGGACGAAAAATCCTCTATTTTTTGTTGTTGCTTGAATCTATTATATTTTACACATTTTAAACACTGAACCTCGATCGTCTGAGCGGAGGCGAGCCTAAAAGCAAATAAAACACCGAAGCCAAAACCAGTACGACCACGAAACAAAGGCTTGCGGGGTCGGTGAGTACTTTGACAGCAATTCCTCTAAAGCCCTCTGAATAGCCTGACGACGTCGAGGCAGTGAGCAGTATTCAGATAGGATAAGCCCTTCGGAGCTACTGTATGTTCTAAACAGGAAGTATCCAGTAAAACGAAATTATTAAGAAAAAATCTTCTGGTTTTTAGGAGGCAAACCTTGCACAGAGAGGCTGACATGGTGAACCCATCGGGTAGACCGCCATAATCCGCCTGCATCGCGCAACCTTACCAAGGTCAAAACCGCGGTCGCAATGAAAAATGAGTACTAGAAGCAATCAAGGGCATACATAAAACCTCAGAAGAGCACACGTTCCTGAAGAGAGAAGCTGATGTATCCTACAACTTTAACACGGTCGAAACTAGAGGCAAGCAAGGGCATATAAAACCTCAGCAGAGAACACGTTTCTGAAGAGAGAGGTTGATTATTTTGAACTGTGCATCTTGCAATCTTAAGAAGATCAAAATTGCGGTCACAACCAAAAGAAATGAGCACTAGAAGCAATCAAGGGCATAAATAAAACCTCAGCACAGCACATACGTTTCTGAAGAGAGAGGCCGACAGTGAGTAGAGCTTAGATTCAGTTATCTTCAGTTTTTTGAGGAGGCAAACCTTGCACAGAGAGGCTGACACACAGGACCCACCGTCTAGACCATAACCCACCAGCATCGCCAGCCATTAACAAGGTCAAAACCGCGGGCGCAACTGAGAGAAATGAGCACTAGCAGTAATACTCACGGGAATATCAACGGAGCACATACACGTTCAGAGGCCGACAGTTGAGGAGAGGTTCGATTCAGTTATCATCAGCTTTTTGAGGAGGCAAACCTTGCACATAGAGGCTGACATGGTGGACCCACCGTCTTGACCATAACCCGCATGCATCGCCAGCCCTTAACAAGGCGAAAATTGCGACCGCAACCGACCGAAATGACCACTAGCAGAAATCAGGAGTGTAAATAAAACATCAACAGAGCACAGACACGTCTGTGAAGAGTGAGGTCGACAGTTAGAAGAGGTTCGACTCAGTTATCTTCAATATTTCGAGGAGCCAAACCTTGCACAGAAAGGCTGACATGGTGAACCCATCGGTTAGACCATAACCCACCTACATCGCGCAACCTTAACAAGGTCAAAACTGCGGTCGCCACCGAAAGAAAAATGACCACTACAAGCAATCAAGGGCATAAATACAACCTCAGCAGAGCACACACGTTTCTGAAGAGAGAGGCCGGCAGTGAGGAGAGGTTCGATTCAGTTATCTTCAATATTTTGAGGAGGCAATACCTTGCACAGAGAGGCTGAAATGGTAAACCCATCAGCTAGACCATAACCCGCCTGCATGGCCCAACCTTAACAAGGTCAAAACTGCGGTCGCGCCGAAAGAAATGAGCACTAGAAAGTAAAAACAATCAAGGGCATAAATAAAACCTCAGCCGAGCACACACGTTTCTGAAGAGAGAGGCCGACAGTGAGGAGAGGTTCGATTCAGTTATCTTCAGTATTTTGAGGAGGCAAAACCTTGCACAGAGAGGCTGAAATGGTAAACCCATCGGCTAGACCATAACCCGCCTGCATGGCCCAACCTTAACAAGGTCAAAACTACGATCGCGCCGAAAGAAATGAGCACTAAAAACAATCAAGGGCATAAATAAAACCTCAGCACAACACACACGTTTCTGATGAGAGAGGCCGACAGTGGGGAGAGCGTCGATTCAGTTATCTTCAGTTCTTTCAGGAGGCAAACTTTGCACAGAGAGGCTGAAAGTCAGGACCCACAAACTAGACCATAACCTGCTTGCATCACCAGCCGTTGATTAACAAGGTGAAAATTGCGGGCGCAACCGAAAGAGAAATGACCACTAGCAGTAATAATCACGAGTATAAATAAACATCAACGGAGCACACACATGTTTCAGAATAGAGAGGTCGACAGCCAGAAGAGGTCCGATTTAGTTATCTTCAGCATTTTTAGGAGGCAAACCCTGCACCGAGAGGCTGACACGATGGACCCACAGTCTAGACCATAACCTGCCTGCATTGCCAACCCTTAGCAAGGTGAAATTTGTGGGCGCAACCGAAAGAAATGACCACTCGCAATAATAATCACGAGTATAAATCAAACATCAAACGAAGCACACACATGTTTCTGACAGTCAGGACCCACCTGCTAGGCCACATCGCGCAAGTAAAAAAAATAACGGAGCAAAGGAATAAAAAAGTGGGCAAGAATCGATGAACATGATAGTGAGTCACTGACATGGTGGAGCCAGTGGCAAGAACAGCATCGCAAGAAACGGAGTAACGGAAAAAAAGTGGGCAAGAATCGATCAGGAGTATGATGAGTCACTTACATGGTGGAGCCAGCGGGATGATCAGCTTCGCAAGAACGGAGCAACGGAATAAAAAAGTGGGCAAGAATCGATCAACAAGATCCTGAGTCCCTGACATGGTGGAGCCAGCGGCATGAACAACATCGCAAGGTTGGAGCAACGGAATAGAAAAGTGGGGAAGAATCAATCAACAGGCAATAAGTCACTGACATGGTGGAGCCAGCGGCAAGAACAGGGAATAAAAAAAAGTGGGCAAGAATCGATCAACAAGATCCTGAGTCACTGGCATGGTGGAGCCAGCGTCAAGAACAGTGTCGCAAGAACGTAGCAACGGCATAAAAAAGTGGGCAAAAATCGATCAGCACGATCTTGAGTCATTGACATGGTGGAGCCAGCGGCAAGAACAGTATCGCAAGAACCGACCAACGGAGTAAAAAAGGGGCCAAGAATCGATCAGCACGATCCTGAGTCACTAACATGGTGGAGCCAGCAGCATGAACAACATCGCAAGAACGGAGCAAGGGAGTAAAAAATTGGGCAAGAATCGATCAGCTTGATCCTAAGTCACTGACATGGTGGAGCCCAGTGGCAAGAATAGTATCGCATGAACGTACCAAGGGCATAAAAAAGGGGGCAAGAATTGATCAGCATGATGCTGAGTCACTGACATGGTGGAGCCGCGGCATGAACAGTATCGGAAGAAACGGAGCAACGGAGTAAAACAGTGGGCAAGAATCGATCAGCATGATCCTGAGTCACTGACATGGTGGAGCCAGCGGCAGGAACAGTATCGAAAGAAACGGAGCAACGGGAGAAAAACATGGGCAATAATCGATCAGCATGATCCTGGGTCACTGACATGGTGGAGCCAGCGGCAAGAACAGTATCGCAAGAACGGAGCAACGGCATAAAAAAGTGGGCAAGAATCGATCAACATGATCCTGAGTCACTGACATGGTGGAGCCAGCGGCAAGAACAGTATCGGAAGAAACCGAGCAACGGGAGAAAAAACTGGGCAAGAATCGATCCGCTTGATCCTAAGTCACTGACATGGTGGAGCCCGCAGCAAGAACAGCATCGAACCCAGCTTTGAGTAACGGAGCAACCGAAAAAAGAGGCAGCCTGGATCTTGATATGAGCGCGGGATGTGTGGTACGAGGTTTTTAGAGCCCAAATGGCCTCGTTCGACGTTATATGAGCTCGGGGGTGTGTCGATCCCAGTCAAAAATCGAACGCGCCATCGAAAACGTAGCTTCTAACCACAAAAATTCAGGGAGATCGTGGTCTATAGCTGCCTCGCAACCCGAAACACAGCTTTTAACCACGAAAATTCGGAAACTTCGTGGGCAATAGGTGCCATAGACCACGGATTTGGAAATCCGTGGTCGTTGCTACGATCGACCACGAAAGCCAAAAAACCGAGAAATTTCGTGGCCGAACGCCACTTTACACCACGCGCTCGGCGGACGTTCGTGGCCTAAGCCCGAATTCCTACTAGTGATAAAGAATATAGTTGGGGTTAGCATTACCCGCAAAGTCATTACGAGTGGTTTTGCCCCTTGTGGCATCACTACTCGCAATGGTAGTCTCCTTTGCTTGTGCGGGCTTAGCCTTCTTCTTGATCTTGTTCTTCTTCTTCTTCTTGGCAACAAACCAAGGCACTCTTTCCCTATGTGTGGCTTTTGCGCTTGCAAGAGCTCATAAACAGGTTTCTCACCTTGAGGGCTAGAGGCCTTGGCAAGTTCATTCTTCAACCTAGCATTTTCCTCAATAACATTTGCATGATCACAAGAAGAACTAGAGTAACTAGGTACATCGATTTTAGTAGGTTGAATTTGAAGTTGTTCAAAAGACTTGATGAGAGTAGAATGATCACTCTCCAAGGCCCTGTGAGCCTTGGTGAGCTTCTCTAGCTCATCGGTTAGTCTATTATGACCAACACCAAATTTGACCTTTTCTTTCTTTAAAACTTTGTATTTGGCAATAGCATGGTCACGTTTTTTAACGATTTGAGAAAGAATTTCATTTTGAGATTCATCAATATTCTCAAGCTTCTCTTCAACAGAAACTCGAAGCTCATGCTCTTCCTCAAGAGTATCGGTGAGGGAAGCAATCTCATTAGCACTTTCTCTTTCAAGTCTCCCCTTTTCCTCAAGGAGATCTTGTGCTATGCCATATTGACTCATAAGAATCTCAAATCGGATCTTGCATTCACCTTGCAAGTTAGTCAACAAGAAATCCAAAGCAACATTTTCTTCCTTTACTCTAAGACTCATAAGTTCATGTATTTCATTCATAGTCTTAGTAGAAGGGGAAGATGATACCTCGGGGCCCTTGGCCATGAGACATGTAACAGATTGGATGGGGACATTCTCATTGGGGGATTCAAAGAGAGAGGAGGGTGTCGATGAAGCAATGGCTAATGCGGCCACTCCACTTGTGGGTGTTTCTTCATCACTCTCATCCTCGGAGGGATATTCTTCTCTTGTCACCAACACAATCCTTGGAGGTGGCTTCTTGTTGGAGGTGGACTTCTTGTAATAAGGCTTCTTGCTAGAAGATCTTGAGCCCTCCTTAGAAGCCTCCTTGAGAATAAGACTTCCTCCATGTTCTTCACGGTTCTCATAAGGGCATTGGGCAACATAGTGATATTTATCTTGACAATTGAAGCAAGTCTTCATTTTTGGGTTGCCCTCCTTGTAACCACTTGATTTGTATTTTTGCTCCACTTGAGTTTTAGCTTTGGATGGATTCTTCCAAAAGGTCTTTGCCGCAAGAGCCACATAGTCTCTATGAGCACTCATGAGTTCTTCAGGAGCCAAGTAGCCTCCTTCTTCATGATCTTGGTCTTCATCTTGTTCCACCACCTTGGCCTTCAAAGAAAGTGTGGGGACCCCGGACTAGCCGTCCGAAATAACCGATTATGCTTAACACAACGATCCCGTGATCAGTCTGTCGTTGCACATAATCCGAACTGAATACCGAAGTTTACATCCATTACAATACCGAATTAAAAGTCTTACATAAATGGTCATTTAGACCAAGTCTTACATAGGTGCCTTCATGGGCCAAACCAAAATAATCAGCGGAAGCTACGGCGTAGTAGACATCAAATCCTAACGACGACCCGATAGGCAGCTGACTTATGGAGATCCCTAGTTCGCGTAGAAGTCGCCATACTCCTCCTCGGCGTAGTGCTCCTCGAAGTCTGGCTAAGACAATAGCCAGGGACGAAACCAATATGAGTACATTTGATTGTACTCGCAAACTACCCCAACATGAGTATGCACTAGTTTTATTTTAATTTCAAACTTTTATTTATTTAAAACATCTATATATCTTTATTGAAATAAGAAGAGTTTTATAACTATTTTTAAAGAGATCACCATTTTATCTGTTTCTCCAAAACTTCTCCTTTTTCCGACCATAGTTCGTCATGGTCCACTTGTCTCCGACAACCTCATACCGATCCGTTGGTATAGGTGTATAAAACATTCTCCACTTCATTTTGCTTTTTAAACTCAACTCCTTTCAAAACTTGCACATAGGTCAAAGTAGGGCCTTCCAACTGTCCATATCCGAGGACTCGGCTATTCGAATAGTTTTACCCTCTGCAGAGGTAGCACGCTTTTCCCACATCCATCCGGCAACTCATCGTGTCAGCCACGTCCCGCCATACAAGGTGTATGCGAAGTTGAGTCACCGACCCTAGCCTGTCCTTTGCTCATGCTAGTATAGGACCCTGCCCATATGACACTTTCCATCAACACTTAACCCAGCCCATCGGAATCTAAGTGTGAGGACTCATAGTTTTACCTGGCGGTGTATAGGGGACATCCTTCTATCCTCCTCCTTATCTTTCCATAGAGTTTGAGCGAGGACCCAGGTCAGGGGTAGGTCACGAAACCATCCCCTCATGGAACGGAGTCATCTCCGTTGTTGAGGCATCCCATACTAATATGAGCAAATTATATGACTACGCCCTTTCCCATATGTGGGTAAATGTGGTCGCACATGTTATCGGCTGGTCGACGTAAGTACAAGGACACACTGTGCATTTTTCATAAACATCTCCATTTCTCCACTTCAACACCGACATCTCGGCCTTTCATAACCACACAAGGATTTTCAAAGGAGTTTTGAATAAACAATATTTATTTTTCCCATCCTATAATTTTATATAAACTATCTTATACTTCTACATAGGGTGGCAAAATAATTTCCATATACTTTTTGAAAAGGTTTTAGAAAATCTTTGCCTTAAGAATAAATCATGTTATCAAAGTAGATGCATATATTTGGGGTGCAAGCTCAGAGGGTAGCTTGCCTTGCTCGACAAAGTGACCTTGGTCTTGATCTTCAGGTTCAACAAATTCCCCTTCCTCGATAAATCCGACAGCGTTCTCGTCTAATTAACAAACAAGCAAATACAAACAATCATTAATATACTCAATCAACATCACAACATTACAATCTTAAAATGCTATAAATAGCCACTGCACACATCAAATAACACACTTTGGTTTCAAAATAATTGAATTAAGCATTATTTATTTATGCCTTAAATAAGGCAGAAACTTGTTGAACATGTTTAATTACACAACTTGAGTTCTGTTGGTCACAAAAATACAAAATAAAATTCTACAGAAAGCTACTGATGTGTAGAAGACAACACAATTTAGTTTGGACTAATTTCAGTTACCAAACTCACTACATAAATGTTTTAATCCAATAACTTAATAATCAAGTTTCAGATACCAATTAAGTTCTGTTGATCCTAAAATTAAATCCTTTTAAGGGTAACTAACAATGACTAAATGTGATCAAAAAATTGGTCCTAAATCATTTGGGTTAACCATTAAGCCTCTTTAATTGTTTTAGTGAAGAAGGGTGTTCTAACTTCAACTTTATACTAATCAATTAATATTTCTTAATTAATTCTACCAAAATTAGGGAAGCTAATATATCACAGTACCAAGCTAAAAAAATTGGTTTGGAATTATTTGGCTTCACAGAGTATCAGAAACAAACAAGTTTAAAATTTAAACCTTCTGTGGTATTTTTAACAATGCATTTTTATTATTTATCTAAATGAAATGAAACCAGTTGGGTTGGTTAAACAATTACATAAGCTTTCCAGAACATTTGGATTTTATTTATTTGGATTTGTAAATCTCGAGATATTGAATTTTGAAGTTGATGCCAGTACTGATTTTTCAGATAAAACTAAATTAGAAAAGTTAACTATTCTGGATAATGTTGAAGAACCTGACGAGTGGGGTCCACTCGTCAGTGACTCAACTTGAAATGGTGCGCGCGCTGGAAATGTTTAAAACACTGACAGCTGGGTCCACTGGTCAGCGACTATTAAACGCGAAGCGGTATGCTACCGTAGATCTAAGATCTAATGGCCCATGTTCTATCGCATCGGCGACGAACGGCGACGACCTCATTTGGGCGGCGCCGTGGCTCCGGCGACGGCGAGGTCGGTGAATCGCTCACCCAGGGGCTCGGGAGGATGCGTGGATGGTGCAGAAGGGTCGCGGCGGCATGGGGAAGTTCGCTGGAGAAGTCCTGCTTCCTGGGATGGCTTGAATCGTCGACGACGAGCAGCTGCACTTCCATGGCCACGGCACGAACTCCGGCGAGCTCCTGACGGCGAGTCTGTGCACGAAACAGAGGGGAAAAGAGAGCGCGTGAGTGCGGTTGTAATGGAGATGCGAGTGCGGGCCAGAGAAGCAAGAAAGAGAGGGCAGCGTGGCGTGGCCGTGTTCACCATCAACCTCGGCACAGCCGAGCTCGGAGATGGCACGGGCAGCAGCAGCACGCTGCAGCAACGACTCCGCCCTCCTGGCGGTGCACGAGAGAAGGTGGAGCAAGGGAGAGGGAGTGGTGTGGTGTGGAGAAAACGAGAGGGCTCGGGTGGCTTATAAGCTCGAGCTCCGGCTCATGGTGGTCGTCGTCCACGCAGTGTCCAGAGGAAGGGAGGGATCGGCGGAGGCTGTCTGGGGGGCCGCGGGTGAGCTATGGTGTGGCTGGACGCAGCCACGCAGCATGGGGTGCAGTGGCGCTCTGGCTCGACCGCGGTGTCCACGGGTCGGCCATGGCGGACACCGAGCACGGACGCGGGTGATGGGGGCGGCTGTGGGTGCAGTGGTGGTGATATGGGCATGCCTCCTAGAGTAGAAGAGCGAGGGACAGAGGGGGCACGGTGCTGGGTCGCTGCGGCATCGACACCTCTGTCGCCACAGTGGCAACCATGGCGCACGGCGCACGGGAGGCTGTCCCCTGGCGGCCACCAAGGCACACTGGCTCCCTCCTCGATTTCTTCGGCTCCAACGGAGCGGTGAAGTGAGAGCAAGCGAATGGAGCCAGGGATTCGACGAAATTCGTTCGGATTCGATCGATTTGATCCTTGATTTGGGGAAGAACATGAGCAGGTCACCAGGTGTTCGACAGTGGCCTCACCCAACTCAAACTTTGAATTTTGCAATTTGTTTTCATAATTTGCTTCTTACATATTTATAAGGATTTGTTGTGCTGTTTAACCATTTATTTGTCAAGTGCATCATAGCACATTTTGCAATTTGAATAAGATAAAGAAAGATGTTAAATTTAAATTTGGAATTTTGAAATTAATATTTGGAGAGGGAAAAGTTGTAGGAATAAAATGAGAGTGATCATATTCACTCCACTTAATTTTGTTTGGGATAAAGATAATTTCTCACTTGGAGAAATTTGGTGTGACACTTGTCACATGATTTTTATTATTTTAACTTTGTTTTATTTCTCTTCTTTTCTCCAAGTTTTTATTTAGAGCAAACACATTACAAGCAACAAGAATTATCTATCACAAGCAACAATAGGAAATCAACACATATAAATTAACAAAAGTTTTTGTTGGCTCTCATTTTTGGAATAATAATACTTATAATATTTTTGGGATGTTACAGATCCTTCCCCCCTTAAAATAAATCTCGTCCCGAGATTTGCTAGGCTTAGGTACTAAAGAGGTTTGGGAATTCGCTTCTAAGATAATCTTCGCGTTCCCAAGTTGCTTCTTCTTCGGAGTGGTTAGTCCACTGGACTTTGTAGAACTTGATCGCGCGTCTCCGGGTAACAGAACATCTTCGTCGAGAATCTTGACGGGTCTCTCACGATAAGTCAGGTCTTGGTTCAGGTCGATGGAGAGTGGTCGATGTTTTTGAAAACATCAGGCTGGTCAGGAACTTCGAGACACTTCCGGAGCAAGGAAATGTGGAAGACATCATGATAATCTGCTAACTCGGGGCAACTCCAGTTGATAGGATACTTCTCCTCGACGAGCAATGATCTTGAAGGTCCAATATACCTTGGCGCTAATTTTCCTTTGACATGGAAACGCTGCATTCCTTTGAGGGGTGTCACTCGGAGATAGACATAATCTCCGATACTGAAAGTGACATCGCGACGCTTGGAATCAGCGTAACTCTTCTGACGGGATTGGGCAGTTTTGAGGCGTTCACGAATAAGCTGAACTTGCTCTTCAGCTTCACGGAGGGTATCTGGTCCAAACAATTTGCCTTCTCCGGTGTCGGACCAATTCAGGGGTACGACACTTCTTGCCGTAAAGGGCTTCAAAAGGGGCCATTTGCAGACTAGACTGATAACTATTGTTGTACGAGAACTCTGCAAACGGAAGACAATCTTCCCACTTGGAACCATAGGATAGAACACATGCGCGAAGCATGTCCTCCAATATCTGGTTCACTCGCTCAGTTTGGCCATCGGTCTGGGGATGATAAGCTGTGCTAAATGCTAACTTGGTTCCGAGGGCTTCGTGAAGGGATTTCCAGAATCTTGAGGTGAATTGCGTGCCTCTATCAGATACAATCTTCTTAGGCACACCATGCAGGCTTACTATTCTGGAAATATACAAGTCTGCTAACTGTTTCCCCGATAAGTGGTATTGACGGGAATGAAATGGGCAACCTTGGTCAGTCGATCAACGATGACCCAGATTGAATCATGGCCTCGGTTGGATCTTGGAAGTCCGGTAATAAAATCCATTCCAATTTCATCCCACTTCCACTCGGGAATTTTCAAAGGTTGAAGCAATCCAGCGGGTCGCTGATGTTCAGCCTTGACTCGCTGACAGATATCACACTTGGCTACAAAAGAACCAATCTCTCGCTTCATTCCATGCCACCAAAATCTTTCACGAAGGTCTTGGTACATTTTGGTTCCGCCGGGGTGGATTGAATAAGGGGTCTCATGGGCTTCCTTCAGGATTAACTCCTTAAGTTCCGTGACATTGGGCACACAGATACGGCCATTGAATTTCAGCACTCCTTCAGCATCTTCGGTAAAACCGGGTGCTTTGCCGAGAGAAATCTTCTTCTTAATTCCTTCAATGCTTTCATGATCTTTTTGGGCTTCCTTGATTTGATCCATCAGGGTTGGGGCTAACTCTAAATTGGCGAGATAACCATGGCTAACAAGTTCTAGTCCAAAATCTTTGAACTCTTTGAACAAGGCTGGCTGTTCGGCTTGGATCAAGGCATTCAGGGTGCAAGGTTTGCGACTAAGGGCATCGGCAACTACATTAGCCTTTCCGGGGTGATAATGGATTCCAATATCATAATCCTTGATTAATTCCATCCATCTCCTCTGTCGCAGGTTCAACTCCTTCTGGGTGAAATATACTTCAAGCTCTTATGATCCGTATAGATCTCGCAGCGATGTCCCGCAAGATAGGGACGCCACGTCTTAAGAGCAAGAACAACAGCAGCTAACTCCAGTCATGGGTTGGGTAATTCTCTTCATGCGGTCGCAACTGCCGGGACAGATACGACACAACTTTGCCTTCTTGCATCAGAACGCAACCAAGTCCGAGGCGTGATGCATCGCAATACACGTCGAAACTCTTGGTGACGTCTGGCATAATCAAGATTGGGGTTGAGGTCAGTCTCTTCTTCAATTCTTGGAAACTATCTTCACACTTCTGAGTCCATTCAAATTTCTTGTCCTTCTTCAACAGTTGGGTCATGGGTTTGGCTATACTGGAAAATCCTTCAACGAACTTGCGGTAATAACCGCTAGTCCGAGAAAGCTTCGGATTTCAGTCACACTGGGGGTTTCCAGTCAACAATGGCTTGGATCTTCTCGGGTCACAGAAATTCCTCCAGCAGATACAACATGTCCGAGAAATGCCACTTCACTGAGCCAAAACTCACACTTGCTAAGCTTGGCATACAGCTGGTGCTCTCGGAGGGTCTCCAAAACTAGACGCAGGTGTTCAGCATGCTCTTCTTCGGTCTTGGAATAAATAAGGATGTCATCGAGGAAAACTACCACGAACTTGTCGAGGTACTCCATGAAAATCTTGTTCATGAGATTCATGAAATAGGCTGGGGCATTGGTCAGACCAAAGGACATCACGGTGTATTCAAACAAACCGTAACGGTGGTGAAGGCGGTCTTGGGAATGTCTGACTCTCGGATCTTCAACTGATGATATCCTGTCCGAAGATCGATCTTGGAAAAGACTCGGGCTCCGTTCATCTGATCGAACAGATCCTCGATCTTGGGAAGAGGGTACTTGTTTTTAATGGTCACGTCATTTAGCTTGCGATAATCCACACACAGGCGTGTGGTACCGTCTCTCTTGTCCACAAAAATGATGGGTGATCCCCAAGGTGAAGCGCTTGGGCGAACAAGACCTTTGCTGAGCATATCAGCCAACTGCTTCTTCAACTCAACCAGTTCTTCCGGATTCATCCGATAAGGCCTTTGGGATATAGGGGCTGTTCCTGGGATAAGTTCAATTATGAACTCAATATCCCGGTCTGGCGGCATACCAGGCAACTCTTCAGGGAAAACATCTCGGAATAGGTGAACAACACGGATCTCATCTAGGGTGGGTCGAGCTATGCTCTCATGGCAGCCTGGTGGGAATGATTGGTTTCAGACACATACTCCACTTCTACTTCTTTGTCGGTGGTGATGGATACAGCTCTTCTGGCACAGTCAATTCGACCATGGTACTTGGCTAGCCAATTCATACCAAGTATAACATCTATGCCTTGGGTTCCCAGAACGATTAAGTCGACTGGAAACTTTTCTCCTTTGATCTCAAGGGAACATCGGAGCAAAACAACTTGGTCTCTACGGTGGATTCTGGGATTTGGATGACCATGGGTTTGGGTAAGAGGCTTCGACTAAACCTCCCTTAGCAACAAATTCTTGGGTAACAAAGGAATGGGTAGCACCAGAATCAAACAGAACAGTTGCAGGTACTGAGTTGACAAGGAACGTACCCAGCACAACATCTGGCGCATCCTGGGCTTCTTCAGCATTGATGTGGTGCAGACGGCCCTTGGCAACAGCAACATTTCCGCGGGGTGCGGCATTCTTGCCATTTCCATTGCGGCCTTGACCATTGTTCGGTGCCGGCGCATTGGGGCGCTGAACATTCCTCTTAGGATTGGGGCATTCTCTGGAGTAGTGACCCTTGTTGCCGCATTCAAAGCAGACAACATTGGCATTGCGGTTGAAGTTGTTGAAGTTTCCTCCGGGACGGTTATTGTCATTGGGGCGGTTGAAGTTGTTTGGGCGGTTAGGGAAATTGGGGCGTGGAGCTTGTGGTGGTCGATAGGCAGGCTTGGGGTTTTGCTGAAAGATACGAGGCTTCTGGCTGCTCGAACCTTCCTGAGCATTCATCCTCCTCTTACGACCTTCAAACATAGACTTGCGCTTGGTCTCCAGCTGGATGGCTTTGTCCACAAGTGACTCCAGATCATAGAAGTCATGGATAACCAAGCACACTGCAGTTCATCATGAAGTCCACTCATGAAACGCTCCATCTTCTTCTTCTCTGTGTCGGTGTCATCAGGAGCATACCGAGATAAGTCGGTAAACTCATCAAGATAACCGACCACATCTCTACTTCCCTGCCTCAGCTTGCGGAATTCATCCTTCTTCCTCTCAATGAGTCCCCGGGAATGTGCTTCTTGCGGAACTTCTCCTGGAACTCAGCCCAGTTGATAACATGACCAGCTTGCTGGAGAGCCTTGGTAGTTTCCCACCAAGCTCGTGCAGGTCCAGCAAGATAGTGGGTTGCATACAGCACTTTCTCATTTTCTCCTACAGCAGCAACTTCCAGATTGTTGTCGATGGTGCGAAGCCAATCATCGGCTTCCAGTGGGTGAAGTCCCTTGGAATAGGTGGGTGGGTTGGTCTTCTGGAAATCGCTCAAGGTGGATCGCTGGTTTCCATCGCCATTGCCATTGCCATTGCCATTGTTGTTGTTGTTGTTATTGTTGTTGTTTTGGTTGAGATGGGCGGCAGCGATCTGCTGCAGGGCAGCGAGATGAGCTTGGCTCCTCCCGGGCATTTTCGCGTTCCTCCATGATAAGCGCGAGAAGTTGGGCGGGGGTTGGGTTCGGTGGTGGTGGTGCTCCTCCTTCCGTGTTGGTGCGACGAGTGTTCGCCATCCTGAAGCACACCGGGTATAAGAGGCAAGGCAAAAAGGTTCGACTAAGGGAAAAGACGATTTCGCGAAGTGGTTGATTAATTAAGGATGATATGGAAAATATTTTACACAGATCAAACAAGACAAACACACTTATATAACACAAACATCACATCAAGGAGTTCACAACATCAAGCTTACAACATCGCCCTACATCTAAGTACATAATACATGGTTTCCAAAAGAACCACTACTTCGACTCGACTAGCGATAGGGGGTCAACCTAATCCTGCGGTAGTACTCAAGTCACTCGCCTACTGAGGTGGAACCTCAGGCTCTGCTGCGTCAGCGTCGGACTGGTAAGGTGGCTCCTCGGGTCCTCCTCCTCGTCCTCGAGAACTGCCTCGAGTGGCTCCTCCTCCTCGTCAACTAACTCCTCCTCGTCGTCCTCCTGCTCATAGTCCATCTCCTCCAGGAAGTCGTCATCGTCACTGAGGAAAGCGTTGTTCTCCTTGCGGAGATCCTCGCCCTCCTCCTCCATCTCGTCGGTATGGTGCTCCAGATCCTCGATCAGCTCGTCCTGCTCCGCCACCTTTGCGGAGCTTGGCGATGGTCCTCCTCAGCTGGGTCCTCTTCTTGAGAAGAGCGACCTTCTCCTCCTTCAGCTGCGCCTCACTCTCGCGACTCTCACTGAGCGAGATGCGCTCAAAGCGAGACCGAGTCTAGCGCACATCAGATCCTCCTGGGTGCGAAGAGCATAATCTCCATGTCCAGGATGTACTCTCCGAACGTCGGGTGTAGCGGGGATCGGATAGGGTGTCCATCGTCAGTGCGCCTCCCGTAGAACCGGAAACGGGAGTTCACCAACTCCGCCTTGTGCTCCTCACAAAGTCGGGCTAGCACCTCTGCATAGAACGACACAGTCCGTCGTCCCAGTGGACGTCCATGGTGGTGAAGATCAGCGTCCTGGATCCGGGAGACTTGATGTTCCCCCGAACTGACGACTCACCAACCAACACAGGTTCCCGTTGCCGAGAGTGTCCACCTGGGCTCCCTTAAACTCTGGAGCGGGGCGACCTAACAGCTTGCTCAACTCGAACAAGTCCTTCTCGAACATCAACTTGCCGTCCCTCTCAAGCTGAACGAACTCGGTGAAATGGATCGCCATCTACAATTTTTAGCAAAATTTTAAGTTAGTGAGATGACAAGTGTATCAAAATTTTAAATGTAGTGAGGCAACAAGTGAGCAAAATTTTAAGCTTAATGGATGACAAGTGTGCAAAATTTTAAGGATACAAGGAAAAATGTAATATTTAGTAAAATTTTGTATAAGTAAGAGGATTGGAGATAAGAAATTTTCGAAAATACTTCACTCCTTTATTTTTAGAAATTAACTTTTGTAACTCTATCTAGCGACCATGCTAATCTAAGGTCTCTTAAAGTCAGGATGGCTCTGATACCAGCTCTGTGGGGACCCCGGACTAGCCGTCCGAAATACCCGATTATGCTTAACACAACGATCCCGTGATCAGTCTGTCGTTGCACATAATCCGAACTGAATACCAAAGTTTACATCCATTACAATACCGAATTAAAAGTCTTACATAAATGGTCATTTAGACCAAGTCTTACATAGGTGCCTTCATGGGCCAAACCAAAATAATCAGCGGAAGCTACGGCGTAGTAGACATCAAATCCTAACGACGACCCGACAGGCAGCTGACTTATGGAGATCCCTAGTTCGCGTAGAAGTCGCCATACTCCTCCTCGGCGTAGTGCTCCTCGAAGTCTGGCTAAGACAATAGCCAGGGACGAAACCAATATGAGTACATTTGATTGTACTCGCAAACTACCCCAACATGAGTATGCACTAGTTTTATTTTAATTTCAACTTTTATTTATTTAAAACATCTCTATATCTTTATTGAAAAAGGTAAGAAGATTTTATAACTATTTTAAAAAATCACCATTTTATCTGTTTCTCCAAAACTCCTCCTTTTTCCGACCATAGCCCGTCATGGTCCACTTCTCCAACAACCTCATACCGATCCGTTGGTATAGGTGTATAAACATTCTCCACTTCATTTTTCTTTTTAAAACTCAACTCTTTCAAAACTTGCACATGGTCAAAGTAGGGCCTTCCAACTGTCCATATCCGAGGACTCGGCTATTCGAATAGTTTTACCCTCTGCAGAGGTAGCACGCTTTTCCCACATCCATCCGGTAACTCATCGTGTCAGCCACGTCCCGCCATACAAGGTGTATGCGAAGTTGAGTCACCGACCCTAGCCTGTCCTTTGCTCATGCTAGTATAGGACCCTGCCCATATGACACTTTCCATCAACACTTAACCCAGCCCGTCGGAATCTAAGTGTGAGGACTCATAGTTTTGCCGGCGGTGTATAGGGGACATCCATATCCTCCTCCTTATCTTTCCATAGAGTTTGAGCGAGGACCCAGGTCAGGGGTAGGTCACCAAACCATCCCCTCATGAACGGAGTCATCTCCGTTGAGGCATCCCATACTAATATGAGCAAATTATATGACTAAGCCCTTTCCCATATGTGGGTAAATGTGGTCGCACAGGTATCGGCTGGTCGACGTAAGTACAGGACACACTGTGCATTTTTCATAAACATCTCCATTTCTCCACTTCAACACCGACATCTCGGCATTCCATAAACACAAGTATTTTCAAAGGAGTTTTGAATAAACAATATTTATTTTTCCCATCCTATAATTTTATATAAACTATCTTATACTTCTACATAGGGTGGCAAAATAATTTCCATATACTTTTTGAAAAGGTTTTAGAAAATCTTTGCCTTAAGAGTAAATCATGTTATCAAAGTAGATGCATATATTTGGGGTGCAAGCTCAGAGGTAGCTTGCCTTGCTCGACAAAGTGACCTTGGTCTTGATCTTCAGGTTCAACAAATTCCCCTTCCTCGATAAATCCGACAGCGTTCTCGTCTAATTAACAAACAACAAATACAAACAATCACTAACTACTCAATCAACATCACAACATTACAATCTTAAATGCTATAAATAGCCACTGCACACATCAAACAACACATTTGGTTTCAATAATTGAATTAAACATTATTTATTTATGTCTTAAATATGGCAGAAACTTGTTGAACATGTTTAATTACACAACTTGAGTTCTGTTGGTCACAAAAATACAAACTAAATTTCTACAGAAAGCTACTGATGTGTAGAAGACAACACAATTTAGTTTGGATTAATTGGAGTTACCAAACTCCCTACATAATTGTTTTAATCCAGTAACTTAATAATCAAGTTTTAGCTACCAATTAAGTTCTGTTGATCCTAAAATTAAATCCTTTTAGGGTAACTAACATGACTAAATGTGATCAACAAAATTGGTCCTAATCATTTGGGTTAACCATTAACATCTTTAATTGTTTTAGTGCAGAAGGGTGTTCTAACTTCAACTTTATACTACAATTATATTTCTAATTAATTCTACCAAAATTAGGGAAGCTAATAGATCACAGTACCAAGCTAACAAAATTGGTTTGGAATTATTTGGCTTAACAGAGTATCAGAAACAAACAAGTTTAGAATTTAAACCTTCTGTGGTATTTTTAATAATACATTTTTATTATTTATCTAAATGAAATGAACCACTTGGGTTGGTTAAACATTCATAAGCTTTCCAGAACATTTGGATTTGATTTATTTGGATTTGTAAATCTCGAGATATTGAATTTTGAAGTTGATGCCAGTACTGATTTTTCAGAGAAAACTAAATTAGAAAAGTTAACTATTCAGGATAATGTCGAAGAACCTGACGAGTGGGGACCACTCGTCAGTGACTCAACTTGAAACGTGCGCACGCTGGAAATGTTTAAAACACTGACAGCGGGGTCCACTGGTCAGCGATTATTTAACGCGAAGCGGTATGCTACCGTAGATCCAAGATCTAACGGCCCATGTTCTATCGCATCGGCGACGAACGGCGACGACCTCATTTGGGCGGCGTCGTGGCTCCGGCGACGGCGAGGTCGGTGAATCGCTCACCTAGGGGCTCGGGAGGATGCGTGGATGGTGCAGAAGGGTCGCGGCGGCCTGGGGAAGTTCGCTAGAGAAGTCCTGCTTCCTGGGACGGCTTGTATCATCGACGACGAGCAGCTGCACTTCCACGGCCACGGCACGAACTCCGGCGAGCTCCTGACAGCGAGTCTGTGCACGAAACAGAGGGGAAAAGAGAGCGCGTGAGTGCGGTTGTAATGGAGATGCGAGTGCGGGCCAGAGAAGCAAGAAAGAGAGGGCAGCGCGGCGTGGCCGTGTTCACCTTCAACCTCGGCACGGCCGAGCTCGGAGATGGCACGGGCAGCAGCAGCGCGCTGCAGCAACGGCTCCGCCCTCCTGGCGGTGCACGAGTGAAGGTGGAGCAAGGGAGAGGGAGTGGTGTGGCGTGGAGAAAATGAGAGGGCTCGGGTGGCTTATAAGCTCGAGCTCCGGCTCATGGTGGTCGTCGTCCACGTGGTGTCCAGAGGAAGGGAGGGATCGGCGGAGGCTGTCTGGGGCGCCGCGGGTGAGCTATGGCGTGGCTGGACACAGCCACGCAGCGTGGGCTGCAGTGGCGCGCTGGCTCGGCCGTGGTGTCCACGGGTCGGCCATGGCGGACGCCGAGCATGGACGCGGGTGATGGGGGCGGCTGTGGGTGCAGTGGTGGTGATATGTGATGGTGTGAATCACACGTTCGTTGGGAGACCCCAAGAGGAAGGTATGATGCAGTTCAGCAGCAAGTTTTCCCTCAGAAAGAAACCAAGGTTATCAAACCAGTAGGAGCAGCAACTCTTCAGAAGGTTGTTGGTGGCTCGCACGGCGCAACACGATCACCAACGTGGAATCTGCACACAACACAATCAAACTACTTTGCCCCAACGAAACAGTGAGGTTGTCAATCTCACCGGCTTGCTGAAAACAAAGGATTAAACGTATGGTGTGGAAAATGAGTATTAAATTGCAGAGAATGAAAAAGGAACAGTTTGCAGTTTGTGGTTGTTTAATCAGTGTAAAAGAATGGACCGGGGTCCACAGTTCACTAGTGGTGTCTCTCCATAAAAGATAACTAACATGTTGGGTGAACAAATTACAGCTGGGCAATTGACAAATAGTGAGCGCATGACAATGCATATATATGACATGTGATTACTATGATATTTAATTGGGCATTACGACATAATACATAGACCGTTATCCAACAGCATCTATGACTAATAATCCACCGCCGGGTTGTCATCCGAGTCCCCCGTTGGTATTAAGTTGCAAGCAACGGATAATTGCATTAAGTAAAGTGCGTAATGTAAACAAACACATATGCCGTGGACATAGCATCGTTAGGTTATCCCTAGTGGCAACAGCACATCCACAACCTTAGAAGTTGCTGTCACTCTCCCAGATTAAACGGAGGCATGAACCCACTATCTAGCATAAATACTCTCTCTTGGAGTTACAAGCATCTACTTGGCCAAAGCATCTACGAGTAACGGAATAACATAGCATAGATTGATAATCAACTTGACATAGTATTCAATATTCATCGGATCCCAGCAAACACAACATGTAGCATTACAATAATATGATCTTGATCATGTAGGGCAGCTCACAAGATCTAAACATGATGGCACAAAGTGGAGAGACAACCATCTAGCTACTGCTATGGACCCGTAGTCCAAGGATGAACTACTCACGCATCACTCCGGAGGCAGGCATGGCGATGTAGAAGCCTCCGGTGACGATTCCCCTCTCCGGCAGGGTGCCGGGAAGAGGTTCTGAACCCTCCCGAGCTAGGGTTGACGGCGGCGGCGTCTCTGGAACTTTTCGTGGATATTTGCTCAGGCACTTAGGGTTTTCGCGTGGGGGAATAAGTAGGCGAAAGGGCGGCGGCTGACGACCCCCGGGGGCGCGCCCTAGGTGCGTGTGGGGCCCTCCTGGCTCCTCTGTTGCTCCTTTGTCCTTCAGGTGTGTTCTGGAAAATAGGGACCCCGTGAAGTTTCGTCCAATTCCGAGAATATTTCCAGACTAGCTTTTCTGGAATACAAAAACAGCAGAAAACAGGAACTGGCACTTCGGCATCTTGTTAATAGGTTAGTCCCAAAAAATGTATAAAAGTGATATAAAGTAGATGCAAAACATGTAGCAATTGGTATAAAACAAGCATGGAACATCAAAAATTATAGATACGTTTGAGACGTATCAGCATCCCCAAGCTTAGTTCCTACTCGTCCTCGAGTAGGTAAACGATAAAAACAAAATAATTTTTGAGGTGACATGCTACCATCATAATCTTGATCATATAATATTGCAAGGCACATGTAAATGAATGAAGTGATCCAAGTCAATGGTCTATAATTTGCTACCAAATAGATAATGAGTAAACAATGAATCACACAAGCTAAACGTTTTCATGAATAGTACTTTCGAGACAAGCATCAAACAGTTTTGCATAAGTGTTAACTCATAAAGCAATAGTTTCTAATAAAAGGTATTTAATCAACACAAAGGAAGAATTAGTTTCAGCATTTGCTTCAACTTTCAACATATTTATCTCATGGATATTGTCAACACAAAGTAGTATAACAAGTCCAATACATTGCATATAACGCATGTTGTAACAAAGTTGACACTAGTGTTTGCTTGTGGAAGACAGAAAGAATAGGAAAACTGACTCAACATAAAAGTAAAAGAAAGGCCCTTCGCAGAGGGAAGCAGGGATTAATCATGTGCTAGAGCTTTTAGGTTTTTGAAAGCATATAGAGATTGCATAAAATATTTGATACTCCTCCCAACCTTGCTAACACAAGCCATGGCTAACCGAATCCTCGGGTGCCTTCCATCAATCACATACCATGGAGGAGTATCTATTTTTGAGAGGTGTTTGTTAATTGTCAACGAATGGTAGCGGGTGAGAACAGTATTCTACCTGTCAAACGGACTTTTAAGAGCGGCTCCCATGAAGGACGTTATTTCTACCAGCAAGGCAGATCATCCCTCTTTCTCTTTGGTTTACACACATTCAGGTATTTCACTGTTTGTCATTGCTTACTGATGAATCAGGGCAAAAGTGTGAAGAGAATTAATTGGTTAAAGTTGTAATTAATTGGGACTGGGCACCCCGTTGCCAGCTCTTTTTGCAATTATTGGATAAGCGGATGTATATGCCACTAGTCCAGGTGTAAAAGTCCACTCACAAATAGAATAAAGAATAACCACACTAATTCCTCATGAGCTAGTAAACATTGACACAAAAAGGGAATAATAACATTTTGAATAATTTAAAGGTAGCACATGAAAAATTTACTTGGAGTGGCAAGGAAATACCACATATAGGTAGTTATGGTGGACACAAATGGCATGGATTTTGGCTCAAGGATTTGGATGCACGAGAAGCATTCCCTCTCAGTACAGAGTTTAGGCTAGCAAGGTTATGTAAGCAAACAAGAATATCAACCCGTACACCAAGTTTTATATGACAAACATATTGCAAACGTTATAAGACTTCATACCGTCTTCCTTGTTAACCAAACCCTGTTATTAGAAAATATCTAGACCTTAGAGATACCACCGATGCAAACCAAATTTTCAACAAGCTTTACGGTAGTTCTTCACTAATAGGCTTAACTCATGTGATGCACAATTTAATCATGATCTACTTGTTAACTCAAAACAATTGACAAGCATCAAGTTATCCATTAGTGATCTACAAGATTAAGCAAGTTTTTCCTTATACCAATTACCACATGCAACATTTTCTGAACCAACCAAACACCAATCAATTTATTTCATCAACTCTCCAAACAAATATAAGTGAAGCAAGAGAGTACTTTCTACAAAAGAAAGCTAATAGCTCTGACAAGAGATACATGAAAACAAGAGCTAAAAGCTGAACAGCGCTAGATATGAATACTCAACAAATATAAGTGAAGAATAGGAGTATTCTCATGAAAAAGCGGAGCGTGTCTCTCTCCCAATCAAGAATGCTAGGGTCCAGTCAAGCTTTATTGAAAATAAAAGTGCAATACTGAAAATAAAAGCACACAGACGCTCCAAGAAAAGCACATATGATGTGAAAGAATTAAAATATAGTTTCACTAGAGATGACCTGATAATTTTGACGATGAAGAAGGGGATGCCTTGGGCATCCCCAAGCTTAGACGCTTGAGTCTTCTTGAAATATGCTGGGGAGATCCATGGGAGCCTCCCCAAGCTTAAGCTCTTCACTCTTCTTGATCCTATTATATCATCCTTCTCTCTTGACCCTTGAAAACTTCCGTCACACCAAACTCAAAGTAGATCTCATTAGAGGGTTAGTGCATAATCAAAAATTCACATGTTCTATAAAGACGCAATATGATTTGTTACTTTAAACATTAGCTACAGCCACTGATGTTATGTGAAGCTCTTCCACCCAAAAAAGAATTTCACTCAACACTAGTAAAAGAGAGAATGCAAAATAAAAAGGCATAATCTGTCTAAAACAGAACAGTCCGCAAAGACGAATTTTTTCGAGGCACTTACGACGCTCAGATCGAAAACTCTGAACTAATGAAAGATTCAGACATTCATAAAGATTACGCACAAAAATTTCAGATTTAATTAACAATCTGGTGATTTTAGGAATTTCGTACAGTGAACAGCAAAAATCTGTTTCTGCGCAGCAATCAAAATTAAGCATCATCTTAACATTAGAGGCTACTCTTGGCACAACAATGCGAGAAAATAAAGATACAAAGGAGTTGCTACAGAAGTAAACATCCTTGACTCAATAAAAGAAAAATTGCAGAAAAAAATAATGGGTTGCCTCCCATAAGCGCTTTTCTTTAACGCCTTTTAGCTAGGCACAAAGCATGCATCAAGTATTACCAAGTGAAGAAGCATCAACATTGTAATTTGTTCGAACAATAGAATCATAAGGTGGCTTAATCTTCTTCCTAGGAAAGTGTTCCATACCTTTCTTGAGAGGAAATTGATATTTTATATTCCCTTCTTTCATATCAATAATAGCACCTACAGTCTAAGAAAAGGTCTTCCCAGCACAATAGGGCATGATGGATTGCATTCAATATCCAAGACAATAAAATCAACGGGGACATAATTGTTGTTAACCATGATAAGAACATCATCAATTCTTCCCAAAGGTTTTTTAATAGTAGAATCAACAAGGTGAACATCCAAGTAACAATTTTCCAAAGGTGCTAAATCAAGCATATCATAAATCTTTTAGGCATAACAGAAATACTAGCACCAAGGTCACACAAAGCATTGCAATCAAAGTCATTCAATTTCATTTAATGATGGGCTCCCAACCATCTTCTAACTTCCTAGGGATAGAAGCTTCATGTTTAATTTTCTTCCCTAACTTGTATGAGAGCATTAGTAATATGTTTAGTAAAAGCCATGTTTATCACTAGCATTAGGACTTCTAGCTAGCTTTTGCAAGAACTTAATTACTTCAGAAATATTGCAACCATCAAAATCAAAGTCATTATCATCAAAAGTAATGGAGTTATTATCTTCCTTATTGCTAGAAATTTCAGCATCTTTATCAAGGACAGTTTCAGAGTTATCAGGCAATTTAGGACATTTTGCAATAGAAGTGGAAACATTACCAACACCAATTATCTTGCCATTAATGGTAGGAGGTTTGTTAACACTTGAGTTTGAAGCATTTTCAGAAGTAGTAATAGTATAAACTCTAGCAATATTATTCTTTCTAGCAATTTCATCCTCTCTTTCCCATCTAGCATGCAATTCAGCTAACATCCTCACATTGTTATCAATTTTAACTTGTATAGCATTGAGAGTTTTGCTCTCTTTAACATCATGAGGCATGTTCTTTAGTTTCAACAAGTCAACATCAAGAGCAAGACTATCAACTTTAGAGGAAAGCACATCAATTTTCCCAAATTTCTCCTCAACAGTTTTATTGAAAGCAGTTTGTGTACTAATAAAATCCTTAAGCATAACTTCAAGATCGAGGGTACACTCTTATTATTGTTGTAGGAGTTACTATAGGAATTTCCATAACCATTGCCACTATTAGAAGGATAGGGCCTATAATTGCTATTACCAAAATTATTCCTATAAGCATTGTTGTTGAAGTTATTATTTTTAATGAAGTTCACATCAACATGCTCTTCTTGAGCAACCAAAGAAGCTAAAGGAACATTATTTGGATCAACATGTGTTTGACCATTTGCAAGCATAGACATAATAGTATCAATTTTGGCACTCAAGGAAGAGGTTTCCTCAACAGAATTTACCTTCTTACCTGTTGGAGCTCTCTCGGTGTGCCACTCAGAATAATTAATCATCATATCATCAAGAAGCTTTGTTGCAGCACCCAAAGTGATGGACATAAAGGTACCTCCAGCGGCCGAATCCAATAAATTCCTTGAAGAAAAATTTAATCCTGCATAGAAGGTTTGGATGATCATCCAAGTAGTCAGTCCATGAGTGGGACAATTTTTAACCAATGATTTCATTCTCTCCCATGCTTGAGCAACATGTTCATTATCAAATTGCTTAAAATTCATTATGCTACTTCTCAAAGAAATAATCTTAGCAGGAGGATAATATTTTCCAATAAAAGCATCTTTGCATTTAGTCCATGAATCAATACTATTTCTAGGCAAAGATAGCAACCATTCTTTAGCACGTCCTCTCAAGGAGAAAGGAAAAAGTTTCAGTTTAATAATATCACCATCTACTTCCTTGAGCTTTTGCATTTCACAAAGTTCAACAAAGTTATTAAGGTGAACAGCAGCATCATCAGTACTAACACCAGAAAATTGCTCTTTCATAACAAGATTTAAAAGTGCAGGTTTAATTTCATAAAATTCTGCTGAAGCAGCAGGTGGAGCAATAGGTGTGCATATGAAATCATTGTTGTTCGTGCTAGTGAAATCACACAACTTAGTGTTCTCAGGAGTACTCATTTTAGCAGAATAAAAACAGACAGAAAATAACTTGAAAGTAAACTAGATGCAAGTAACTAATTTTTTTGTGTTTTTGATAATTGAAAGCAAACAAGATAAAATAAAATAAACTAAGCAAGACAAAAACAAAGTAAAGAGATTGGAAGCGTGAAACTCCCCTTGCAGAAGACTGCTGTCTCCCCGGCAACGGCGCCAGAAAAATGCTGTTGACGGGAGAGTATTGGAGATGATGAGTACTCCCCGGCAACGGCGCCAGAAAAAGAGCTTGATGCGTGAATCACACGTTCGTTGGGAGACCCCAAGAGGAAGGTATGATGCAGTTCAGCAGCAAGTTTTCCCTCAGAAAGAAACCAAGGTTATCGAACCAGTAGGAGCAGCAACTCTTCAGAAGGTTGTTGGTGGCTCGCACGGCGCAACACGATCACCAACGTGGAATCTGCACACAACACAATCAAACTACTTTGCCCCAACGAAACAGTGAGGTTGTCAATCTCACGGCTTGCTGAAAACAAAGGATTAAACGTATGGTGTGGAAAATGAGTATTAAATTGCAGAGAATGAAAAAGGAACAGTTTGCAGTTTGTGGTTGTTTAATCAGTGTAAAAGAATGGACCGGGGTCCACAGTTCACTAGTGGTGTCTCTCCATAAAAGATAACTAACATGTTGGGTGAACAAATTACAGCTGGGCAATTGACGAATAGTGAGCGCATGACAATGCATATACATGACATGTGACTACTATGATATTTAATTGGGCATTACGACATAATACATAGACCATCATCCAACAGCATCTATGACTAATAATCCACCGCCGGGTTGTCATCCGAGTCCCCCGTTGGTATTAAGTTGCAAGCAACGGATAATTGCATTAAGTAAAGTGCGTAATGTAAACAAACACATATGCCGTGGACATAGCATCGTTAGGTTATCCCTAGTGGCAACAGCACATCCACAACCTTAGAACTTTCTGTCACTGTCCCAGATTAAACGGAGGCATGAACCCACTATCTAGCATAAATACTCTCTCTTGGAGTTACAAGCATCTACTTGGCCAAAGCATCTACGAGTAACGGAAAGCATGCAAGATCTTAAATAACATAGGATAGATTGATAATCAACTTGACATAATATTCAATATTCATCGGATCCCAGCAAACACAACATGTAGCATTACAATAATATGATCTTGATCATGTAGGGCAGCTCACAAGATCTAAACATGATGGCACAAAGTGGAGAGACAACCATCTAGCTACTGCTATGGACCCGTAGTCCAAGGATGAACTACTCACGCATCACTCCGGAGGCAGGCATGGCGATGTAGAAGCCTCCGGTGACGATTCCCCTCTCCGGCAGGGTGCCGGGAAGAGGTTCTGAACCCTCCCGAGCTAGGGTTGACGGCGGCGGCTCTGGAACTTTTCGTGGATATTTGCTCAGGCACTTAGGGTTTTCGCGTCGGGGGGAATAAGTAGGCGAAAGGGCGGCGGCTGACGACCCCCGAGGGGCCCACACCACCCTAGGGCGCGCAGGGGGGCCCGCGCCCTAGGTGCGTGTGGGGCCTCCTGGCTCCTCTGTGCTCCTTTGGTCCTTCAGGTGTGTTCTGGAAAAATAGGGACCCCGTGTAGTTTCGTCCAATTCCGAGAATATTTCCAGACTAGCTTTTCTGGAATACAAAAACAGCAGAAAACAGGAACTGGCACTTCGGCATCTTGTTAATAGGTTAGTCCCAAAAAATGTATAAAAGTGATATAAAGTAGATGCAAAACATGTAGCAATTGGTATAAAACAAGCATGGAACATCAAAAATTATAGATACGTTTGAGACGTATCAATATGGGCGCGCCTCCTGGAGCAGAAGAGCGAGGGAGAGAGGGGAGGCACGGTGCTGGGTCGCTGCAGCGTTGACACCTCCGTTGCCACAGTGGCGACCATGGCGCACGGCGCACGGGCGGCTGTCCCCTGGCGGCGACCACGGCACATTGGCTCCCTCCTCGATTTCTTCGGCTCCAACGGCGCGGTGAAGTGAGAGCAAGCGAATGGAGCCATGGATTCGACGAAATTCGTTTGGATTCGATCGATTTGATCCTTGATTTGGGGAAGAACACGGGAGGTCACCAGGTGTTCGACAGTGGCCTCACCCAACTCAAACTTTGAATTTTTGCAATTTGTTTTCATAATTTGCTTCTTACATATTTATAAGGATTTGTTGTGCTGTTTAACCATTTATTTGTCAAGTGCATCATAGCACATTTTGCAATTTGAATAAGATAAAGAAAGATGTTAAATTTAAATTTGGAATTTTGAAATTAATATTTGGAGAGGGAAAAGTTGTAGGAATAAAAATGAGAGTGATCATATTCACTCCACTGAATTTTGTTTGGGATAAAGATAATTTCTCACTTGGAGAAATTTGGTGTGACACTTGTCACATGATTTTTATTATTTTAACCTTTGTTTTATCTCTCTTCTTTTCTCCAAGTTTTTATTTAGAGCAAACACATTACAAGCAACAAGAATTATCTATCACAAGCAACAATAGGAAATCAACACATATAAATTAACAAAAGTTTTTGTTGGCTCTCATTTTTGGAATAATAATACTTATAATATTTTTGGGATGTTACAGAAAGTGAGGAACTTTGGGCCATTCCAAGAGCTCGGGCACGAGAGTCTTTAGCAATTTGGGCTTGGACCTTGTAAGCTTGCATCTCTTGCATGACTTCATTTGAGGTCAACTTGTCATAGTTGTGCTTTCCTTGAAGAATCTTCAAGTCGGACTCTTCAAAAGGCATGAGGGCATTCACATACTTCCTCTTGATGTATTCATCATCCACATGTTTGGCACCAAGGTCTCTATATGCGATAGCAAGAGCCTTGAGCCTTTGATACATCTCCTCATGAGTTTCATCATCTTTCTTGAAGAAGCCTTCAATTTGATTGCTCATTTCATTATATCTATTTCTCCTCATGCTTTCATTTCCAATGAACACCACCGTGAGACAATCCCATACTTCCTTGGCGGTGGTGCAATCTTGAATGTGATGAATATCCTTTTCTCCCATGGCAACACGGATCACATCAAGAGCGGTGGCATTTAGTTGAGCTTCAATTTCTTCTCGCCTTGTCAAGTCATTTTCATCGACCGCCTTGTATATCCATCTACAATGATCTTCCAAAGCCCCATGCAACCACTTTTTAGATGAGATTTCATAGAAGATTGCCAATGGGTAAAAGAAGATGCATTTAAACTAGGTGGATTTCCTCTTAGGTGAATAAGAGGATGTGGGATAGGTAGGTCGGGAGAATATGCATAAGGAACTCTAGCATGTACTCGCGAACCATTAGGTGATTTATTTGGGATTTCAGTTTTAGGAGAGTTATCACCCGTTTTCCCATCACCCTCTTCCTCGGAGGTTTCTCGGGAGACTCCGAAGAGAGAGAGGAGTGAGAGGAGATGAGATTTCCTTTGCTCCCATGAGTTGAGTAATCATATCTTGCAACTTTTCCATTTTAGTTTCCATAGAGGACTTCGTGGAATTGAAGTCCTCAATGGACACCGTAGTGGGAACGTTGGGAAGCTCGAGAATCTCATTTCCATTCTCATCGAGGGCCATACTTCTCTTAGGCGGTTAAGCCCGAATAGAGAGCCAAGACTCTGATACCATTTGAAAGGATCGTATGGCCACCTAGAGGGGGATGAATAGGTGCTACTCCAAATTTTAATACTTTTTCGATTAAGGCTTGACACAAAGGTAAATTCTCTAGATATGCAACTAAGGTGAATTTACCTATATGACAAGTTAAGTCTAAACAAGATAAGATACACGAAGTAAATAACGAGTAAGGAGTAACCGATCGGGAAGCACGCGGAGACAAGGATGTATTCCCGAGTTACTCCTTTTTAGGGGAGTACGTCTCGTTGGAGGGGGTGTGAGTTTCAAACTCAAGACGCCACAAATGGCCTCATCCTATTCACCGATGAACCTCACCCAAAATCGGAATCCTTCAAGGCGGAATCCGGAGCCCTTACAACAAGCTTGGAGCACAACCCACGGATTGGGAGCTTCCAAGCACCACAACTTCGCTACACAAAAGTAGAAAGCAAGTAAGTACAACAAGATGCCTAGGTTTTCCTAGAGGAAACCCTAGGATCAAATCCCTCAAGTGAATGAGGGGGAAATGAAGAACGCTTCGGTAGACTTGTAGATCTTGGCCTTCTCCTTCAATCCTCCTAGTATGAGTAAGTTTGAGTGGAGGGATTGGGAGTTATTGAGGTTTGGAGCTCAGCATTAATGGAGGAGAGAGAATCTAGATCGGCAGCTCTTCTTGGAGAAGAAGAGGTCTTTAAATAGGCCCCTCGGAAATCGAACCGTTATGTGCAGGAAAAACTGCATAGTGGTACTACCGCTGTTCCAGCGGTACTACCGCCCCTGGACTCCAGGCGGTACCCAGAGCACTGCACAGCCCAGCTGCAGCGGTACCTCACAAAGGTACCGCAACTGCCAGAACAGGCGGTACTACCGCTGCTCTACCGGTAGTACCGCTGGGACCCTTTGAGGGGAGCCAGCGGTAGAACGAGGGAGAAACCGCTGGGTACCGTAAGGAGTACAGAGAGCAAATTCGGCCTAGCGGTTACCGCTGTCTGACGACAGCGGTACCCCGCGGTACTACCGTCAGGAGTAGTACCAGCTGTGCTGGTAGCAGCGCTCCAGGAGGAGCGGTACTACCGTTGCGCCAGCGGTACTACCGCCAAACACAGAATTGCTCACTGAATTCTGTTTTCCCGGGGACCTCTTGCTCCAAACTCGACAACCTCGACGAACCTCGTGTTGATCTAAAGTACTACAATTGTCAAGCAACACATTAGTCCTGTTGATGTGTTGTCATTATACTCTAAACTAGATATAGAGCAATTATGCTCTTTCAAATGGCCATGCTTTCTCCGGAGTGCCAAAACAAAGTCCCGTGTCATCAATGACTAACGATGAGTGGACAGAACTTGTGGAGCATTGAAAGGGTGTGCCTCGTACTTGCTTAAGTATGGCAGTACTAATTCTACCTTCTTTGCAGAAAATCTGCCAAATTAACAAAGCTAACCGTTCTAAAGTCAAGTTCAATCACAAAACTGGGTCCCGCAGCTATATGTGACATATGAAATATCTAGTAAGTCAAGACCTTTCTAGTTTAACATAATACGATGATGGATGTTTGAAGTTTGATGTATGGTATTTTTTTTGCTTAATGCATGTGCTGACTGTTTTGTACCACTCATTCATATGTATTTGACATTACTAGCCTATCCAATTCTTGGTATCATTTGCATAATCGTCACTTTACCAACTAGGAATATTTTGTAATTCTGTGATTCACAGCTGCAGTACCATTAAACTAACTTCCTATTTCTTTCCAGCGTAGCGATTCTTACAAAGATAAAGATCTAACTCCATTGGATTTATTCAAGGAGAGACACAAGAGCCAAAAGCATGGATACGCCCCCTGCGTAATAGCATGTAGCACCCTGACCCCGGAATGTTGTGTGTCACTGGTCATGCTACGTAGTCGAGGGTCCCTGGGTTACCACTCCCAGGCCGATGCACATCGGCAGGCGTGCTCGGAATTGATCATCAGTACACAACCACTCGGCTCACGCCATAACACGGGCACAACTATCAATGTATAATATAGAGATCAAGACTGCGGAGCATCTGGCACATCACAGACTCTACGACTCAAAGCATTACAAACCAACTCTTATAGTAGAGAAGATAGCAAATATTACAAACAGAGGTCACAAACCCAACAGTACATCAAGCAGAAGCAAAATATGTTGTGCTAAACAACAAGATCCAAACTATGGCCTAAGATGCCTACAAATAAACATTCCCAGCGCCAGCTGTTCCGAGACGTCCCAAGCTGCCACCTGGGAACCCCAAACTAATCGTCGATGTCAACGTAGAAACCACCCTCGGAAGTGATGAAGCTCACCTGAACCAAATATAGCAAGAATGAGTACGGAAGGTACTCACCAAGACTTAGTTAACCTATATATACCTGCTTGTTCAGAGAGTATGTATGAAGATTTATTTGCGTAAAGCAATCTTTATTTCCAAATCGAGGGAGGGAAAGAAGCTCGTTTAATAGATCTTTTTAAAAGGGATAAGAGAGCGACAACACTAACTTCCTCCCTTATCTTTTGTATCCACCAGATCATCATCAGCTGAACTTACTCACCAAGGCCACTCCCTCGACTCATCCTCGAGGAAGCAAACCCGCACACTTACTTAGTTTTCAAGTTTTATGATTAGGTTAAGATCGTATATGATCCTTGAGTCCATCACCAAGTCGTCCATAACCGTGGACACGGCTTTTCGAAAAGATTAACCCTGCAGGGGTGTATAATGTTTACCACACGTACCGCCCGGCTCCTTGCCTCCGGATTAGCTCTCTTCCTGGGAAAGCCGGCAGAGTGGGAACAGTTACAACCTTTAGCTCGCATAAGCCTATCCATGGGCAAACGTGTGTGCAGAAGTCCAAGTTCTGGGCTCCAACCCCATGGACCGCGACTGTAACAGCCCAAAGTGAAGAACCTGAAAAACCTGTGTAAAATTTTCGCTTTTGTGTTCCTTGCATCATGGCATCCATGCATCATGTTGTTACTAGGGAATTGTGCTAGGGAATTGTTGTTGTTGCTAGGGAATTGTGGTGGATTTGGCAACATTCAAAAACAAAATGCCAACCTTGCTCTAACAACTTTCAAAACAATGAAGACACTCTTAATTGCAAAACAAAATACTTTGACCTCTTATATTGTCAAGGAAGTTCCAAAAGTTCCAAATATAATCTTTGCAAACTATTTTGAATTGTAAAATAAAATAAATGGAGAGAAACTCAAAATTGCCTGTGAGCAATTCCTATTTTATTTTCCTACCAAATGATTTTCAAATAATCTGTAAAAATTAGGGGAACTTCATATTAATATAAAGAGGTTACCCAAAAATTTGCATAATTTTTGGAGGTGTTTAAATGCCCCACTTAAATCAAAAACAGTGCTGCAATTTCTATCCAGTGCTGGCAAGGACCTGTTTGTGATGTTTTCAAAATGTCCAGGGGGCTAAGTGCAAAACCACCTTCTTCATCCCCTCCCCTGTAGCGACCGAGCCGTGCTGCTCGCGCCGCACCTCCTCCACGCCGCCCCGGGCCCCCCTTCTGCCTCTCCACCTGCAAGAGGAGAACCACGACCCCGAGTCCACGCCGCTCCCCCACTCCCTCACCTGCCCCACACTCTCTTCTTCCTCTCCCGAGCTGCGCCATGGCCGCCGAGGCCGCCGTGCTCGTTGCCGCCTCTTGAAGCCGCTCCGGAGCAAATCGAGCTCCACCACCATCTCCGCCGTGGTCCACTCCACCTCTACCCGGAGGAATCGAGCGGGGACGCCGAGAATCGCCGCCGCCGCTCGAATTCGTCTCCACCACCGCGCACCTCCGCCGCCGATTTTCGTCGCCGTCGACCTCACTCCGCCGTCCCCGACCTCTCCCCTGACCTCGTGGTGAGCTCCCGGGCCTCGCCGCCCCCTCTTCCCCCTCTTCCCTTGCGCTGCATCGCCGTAACCTCGCCGTAGCCGCGTGCCGTCGTCGCCGTGCGTGCGTCACCGTGCTCGTCACCGTGTTGTATCCGCTCGGATATTCCGAGTGACACAGGAACCGGATTATCCGGATTAACCAGTACCGTTTTTCTCCAGTACTTAACCAATTTCTGAGACTATGCTTCGATCGGATATTCCGATTCCATCCCAGCTCGGATATTCCGAAATTTCTCAGTACTCCATTTTTTCCTCTCCTCGGATAATCCGAGTTAATAAAAAAAGGATAATCCGAAAATATGGTAAATTTTGAAAATTCATATCTTTCGCTCTGTTTATCCAAAATTTGCAAATAAGATATCAAGATGATCAGGGAAAATAATCTTACATGTTAACCTCATTTACATGTCCAACCAAACAAAATAAGTAGCAGTTTCCTGAACTTTAGAAAAATGGCTGTTAGAATAATATTTAGGTGCTGGTCTTATTAAAGTTATTAATATGCCATTAAGATAAATATGAGGGTAGGCCAAATAATGCATAATTATTTGGGACACTCGTTTAACTTGATGATCATGGGTATGATCTCTTAGTTGCATTAAAATGTCATATCATCATGAGTGTGCATTGCACCTACTTGTATTCGTGTTATTTATGTGTTTCCTTTCCGGTGTTGTTTGTGCTTCGGTAGATCGAGGAGTTGAGGTGCAACCACAATTCTTCGATGATTCTTACTACTCCGCTCAACAAGGCAAGCGTAATCCCCCCTCTGAGCATATCTTATCCTATGTTTCCGCAAATATTTTCTCCACTATAATATTGCATGCGGTTCCAAATGTCAATTTTGTTGGATTAGAGTATCCTATAGTTGCATTAAGATTCCGATGCCAATTACCTGTTTTCCCTCCTATTATCCATAGGATTGTATTGTTGGCCTGAAATACTTAACTATGCAATGTTGATGCTTAGCCATGCTTAGTTAAATGCTTAGCCGTCCGATGGATACTTCATGTTGGAAACAGGTTATTGAAGTGTTCAGATGATGGTGGAGAAATTTGTGGTGACAGGTAATAAAATGCTTAAAGGTGGGGATGAGAGGCCACTTTGGTATGGTGGTGTTTTGTCTCACTCTCGCCGCCTAGGTGCGAGTTCTTTACCTCTTGAACCAAGAATGGGCGCGCTTCCTTTCGGTGGGCTATATGGAACCCCCGTCGACCAACTAACTTAAGCGGGACTAGCCAGGGTCCTCTAGTTTGGTTTTCCATTTGCGTGTGCGTTGAGATGGTGACCAAGACTGGGATGAGGATGGTGGTGTTAGGAAAATGAGTGGCCGTGGGGCGGGGTGTCGATGATCCTGGCAGCCCTACCGCCACTGATGATCCTGGGTTAGTCCTTAACAAGGTAAAGGTTGTAACCGTTCCCACTCAGACGGCTTTCCCCGGAAGAGAGCTAAGCGTAGGCAATGAGCCGGGCGGTACCGAAGGTAAACACAGTGAACCCCTGCAGGGTTAAATCTTTTCGAAAAGCCGTGTCCACGGCTACGGACAACTTGGGAAAGGACGATAAGATCATAGAATAACTTTAACGGAATGATTAAAAACTGGGTACTAGAGGTACCACTCATGAATGCAAGGTTGACTTCCTCGAGGGTGATTCGGGGAGGTGCCTTTGATGAACAGGTACAATGGTTGGTGATGGTCGATCTTTGAGAAAGGTGATCAAAGAAAAGAGTTACTTCTTACCCCTTTTCAAAATAATCTGATTAGTCGATGCCATGGAGTTATGTCTTTTTAAAATAAAATCAGTTTTATGCAAAACAGCCATAAAACCTTGAAAGCCAATCATCGAGCATATATTAGCTCTTAATCTTGCGAGTTCGTCGAACTCAACGTCGTTTGCTTATTTTCAGGAGAGGACTTCACCGCCCTCGAAGGTGGGTTCTTTGTGGACGTCGACAAGTAGTCTGGGGTTCCCAGGTGGCAGCTTGGGACATCCCGGAACAGCTGGCGCTTGGATGTTTATTTGCAGGCCTCTTAGGCCATAATTTGGTTCTTGTTGTTTAGAACAACCTAATTCGCTTCCGCTTGTTGTAATGTTGGGTCTGTGACCTCTGGTTGTCATTTGCTATCTTTCTCTATTATAAGAGTTGAACTATTATGATTTGTGTCGTAGAGTCTGTGATGTGCCAGTTGTTCCACAAGTCTTGATCTCTCTATTATGCTTTGATAGTGTGTCTGGTGGTATCGGATAACCGGAGACACGGTATCACTGTATAACAGTCGGGTCGGGGCGCTACAAGTTGGTATCAGAGCAGTACTGCCTGTAGGAAACCCTTCTACTGGTCGATGTTGAGTCTAGTGTTTGTGAAAATATTTTTAACCTAAAAATGAGTTGTGAAAACCATCTTAGGATTCTTTTTACTCCTTATCTGGTTACCCTCTAATCTCGGAGCAATCTTACCTCGATTTGACTTAAAGGTTTTACTTCTCCTCTGTTACTTCAAAATGATTAGTGAAACGTGGGTGGGGTTTGACCTTTAGTGTTATGTGTCACGTTGCTCCCGCTGTGTTACAATCCCAAATCCTCTCAGACGTTCCTACCGAGTCTAATCATTTGATCCTTTCTTTTGGTTTTAATCCAAGGTCTTGAACCGAAGGTCCCGGATTGTGCTGTGATTCTGGCATGTTGAATTGTGTGGGTTGTTACCCATGTGATCGTCATGCTGTTTATGAATTCCGGTACATGAAGCTGACCTTTAACCCAAGTCCTCGATGTGGTGTGTGGTAAATGGTTGAACCTTAATTTCCCACACCTCAGCTGGCTATGTAACTCCAACTCTTCCGTAGCCTTGTGTAGATTCTGTCTTGGAATCATCTGGGTTATGATCCGATTTCCCTTAGCGAATCCCCCCCCCCCCTCTATGTCATGACTCTGATGCATCTCTCCTTTTGGGCATGGTTATCACAATTGAGGAATAACCGGTGCATCTCCAACATCTTATGATTCCTCCTGAGCATGTTTCTTACTCTGATCTGCTTTCCGACCTTTGTCTGTCAGTTGACAGTAAAGTGTTATCGTGCGTTGGTATGTTCCGCTGCAAGTCACCCTGTTGATCCGTCAAGACTTTCCACTTCGTCCTGTTAGGAGAAACAAACTCCAGTACCTTGTCCACTTCTCGGACCAGGTCAAAGTATTGTAATCTGTGGAATAAGGGGCTTGTCTAGCTTTTGGTTCTGCTCCACCTTAGAGTGTCACACTCTTTGATATCAGGGTATCGAGCTAAGTATCATGATCCTCTTGATGAAGTGATGCTTTTACACTTGTTGCTCCCCGTCTTCCAAGTAACTTGTTACTCGAGGATGATAAGTCGTGAGCAATGATGTGGCTATCAGATATTCTTAGCAGTTCTTACTGTGCGAAAATCTAGGGATATCCATTGCCCTCCTTAGCATGATTGGTTAGCCAATCAATAAGCTGAGTTTGACAGTGCTACCAAGTCAGTTGGCTCTGATGCACTCCCTCGGTCAAAGAGCTAGGTTCGTGCCGAAGCTCCCAAGACCACCTCGTTGTGCCTTGAAAGGCCTGATCCTCTCTCGAACCCCAGATCCACCGGTATGTCGTGATATCCTATATGTGGATCGTGATATTTTGGAGGTCTTTCCAGAAGTATCGCCAGGTTGTCACCTGACCGTGATGTTGAGCTTATGAGTAAGCTGGTTCTCTGAACAACTCCTTCCTCCAGGAAAATCGCGCTGGATGCCCAGAATTATTCGGTTGAGCTTAAACAACTTGGAAGAGTTGAAAGACAAAAGCTCTATCCCGATATAGTTCCTTTTCAATGGAATGTCTAGTCTGTTCGTGTCGAAGCAAGGTGGTATCTCCTTTGTGAATATGCTATCCTCCAAATCTTTTGATTTGAATTGGGCTATCGTCAAATCAAACTCAGACCCTCCTACTTGAAGGCGTTAGTCTGACCAATCCTTATGCCCGTTCATGTGATAACTTCAGAACACATACCTTGTGAGGTCGACCGTCTTGGAGTATCTAGATAAGTTGGTTGTTGAGCCCTTCCACTACATTCTTTCTTCCTCCATGTTTGATGGGAAACTTGTTAGAACTAACCTTGTGCCATCACAAGGCAAGGTTCTGGAGTTAGAAGTGACTTTCCTTGGCTCACGTGCAATTGCTGAAAGATGTCGCCGTGAACCTGAGTGAATTGTCTGGTTCCTCGAAATCATCTCAACTCGATCGTGCATGTTTAGAAGATTCTCGGAATGGTATGTTGTTACCTCCTTTCCTCGGGAATTTCATCTATGCATCCAAGCCACTGATTGAATTGTTCCAGAAAGAGAGGAAGTTTGAGAACTTCTTTCGTCTTCGTTGGTGTTTCCCCAGCAGAAACTCAATGGTGTATTGTCGCAAGTAATTCCAGTAGGTGCTGATGCCCTCTGACAAGTGATAATACACGAGTTCCGCTATCTCGTTCCTCCTTTGGAGTTTGACATTCTAGTCCAACTCTTGGGGTCCTAGCATTTGTAATCCGTTGGTATGCATTGCAAAGCTTCCTATTCCTACCGGTGCTGAGCCTGAAGTATCTCTACACTTCCCAGATTCGACTCTCAATCAGAAACGATAGTTGGTGATCCTTCAGAAGCTTGTTCCCGATGGCTAGAAAATCAAGAAGTTTTTCCCGATACTAACTTTCCCGGGGTTTTTAAAGTTCTTTCGATCAAGCTTTCGATCCTCCTCCAGTGATCTGAAATGCTCCTCCGTGAGGAAAGTTCTACTCAAGCCGACTAGTACAAGTTACCTCTTCATATGTTGGAAGCTTGTTTCGACACTCTCCCTCAGAAATTTTAGACCTTGTGCAAAGTTCATATTCTGAATCTTTGGGAAACAGTTGTCTACCAACTGGAAACTCCTTATCAATCTCCCGTCAAACGCTTGTGTCTCCTAACTGTCAAATCAAAGGATGCTTAAAGTCTCATCCTAAATTCTACTAGGAGGTACTCGGTCGTGGTATCTTCACCAAGACCCATCCTTCCGGAGAGGTTTCCTTCGTTTCTATGGTGTACTTTGATAGTGACCTTGAAGGAAAGCCGATGAAGATCTTCATGATGCCCTCGTTCACCCTCTTCGAGAAAGAAGCCACATGAAGCGAGAAGATCGTGTAGTACCGTCGTAACCCTTTCCCTTTTTCCTACTCTAAGAATCTCGGGACGAGATTCCTGTAAGGAGGGTAGAGTTGTAACAGCCCAAAGTGAAGAACCTGAAAAACCTGTGTAAAATTTTCGCTTTTGTGTTCCTTGCATCATGGCATCCATGCATCATGTTGTTACTAGGGAATTGTGCTAGGGAATTGTTGTTGTTGCTAGGGAATTGTGGTGGATTTGGCAACATTCAAAAACAAAATGCCAACCTTGCTCTAACAACTTTCAAAACAATGAAGACACTCTTAATTGCAAAACAAAATACTTTGACCTCTTATATTGTCAAGGAAGTTCCAAAAGTTCCAAATATAATCTTTGCAAACTATTTTGAATTGTAAAATAAAATAAATGGAGAGAAACTCAAAATTGCCTGTGAGCAATTCCTATTTTATTTTCCTACCAAATGATTTTCAAATAATCTGTAAAAATTAGGAGAACTTCATATTAATATAAAGAGGTTACCCAAAAATTTGCATAATTTTTGGTGGTGTTTAAATGCCCCACTTAAATCAAAAACGGTGCTGCAATTTCTATCCAGTGCTGGCAAGGACCTGTTTGTGATGTTTTCAAAATGTCCAGGGGGCTAAGTGCAAAACCACCTTCTTCATCCCCTCACCTGTAGCGACCGAGCCGTGCTGCTCGCGCCGCACCTCCTCCACGCCGCCCCGGGCCCCCCTTCTGCCTCTCCACCTGCAAGAGGAGAACCACGACCCCGAGTCCACGCCGCTCCCCCACTCCCTCACCTGCCCCACACTCTCTTCTTCCTCTCCCGAGCTGCGCCATGGCCGCCGAGGCCGCCGTGCTCGTTGCCGCCTCTTGAAGCCGCTCCGGAGCAAATCGAGCTCCACCACCATCTCCGCCGTGGTCCACTCCACCTCTACCCAGGAGGAATCGAGCGGGGACGCCGAGAATCGCCGCCGCCGCACGAATTCGTCTCCACCACCGTGCACCTCCGCCGCCGATTTTCGTCGCCGTCGACCTCACCCCGCCGTCCCCGACCTCTCCCCTGACCTCGTGGTGAGCTCCCGGGCCTCGCCGCCCCCTCTTCCCCCTCTTCCCTTGCGCTGCATCGCCGTAACCTCGCCGTAGCCGCGTGCCGTCGTCGCCGTGCGTGCGTCACCGTGCTCGTCACCGTGTTGTATCCGCTCGGATATTCCGAGTGACACAGGAACCGGATTATCCGGATTAACCAGTACCGTTTTTCTCCAGTACTTAACCAATTTCTGAGACGATGCTTCGATCAGATATTCCGATTCCATCCCAGCTCGGATATTCCGAAATTTCTCAGTACTCCATTTTTTCCTCTCCTCGGATAATCCGAGTTAATAAAAAAACGGATAATCCGAAAATATGGTAAATTTTGAAAATTCATATCTTTCGCTCTGTTTATCCAAAATTTGCAAATAAGATATCAAGATGATCAGGGAAAATAATCTTACATGTTAACCTCATTTACATGTCCAACCAAACAAAATAAGTAGCAGTTTCCTGAACTTTAGAAAAATGGCTGATTAGAAAATGAAATTTGGAAAAAGTAATAACCTTTTTAAATAATGGTCCTAACATTAAGTTTGACCTCTCAAAATATTCCGCGAGTTAATATCTAACGGGAAACAACATTTTCAGGCATGTTAGAATAATATTTAGGTGCTGGTCTTATTAAAGTTATTAATATGCCATTAAGATAAATATGAGGGTAGGCCAAATAATGCATAATTATTTGGGACACTCGTTTAACTTGATGATCATGGGTATGATCTCTTAGTTGCATTAAAATGTCATATCATCATGAGTGTGCATTGCACCTACTTGTATTCGTGTTATTTATGTGTTTCCTTTCCGGTGTTGTTTGTGCTTCGGTAGATCGAGGAGTTGAGGTGCAACCACAATTCTTCGATGATTCTTACTACTCCGCTCAACAAGGCAAGCGTAATCCCCCCTCTGAGCATATCTTATCATATGTTTCCGCAAATATTTTCTCCACTATAATATTGCATGCGGTTCCAAATGTCAATTTTGTTGGATTAGAGTATCCTATAGTTGCATTAAGATTCCGATGCCAATTACCTGTTTTCCCCTCCTATTATCCATAGGATTGTATTGTTGGCCTGAAATACTTAACTATGCAATGTTGATGCTTAGCCATGCTTAGTTAAATGCTTAGCCGTCCGATGGATACTTCATGTTGGAAACAGGTTATTGAAGTGTTCAGATGATGGTGGAGAAATTTGTGGTGACAGGTAATAAAATGCTTAAAGGTGGGGATGAGAGGCCACTTTGGTATGGTGGTGTTTTGTCTCACTCTCGCCGCCTAGGTGCGAGTTCTTTACCTCTTGAACCAAGAATGAGCGCGCTTCCTTTCGGTGGGCTATATGGAAACCCCGTCGACCAACTAACTTGAGCGGGACTAGCCAGGGTCCTCTAGTTTGGTTTTCCGTTTGCGTGTGCGTTGAGATGGTGACCAAGACTGGGATGAGGATGGTGGTGTTAGGAAAATGAGTGGCCGTGGGGCGGGGTGTCGATGATCCTGGCAGCCCTACCGCCTCTGATGATCCTGGGTTAGTCCTTAACAAGGTAAAGGTTGTAACCGTTCCCACTCAGCCGGCTTTCCCCGGAAGAGAGCTAAGCGTAGGCAATGAGCCGGGCGGTACCGAAGGTAAACACAGTGCACCCCTGCAGGGTTAAATCTTTTCGAAAAGCCGTGTCCACGGTTACGGACAACTTGGAAAAGGACGATAAGATCATAGAATAACTTTAACGGAATGATTAAAAACTGGGTACTAGAGGTACCACTCATGAATGCAAGGTTGACTTCCTCGAGGGTGATTCGGGGAGGTGCCTTTGATGAACAGGTACAATGGTTGGTGATGGTCGATCTTTGAGAAAGGTGATCAAAGAAAAGAGTTACTTCTTACCCCTTTTCAAAATAATCTGATTAGTCGATGCCATGGAGTTATGACTTTTTAAAATAAAATCAGCTTTATGCAAAAAGCCATAAAACCTTGAAAGCCAATCATCGAGCATATATTAGCTCTTAATCTTGCGAGTTCGTCGAACTCAACGTCGTTTGCTTATTTTCAGGAGAGGACTTCACCGCCCTCGAAGGTGGGTTCTTTGTGGACGTCGACAAGTAGTCTGGGGTTCCCAGGTGGCAGCTTGGGACATCCCGGAACAGCTGGCGCTTGGATGTTTATTTGCAGGCCTCTTAGGCCATAATTTGGTTCTTGTTGTTTAGAACAACCTAATTCGCTTCCGCTTGTTGTAATGTTGGGTCTGTGACCTCTGGTTGTCATTTGCTATCTTTCTCTATTATAAGAGTTGAACTATTATGATTTGTGTCGTAGAGTCTGTGATGTGCCAGTTGTTCCACAAGTCGTGATCTCTCTATTATGCTTTGCTAGTGTGTCTGGTGGTATCGGATAACCGGAGATACAGTATCACTGTATAACAGTCGGGTCGGGGCACTACAGCGACCACGTTCCTATCTTTTCCTTTCTTACAAAACGTTTTCTTTCATCGAATGGAAAGCCCGAACTAGAGAACCCATGGATAGCCCTTCACAAGTTAGTAGTCGATGGGGGTTCTTAGGCCCACACGTGGTTGCACGCTCAGTCTTGGTTCGAAGGAGGGAACTGTCCTAGGCAGCAAGAACGAGACAAAACACCACCATCCCACTGTGGCCTCTCATCCAAGCCCTTCTAACCTATTATTCACACATCACTAATCTCACCATGTCTTCCTGAAAGACTAGGTTCATCCGTAACTCTGATTCATCAACCGAATTGTTCAGAGCTAAGCAAGTGCATAACGAAGCGTAGGAGATATGGGGCTTTGGCGATGCACACACACAAGCACTACATTGGTTTGCTAGGTGCAGTAGATCATGGTATTTAGTCAATGCATTATATAGGAGAACTCTACCTATCGACCAAAATACATTGGAATCGTATGCAATGTACAAGAAACCAAATACTTCGAAATCATATATGAGCAGATAAGAGGTTATGCTTGCCTTGCTTATTTGATAACCAATAAAATATCCTTGGGAAAACTAAGCTTGACTTGATCGTCGATTGATCAAGTATTCGTCTGGTGTTGTCGACCTTGACTTCGGATTCGCGTTCTACCGATAAGAACCAACACCAGAAACAAAGGAAACAATCAACACATGGCATAATGCAATGCGCATACAAGCATGGATGAAATGACCAATTGAAGGTATTGAAATGCATCCTAAGACATGAGGATCAATTTCAAATGAAGTGGAATGACTAGCGGATGTCATTTCCATAAGCTCCATATTTCACATAAAAGGTTATTTTAGTTCTTCTACATAAACATGGTTCAAGGTTGCTGAACAATGCATGATGAATGCATTAGCGATTAGATCATCAAAATTTGAACATTTTGGTATTTCTATCATATTTTTCTGATTAACGGATATTTAAATATGGATTTTACAATATTAGCTCATTTCTGGAATTTACAGAAATCATTTTCGGAAAAGATTACAGATCTGACGGGTGGACCCGTGATGACGTCATCCAATGACGTCAGCAATGGCCACCACGGCTCTACTGAGTACGGAATCGACGATTCCGCGCGAGCGGGAAAGCGCGGGTGGTCGCGTTCGACGCAGCGCGTCGCGGAGAACCTGTACGTGGCGGCGCTGGGGACCAAGTGGTCGCTAGAGGTGCTCCGGCGACGCTCCCAGGCGGCGGCGGGCGGCGGCGACCACGGACACGACGAACCCGAGCACGGGAAGGATGAGGAGGAAGTCCTACGGGACCGGTGGCTCACCAAGGAGACGATGGAGGTGTCAGGGAAGCCGTAGGAGGTCGGGGAAGCGCGAATCGGGCGCGGCGAGCGGCGGCCGGCCACGGGGAAGACGACCCCGTACGGCGGATTCGAGGCCTCCCGGCACTCGATACTCGACGAGGATGGAGAGGAAGACGAGGCAGTGCTTCGGGTGCTCTTCGATTCGTCCGGGACGGCGTGTAGCGGCGGCGCGTCGTGTCGGCGACGGCGGCGGCTTCGGCCGAGCGAGTGAGGAAGGAGGAGAGGAGAGGGCGAGTGAGAGGATGAGGGGAAAGAGGGCACGGTTCTGGGGCTTATCCCACGCATGGGAGGCAAGCAGGAGGTGGCCTCGACGGGCACGACCACGGAGCTGCCTGCCTGGCTGGAGGTTGAAGATAAGGCAGAACTTTGCAAAAAGTCTCTGAGTTTTCAAAAATTACAAACAAGTCCCTGGAGTTTTTAAAACAGAACCTTCTAGGAATTTTTTAAGTGCACTTGGAGTAGCCCAAAAATTGGGAGAAAAATCATGGAGGCTCTTATAAATATAAAGAAGCTCCCCATGTTTTTAGTTCGAATTTTTGGAGATTTTTGTACCATAAACTAAATAAGGAAAGTTGATGCCATTTTTGACAAGTTTCTCCTTATTTAGGATGCAAAAATTTCTCAGTGAGTTTTACATGATGCTCATGAATGTAAAAGTACTTTATTACAAACATGGTCTGTTACATAGCAGCAATTGTAAGTCAGCTTTCCAAGCGTCTTGCTTCATCTCATAACCATGTTAATTTACTTTAAAACATGGCTTTTATCTTTCCTTATATAACACCCATGTCTCTTCATTGGAAAAAATAAAAATAGACTAAGATGGAAGAGAAAATGGAGGAACTTTCAGTAAATGGAGAACGGAAGAGTCAGGTCCAGGTTATTACTGAGGTGTTCAAGGAGAACGAGATAGTGAAACCTAATAAGTTTCTGCAGAATGTCGGGGTTGAGCCTCATGTCTCTAGATCTAGTGTAAAGAAGCTTACTGCAGAACTAGAGAGTGAGAGGAAGGAAAAATCACAGATGCAAGATCTTTTGAAAAAACAGTCAGATGAAATGGCTGTGTTGAGAGGCTTGGTTGAAGAAACCGAGCAGCAACATTCTCAACTTGAAAGCCAACTTGCCTTGAACGAAAGATCTATCAGGTAGTAGTATTTTGGTCTTACTAAAATGCGACGGTGGTGCACGGTAGTAAAATTGTTATTTTGCGAACCTGGTTGTGTGATGGTGTAACTTGATCTTTTTTTATGGTGCCATTGTGCAATTGTATATCACCTGGTACACAGTTCTAACTGTCCATGTAGTAATCGATGTATTGCATGCATGTATTTAGTTATTCTGGAGTGCTCGCTTTGTATGAAAATATTCTTATCTGCCGTTTATTGGGCCCTGACTATTACTGGGCCTTGTGTAATTTGCTGATTTCCTAGGCCTCAATGATCGGTCGTGTTACTGTTGGGCCTATTGGGCTGGTCGTATCCGGCAGATTTCTCGGGCCGCCTCGTTTGACCTATCGCGTCCAATTATCGCTGGGCTTATTGGGCTTATGGGCCCATCCAGAATATGCCACGTGTAATGTACACGTGGCCAATTTTTCACGTGCCAAGCGGCAGCATGCTAGTGGTCCACGAGTTGCCACGCGTCGGCGTGAGCGTCCTCCACGTGTCGACATGCGAGTGGCACATGTGTCCGCATAATAAGGACGCACGTGTCGACAGAGAATTAGCTCACGTGTCGGAAGGCGATTGATCCATGTGGCAGGAAGTAAGGCACACGTGGCTCCCTGTGAGTAGGCCACGTGGCGTCATCGTAGTGCTACACGCGTCAGCTTATTAACTGTCCACGTTTACGCTGGGGTGCGCGCCGTTTGGCCTCGTAAGATCCACCCACGTGGTACAACCGTAGAGCTCCACGTGTCCACGTTCGAAAAGCACATGTGTCCCTCTCTGGTAAGACCACGTGTCGCATTATGAAGAAACCACGTGGGAACAAGCTATTCGCCCATGTATATCATGACGTCGCACTAGAGGACAAATGGTTACGTCATCCGATAGGTACTGACACCGACAGAAACTTCTGACATTGTTGTCCCATGTTCCCCGACCAGGGAATCTTAATCCATTACGTTATTTTTGTTACAAAAAATAGGGCCGGATGGGCTTTGGGCCCGAACCCGGCAGACCACATCTGTCATGGATCGAAGACGGTATGGCAAAACGGTCACGCGGCCCATCTATGACGCACTTTTGACCACGATCGTCAGATCCGTCGTAGATGATCATTTACGACGGATTTTTGACTTTCAGCCACGAACTCATTCTGTGGTAGAAGACTGATATTCTTGTAGTGTAATCAGCCGTGACTATTCAGTCATTAATTTGCGGCGGTCGTCATGATACTTTTTGTGTACTCGTTGTACGAATTTGACAGTTCATTTGAGTCTCTGACTATACCACATCCTTATTTCTTGCTCGACTCTGTTTCTGTATCATCAAAAGGAATAACGAAGACAACATACCCCTAAGATCACATACTCCTAAGAATTGGCAGTTTAGTAATAGTTGTACTATGCTAGCTTATCTATGAATGTACAGTACAAATCAATTCTACAGTTTACTGTTTGTATGCTTGTTTAAATATGGTGGGCAGTACACATAACCATATGTATGTGTATTCCTTGGAACTAACTGAAGTTGCAATGACAGATCATCCATACACGTGCACTAGCCCATTTAGATCAGAGAAGTAACTCCTGTTGTCACGCCCTATACATGACCTAGGCAGTGTTTAGGTAATAGAACACCAATTAGCAGCAACATGAATAAGTTACTGCTGTACTTGTCCATCATCCCAGGATAAAACATCCTTTGAAGGTTCAGTGTTAAAATGCACACCACATAGAAGCAATAATGTAAGAGTAATTAGTGTTGGATTACCAAGTTTTATCTGATATGCACAGTTTGCCTTATCAGGTTGTAGAGTAGTCTCTCTCCCAAAAAAAAGGTTGTAGAGTAGTCTCTGCTCTGAACCTGTGTTACTGTGTACCTAGTACAAAAAACCAGTTTCCGATAGAAGGGCCCCGGCCCATAGCTAGCTGCCTCATTCTTTTTCCGAGCGAAGGAAGAAGGATCAGTCTTTACAGGTTAAGGCATCAGGTTCTAGCTAGTAGTACAAATATCAGCTGCAAGTTACAGGAATCAAATGCCCAAGAAATAAATTGTTAAGCTATTTATGAACCAAAAATATTGCATACGTCGTCTTCTGTTTCTGGTTCAGTAACCGTGTATATAGCATGCTTCCAGTACAGAGTAATCCACTAGTACTAGCACCGATGCATTTCTTGGCTTAATTCAAAAAAAAAAAACTTGGTTGTCTGGATGAAGTGCATCCGTGGATACATGCATGTACTAGTTAGATCATGGTCTCGAGTGCAAAATCGGTGAGGAGCTCCACCAATACGAGCTCACGGAACTCGCCCCGATGACCCGGCCAGGGCGGAGGATCGAGCGAGGAAGGAGCACGGGGACGGCCTCCTGGAGTCTGCCGGCACCCGAATAACGCCAGCCGCAGGTGTCGTCGCAGGATGGGAACTTGATTCTCGATCTCCTCCGCACGGCCAAGGATTGCAACGACCGGGCGACCGGCCCAGGAAGCCAGCGAATCCAGCGGGGCCGCCGCCGGCGGCATGATGTTGCCTGGTAGCGGCCACAAAAAAACGTCCTTGTGGTCTACGACTCAGTTCGGATAACTTCACATAACAACGGACGTCCTGTTCCGTGTACACTCTTTTTTTTTAGGGAAAAAGGGCAGGAGCTCTGCCTATTCATTATAGAGAAGAGAAACGTAGGACATTACAACCCCACACAAAGATAAAAACCCCGCATGCGGATTACTCCCGGCGGAGTAAAACACTTGCCGACCCCAAAGGGTGCAACACAATCAAAACCTGACGAAACTCCTCTAAACCCAGGAAGGCCACCTCAAGATATGTTTGGCGCGTCGCAGAGAAGATACGCCGGTTTCTCTCCTTCCAGACATTCCACATGACATAGATGATTCTACCACTTCTTTCCCGAGCCCTAATGGAGGTGCTGCTCGAGATGGTCTTACACCACGCCGTGTCGACGGAGTCGTGAAGCCTGGAGAAAGGACCAAGCTTGTCCACGGACCAAGCATCAATGGTATTCCACACCGCCACCGTGAAAGGGCACTCCATGTAGAGGTGGGAAGCCGTTTCGGGGTGGGAGAGACAAAGCTGACACGTAGGGTCATGAGGCCATCCCTTGGTGGCAAGTACATCGGCCGTGAGGATGCGTTTGTGGAGGACCAACCAGGCAAAGAACTTGGCCTTTGGTTCAGCAAAAGCCCTCCAGATTTTGTAGGACTCAAACTTTGGGAAGGAGCCTTCGAATTGAGCAGCGTAGGCCAAGGAGGCGGAGTAGCATCCATCCGCCGTCAAACGCCACCTGATGGTGTCAGCCTGATCCGCCTCAAGGTGGGTTTCTTGGATGATGGTGGCTAAGTCCAGGAACTCAGCAAGCTGCGTGAGGTTGGAAAGACGCGCGACCGACTGGATCCAGGTGTCATTATGAAGCTCAGCACTGACAGTTCTGTTCTTCCGAGTAGCTATCTTGAAAAGATTAGGAGCCCTGATGGAGAGGGTGCCGCCCGACGCCCAAGAATCATGCCAGAAGAGGGCGGTTTGACCATTTCCAGGGGTGATCTTGGTGGATGCCCTGAAAAGAACCATATCCGATGCATCACAGGGTTAGGGGGGTCCCATCCAGGGTCGATGAGGTTCTGTAGCCAGGGCCATCGAAGGCCCAACGCCCTACTAAATCTGTCAAGGTCCGCAATCCCCAACCCACCAAGAGATTTAGGCCTACACACCGTCTTCCAATTTACCAGAGAGTGGCCGCCGCTGACGGACTCCTGATCATCCCCGTGCCAGATGAACCGGCGAGAGATTCGGTCGAGCAAACGCTGCGCCCATTTTGGCAAAGGCAGCACCATGAGATGGAAGGTGATGATGTACGTAAGGACCGACTTGGCCAAGGTCACCCTCGCAACTCGAGTCAAGTTTTTTCCCATCCATCCAGGAAGACGGGCGCGGGCCTTGTCAACAAGATACTGGAGGTGGACCCGGCGGAGGCGCTTGTAGTGGAGAGGGAGACCCAAATAACGACCTGGGAACTCCATGATCTTAGCAGGGAAGGACGCCAGGATGGAGTGCAGATCGATGTTGTCACAGCGGATGGGAAAAACTTCCGACTTGGTCTTGCTAGTGATAAGACCACTAGCGTTGCCGAAAACGCCAAGAATGTCAGAGATTTCCCGAAGCTCCTCGAGAGTAGGATTGGCGAAGATGCCAGCGTCGTCGGCATACAGGGAAACCCTGAACCTAGCCGCACGGGCAGGGATAGGCTGGAGGATGCCTTGCGAGGCCGCCAACTCAATAATGTGCTGAAGGGGGTCTATGGCGAGGATGAAGAGCATGGGAGACAGCGGGTCGCCCTGACACAGGCCTCTAGCATGACGGAAAGGCCGCCCCAGCGTACCGTTGAGAAGGACCCTGGAGGAGGCGGAAGCGAACAAGTGGCACACCTAGCTGCGCCACCTAGGCCCGAAGCCAAGCTTCTCCAACACCTCGATCATGTAGGCCCAGTTGACAGAATCAAAATCCTTGGAGATGTCGAGCTTGAGGAAAATGCCAGGGGAATTAGATTTGTGCAACTCTTTAAGAACGTTCTGGACCTGGAGGAAATTGTCGTGGATGCACCGCTTCTTCACAAAAGCACTCTGGATGAAGGACACCAGCTTGGGGAGGATAGGTGCTAGGCTGTTCGCCAACAGCTTCGAGAAGATCTTTGAGACGTTGTGGATGAGGCTTATGGGACGATAGTCCCCCACGGCCGACGCATCAACCTTCTTCGGAAGGAGAATGATGTTGGCGGAATTCATGAGACCGGCGCAACCCCCACTGTGACTGGTGAGGTGCCGGATAGCAGAGGATAAATCTTCACGAATAGTGTCCCAACAAGCCTTGAAAAAGGCGCCAATAAACCCATCCGGTCCCGGGGCCTTGACCGAAGGAAGGGAGTGGACCGCCTGTTTGATCTCGTCGTCAATGAAAGGGACCTCGAGCACGGACAGATCGCGGGGTAGGTATCCAAGAGTCTCCCAGTTAATCAACGTGTTGCGGTTGGAGGTTGTAGAGTAGTCTCTGCTCTGATCGCGGGGTAGGTATCCAAGAGTCTCCCAGTTAATCAACGCTTCCTTGTCTTCACGAGAAATGGCAAAACCGGAGGCAATACGAAGGGAATGAATGAAGGTCTTGCGCCGTGTACCATTTACCCTCTGGTGGAAAAGTTTGGTATTCGCATCTCCAACCCGAATCCAAGTGAGCCTGGACTTCTGGCGTCTCTGTATCTTCTGGATGGAAAGGAGCCCAAGGTAGCGGGCCTTAAGGGATCTCTTGAGTGTACGCCTAGCATCAGAGAGGCCTCTCATTTCCTCCGCGACATCCAGACGCCCAATAATCTCTTTTGCGACCTCAACCTGCATACGGATGTTGCCGATGGAGGCGCGGTGCCACTTTTTGACGGCCCTGACAGTACGGTTGAGCTTGATATGGATCCGGCGAATGGGGTCAGTCGCCGAAACGTGCTTAGACCAAGTGTCAAACACCGTCTCATGAAACCTGGCATTTTGGCTTTCTCTGCAGAATATTGCCTTCGTCTTGCTGCTACTATATTACTTCGTCATTCTAGCCTACTTTTTCAGGATTGACGGTGTTTGGTGGATGCCTTTCCTGGGTGCTGCATTCATGTCGCCTTGGATGATCTTGCCTCTGTACAGCATACTACTTATAAGATATGAGTTCACTAGGTCATTAGCAATGGGACCTCCAAACAATTTCGAGTGGCATCGAAGGAAGTGTGATATATAAGCCGCGATTATGTAATCATTAATTTGCGGCAGTCGTCATAAGACCTTTTGTATACTTTCTGTACCAGTTCATCTAGTCATTTTGCTTCTCAGGTAGTGCGTCCAATCTGTGTACATAATAAAAGAAGAGGTTCACACTTGTTTCTGACAAAAGACATCAAGGTGTTTCCCGATATAGTCTGTATTTATGTATGTTCCAAACAAGATCAAGACAACTGATCGAGTATTGTGCTATAGAGGAAAAATAATGCCGTTTCAACATCTAGGAAGAAGAATGTATAGGAAATCTAATTTGCAGAACAACTGTCTAATTAAGCTTGGGGATTCTTTTTCTACTTTTGTATGACTAGAATTTCTTTGTTGATGTTCTTCTTTTTTTTCGGGCTCCGCCATCTGATAGATAGTAATAGGGATTCCAGGTGAGCGGAAGATAGGAGGCAGAATAAGGGTAAACAATATCCATATTCGCTGCAGCCTCATGCACCTTCTTGAGCTCCTTGGATACGGGAGAAAACATAAATATGCCAAGCATAGTCCACAGAAACAACACATCACCATCCTCAGAGACCCCGATGACCTTGATGGGTGGCATCAAAGAGAAGCGAGAGTCTGTCCTAGGCAAGGGCGCCGTGGATAGACCCGGAATAACCTCAACCATATCGATCTTGTTGCGCAGCACCCAATTCGCTGTGGCATCTCGCGTCCATAGATGGAGGGTGAAGCCCAACACCATGGCGAGCCCGAGAACGTCGCCGTCTGCCCTGAGGAGGCGCGCGTTGATGCCCTTCGGACGCTGAAACGTGGTTAGGGTTTGTTGGTCCGTGTCACACGCGAGAACGAGGTTACCATGGAGCTGCTGATACATGGTGTTGCCAACGACGGCGCAGGGCTCCGGGCGGAGTCCATTCGTCTCTGGCTGCCGAGCCTGCCATATGTGGTTGCTCCATAGGCTGGTGAGCGAGGAGTAGACAAAGACGGTCTTGTCGCCCAGCAGGCAGAACACGACGGCCACGCGAAAGGGGCTTGCGTGACAGGCCACGTTGCGGCCCTCGCCGTCGCCGTCAGCGCAGAGACAGAGCAGCCCGGCGTTGTTACGGCGGTTGCTGCCGGCCTCGCTCGGCAGGAAAAAGTCTATCGCCGGAAGAAGGTGGCGCTCGCCGGTGCTGGGGTGCCACAAGAGGAACCGGGGGCACCAGTGGCCGTCGCTGAGGAGGACGCGGCCGTGGCGGCGATCCACGACCTTCCACTCACGTCTGTAGCTTGACGGCAAGGAGAGGCTCGCAGGGTCGTCGGGCCTGGAGATGTGCAGGAACCTGCGCTGGACGCCGCTAGCAGAATTGTGGAAGAAGCCCAAGGCCGTGGCAGATGGTTCGCCGCCGTGGAGCGAGCGGTGCAGGCGGAGGAACCCCGGGTCACGCAACATGCGGCGCCACTCCCGGCAGACGGCGGAGGCGCGGACGAGGACCTGGGGATGCGGCGGGAGGTACTTGAGGATCTCGAGGTGCAGCTCGTCCGGCAGATTAGTCATCGCGGTGCTCGCTGACTAAGGCAGCTATTTGTGACGTACGCGCACAGATGAATTTATGGACCCGGTATGGTCGTGCGGTGGCGACCGCCCTTTTCGTTCTTTTTTATACTACCTCTCCGGCTATTACATTTTCCGGTACAAACTCAAGCTAATTTATAGCTAGATTGTCCGACACGTGTACGACGCCGTTCCCTGGAAACCCAAGCCCAAACTAACTCTAGCTAGCGCGCTCGACAGGACGGAATCTGTCTGGTTTCCGACCAGGAGTTTTTGCTATTAGGGAAAGGTTAAGCGCGCGCGGATTACCTGATTTGGTAGGCTGACTTTTCCATCGTGGGCTCTATTCCCTTTCCGTGCGCTGGGTTGACAGGTTGGTTCGTTTGCGCGCGCGTCTGGCAGTTGGGCTGGGCTTTCTATTCCCTTTTTTTGACACGATGTTGTTTTCTATTCCCTTTTGACGTGAAAAAATTTAAACTCGCTGGATCAAAACTATTCCCTTTAGTCCAGAAAGAAGGGGAAACCAACTAAAGGTTTAGATTTCAAATAAAAAATGGATGCCAATCAATTCCTTTTTGGGGCTAGCGGTATTTTAGGATAAATAAAATGGGAGGGAGATCACAAAATTCCAATTCCAACTAGTACAAAAAAATTGTTCAAATAAAGAGCTGCACTTCTAACTAGTTCAAAAAATTCTGAACCTGCCTGCATAAAAAGTATTCCTTTTTTGCGCGAAAATAAATAAATTTGCTGGATCAAAACTATTGACTATAGAAAAAGAGAGGAAAAAAGAACTAGAATTAAAGATTTCAAAATAAAAATTGATGCAAAAATCAATTCCCTTTTTGGCTAGCGATATTTTAGGGTAAATAAAATGGGAGGTAGATCGTAAATTTCACTTCCGACTAGTACAAAAATTTTGTTCAAATAAAGAGTTGCACTTCCGACTAATTAAAAAATGCAGAACCTGACTGCATAAAAATTATTCCCTTTGTGATTGAAAATGTAGTGGAGGGATATGAGAAATTGACACTTCCAAAAGTGCTATAACAATGAAAGATAACATGGTCACTGGAAAAATATAATAACAGTTCGAATTCAGTGAAGAAATTTTGAACTTTGTGGTTAAAAACTATTTTCTTATCTCGTGAAGAAACAACAAAAACTGTATTTTTTTAGTTCCCTTTTAATCAATTCCCTTTTTGGGCTAGTGATATTTTAGGGTAAAAATGGGTGGGAGATAGAAAATTTCCACCTCCAACTAGTACAAAAAAAATTAAACACAAAATATAGCAGCACTTCCAACTAGTACAACTTCTTTGATCAAATAATACCGGCACTTCCAACTAGTACAAAAAAAAATTGATCAAGAAATAATACTGCAATTCCAACTACAAATCACAACTATTTATTTTAAAAACTGAACTATCTGATTCAAAGAAAAAGGAAAAATAAACTCAAAGAATGGCAGCCCCTCAATCAGAAATTGGTGTAGTCAACAGGTAAGGCATTCACGTAGTATCCATGACATCAAGAATGCAAATACAACAAATACATACAGATAGAGGAGGTGTACCATAGAAAGGCAGAAATTTGGAAAGAGCTTTCTACGTGAACAGATCGCAGGTTACAGCAATGACAAACAAATACCAATTGAAGACTTGAAGTATATGACAATCTGAGCTATTTTATCTTCACTGTCCAGGATACAGTAGTGTTATGTTAAGTGGTTAATATTTTTCTCGGTTAAGGAAACTAAACATTCAAGATGTTTCATTTGTCTAATAAAAAAGTTGCATTGACTTGAATAAACATTACCACAAAAGATATTTGAACTATCATGATTAAGTAAGACTAACAAAAGCATTGCATACCGAATCATCAGTTCATAGTAGATGCGCTTCACTTCTAGGAGTGAAGATATCTCTGCAGGAGCTTCCTAGATCATATTATCACCTTCTTTAAGTTTCTTTTTTTGTTTGATGTATCAGCATCGAAGACCCTGGGGCTGATTTTCCTGCATAAAATTCGTGCGTGGACATAATCTTGACGACCCAGGCACAGCCGGACCTACAGTCATGATATAGTAAGTTTTTCATGAATCAGGCTTTTGTGACCCTTTGATGCGTGTAGACACACGTTCGTTGGGAGACCCCAAGAGGAAGGTATGAAGCAGTGTAGCAGCAGTTTCCCTCAGTATGAAACCAAGGTTTAACCGAACCAGTAGGAGCAAGAAATCACTTCTGAAGGTTGTCAACGGTGCCAGAAAAGAGTTGTTGCAGGGAGTTCTGACTGTTGACGTGGAACCTGCACACAAGACAATCAAACTATTTTGCCCCAACGAAACAGTGAGGTTGTCAATCTCACCGGCTTGCTGAAAACAAAGGATTAAACGTATGGTGAGGAAAACAGTAGTAAATTGCAGAGAATGAAAAGGAACAGTGTTTGCAGTTGGTTGTATTATCAGTGTAAAAGAATGGACCGGGGTCCACAGTTCACTAGTGGTGTCTCTCCATAACAGATAACTAACATGCTGGGTGAACAAATTACAGCTGGGCAATTGACAAAATATTGAGCGCATAACAATGCATATATATGACATGATGATTACTATGATATTCATGTGGGCATTACGACAAAATACATAGACCGTTATCCAACAAAGTCTATGACTAATAATCCACCGCCAGGTTGTCATACCGAGTTCCCCGTTGGTATTAAGTTGCAAGCAACGGATAATTGCATTAAGTAATGTGCGTAAAGTAAACAAATGCATTAGACCTAACGGCGTACCCTTAAGCTAAGTATCGGTTATTTTATCCCTAGTGGCAACAGCACTTCCACAATCTTAGAAGTTATTGTCACTTTCCCAGATTACCAGAGGCATGAACCCACTATCTAGCATAAATACTCACTCTTGGAGTTACAAGCATCTACCTGGCCAAAGCATCTACTAGTAACGGAAAGCATGCAAGATCATAAATAACATATAAGATAGATTGATAATCAACTTGACATAGTATTCAATATTTATCGGATCCTAGCAAACACAACATGTAGCATTAAAATAAGATGATCTTGATCATGATAGGCAGCTCACAAGATCTAAACATGATAGCATAAAGTGGAGAGACAACCATCTAGCTACTGCCATGGACCCGTAGTCCAAGGATGAACTACTCACGCATCACTCCGGAGGCAGGCATGGTGATGTAGAGCCCTCCGGCGATGATTCCCCTCCCGGCAGGGTGCCGGGAAGAGCTTCTGAACCCTCCCGAGCTAGGGTTAACGGCGGCGGCGTCTCTGAAACTTTTCGTGGATAATGGCTCGGGTCTCTAGGGTTTTCGCGTCGGGAGGAATAAATAGGCGAAAGGGCGGCGGCTGTGGAGCCACGAGGGCCCCACACCACCCCACGGCGCGGCAGGGGGTGGGCCCGCGCGGCCCCATGGTGTGGCTGGCTCGCGGCCCCCTCCGTGTCTACTCTGGACTCCGTCTTCGTGTTGGAAAAATAGGAGGTTCTGTCCAAGTTTCGTCCAATTCCGAGAATATTTCCAGACTAACTTTTCTGGAATACAAAAACAGCAGAAAACAGGAACTGACACTGTGTCATCTTGTTAATAGGTTAGTCACAGAAAATGCATAAAAATGCTATGAAGTTTATATAAAACATGTAACAATTGGTATAATATCAACATGGAACATCAGAAATTATAGATACGTTTGAGACGTATCAGGCATCCCCAAGCTTAGTTCTACTCGTCCTCGAGTAGGTAAAACAATAAAAACAAAATAATTTCTGAGGTGACATGCTACAATCATAATCTTGATCAAATAATACTGTAAAGCACATGTTATGAATGAAGTGATCCAGGTCAATGGTCTATAGTTTGCTAGCAAGTAGATAATGAGCAAACAACTGAATCATATAAGCAAAAACATCAAGGAGTTATGCATAAGAGTTAACTCATAAAGCAATAGATTCTAAGCAAAAGGTGTTTAACCAACACAAAGGAAGATTTAAGTTTCAGCAATTGCTTTCAACTTTCAACATATATCTCATGGATATTTGTCAACACAAAGCATATAATAAGTGCAATATATGAGCATATAAAAATTGTTGCACCAAAGTTGACACTAGTGTTTGCTTCTAAGATAGAAAGAAGTAGGTAAACTGACTCAACATAAAAGTAAAAGAAAGGCCCTTCACAGAGGGAAGCAGGGATTAAATCATGTGCTAGAGCTTTTTAAGTTTTTGAAATCATATAGAGAGTAAAAATAAGTTTTGAGAGGTGTTTGTTAATTGTCAACGAATCAGAAAATGGAAAGTACAATATGACCCCTGCCAACCAGACTTTTAAGAGCGGCTCCCATGAAGGACGTTATTTCTACCAGCAAGGCAGATCATCCCTCTTTCTCTTTTGTTTACTGATGCATGTAAAATGCATACATGAACTTTGCATTATTTTACTTATATTCCAGTCATACTTGAATATATAAGGGTTATCAATGTTTATAATGATTTTTGGAATATTTCATGATTTTCCTATTTTTATGGAATTAACCTGCACAGGCAGAAAACCCTATTTTCCATATTTTAATGTTTCAGGGATCCAAACGACGTCCAAATGACCTAGAAATTTACGAGCATCAATTTTTGGAAGGAACAAAGCGTGGGAGCGAAGGAAGCAAACAAGCGGAGGCTCGAGGGCCCAGATGAGTGGGCCCACGCGGCCCATGTACCTGGCCGCGTGGGACCCCCCCTTTTGGCCCTCGGAGCTCCGTTGCCGTCGATCTTTCTTCCACCGACTCCATTCTGACCTAGAACCGCCTATAAAAATAGTCCCCCGACGTACTCTGGAAGGAGCGCCGCAGAAACACAGAAACACCGAAACAGAGACCTGGAGTTGCAAATTGGAGGGGGAAAACTTCGGCGGGGCGCTGCCGGCGTGGTCTCCATCTTCTCAACGACTTCTCCACCGTCTCCATGATGAAGAGGGAGTAGTCCTCCTCTGGACTATGGGTTTGTGGAAGTAACTTATGTATCTCTCTCTTGAGCTTCACTAATTAGTACCGTATGAGCTGCTGAACATGATTACGGTCATCTATGTAATACCTTTGTGGTGGATCTTTTTATGAGTTAATATATGTTTGAGATTGCAATGGTTTTGTTTCAGTTATGAAAGTTGATGCATATTATGTACCCCGTTCTTATTTACTTGTCATGATCAAGCATGTTTATGAGAGCGTGTGAGGGGGAACGTGTGCATTAGTTGGAGTAACGGGGGGTGGCTAGTGCAGTGAACGTGAGAGAAAGTTCTGCGATCCACTTGGGTGTTCTACCTTACTCTGTTGCCTCACTAGGGATAAAAAGAAATACCATGCTACCGGAGGTGTGGGTGTGACCATTGCCACTTCCTCCATGACTACATCTAGCATGTTCTTATTTGAACTTCATGTCATGATACTTATTGCTATACTCTGAGTTATCTTAATTATGAGGTGTTATGATTTAGTTCGCATCTTGGTGGAGTATAAGAGAGACTAATAACCAAAAGGTCTCTATGTTAGGACGTGATGCCCATATAATTATAACTCGTTATTAAACTGTTGTGTTGCAATCTCATATGTCAACTCTAGTGTTCCATTGTCTACCACTTTATTAAAGAGAGAGTGCATTTGTGAAACCATGAACCCCGGTCCATTTTTAATCATAACAAACATCTTTCCAACTACTTTTACCACTTTTCCATTTTCTGCCATTATTAAATCCGAAAATACAAAAACACTTTTACATCTGCATTCATCATATAATACCCAAAAATATCATTTATCATTGCTACCACCATCCTTGCATATTTATTTACCATCATTGCATATTTATTTCTTGTTTGCATTGCATATTATCTTGATATCATTCTCACACCTTGTGCTTGACAACCACTAGGTGAGGTTGAGGACCAAAACATTTACTTTGTTTTGTAGGTAACCAAAAGAAGGATTGGAAAGATAAATCTTCACTACTGATTCCCCGAGAGTTCGATATTAAACCCTCGAGTCACCCCTCGTGGGGAAAACACGTCTTCCACTTACTACACACTCTGCACTTGGAGTCTCAACCTAACCCATATTCTTTTGACGCAGGTAACTACGTCATCGGGTATCATTTACACATGCAGATATTTCACTGTTTGTCATTGCTTGACTGATAAATCAGGGCAAAAATGTGAAGAGAATTAAGCGGTTAAAGTTGTAATTAATTGGGACTGGGCACCCCATTTGCCAGCTCTTTTTGCAAAATTAATGGATAAGCGGATGTATATGCCGCTAGTCCGGTGGTAAAGTCTGTTTGACAGTTGACATAAAGACATCCACCCCGTCCTCATGAGCTTGGTAAACATTGACACAAAATAGGAGTAATAATTTGAATAGTTTAAAGGTAGCACATGAAAAATTTACTTGGAATGGCAAGGAAATACCACATATAGGTAGTTATGGTGGACACAGATGGCATGGATTTTGGCTCAAGGTTTTGGATGCACGAGAAGCATTCCCTCTCAGTACAGAGTTTAGGCTAGCAAGGTTATTTGAAGCAAACACAGGATATCAACCGACACAGCAAGACTTATATGAAAACATATTGCAAGCATTATAAGACTCTACACTGTCTTCCTTGTTAACCAAACCCTTTTACTAGAAAATATCTAGACCTTAGAGATACCAATCATGCAAACCAAATTTCAACGAGCTTTACGGTAGTTCTTCATTAATAGGTTTTAACTACATGATACAAAAGCTTAAACATGAACTACTTGATAACTCAAAACAATTGACAAGTATCAAATTATCCAATACAGTGATCTACAAGAATATGTAAGCTTTTTCCATTATACCATCTACCACATGCAACATTTTCTGTTCCAACCAAACACCAATCAATTTATTTCAACATAAACTCTCCAAACAATTATAAGTGAAGCAAGAGAGTACTTTCTTTAAAAGAACTAACAGCTCTGAATAAGAGATGCATGAAAAAGGAGCTAAAAGCATAGCAATAGCTAGATAAGAATACTCAACAAGTATAAGTGAAGAATAGGAGTATTCATATGAAAAAGCGGAGCGTGTCTCTCTCCCAATCAAGAATGCTGGGTCCAATCAAGTTGACCATAAGAAAATAAAATACTGAAAATAAAAGCACACAGACGCTCCAAGTAAAGCACATATGATGTGAAAGAATTAAAATATAGTTTCACTAGAGATGACCTGATAAGTTGCTGATGAAGAAGGGGATGCCTTGGGCATCCCCAAGCTTAGACGCTTGAGTCTTCTTGAAATATGCTGGGGTGATCCATGGGAGCATCCCCAAGCTTAAGCTCTTCACTCTTCTTGATCACATTATATCATCCTTCTCTCTTGACCCTTGAAAACTTCCGCCACACCAAACTCAAAGTAATTCTCATTAGAGGGTTAGTGCACAATCAAAAACTCACATGTTCTATAAGGACACAAACATGACCGTTACTTTTAACATTAGCTACTGCCACTGATGTTATGTGAAGCTCTTCACCCTAAAAAAGAATTCCACTCAACACTAGTAAAAGAGAGAATGCGAAAAATAAAAGACAGAATCTGTCTAAACAGAACAGTCCGCAAAGACGAATTTTTTCGAGGCACTTACGTTGCTCAGATCGAAAAACTTTAAACTAACGAAAGATGCGTACATATCTGAGGATCACGCACAAAAATTTCAGATTTAAATAATTTTTCTGTGATTTTACAGAATTAAAACGGTGAACAGCAGAAATCTGTTCCTGCGCAGAAATCCAAATCTAGCATCATCTTCCTATTAGAGGCAATACTTGGCACAACAATGCGATAAAATAAAGATACAAAGGAATTGTTACAGAAGTAAACAACTCCTTGACTCAAAAAAAAATTGCAGAAATAAAATAATGGGTTGTCTCCCATAAGCGCTTTTCTTTAACGCCTTTCAGCTAGGCGCAGAAAGTAAGAATCAAGTGTTTCCAAGTGATGAAGCATCAACAGAATAATTTGCTCTAACAATAGAATCAAAAGGTAACTTCATCTTCTTTCTAGGGAAGTGTTCCATACCTTTCTTGAGTGGGAATTGATATTTAATATTCCCCTCTCTCATATCAATAATAGCACCAACAGTTCTAAGAAAAGGTCTTCCCAAAACAATAGGACAAGAAGCATTGCATTCAATATCCAAAACAACAAAATCAACGGGGACAAGGTTATTGTTAACCATTATAAAAACATCATCAACTCTCCCCAAAGGTTTCTTTATAGTATTATCAGCAAGGTGAACATCCAAATAACAGTGTTCCAAAGGTGCTAAATCAAGCATATCATAGAGTTTCTTAGGCATAACAGAAATACTAGCACCAAGATCACATAAAGCATTGCAATCAAAATCATTCACTTCATTTTAATGATGGGCTCCCAACCATCTTCTAACTTCCTAGGGATAGAAGCTTCATGTTTTAATTTCTCTTCCCTAACTTGCATGAGAGCATTAGTAATATGTTTAGTAAAAGCCATGTTTATAGCACTAGCATTAGGACTTCTAGCTAGCTTTTGCAAGAACTTAATTACTTCAGAAATATTGCAACCATCAAAATCAAAATCATTATTATCAAAAGTAATGGGACCATTGTCTCCCACATCTCGAAAAATTTCAGCACTTTTATCAGGAACAGTTTCAGTGTTTTCAGGCAATTTTAAACGTTTTGCAACAGAAGTAGAGACATTGCCAACACCAATTACTTTACCATTGATAGTAGGAGGTTTGTTAACACTTGAGTTTACAGCATTTTCAGTAGTAGTAATAGTATAAACTCTAGCAATACTATTCTTTTTAGCAATTTCATCCTCTCTTGCCCACCTAGCATGTAAATCAGCTAACATCCTCACATTATTATCAATTTTAACTTGTATAGCATTGAGAGTTTTGCTCTCTTTAACATCATGAGGCATAGTTTTAATTTTTAACAAATCAACATCAAGAGCAAGACTATCAACTTTAGAGGCAAGAACATCAATTTTCCCAAACTTTTCCTCAACAGATTTATTGAAAGCAGTTTGTGTACTAATAAAATCCTTAAGCATGACTTCAAGATCAGAGGGTACACTCTTATTATTGTTGTAGGAATTACCATAAGAATTAACATAACCATTGCCACTATTAAAAGGATAGGGCTTATAATTGTTATTACCAAAATTATTCCTATAAGCATTGTTGTTGAAGTTATTATTTTTAATGAAGTTCACATCAACATGCTCTTCTTGAGCAACCAAAGAAGCTAAAGGAACATTATTTGGATCAACATGCATTTTTCCATTTGTAAGCATAGACATAATAGTATCAATCTTATCACTCAAGGAAGGTTTCTTCAACAGAATTTACCTTCTTACCTTGTGGAGCTCTTTCGGTGTGCCATTCAGAATAATTTATCATCATATCATCAAGAAGCTTTGTTGCAGCACCCAAAGTGATGGACATAAAGGTACCTCCAGAGGCCGAATCCAATAGGTTTCTTGAAGAAAAATTTAGTCCTGCATAAAAGGTTTGGATGATCATCCAAGCAGTCAGTCCATGGGTGGGACAATTCTTTACCAATGATTTCATTCTCTCCCAAGCTTGAGCAACATGCTCATTATCAAATTGTTTGAAATTCATAATGCTACTTCTCAAAGATATAATCTTAGCAGGAGGATAATATTTTCCTATGAAAGCATTTTGCATTTAGTCCATGAATCAATACTATTTCTAGTCAAAGATAGCAACCATTCTTTAGCACGTCCTCTCAAAGAGAAAGGAAAAAGTTTCAGTTTAATAATATCACCATCTACATCCTTATACTTTTGCATCTCACAAAGTTCAACAAAATTATTAAGGTGAGCAGCAGCATCATCAGTACTAACACCAGAGAATTGCTCTTTCATAACAAGATTTAAAAGTGCAGGTTTAATTTCATAGAATTCTGCGTTAGAAGCAGGTGGAGCAATAGGTGTACTAATGAAATCATTGTTGTTCGTGCTAGTGAAATCACACAACTTAGTGTTCTCAGGGGTACTCATTTTAGCAAAATTAAAACAAAACAGAAAGATAACAACTTGAAAATAAAAGTAACTAATTTTTTTGTGTTTTTGATAAATAAAGCAAACAAGACTAAATAAAAATAAACTAAGCAAGACAATAACAAAGTAAAGAGATTGGAAGCGTGAAACTCCCCTTGCAGAAATCCTCTTGCTCCCCGGCAACGGCGCCAGAAAAAGAGCTTGATGCGTGGATCACACGTTCGTTGGGAGACCCCAAGAGGAAGGTATGAAGCAGTGTAGCAGCAGTTTCCCTCAGTATGAAACCAAGGTTTAATCGAACCAGTAGGAGCAAGAAATCACTTCTGAAGGTTGTCAACGGTGCCAAAAAGAGCTGTTGCAGGGAGTCTACTGTTGACGTGGAACCTGCACACAACACAATCAAACTACTTTGCCCCAACGAAACAGTGAGGTTGTCAATCTCACCGGCTTGCTGAAAACAAAGGATTAAACGTATGGTGTGGAAAACAGTAGTAAATTGCAGAGAATGAAAAGGAACAGTGTTTGCAGTTGGTTGTATTATCAGTGTAAAAGAATGGACCGGGGTCCACAGTTCACTAGTGGTGTCTCTCCATAATAGATAACTAACATGCTGGGTGAACAAATTACAGCTGGGCAATTGACAAAATATTGAGCGCATAACAATGCATGTATATGACATGATGATTGATGACGTGAAACACACGTTCGTTGGGAGACCCCAAGAGGAAGGTATGATGTAGTCAGCAGCAAGTTTTCCCTCAGAAAGAAACCAAGGTTATCGAACCAGTAGGAGCAGCAACTCTTCAGAAGGTTGTCAACGGCGCCAGAAAAATAGCTGTCGCAGGGAGTCTGGACTGTTGACGTGGAATCTGCACACAACACAATCAAACTACTTTGCCCCAACGAAACAGTGAGGTTGTCAATCTCACTGGCTTGCTGAAAACAAAGGATTAAACGTATGGTGTGGAAAATGAGTATTAAATTGCAGAGAATGAAAAAGGAACAGTTTGCAGTTTGTGGTTGTTTAATCAGTGTAAAAGAACGGACCGGGGTCCACAGTTCACTAGTGGTGTCTCTCCATAAAAGATAACTAACATGTTGGGTGAACAAATTACAGCTGGGCAATTGACGAATGCGAGCGCATGACAATGCATATACATGACATGTTGACTACTATGATATTTAATTGGGCATTATGACATAATACATAGATCGTTATCCAACAGCATCTATGACTAATAATCCACCGCCGGGTTGTCATCCGAGTCCCCCGTTGGTATTAAGTTGCAAGCAACGGATAATTGCATTAAGTAAAGTGCGTAATGTAAACAAACACATATGTCCGTGGACATAGCATCGTTAGGTTATCCCTAGTGGCAACAGCACATGCACAACCTTAGAACTTTCTGTCACTGTCCCAGGTTAAACGGAGACATGAACCCACTATCTAGCATAAATACTCTCTCTTGGAGTTACAAGCATCTACTTGGCCAAAGCATCTACGAGTAACGGAAAGCATGCAAGATCTTAAATAACATATAAGATAGATTGATAATCAACTTGACATAATATTCAATATTCATCGGATCCCAGCAAACACAACATGTAGCATTACAATAATATGATCTTGATCATGTAGGGCAGCTCACAAGATCTAAACATGATGGCACAAAGTGGAGAGACAACCATCTAGCTACTGCTATGGACCCGTAGTCCAAGGATGAACTACTCACGCATCACTCCGGAGGCAGGCATGGCGATGTAGAAGCCTCCGGTGACGATTCCCCTCTCCGGCAGGGTGCCGGGAAGAGGTTCTGAACCCTCCCGAGCTAGGGTTGACGACGGCGGCGTCTCTGGATCTTTTCGTGGATATTTGCTCAGGTCCTTAGGGTTTTCGCGTCGGGGGAATAAGTAGGCGAAAGGGCGGCGGCTGCGGACCCCCGAGGGGCCCACACCACCCCAGGGCGCGGCAGAAGGGGGGCCCGCGCCCTGGGTGCGTGTGGCCTCCTGGTGGCCCTCCTCTGCTGCTCCTTCGCTCCGTCAGGCGTGTTCTGGAAAAATAGGCACCCCCGTGTAGTTTCGTCCACTTCCGAGAATATTTCCAGACTAGCTTTTCTGGAATACAAAAACAGCAGAAAATAGGAACTGGCACTTCGGCATCTTGTTAATAGGTTAGTCCCAAAAAATGTATAAAAGTGATATAAAGTAGATGCAAAACATGTAGCAATTGGTATAAAACAAGCATGGAAATCAAAAATTATAGATACGTTTGAGACGTATCAGCATCCCCAAGCTTAGTTCCTACTCGTCCTCGAGTAGGTAAACGATAAAAACAAAATAATTTTTAAGGTGACATGCTACTATCATAATCTTGATCATATAATATTGCAAGGCACATGTAAATGAATGAAGTGATCCAAGTCAATGGTCTATAATTTGCTACCAAATAGATAATGAGTAGACAATGAATCACACAAGCTAAACGTTTTCATGAATAGTACTTTCGAGACAAGCATCAAACAGTTTTGCATAAGTGTTAACTCATAAAGCAATAGTTTCTAACAAAAGGTATTTAATCAACACAAAGGAAGAATTTAGTTTCAGCATTTGCTTCAACTTTCAACGTATTTATCTCATGGATATTGTCAACACAAAGTAGTATAACAAGTCCAATACATTGCATATAACGCATGTTGTAACAAAGTTGACACTAGTTTCGTCCAATTCCGAGAATATTTCCAGACTTGCTTTTCTGGAATACAAAAACATCAGAAAACAGGAACTAGCACTGTGGCATCTTGTTAATAGGTTAGTCTTAGAAAATGCATAAAAATGCTATGAAGTGTATATAAAACATGTAACAATTGGTATAATATCAACATGTAACATCAGAAATTATAGATACGTTTGAGACGTATCACCCTTCAAGATCCTATTATTTCCCATTGGCAGCATACCTGCTGCAGAATGAAAGCAATTTTCTCCGTTTTCGCCATTGAGCCAAATGTTTCAACCTGAGGATCAAATTGTTAGTTGAGTATTACAAAAGGACTAAAGGTGCATGGAAAAGAGCACCAGCAAAATGAGCACATCCTAATTATGGTGTATGAACTATTTATCTGGAATTCTAGTGCGTGCAAACTTACAGCAACTTCCTGCATCAAATCAGTAGCCTCATCGATCTTTCCTTGATCCTCTTTGATTTTGGCAAGTCTTTTGATCAATCTAGCTCTCTCCACATATATCTACATTGGATGCTCACGAATGAGATTGTGAAAGCCAACGAATCTTTTAGAAGTAAACAATCAAAAGTAGGAAGCTCAATACGGGTCTCAACATCTGGTGTCACGTCAATGTACTCCATCGATTTCTGAACCACAGCAGTAATGGCCTGCAATATAATAAAGAAAAAGAAGGTGAGATATGCCCATAACTCATAAGTGAAAAACGTAAAGTAACAGCACTTGCAGACACAAGCAGGAATGCTTATCTGCTTATGAAATATTGATCAATCCTTATATAAGCTGATAGGTGAACATTAAATGCAAGATACTGGCTCTAGCAAAAGGTCTTACTGTTTTAGAGAGATGCAGGCAGATAGTTTTTTAGTGAATAAAACCCGAGAAAACCATGCAATCACTTCACATTCTGATTTAGCATTTTGTGATGAAGTATTGGCCAGAAGTAATTTAGTGCAAGTCCCATAACAAGATAGTGACATGATATAGAGTAATTACTGAAGCTGTTGCTATGGTTAGATTTGCATGTGACTTCAAACAAAAAATATTGCAGACATGGTCGTAAAAACAGCTATATGTACAAAGTGATGCTTCAAGCAAACAATAAAATCAATATTGCTTTACAAAGTCTGCCGCAACTATAGTTCAATACAATAAATATATCCTTGAAATAGAAGAAAAAACAATTAGGGTGCAAGCCTAATCTTGCTCCCTTGATTGTCGTTTGTTTTCATATGTGTCCTACAAATTAAAAAATGAAATAAAACAGTTGGCATTGAAACGGTCCACTAGAAACAGAAGCAAACAATGAGGAATTCTTCAGCCTCATGTAAAGACATGGAAGTTTTGCAAATATTTTAGGGTAAATAAAATGGAAGGGAGATCGAAAAATTCCACTTCCAACTAGTACAAAAAAATTGTTCAAATAAAGAGCTGCACTTCCAACTAGTTCAAAAAATTCAGAACCTGCCTACATAAAAACTATTCCGTTTTTGCGTGAAAAAAATTAAATTAGCTGGATCAAAACTATTTACTCAAAAAAGAGAGAAAAATGAACTAGAAATTATGAGATTACCAATCACATTGCAAACAAGTTATCAGGTGGGTGATACTAAAAATTTGTTACCAAGACTCTAGCTTACAAGTTATCGATGAGAAAAGAAATATTAAAATATTACCAATCTACTATATAATATAGACAAACGACCGTAGGTACGTCGCCTCGTCGGTCGTTTTACAATTTACCCTTAGTTAAGTAGAAAATCAACCCGCAGTCTACAAACTCAGACACTTTTGCATTCTAGCCCCTGACCCTATTCAGCAGATGAACGCATGCGATGGGTGGCTGGCGACCATGGCGGCGGATTATGGTGTGATTCGAGATGGGCGCCGACGGCTGCAGAGAGGAGCCGCGCGTGGTTGCGGAGGAGCTCGCCGACGAGGTGCCGAGATTGGCGTCGGGGACGTCCGTCAGGAGATTGGCGGGAGCACCAGGTCGGCGTACACGCCGGAGGAAGACCGGCGCCGCGTGCGGTGTGCTTCTTCTCAGCTGGCTTGGACCAGCTCACCTCTCCGGCTACCCAGCCGTTGGCCCGGAGCAGCACCTGGCTCCTCCACCCTGCCGTTTTCGTATCCCCACATCGCACCCGTCGCCTCTCCTCCACGATTCGCCGCCGGTGTCGCTCTGCTATCCGGCCAAGGCAACCGGCACCTCATCTGGTCTACCACGGCCCGGCCTGTGATCTACTGCACCCGATGCCGGCGAGAATGCATCCCCGCTCGAGGCCCCCCTCTCCTGGTCCGATGCCGACGGACTCCCTGCAGCTAGCGAGGTCTCCTGCTCCTACTCTGAGGTCGGGGGCTCCCTCCATCCTAGCGCGGGATCTCGGCTCCCTTGGCAATGGGTGCCACGGCGGAGGTCGCCTGAGCCGGTGGGTCGTCACCTCATCAGTTAGGGGTCGAATTAGAAGGCCACGCAGCAAGAAACGCATGAACAATCATCCTGGTGTTAAGGCAAATCCGATTTCCTCAGACAGTACAATCTTTGACACGGTTCTTGAAGGATTTGCTAGCCTGCACAACCTGAATTGAAAGTATACGCTGGTAAACTCCAAGTTATCTGGAAAGTCACTCAAGCGAATATATGGATCTGACAATCCTAATGGAGAGGAAAAAAAATATGAGCTTGTAGATTTGCCATAAGATTGAGGCCACTGCTTGTTTTCATCAATGGCAAGAGTGGGGGCCGAAATGGGACTTCTCTTAGAAGAAGAGTCCTGAACATGCTGCTGAATCCCGTACAGGTAATTGACCCCTGTTCTTTCATTCACAACTCCACAGCAGCTCTCCCTTATTAGTTGCAGAGTCAACTGAACTTGTTTACAAGTTGTTCTAGCTTCGAACTCATCTTTTGAAATACTGTAACCGGCAGGTAACCTTAGTTCGCTGTATAAAATAGTACAAGTTGGCTACTTCACTCCTCAGTTCGGGAAGTTCAGTTTTTTTGGTCACAGAACTCATCTTTTTTCAAGGAAGTATGTTCTGTACTGTATGGAAGTTCATTATTTCATTTCATTATTATTTCAAAGAAATTGGATGATTGCCGAATAAACACTTTTTTTAAGCTTATGCCGAATATAAACACTTAGTACGGCAAGAAGTGCAATCTCTTTCCAGCATAACATTACAGAACCAAAGTTTAACTTGTACTATAAAACAATTCACTGCATAAAAGTAGGAAAAACAGAAGTCTACACGAACTTTAGATGTCCACTATATAAACCCTACAAGTATACATTTTGAACTTTACAAGTTCTTTATTATGTGCATTATTTCATTTCATTATCTTTTGAAACAAGTTGGATGATTCCTGGAAAAACAAAATTAAGTATATTTAAAATTGCTTGTGAAGTTGAGTTTTATAATAAACTGGTTGATTTTTTTTCTTTACCGTTATAGCGCACGGGTAGTTTGCTAGTCATATATAAAACAAGTTATCAGGTGGGTGTGTTAGAAAATTATTACCAATACAATATACTTCCATATAAGTTATTGATACTATCAATCACAAAGGAAAACAAGTTATCAGGTGTGTGATAGTAAAAATGTATTACCAATACACCAGCATACATGTTATCGATGAGAGAGAAGTTGAATATATTACCAATCGCATAGCAAAAGAGTTACCAAGGTGCGATACTAGAAATTTATTACCAGGACTCTAGCATACAAGTTATCGATGAGATAGAACTAGTAAGATATTACCAATCACATAACAAAACAAGTTATCAGGAGCGTGATACTAAAAAAATATTACCAAGACTCTAGCATACAAATTATCGATGGGGATAACTATTAAGATATTACTACTAACATAGCAAACAAATTATCAACTTGGGAATAGTAAAAATTATTACCAATACACTAGTATACAAGTTATCAATTAGAGAACTAAAAGATATTATCAATCACAGAACACAAAAGTTATCAAGGTGGTGATACAAAAAATTATTACAAAGACTTTAACGTACAAGTTATCGATGCGAGAGAACTAGTAAGATATTACCTATCACATATCAAACAAGTTATCACGTGTGTGATACTAATTATTTTATTACCAAGACTCTGGCATACAAGTTATCGATGGGGAGATCTATTAAGATATTACCAGTCACATAGCAAGAAATTTATCAGGTCGAGGATAGTAAAATTTATTGCCAATACAGTAGCATACAAGTTATCGATAAGATAGAACTAAAAAATATTAACAATCACATAACAAAAAAGTTATCAGGGTGGGGATACTAAAAAATTATTATCAAAGACTCTAACATACAAATTATCGATGAGAAAAGACCTAGTGAGAAATTACAAGTAACATAGCAAACAAGTTGTGAGCTGGGGATATTAAAAATTTATTATCAAGACTCTGGCATCCAAGTTATTTATGAAAAAAACTGTAAGATATTACAAATCAAATAGCAAAAAAGTTATTAGGTGGGATACAAAAAATTTATTTAAAAACTCATATGAGTTATCGATGAGGATACCTATTAAGATATTAGCAGTCACATAGCAAACAAATTATTAGGTGAGAGATGGTAAAATTTTATTACCAATACACTACCATACAAGTTATCGACGAGAGAGAACTAGAAGATATTACCAACGATAAGGCAAAAAACGTTATTAGGGTGGGGGATGATAAAAAATTATTACCAAGACACTAACATAGAAGTTATGGATGGGAAGAAACTAGTAAGATAATACCATTCACATATAACCAAAATTATCAAGCGGGGATACCAAAAAGAATTATTACCAAGACTCTAGCACACAAGTTATCGATGAGAGAACTAGTAAATCGCCGTGACCACCTACACCACGAGCTACGAGCCCCTCTACCAGTTACTGGATGGTGATACTACGAAATTATTACCAAAACCATAACACACAAAGTTATCAATGAGAAAAACTAATAAGATATTACCAATCATATAGAAAACAAATTATTAGACGGGGATAATACAAAATTATTACGAAGACCATAGCATGCAATTTATCAATGACGAAAATTAGTAAGATATTACCAACCACATAAAAAATAAGTTACCAGATGGGAAATGCTATAAACTTATTACCAAGACCAAACATGCAAGTTATCGATGACAAGAACTAGTAAAGATATTACCAACCACATATATAGCAAGTTACCAGATGGGAAAATGCTATAGAATTATTGCCAAGACCATAGAATGCAAATTATCAATGACAAAAATAGTAAGATATTACCAATCACATATAAAGCAAGTTATCAAACGGGAATACTAAAAAAATCATTACCAAGATCATCGCATAGCAAAAGAGTTACGATACTAGAAATTTATTACCAAGACTCTAGCATACAAGTTATTGATAAGATAGAAATAGTAAGATATTACCAATCACATAACAAATCAAGTTATCAGGAGCGTGATACTAAAAAATATTACCAAGACTAGCATAAAAATTATCGATGAGGATACCTATTAGGATATTACTAGTAACATAGCAAAACAAATTATCAGCTTGGGAATAGTAAAAAATTATTTCCTATATACAAGTTATCAATTAGAAAACTAAAAGATATTATCAATCACATAACACAAAAGTTATTAAGGTGGTGATACTAAAAATTTATTACAAAGAATTTAACATACAAGTTATCGATGCGAGAGAACTAGTAAGATATTACCTATCACATATCAAACAAGTTATCACGTGTGTGATACTAATTATTTTATTACCAAGACTCTGGCATACAAGTTATCGATGGGGAGATCTATTAAGATATTACCAGTCACATAGCAAGCAATTTATTAGGTCGAGGATAGTAAAATTTATAACCAATACAATAGCATACAAGTTATCGATGAGATAGAACTAAACAATATTACGAATCACATAACAAAAAAGTTATCAGGGTGGGGATACTAAAAATTTATTATCAAAGACTCTAACATACATGTTATCGATGAGAAAAGAGAAAAGAACTCGTGCGAAATTACAAGTCAAGCGCAAACAAGTTGTCAGGTGGGGATATTAAAATTTTATTATCAAGACTCTGACATCCAAGTTATTGATGAAAAAACCAGTTAGATATTAGCAATCAAATAGCAAAAAAGTTATCAGTGGGATACTAAAAATTTATTAAAAATACTCATATGAGTTATCGATGAGGATACCTATTAAGATATCAGCAGTCACATAGCAAACAAATTATCAGGTGGGAGATGGTAAAATTCTATTACCAATACACTACCATACAAGTTATCAACGAGAGAGAACTAGAAGACCACAACATGACCAAGACCACAACATGCAACATGAAAATAAGTTACCAGATGGGAAATGCTATAAACTTATTACCAAGACCACAACATGCAAGTTATCGATGACAAAAACTAGTTAAGATATTACCAACCATATATAAAACATGTTACCAGATGGGAAAATGCTATAGAATTATTGCCAAGACCATAGAATGCAAATTATCAATGACAAACATGATATTACCAACCACATATAAAGCAAGTTATCAAATGGGGATACTAAAAATCATTACCAAGATCATAGCATGCAATTTATCAACAAAAAACACTAGAACGATATTACCAACCACATATAAAGCAAGTTATCAAACAGGGATACTAAAAATATATTACCAAAGGCATTAGCATACAAGTTATCGATGAGAGAAACTAGTAAGATATTATCAACCACACATAAAACAAGTTATCATATGAGGAATACTATATATTTATTACCAAGACCGACTATAGAATGCAATTTATTAATAAAGGAAACTAGTGAAATATTATCAACCAAATAGAAAACAAGTTATCAGATGGGGCATACTACATATTTATTACCAATGCACTACCATACAATTTATCAATGATGGAAACTAGTAAATACATTCGTACCAACCACATGAAAAACAAGTTACAAACTGAAAATGCTACAAAAGTATTATCAAGACCATAGCATGCAAGTTATCGATGAGAAAAACTAGTAAGATATAACGAACAACGTATAAAGCAAGTTATCAAACAGGGATACA